>CM038674.1:491947325-492547325 GCA_021605145.1 Aegilops bicornis
GACCCGGGGGCCATAGGTTTCACTAGTGGCTTCTCTCAACAGCATAAGTATTCTACGGTGGGTGAACAAATTACTGTTGAGCAATTGACAGAATTGAGCATAGTTATGAGTATATCTAGGTATGATCATGTATATAGGCATCACGTCCGAGACAAGTAGACCGACTCACCGCATCTACTACTATTACTCCACTCAAATCGGCCGTTATCCAAAGCATGCATCTAGAGTATTAAGTTAAAAACAGAGTAACGCCTTAAGCAAGATGACATGATGTAGAGGGATAAATTCATGCAATATGATAAAAAAACCATCTTGTTATCCTCGATGGCAACAATACAATATGTGCCTTGCAACCCTTTCTGTCACTGGGTAAGGACACCACAAGATTGAACCCAAAGCTAAGCACTTCTCCCATTGCAAGAACTACCAATGTAACATCCAAAAATTCTAAATTTTGGAATGTTAGAAACAAATAGATAGTTTTGATTGATTGACTGAAAGTGAGTGAATTCGAATTTTTTTGGAAGTTAAATGAGAGGGAATAAAAGGACTTTCCCAAACTTTCATTTTATTTTCTGATCTTCATGAATTCAAATTCTTTTCACCACAAAACCCTGGAGAGAAGATGACATGACTTCTTCCATTTATTTAAATGACAAGGGGTGTTGAAAATATTTGAATTTCATTTGAAAATATTTCCAATTCTGAAACTTTATGCAACTCAATGATTTTCACGAGCGAAGATAAAATGACTTCTTCAAATTATATGAAATATGAGTTGGGAATTTCAAAGAATTAAATTCAAAGTTCTTTTGAATTTATTTTCAATTTGGGTTATTTGGATTTTATTCAAATTATTTTTCTCCAAAAATACAATATATGGAAAATAGGGTAACATGATTGCCTACATCAGAAAATTGGAGAGAAATAAATTTGAATTCATTTTGGTATTTTTAAAATGATTTTTGTTGGATTTTATTAGAGCAGAAGCACTCTTTGATTTATTTGAATTTTTGTGTATTTTATTTGAAGCTAGAATAATGTTCATGTCGTAAAAAATCTTTTTCTGAAAATTTTGATATATTATATGCCTATTTAGTATTTTTATTTATTTTGTTTTTATTACTTTTGTTTATGCGAAAAATATTTTTTAAAAAATCTCATGGATCGGCTGGGCGGCCCAGCTCAGCCAAAGCCATGGCCCAGACGGCCCACCGCCTAAATCTTCCGGCTCGGGGCGGAGTCCGGCAAGCCTGTCGCCGCCGTCGTGAGGCAGGCCTCGCCCGCGCTTGGCCCCTCCTCCACGCCACCGCCTCCCCCCCTCCTACAAAAACCGCCGCCGGACCCCTCTCTCTCTCCCCCGCATCTCGCCGCATCTAAGCCGCCGCCGCCGTCGCCAGCCTCGCTCTCGACCGCCGCTGACCCCACCTCCAGACGCGCCTCGCCGAGCCGCCCCTCCGTGTCTACTCCATCGCTGGCCTTGCATGATCGTCATGTTGCTCCTCGCTGATGCCCGCCGCTTGTGAAGTCATGTGAGATTCGCCGCCGGTTTTTCGACGGAAAACCGCCCCGATCGGTAAAAACCTAGATCGGATTTTTGTTTCGGTTTTTATTTTTAGATCGGTTTTCTTTTAGTTAGATCTTTATAGCGAGCGTTCAATGGTTAGGCATGTGTAGTGGACGAATTCGCCGCTTAAGCTTCTGTAGCGAATGTTCGTTGTTTAGATTTTTCTTTTTCTTTTTAATTTCGGCCAGGGACCCGTCTGTGAATATTTTATTTACAGAATAGCCCCTGGTTTTCAAAACCTCACAACTTTTTACTCGTTAGTCCAAATCCAACGAAACCAACGCCCACTTCTTCGTTATGATCCCCTCTATCCAGTAATCCAACTCAAACATGTTTTTGAAAGTTTAAAATTTGAATTAGATCAGATTTGAATTTGAACTTTGTTTGATCATAACTTGAGTTTTATAACTCCGTTTGAGTTGATTCTTTTTGCAAATCAAAGCTCTTGACCTAAACTTTATGATAAGGCCAAATTAACATAGTTCTGGTACTGTTAGAAATTGTTTTATGCTGCAAGAGTTATTTGTTTGGTTTTGATGTTTTCCGAGTTGTTCTCTTCGTTCTTTCCGATCTTTTGAGTGATTGCTTATGTGTGGTTACTATTGCTTGCTCACGATAGATTGACCGGAGTGTGACGAGTAGAACTATCAAGAGTTTTGAGTGCGAATCATCTTCATCAACATTGTAGGCAAGTTCACACTTTGATCATATCCCTTTTCATACCCAGTTTTTATGCATTAGTTTCAACCCTCAAACATTGCATGAGTATGATTGATAACATGTGGGTATTGGGAAGTAGTTGATGAGGTAGGAACCTATTGCCTGTTTATTACCAAACCCTTGGGAGTTACTTCAACGATATGCTTATAATGCCATGCTATGCTCAGAGCGTGGATTGGGTTTGAGTGAATATCCATGACAGATGTGAGATTGATAATTAATGGTTTATTTAAGGTGGCAACATTAATACACATCTGGGTGGATTGAGGTACCTGGTTATTCCAGGATTGCATGTCTAGGCACCTGGGTAGACCAAGATTGCATGTTTTCTTTTTGGACCGCCACCCAGGCTCAAAGGGATCATGAGATTATTCATGCTAGAAACTTCCGTGTGCAGCCACAAGCCATTTTGGGCTCTGTCATAGTTGATTAAGTCGTGCGAACTCTTACAGGGTAGACTAGCAGATGTAGGGGAAAGTAGGTGTACCGGTCTATCCATCGTAAGGTGCTAGCGCTTCTGAAAGACTATGTCTCGGTCATTCGTTTCTCAAACATCATGTAGTGCGAGAAATCCAACGGAGGCGATCGAGTCTTGTGGGGAAAAGTCATAAACCTCTGCAGAGTGTATAAACTAATCATGGTTAGCCGTGCCCCGGTTATGGACGTTTTGAGTATCTAGTACTTGGATATCATGTGAATCTCATCATGTTACTTTAAATAATTTTGTTGGGTTAATGATGATATTTTTAATTGGGATTGAGAATCGTCAACCATTCTCAATGTTTAACAACCACCATGATAGTTAAATAAATTTATTCCTTTGCGGTAGGGAAAAATTGGCTTTTCAAGAAAATATTATAACCATAGAGCCTCCACCACCAAATATGCATGTAGTGATAGCCTTTATTCATCATTGCTCTATGGTGTGAATTTGCCAAGTACATTCAATGTCTTGACCCTTTGTGGCTGCAACGTCTCATGTTGCGAGGATCTTCTGACAGTAAGGGATACGTTAGGGTTACGATTTCTACACTCAACTTTGCCGTTGGTGTTGATGGGAATCCACAACTTTGTTACTTCCGCTATTTTGGATTGAGGTAATAGTATTTACGTTACTTTATACATGTGATTTACCTCTATTATAAATCCTCGAGTACTGTGTGTGTCAGCATACCGATCCAGGGATGACACTTAAGCACAGAGACTTGATCCATTCGGGTCGGGTCGCTAAAAACAATCTAGTTGGCCAAACCAAACGGATAATTCGAAGAGACTTGCGAAGATAACCGATCATACAAAAAAGAATTCAGAGAAGATTCAAAATATTGTTCATAGATAAACTTGATCATAAACCCACAATTCATCGATCTCAACAAACACACCGCAAAAAGAAGATTACATCGAATAGATCTCCACGAGAGAGGGGGAGAACATTGTATTGAGATCCAAAAGAGAGAAGAGGCCATCTAGCTACTAGATATGGACCGAAGGTGCAAGTAAACTACTCACACTTCATCGGAGGGGCTATGTGATGATGTAGAAGCCCTCTGTGGTGGATGCCCCCTCCGTGAGCTCCTAACAGGCCCCAAGATGGGATCTCGTGGATCTGAGGAAGTTGGCGGTGGAATTAGGTTTTGGCTCCTCTTACGATCGTTTGAAGTGCGTAGGTATATATAGGAGGAAGGAGTGCGTCGGTGGAGCAACAGGGGGCCCACGAGGCGGGGGGTGCACCCTAGGGGGTCGCCCCCCACCCTCGTGACCGCCTCTTTTGTTCCTTGGAGTAGGGTCCAAGTCTCCTGGATCACGTTCGGTGAGAAAATCACGTTTCCGAAGGTTTCATTCCGTTTGGACTCCGTTTGATATTCCATTTCTTCAAAACACTGAAATAGGCAAAAAAAACAACAATTCTGGGCTGGGCCTCCGGTTAATAGGTTAGTCCCAAAAATAATATAAAAGTGGAAAATAAAGTCCAATATAGTCCAAAATAGTAGATAAAGTAGCATGGAGCAATCAAAAATTATAGATACGTTGGGGACGTATCACTGAAGCATAGGGAACATCTTTCATTTTCTCTCTATCTTCTGCAGTGGTAGGGCATTGAGTCTTACTCAACTTTACACCTTGTAACACAGGCAAGAACCCTTTCTTTGCTTGATCCATTTTGAACTTCTTCAAAACTTTGTCAAGGTATGTGCTTTGTGAAAGTCCAATTAAGCGTCTTGATCTATCTCTATAGATCTTGATGCCCAATATATAAGCAGCTTCACCGAGGTTCTTCATTGAAGAACTCTTATTCAAATATCCTTTTATGCTATCCAGAAATTCTATATCATTTTCAATCAACAATATGTCATCCACATATAATATCAGAAATGCTACAGAGCTCCCACTCACTTTCTTGTAAATCTGAGCTTCTCCAAAAGTGCATATAAAACCATATGCTTTGATCACGGTATCAAAGCGTTTATTCCAAATCCGAGAGGCTTGCACCAGTCCATAAATGGATCATTTGGAGCTTGCACACTTTGTTAGTTCCTTTGGATCGACAAAACCTTCCGGTTGCATCATATACAACTCTTCTTCCAAAAATCCATTCAGGAATGCAGTTTTGACATCCATTTGCCAAATTTCATAATCATAAAATGCGGCTATTGCTCACATGATTCAGACAGAGTTAAGCATCGCTACGGGTGAGAAGGTCTCATCGTAGTCAATCCCTTGAACTTGTCGAAAACCTTTTGCAACAAGTCGAGCTCTATAGACAGTAACATTACCGTCAGTGTCAGTCTTCTTCTTGAAGATCCATTTATTCTCGATGGCTTGCCGATCATCGGGCAAGTCAACCAAAGTCCATACTTTGTTCTCATACATGGATCCCATCTCAGATTTCATGGCCTCAAGCCATTTTGCGGAATCTGGGCTCACCATCGCTTCTTTATAGTTCGTAGGTTCGTCATGGTCTAGTAACATAACCTCCAGAACAGGATTACCGTACAACTCTGGTGCGGATCTTACTCTGGTTGACCTACGAGGTTCAGTAACAACTTGATCTAAAGTATCATGATCATCATCATTAGTTTCCTCACTAATTGGTGTAGACGTCACAGGAACCGGTTTCTGTGATGAACTATTTTCCAATAAGGGAGCAGGTATTGTTACCTCATCAAGTTCTACTTTCCTCCCACTCACTTCTTTCGAGAGAAACTCCTTCTCTAGAAAGGATCCATTCTTAGCAACAAATGTCTTGCCTTCGGATCTGTTATAGAAGGTGTACCCATGATTTCCTTTGGGTATCCTATGAAGACACATTTCTCCGATTTGGGTTCGAGCTTATCAGGTTGAAGCCTTTTCACATAAGCATCACAGCCCCAAACTTTAAGAAACGACAACTTTGGTTTCTTGCCAAACCACAGTTCATAAGGCGTCGTCTTAACGGGTTTCGATGGTGCCCTATTTAACGTGAATGCGGCCGTCTATAAAGCATAACCCCAAAACGATAGCGGTAAATTAGTAAGAGACATCATAGATCACACCATATCTAGTAAAGTACGATTACGACATTCGGACACACCGTTACGCTGTAGTGTTCCGGGTGGCGTGAGTTGCGAAACTATTCCGCATTGTTTCAAATGTAGACCAAACTCGTAACTCGAATATTCTCCTCCACGATCAGATCGCAGAAACTTTATTTTCTTGTTATGATGATTTTCAACTTCACTCTGAAATTCTTTGAACTTTTCAGACTTATGTTTCATTAAATAGATATACCCATATCTGCTTAAATCATCTGTGAAGGTGAGAAAATAACGATACCCGCCGCGAGCCTCAACATTCATTGGACCACATACATCAGTATGTATGATCTCCAACAAATCAGTTGCTCGCTCCATAGTTTTGGAGAACGGCGTTTTAGTCATCTTGCCCATGAGGCATGGTTCGCAAGTACCAAGTGATTCATAATCAAGTGATTCCAAAAGTCCATCAGTAAGGAGTTTCTTCATGCGCTTTACACCAATATGACCCAAACGGCAATGCCACAAATAAATTGCACTATCATTATCAACTCTGCATCTTTTGGCTTCAACATTATGAATATGTGTATCACTACTATCGAGATTCATCAAAAATAGACCACTCTTCAAGGGTGCATGACCATAAAAGATATTACTCATATAAATAGAACAACCATTATTCTCAGATTTAAATGAATAACCGCCTCGCATCAAACAAGATCCAGATATAATGTTCATGCTCAACGCTGGCACCAAATAACAATTATTTAGGTCTAAAACTAATCCCGAAGGTAGATGTAGAGGTAGTGTGCCGACGGCGATCACATCAACTTTGGAACCATTTCCCACGCGCATCATCAACTCGTCGTTAGCCAGTGTTCTCTTAATCCATAGTCCCTGTTTTGAGTTGCAAATATTAGCAACAGAACCAGTATCAAATACCCAGGTGCTACTGCGAGCCCTGGTAAGGTACACATCAATAACATGTATATCACATATACCTTTGTTCACCTTGCCATCCTTCTTATCCGCCAAATACTTGGGGCAGTTTTGCTTCCAGTGACCAGTCTTCTTGCAGTAGAAGCACTCAGTCTCAAGCTTAGGTCCAGACTTGGGTTTCTTCTCTTGAGCAGCAACTTGTTTGCTATTCTTCTTGAAGTTCCCCTTCTTCTTCCCTTTGCCCTTTTTCTTGAAACTGGTGGTCTTATTGGCCATCAACACTTGATGCTCCTTCTTGATTTCTACCTCTGCAGCCTTTAGCATTGCGAAGAGCTCGGGAATCGTCTTATCCATCCCTTGCATGTTATAGTTCATCACGAAGCTCTTGTAGCTTGGTGGCGATGATTGAAGAATTACATCAATGACGCTATCATTCGTAAGATTAACTCCCGGTTGAATCAAGTGATTGTTATACCCATACATTACGAGTATATGCTCACCTTGTGAACTATTCTCCTCCATCTTGCAGCTGTAGAACTTATTGGAGACTTCATATCTCTCAATCAAGGCATTTGCTTGAAATGTTAACTTCAACTCCTGGAACATCTCATATGCTCCATGACCTTTAAAACGTCGGTGAAGTCTCGGTTCTAAGCTATAAAGCATGGCACACTGAACTATCGAGTAGTCATCAACTTTGCTCTGCCAGACGTTCATAACATCTGGTGTTGCTCCTGCAGCAGGTTTGGCACCCAGCGGTGCTTCCAGGACGTAATTCTTACGTGCAAGCAATGAGGATAATCCTCAAGTTACAGACCCAGTCCGTGTAATTTCTACCATCATCTTTCGACTTTGCTTTCTCAAGGAACGCACTAAAATTCAACGGAACAACAGCACGAGCCATCTATCTACAACAAACATGGACATGCAAAATACTATCAGGTACTAAGTTCATGATAAATTTAAGTTCAATTAATCATATTACTTAAGAACTCCCACTTAGATAGACATCCCTCTAATCATCTAAGTGATCACGTGATCCAGATCAACTAAACCATAACCGATCATCACGTGAAATGGAGTAGTTTTCAATGGTGAACATCACTATGTTGATCATATCTACTATATGATTCACGCTCGACCTTTCGGTCTCAGTGTTCCTAGGCCATATCTGCATATGCTAGGCTCGTCAAGTTTAACCTGAGTATTCTGCGTGTGCAAAACTGGCTTGCACCCGTTGTAGATGAACGTAGAGCTTATCACACCCGATCATCACGTGGTGTCTGGGCACGACGAACTTTGGCAACGATGCATACTCAGGGAGAACACTTTTATCTTGAAATTTAGTGAGAGATCATATTATAATGCTACCGTCAATCAAAGCAAGATAAGATGCATAAAATATAAACATCACATGCAATCAATATAAGTGATATGATATGCCCATCATCATCTTGTGCTTGTGATCTCCATCTCTGAAGCACCGTCATGATCACCATCGTCACCGGCGCGACACCTTGATCTCCATCGTAGCATCTTTGTCGTCTCGCCAACTATTGCTTCTACGACTATCGCTACCGCTTAGTGATAAAGTAAAGCAATTCTGAAGCGATTGCATTGCATACAATAAGCGACAACCATATGGCTCCTGCCAGTTGCCGATCACTCGGTTCCAAAACATGATCATCTCATACAATAAAATATAGCATCATGCCTTGACCATATCACATCACAACATGCCCTGCAAAAACAAGTTAGACGTCCTCTACTTTGTTGTTGCAAGTTTTACGTGGCTGCTACGGGCTGAGCAAGAACTGTTCTTACCTACGCATCAAAACCACAACGATAGTTCATCAAGTTAGTGCTGTTTTAACCTTCTCAAGGACCGGGCAAAGCCACAATCGGTTCAACTAAAGTTGGAGAAACTGACACCCGCCAGCCACCTGTGTGCAAAGCATGTCGGTAGAACCAGTCTCACGTAAGCGTATGCGTAATGTCGGTCCGGGCCGCTTCATCCAACAATACCGCCGAACCAAAGTGTGACATGCTGGTAAGCAGTATGACTTGTATCGCCCACAACTCACTTGTGTTCTACTCGTGCATATAACATCAAAGCATAAAACCAGGCTCGGATGCCACTGTTGGGGAACGTAGAAATTTCAAAAAAATTCCTACGCACACGCAAGATCATGGTGATGCATAGTAACGAGAGGGGAGAGTGTGTCCACGTACCCTCGTAGACCGAAAGCGGAAGCGTTAGCACAACGTGGTTGATGTAGTCGTACGTCTTCACGATCCGACCGATCAAGTACCGAACACATGGCACCTCCGAGTTCAGCACACGTTCAACTCGATGACGTCCCTCGAACTCCGATCCAGCCGAGCTTTGAGGGAGAGTTCCGTCAGCACGACGGCGTGGAGACGATGATGATGTTCCACCGACGCAGGGCTTCGCCTAAGCACCGCTATGATATGACCGAGGTGGATTATGGTGGAGGGGGGCACCGCACACGGCTAAGAGATCCAAGGGATCAATTGTTGTGTCCCTAGGGGGTGCCTCCCTCCCCGTATATAAAGGAATGGAGGAGGGGGAGGGGGCCGGCCACCCTTGGCGCGCCCCATGAGGAGTCCTACTCCCACCGGGAGTAGGACTCCCCCCCCCCTTCCATGTTGGAGTAGGAGAGGAGAGGGAAGGAGAGAGAGGGGGAAAGGAAAGGGGGCGCCGCCCCCCCCCCCTCCTTGTCTAATTCGGACTTGGGGGGGAGGACCGCGCGGCTGCCCCTTGGCCGCCTCTCCTCTTCCACCACTTGGGCCCACAAGGCCCAATAACCTCTGGGGGGTTCCGGTAACCCCCCGGTACTCCGGTATATATCCGATAACCCCCGGAACCATTCCGATGTCCGAATATAGTCGTCCAATATATCAATCTTCATGTCTCGGCCATTTCGAGACTCCTCGTCATGTCCGTGATCAAATCCGGGACTACGAACTACCTTCGGTACATCAAAACACATAAACTCATAATATAACCGTCATCGAACTTTAAGCGTGCGGACCCTACGGGTTCGAGAACTATGTAGACATGACCGATACACGTCTCCGGTCAATAACCAATAGCAGAACCTGGATGCTCATATTGGCTCCCACATATTCTACGAAGATCTTTATCGATCAAACCGCATAACAACATACGTTGTTCCCTTTGTCATCGGTATGTTACTTGTCCGAGATTCGATCGTCGGTATCTCAATACCTAGTTCAATCTCGTTACGGCAAGTCTCTTTACTCGTTCAAGTAATACATCATCCATAACTAACTCATTAGTTGCAATGCTTGCAAGGCTTAAGTGATGTGCATTCTTGAGTGGGCTCAGAGATACCTCTCCGACAATCGGAGTGACAAATCCTAATCTCAAAATACGCCAACCCAACAAGTACCTTCGGAGACACCTGTAGAGCACCTTTATAATCACCCAGTTACATTGTGATGTTTGGTAACACACAAAGTGTTCCTCCGGTAAATGGGAGTTGCATAATCTCATAGTCATAGGAACATGTATAAGTCATGAAGAAAGCAATAGCAACATACTAAACGATCAAGTGCTAAGCTAACGGAATGGGTCAAGTCAATCACATCATTCTCCTAATGATGTGATCCCGTTAATCAAATGACAACTCTTTGTCTATGGCTAGGAAACATAACCATCTTTGATTAACGAGCTAGTCAAGTAGAGGCATACTAGTGACACTCTGTTTGTCTATGCATTCACACATGTATCATGTTTCCGGTTAATACAATTCTAGCATGAATAATAAACATTTATCATGATATAAGGAAATAAATAATAACTTTATTGTTGCCTCTAGGGCATATTTCCTTCAGTGATAAAGAGTTCGTCATAAAGTGTTACGTCGATGCAAGCTTTGACACCGATCTGGATGACTCTGAGTCTTGATCTGGATACATATTGAAAGTGGGAGCAATTAGCTAGAGTAGCTCCATGCAGAGCATTGTAGACATAGAAATTTGCAAAATACATACAGATCTCAATATGGCAGACCCGTTGACTAAACTTCTCTCACGAGCAAAACATGATCACACCTTAGTGCTCTTTGGGTGTTAATCACATAGCGATATGAACTAGATTATTGACTCTAGTAAACCCTTTGGGTGTTGGTCACATGGCGATGTGAACTATGGGTGTTAATCACATAAAGATGTGAACTATTGGTGTCAAATCACATGGCGATGTGAACTAGATTATTGACTTTAGTGCAAGTGGGAGACTAAAGAAAATATGCCCTAGAGGCAATAATAAAGTTGTTATTTTATATTTCCTTACATCATGATAAATGTTTATTATTCATGCTAGAATTGTATTAACCGCAAAACTTGATACATGTGTGGATACATAGACAAAACACCGTGTCCCTAGTAAGCCTCTACTAGACTAGCTCGTTAATCAAAGATGGTTAAATTTCCTAACCATAGACATGTGTTGCGATTTGATGAACAGGATCACATCATTAGGAGAATGATGTGATGGACAAGACCCATACATTATCTTAGCATGTTGATCATTTGGTTTTATTGTTATAGCTTTCTTCATGTCATATACATATTCCTTTGACTATGAGATTATGCAACTCCCGGATACCAAAGGAATACCTTGTGTGCTATCAAACGTCAGAACGTAACTGGGTGATTATAAATATGCTCTATAGGTATCTCCGAAGGTGTTTATTGGGTTGGCATATATCGAGATTAGGATTTGTCACTCCGAGTATCGGAGAGGTAGCCCTCTCGGTAATGCACATCACGATAAGCCATGCAAGCAATGTGACTAATGAGTTAGTTACGGGATGATGCATTACGGAATGAGTAAAGAGACTTGCCGGTAACGATATTGAACTAGGTATGAAGATACCGATGATCGAATCTGGGGCAAGTAACATACCGATGACAAAGGGAATAACGTATGTTGTCATTATGGTACGACCGATAAAGATCTTCGTAGAATATGTGAGAACCAATATGAGCATCCAGGTTTCGTTGTTGGTTATTGACCGGAGAGGTGTCTCGGTTATGTCTACATAGTTCTCGAACCCGTAGGGTCCGCACGCTTAACGTTCGATGACGATTTGTATTATATGAGTTATGTGATTTGGTGACCGAATGTTGTTCAGAGTTCTGGATGAGATTACGAACATGACGAGGAGCCTCGAAATGGCCGAGAGGTAAAGATTGATATATTGGATGATAGTATTCGGACACCAGAAGTGTTCCGGATTGTATCGGGTACATATCGGAGTACCAGGGGGTTACCGGAACCCCCCGGGGGAAGATATGGGCCATAGGAGGGAGGCACACCAGCCCACAAAGGGGTGGCACGCCCCCCACAGGGAAGGAGGCCGAATTGGACTAGGGGAGGGGCGGCGCCTCCCTTTCCTTCTCCCCCTCTCTCTCTTTCCCCCTTTCCCCCTCCGGTAAAAGGAAGGGGGGCGAATCCAACTAGGAGCCCAAGTAGGATTCCTCCTACTTGGGCGCGCCTAGGGCCGGCCTCCTCCGCCTCCCTCCTTTATATACGTGGGGGGGGGGGGGCTACAACACACAACAATTGTTCCAAGCCGTGTGCGGCGCCCCCTTCCACAGTTTACGCCTCCAGTCATATTCACGTAGTGCTCAGGCGAAGCCCTGCGTGGATCAGTTCACCATCACCGTCACCATGCCGTCGTGCTGACGCAACTCTCCCTCGACACTTTGCTGGATCAAGAGTTCGAGGGACGTCATCGAGCTGAACGTGTGCAGAACTCGGAGGTGCCGTACGTTCAGTGCTTGATCGGTTGGAACGAGAAAAAGTTCAACTACATCAATCGCGTTAACAAACGCTTCCGCTTTCGGTCTACGAGGGTACGTGGACACACTCTCCCCCTCTCGTTGCTATGCATCTCCTAGATAGATCTTGCGTGAGCGTAGGATTTTTTTTTTTTGAGATTGCATGATACGTTCCCCAACAGGCCTTGCCGCGACCGGAGTTGGCGAAACAGTCGCTAAGCGACCACTCCTCACCAATCTTGACAAGCTCGCCGTCAAGGAGGTGGCGGCGCTTGGCGTCCGTCTCTGCAGTGGTCACGGAGCGGTCAAGCGTCCACATGGCGGCGAGGTCAGGGTCGTTACGGACCCAGTCCTACTCTGCCAGCCGGTGCGGAGCACCATGACTTTGGCATTTCCTTAGCTTAGGCCGCAGAGGAGGAGGGGCTCGGGCACGGCGACGGGAAGGGGAGGGGGCAGTGCTCGGGGAGGGGGAGTGTGGCTTTGTGCGTCACCGACACATGGCTTAAATAGCCGCGGTGAGGCCCAGGCGAAGGGGCGGTCAGCCCGTTTCATTGCGGCGCAGGGATCGGAGTTGGTTCCTCGGGACGCGACATCCACATTGAATCGGCGACGCCCCAGAGGTCACGTTCTGTCAGTGCCGCCCTCCCGTCCGGTCAAATGGTGGCATCAATGCCGGCATTGCATGGTGCAGGCTGCATGAATGCGGCGCTGACAAGCGGCGCAACGCGTGGAATGGAAAGCGCGGAGGGACATGTGGGGGTTTGGGTGTGCCAATATGATCGGAAGCGGGTGTGACAGCGGTTCCGACTCCCGCAAAGCCTTCGCGTTTATCTCCAGTTTACGGAAAACGCGTCTGGACGACTAGACCACGCTGCAGACTGGTACTGGCCCGTGTTAAATGACTTCCGCGGTCCAGGCGAATGCAGGCAGTTTAAGGATCGGCGTTAAAGATGCCCTAAGTGCAAAACCAAATGACCTCTTTCGATCTGGACCTCACCTGTCCCCGTACATGAATCAAGGGTTAATCTTGCTGGTTAATCAATGTAAGGTCGATGACCGAGGAAAAGAACCTATGCCTCATCGGCTACTCTCGATGCGACATCAAATCGTATCAGCATTCAGCAACACACCAAAAGGGGGGGCTTCCCCCACCGGCGAAGCAAACATTCTAGTACCACATGAATCTAGTGGGCACGTCCACCCGCCGTACGTGTGCAACTGAGCATAGCCACACAAGAAGCCAAGTGCGGCCCATGATCAGAGCACATCGATAAGCAGCTTTTGACAGAGGATGCGAGACCCGCAACACCAACAGAGCACAATCAGATCAGACCCTTCCAAGAGTTCCAACGCCGCAAGTCATACCCAAGATCCAATCAGCCACTCGAAAGTAGGGTGGAGTGCACTCCAAAGCACGCACTGCTGCGTCCGACGACGCTGCCCAGGCGTACAAGCAAGCCACCGGAGCACGGTTATTTTTCCTCCCTCTCGCTGTCACCCTGTCGCCGTCGCGGCAGCACCACTAGCAGTAGCCAGCCGGGTGGTATGGCGTACTCGGCAGATCGTACACTAAGCCGTAATAGCCGGAGGCACGGTTGCAGGACTGTCCCGTCCGTTTGGGCACTCAGGGCGCCACCTTGGCGAAAATGGGAGCGTCGCCGTTAGTGATGGGATCAGCCAGGCGGCCTACCGCCCTAAGCAAGAAAGAGCCACGGCACGACGCATCGGGCCCGGTGGCTCTTACTTGAAGCATTGCATTTGCTTTGTCGTTGCGTGCCATGAGTGGGGTTTATAAGACACTCCCTCCCCGTTCCCCGGAACGGCATGATCGCAAGCCGCTGCCGGGGTATATACAGGTCTTGAGGTGGTAGGGGACGGCGGCGGCGTAGGAGATGAAGGACTTCGTGGGGCTGGGGCACTTGTTCGTGGTGGCATTCCTCTTCCACTTCTCCTCCTTCATGGTGCTCCCGGCGATCACCGACGTGACCATGGAGGCCGTCTGCCCCGGCCGCGACGAGTGCTCCGTCGCCATCTACCTCAGCGGCTTCCAGAACGCTGTGAGCAATCTCACCGCGCATTTGCCTGGACCTTCTTCTGCCTCTGTTTTCTCACATTGGCACGTATGTATGCATGCAGATCACAGGGCTGGGGGCTCTGGTGGTGACTCCTATCGTCGGGAATTTGTCGGACAAGTACGGCCGGAAGGCGCTGATGACGCTGCCGGTGACCGTCGCCATTTTGCCTCTCTGTACGTATGCGCGGAGTCTGCTCTGCATCGTGATTATTCGTTGGCTAGGTTAATGTGCGGCGGGTGTCTGATCATGATCATTCATTGTTTTGTTTTGGCAGTTATATTGGCGTGCAACCGATCGGAGGTCTACTTCTATGTGTACTACGTGATGAAGATCCTCGCCGGGATCTTCTGCGAGGGCAGCATCCACTGCCTCTCGCTTGCTTACGTGGTAAATTAATACAGTATCGCTTACGGTTCAACACCAGATACATACACCAGTCTAAAAACAGCACGAAATTCAAATGAGGGGTTGGAAGAAAATAAATCAAACACCTTTTTTTGAAACGAGGCAAAAGATTTACCATTTTAATTGAATAAGGAGAAGAGTTTGTTACATCACAGCCCTGCAAAAGCGGGAAACAGGCAAAGGTCTACTCTCGCGGCAAATCAAACACTATTCCCGGCTTAAAATAAATGTCTCAACTTTATATTATGAGTATATTTGCATTTATACCCCCTACAAAAAAGAATGCATGACAATTACCGGTACAGAAAGAACGTGCTTGGTATACAAACAAATAGTAAAGCGAGAATGTTAAAAAAAAGTAAAACAAGAAACAAGCTGACTGGGCCCACGTGTCATTGCAACACATGCGTGGAGCTCAGCCGATAGTTCGTGACCGCTGACTGACGAGGCGAATTTTGTGGCACAGGCGGACCACGTAGGGACCAAACGGCGGGCGGCGGCGTTCGGGCTCCTCTCAGGCGTGTCGGCGGCCGGCTTCCTCTCGGGGACCCTCACCGCGCGGTTCCTCGCCACCTCCTCCACCTTCCAGGTCGCCGCGGCCGTCGGGACCGCGGGAGCCATCTACCTCAGGGCATTCGTCCCGGATTCCGGCGCCGCTGTCTCCTTCCATGACGATGCCTGCGACCCCCTGCTCCAGGACTCGTCCTGCTCCTCTGCGGCTTCGTCTTCCGCTTCCTCCGACGAACAGCTGTCGCCGAGGCTGCCGCCCTACAAGGGCGTGCTGCCGTCGCCGTCCGACATGGTCGCACTCCTCACTGGCAGGTGAGGTTTCTGCTGCCCAAGTGGTTGTGCCCTTTTTACTCCCTTCTGAAAGTAACTGAAAATAGAGTGATCCCCGTTCGAAAACTTACCGCCGTGATTGTACCAACGATGTTCAGATATTACGATTTTGTCCACGTCAAATCCTCACACAGAGTAATCCTACAAGATGGCACACTGCTTCTCAGTTCTCACGACAGAATTATGAGTGGTGTGTGCTGATGTGCGGTTACTGTTCCGTGCAGTTTGACCTTGTCAACGGCGGCAATGATCACTTTCTTTTACAGCCTCGGTGAACACGGACTTCAGACTGCATTACTGGTATGTAGTAGTATTTCTTACTGTCTCATCTCCAAGTTAACCATTGTTTGGAATTTGAATTAGCAAGGATCAGAATTCAGAAGTCCTAGGGTTAAACAAATATTAGCAGTGCCAGCTATCCGGATTTCGGTATGCTGCATGAGTACGACTACTATTGCACTGTTATAATTCAGTCGTCTAATCATCAATACACTATTTTGGCAAGAATTTTCACTAAACGGATCACACAATTGTTTATTTCTTGATCAAATAATTGCAACAGATTCCGGTTCCTCATAGTCTTGCTCAGTTGGGTCATAACAATACTCGTACAGTCGTACTGCTGTTTGGCTGAGGTCTGTTCCTCAAGAAATTCTATTGCTGTATCAGAACGATTGTAATCCCCATGGTTAAGCAATGAATTTCTTTTTCCCTCAAAAATAAATAATTGCAACAGAGTATCTGTTTTTTCTCTTATCTGTAATAATACACTAGTACTACCTGAAAGCACAGTTTCGCCACAAAAAAAAGAAACAGTTTAATTTTTGACTTGTTTGCAGTACTACCTGAAAGCACAGTTTGGTTACAGCAAAGACGAGTTTGCTAATCTAATGCTGATTGCCGGTGCTGCGGGAATGATCTCACAGGTACCAATACCATCGTAACTGCAGACCAGCTTTGCAGCCTTGAATTTCTACCCATGTCAAGGCCGTGTAGCTGTTTTCCCTTAAAAACATTCAAGGCTGCAAGAGTACTTATTCATATTCTTATATGCATTTTACCTTTTATTTGACTTCCTGCAACACCTTTGCAGTTAACAGTAATGCCAATATTTGCTCCAATCGTGGGTGAGGAGATGCTACTTATTGTTGGGCTGTTAGGAGGATGCACTCATGTAACAGACCTTTATTAAATCCTTTCTCTTACTTGCTGAAGTTTTTAGGATACCGCGGTTTTGATCATTGAATAATTTTCATATATTTGCAGGTTTTCCTATATGGCATCGCATGGTCGTACTGGGTACTTCCTATGGCCTTTGCAATTGCTTCCATACTTTGGTGCATTTGTCAGTTGCTGTGTCGACACAGCAGCAACAATAACATAACGTAGATCTGACGCAGTGCAATAGTGTATTTCTATTTTATGTTCTCTAATGTTGCCGTAATTATCTCACAGGTGCCATATTTTGCTGCAGCATTTATAATTTTGAGTGCTTTTGTTCACCCATCTGTAAGCCATATTTTGCTCAACTTTTCGCTTTCACTTCCTTCCAAGAAATTTAAAAGAAACTTGATGATCCTTTCAACTTCTGTAGATAAGGACCAATGTGTCAAAAAGTGTTGGATCAAATGAGCAGGTAACTTACTAGTTGCTGATGTTTGTCTTTTATTACCCAACAGTTTACACTTGTGAGTTTGCTCATCAAAACTATTGTTTGGTGTCCACTTCAGGGAATTGCTCAAGGGTGTATATCGGGAATTAGTTCTTTTGCCAGCATATTAGCTCCACTCATCTTCACTCCCTTGACAGGTATGGGCACATAAACAAACGGATGCAAGTTTTGTCAGTCTTGGTTTTCCAAATGCTATGCAACTAAAATTAATTATCTTGTTTTCTTGTGTCAGCATGGTTCCTTTCAGAAACAACGCCGTTCAACTTCAAAGGCTTCAGCATTATGGTTGCTGGTTTTTGCACGGTAGGCCTGCCATGGAACACCTTTCTGAATTTTGTTCAATACAAAATTTATAATACTACCTGTTACTGAAGATTTGGTGAGTTTTTGTGCAGCTCATTGCCTTTGTCATCAGCATTAGGATGCGCGCGGCGAGATGTGGAGTTAGCGAGAAAGTGAGCCTTGTGCAGCATGAGCAAGCATGACATACACAACACCCTGGTTAAGAGTGGCTTGCTCCATGCTTCCAGGAGAATGAATGACCCTCGGCATGCAAAAGCACCTTTCTCTATTACATGAACGCTGCAGATGTCGAATGGGGTAGTGTCATGCAAGTTTAGCCTGGTGTAAACCTCCTACTGTCTTACCAGTACATAGCTGACCGGAATAGTTAACTATATGTAGCTTGCTTCAGAAAGGGGGTCAGTGGGTATTGGGTAAGCACTTAGCATTCAGAGTTGGCGCAGTTCTGTTTCTGAATGCAGAATGTATGGTGGATGAATTACAAAGTACTAGTACATCGGTTCCTAAATATAAGATGTTTTGGCAGTTAATTTAAACTGCCAAAACGTTCATATTTAGGAACAGAGGTGGTAATATGTAAATACAGCGACTTCTGGTGATAAATTCGACTCGTCTGAGTACACAGGAAGCACTGGATAGAGGAAGTGTAGCTTGTTATGAAATGAGCTTATACATTATCGGGGCCAACAGGCCAGCACCCCCTCAAACTCGAGGGGGATCTTGGACACTGAGTTTGGACAGGAAAAAGTTGTGTTGTGACCGTATCTGGGCTTTCGTGAGAAAATCAGCAAATTGAAGCTCCGAGGGCACATACTGAAGGGCCATAATCCTCTCTTGCACCTGAGAACGCATGTAGAAGGCATCAACACCGATGTGCTTGGTGAGCTCATGCTTAACAGGATCACGGGCAATGCTGAGCGCCCCAGTGATGTCGGAGAGCAAAGGGGTCGGTGCAGCAGTTGAAACACCAAAATCCTAAAGAAGCCACCATAGCCAAGTAATCTCTGTAGTCACAAATGCCATAGCTCGCAGCTCAACCTCAGCACTAGAGCGGGATACAACAGTCTGCTTCTTAGTCTTCCAAGCAATCAGAGAGGAGCCAAGAAAAACACAATAGGCAGAGAGAGAGCGACGATCAGTAGGATCGCTGGCGCAGGTTGCATCACAGTAGGCCTGAAACTGAAGAGAGCTGGAGCGAGGGAAGAATAAGCGACGAGTCACTGTACCACGAAGATAACAAAGAACCCGAAGAAGATGACTGTAGTGAAGGTGAGTGGGAGCAGAGACAAACTGACTTAGAATATGCACAGCGTAAGAAATGTCAGGACGAGTGATGCCTAGATAGACAAGGCTCCCAACAAGATTGCGGTAGCGTGTGGGATCTGCAAGGGGTTCACCGTCACTAGGACAAAGATGGAGACCAAGCTCCATAGGAGTGTCAATCGTACGCTTATCGGTGAGGCGGGCTCGGTGAGAAGATCTTGGATATACTTTGCTTGAGAGAGATAAATGCCCTCAGGGGAAAAAGTTATCTCAAGTCCAAGAAAGTAGCGAAGAGACACAAATTAGTCATCAAGAATTTCTCATGTAGACGGGTGGTCATCCCTTGTGATAATCATGTCATCAACATAGAGTAGTAAAAGGGTGCGGCAGCGAGGAGAAGTGTGAATAAACAAAGTAGGATCATGAGCGCTAGCAGAGAAACCGATCCCTGTGATGACGGAGGATAAACGCTCAAACCAGGTATGAGGAGCTTGTTTCAGCCCATAAAGAGAGTGCTGAAGACGACAAACAGTGCCATCGGAGATAGTATAGCCAGGAGACGGCGGCATATAGACCACTTCCACCGGCTCACCATTGAAGAAGGCATTCTTGACATCTAATTAAGAGATGGGCCACTGCCGAACAACAACAACAGCCAAAAGAGTGCGAACAGTGGTCATGTGAGCAACATGAGCAAAAGTCTCATCATAGTCACGATCATACTCCTGTTGGAAGCCACGCGCAACAAGACGGGCTTTGTAACGCACGAGAGAACCGTCTGAATGTGTCTTAACCTTGTAGACCCATTTGCAAGTGATGGGTTGAACGCCTGGAGGTAGGGGTACAAGGTCCCAAGTGCCTGTGCGCTCAAGAGCATGAATCTCCTCTGCCATAGCATGCTACCATTTAGAATGAGCATCCGCCTCACGATACATAGACAACTCAACAATAGTGGTAGCAACAGCTACATAGTAGGCAGGAGGTTGGAGAGTGTGGCGATCACGCAGATTATATCAAGGAGCAAGGGGGGTAGGTGGTTCTGAAGGAACGGGACCCAACAGGGAAGGAGTGAAAATGGAATTGGTCGCATCCGAGGGAGAAGGGTGCTGAGCACGATGAGATTAGATAAAAGGAGACGGAGAAAGAGTGGAAGTGGAAGGTGGCGCATCAGAGGAAGAAGGGTGTTGAGCACGACGGGTAGGGGAGTTAGAAACATAAACCTCATCCCTGTAAGTCAAGCTCATGAGCGGACACGGTGAAGGGCAAGGAGTGGACCTAACAGGTGATTGTGAAGGTGGAGAATCAGGTAGAGTCAAAAAAGAGAGAGGCTCGAATAATGACTCGATGGTGGCAGTAGAAGAATGACGAGGGTAGAAGAAGCGAGTCTCATCAAAAGTGATATCTTTGGAGATTCTCAGTCTCCTAGCTATAGGGTCCCAGCAACAGTAACCCTTGTGCTCCAAGCTGAAGCCAAGGAAAACACATCCTATATATCTAAGAGATTTATCCCCACTAAGTTATTTATCTTAACATGCAAGCTAACCACATCAGCAAACCAGCCACATCATTGTTTCATTACCGGCTTACATGTGGGACCCATCACCCTACAAGACAGCCACATTAGCAATCAGTTACCAGCAGCCCACTCAACAATTATTTTTCTTTTTTCTTCCAACAAACAGTTTTTTTATTGAGGGGCCAATGTACAGTTTCTTAGTGGGATGAGTAGATCAATTACTTTGTCTCCTCCCTTCGTGATATATGGAAGGAATAACTCTGTCTTCTCTGCCCTGTCCCTTCCACCCCCCCTCCATCGATCAATAATCCCCACCCTGCATCCCCAAACTTCCCTCACCACTACCATCCATCTCCCTCTGATGCGCTACCTTGGTCATCCTCTTACTCATGTTGGCTTCCCCAATCGCAAGACCAGCGTATGTTTCCTCTTCGCCTAGCTATGCCACCCATGGCGACCTTGGGTTTCGATCGAGTGGTCTGTGAACAACAACCTTGTCACATGGTGTTGGTCTTAGATCATAGTTGCCCTGCCCCCGGCTCATGAAATTATTCTCCCCGCCAAAGATTTCTCTCCGCTGTCTTTATCATGTCTCACATGTAGATTTGAGGTTGTTGATTACGTTGTACAAATCTGGGATTAGCAGTTCATAAAGTTAGATTGATTAAATATGTTTTCATACTACGCCTTTTAAAGATGTACGCCATGGGCAACAGTATCCAGCGTAGGTGGCCAGCCCCTGCTTACATGGAATTTGTATGTCCCCAAAACTCATGACGTTTTTACAGGTTCCTTTTCGGATTCTTATGTTCATAGCAAGTACGACTCAACACATGGTCTTCTAGGTCTAATTATACACCATTATGTTTCAGAGAATACATTTAATCTTCTTCTTTCACATTCGGTAGAAACAATTTGTGTGAGCATTGCCACATGTATGATGGATTGAGTCCGATTTTAGTACGAGAAAAAATAACATCCATCCATCACATCTGTTTTGTGGGTTGTTCATGAAGGAAATATGCCCTAGAGGCAATAAAAAAGTTGTTATTTATATTTACTTATATCATGATAAATGTTTATTATTCATGCTAGAATTGTATTAACCGGAAACTTAGTACATGTGTGAATACATAGACAAAACTGAGTGTCCCTAGTATGCCTCTACTTGACTAGCTCGTTAATAAAAGATGATTAAGTTTCCTGACCATAGACATGTGTTGTCATTTGATGAACGGGATCACATCATTAGAGAATGATGTGATGGACAAGACCCATCTGTTAGCTTAGCATTATGATTGTTTAGTTTTATTGCTATTGCTTTCTTCATAACTTATACATATTCCTCTGACTATGAGATTATACAACTCCCGAATATCGAAGGAACACCTTGTGTGCTATCAAATGTCACAATGTAACTGGGTGATTATAAAGATGCTCTACAGCTGTCTCCGAAGGTGTTTGTTGGGTTGGCATATATCAGGATTAGAATTTGTCACTCCGTGTATCGTAGAGGTATCTCTGGGCCCTCTCGGTAATGCCCATCACTATAAGCCTTGCAAGCAATGTGACTAATAAGTTAGTTGCGGGATGATTCATTATGGAACGAGTAAACAGACTTGCAGGTAACGAGATTTAACTAGGTATGATGATACCGACGATCGAATCTCGGGCAAGTAACATACCAATGACAAAGGGAATGACGTATGTTGTTATGCGATTTGACTGATAAAGTTCTTCGTAGAATATATAGGAACCAATATGAGCATCCAGGTTCCTCTATTATTTATTGAGCGGTAATGTGTCTCGGTCATGTCTACATAGTTCTCGAACCCATAGGGTCCGCACGCTTAACGTTCGATGACGATTTGTATTATGAGTAGTGTGTTTTGGTGACACAAGTTTGTTCGGAGTCCCGGATGAGATCACCGACATGAAGAGGAGTCTCAAAATGGTCGAGAGGTAAAGATTGATATATTGGAAGGTTATATACGGACACCGGAATGGTTCCGAAGAGGTTCGGGGATTTTTTGGAGTCTGGAACCCCCTCGGGGGAAGTTAATGGGCCTCATGAGCCATAGTGGAGAGGGGGAGGCAGGCCACAAGAGGTGGCGCGTGCCTCCCCCTGCCCAAACTGACAAGGGGTGGGGGCGCCCACCCCCCCCCCCCCTTTCCTTCTCCCTCTCCCCTCTTTCCCCTTCCCCCCTCTCCGTTGGAAGGAAGGGGGGCGAATCCTACTAGGAGTGGAGTCCTGATACGTCTCCGTCGTATCTACTTTTCCAAACACTTTTGCCCTTGTTTTGGACTCTAACTTGCATGATTTGAATGAAACTAACCCGGACTGACGTTGTTTTCAGCAGAATTTCTATGGTGTTATTTATGTGCAGAAATAAAAGTTCTCGGAATGACCTGAAACTCCACGGAACATATTTTTGGAAAATATTAAAAATACTGGAAGAAGAATCCACGTCAGGGGGCCCACACCCTGTCCACGAGGGTGGGGGCGCACCTGCCCCCTGGGTTCGCCCCCTGCCTCGTGGGCCCCCTGACGCTCCACCGACCTCAACTCCAACTCCATATATTCACTTTCGAGGAGAAAAATCAGAGAGAAGGATTCATCGCGTTTTACGATACGGAGCCGCCGCCAAGCCCTAAAACCTCTCGGGAGGGCTGATCTAGAGTCCGTTCGGGGCTGCGAAGAGGGGAATTTTTCGCCATTGTCATCATCAACCATCCTCCATCACCAATTTCATGATGCTCACCGCCGTACGTGAGTAATTCCATCGTAGGCTTGCTGGATAGTGATGGGTTGGATGAGATTTATCATGTAATCGAGTTAGTTTTGTTAGGGTTTGATCCCTAGTATCCACTATGTTACGAGATTGATGTTGCTATGACTTTGCTATGCTTAATGCTTGTCACTAGGGCCCGAGTGCCATGATTTCAGATCTGAACCTATTATGTTTTCATGAATATATGTGAATTATTGATCCTATCTTGCAAGTCTATAGTCACCTACTATGTGTTATGATCCGCAACCCCAAGTGACAATAATCGGGACCACTCCCGGTGATGACCATAGTTTGAGGAGTTCATGTATTCACTATGTGTTAATGCTTTGGTCCGTTACTCTATTAAAAGGAGGCCTTAATATCCCTTAGTTTCCGCTAGGACCCCGCTGCCACGGGAGGGTAGGACAAAATATGTCATGCAATTTCTTTTCCATAAGCACTTTTGACTATATTCGGAATACATGCCTACATTACATTGATGAATTGGAGCTAGTTCTGTGTCACCCTATTTTATGATTTTTACATGATGAACCGCATCCGGCATAATTCTCCATCACCGATCCAATGCCTACGAGCTCTTCACATACTGTTCTCGCTTATTTACTTTTCCGTTGCTACTGTTACAATCACTACAAAACCCAAAAATATTACTTTTGCTACCGTTACTTCCATACTACTTTGCTACTAAACACTTTGTTGCAGATACTAAGTTATCCAGGTGTGGTTGAATTGACAACTCAACTACTAATACTTGAGAATATTCTTTGGCTCCCCTTATGTCGAATCAATAAATTTGGGTTGAATACTCTACCCTAAAAAACTGTTGCGATCCCCTATACTTGTGGGTTATCAAGACTATTTTCTGGCGTCGTTGCCGGGGAGCATAGCTCTATTCTTTGAGTCACTTGGGATTTATATCTGCTGGTCACTATGAAGAACTTGAAATACGCTAAGACAAAAATTTATCCCTCAACTACGAGGGGAGGTAAGGAACTGCCATCTAGCTCTGCACTTGATTCACCTTACATTTGAGTAAGCTTGTGACACCTAAACCTGCTTACGCTATTAATTACGATATGTCGCATGTTATTGATGATGCCACTTCATTATGCATGATACTTATGATGAAACTACTTCTATGCTTGATACTCTTTGTACCACTTGGTGAATTTCTTGATGAACAACTTGCTAGGGCTAGAGAGAATGAAATTATTGAAACTATAATATTGATGATAGTGATGATGAAGACTCCCCCTAATAAATATGAATTGCCTGTTGTGCCTAAGGGTTATGTTCTGGATGAAGAATCTGCTAGAGCCATTCTTGCTTGCAATGATAGAAGTGATCTTAAGAAATTATTAGCTAAATGGAAGCAGTAATCTCTTAATGCCAGAATGAAACCTGGCCCTGCTTTTGCTACTTCACCTATCTGTTTTACTGATAAGGATTATGAATTCTCTGTTGATCCTGACATAATTACTTTGGTTGAATCTGATCCTTTTTATGGCTATGAATCTGAAACTGTTGTGGCACATCTTACTAAATTAAATGATATAGCCACCAGGTTCACTGATGATGAGAGAACCCGCTACCTTTATATCCTTAAAATATTTCCGTTCTCATTAAAGGGTGATGCTAAGATATGGTTTAATTCTCTTGATCCTGGTTGTGTGCGTAGTCCCCAGGATATGATTTATTACTTATCTGCTAAATATTTCCCTGTTCATAAGAAACAAGCTGCTTTAAGGGATATATATAATTTTGTGCAAATTGAAGAAGATAGTCTCCCACAAGCTTGGGGGAGGCTTCTCCAATTACTTAATGATTTGCCTGATCATCCTCTGAAGAAAAATGAAATATTTGATATCTTTTATAATGGACTAACTGATGCTTCCAGAGATTATTTGGATTGTTGTCTTGGTTACATTTTCGGGGAAAGAACACGGATGAAGCTGAAATTCTATTGAATAATATGTTGACAAATGAAAATAATTGGACACTTCGATCCAATTCTGAGCCTATTCCTAAACCAACTCCGAAGAAGAGGGTGTTCTATTTCTCGATCCACGAAGATATGCAAGAGGCAAAGAAATCTATGAAAGAAAAAGGAAGTCAAGATGTTAAGAATTTACCTCCTATTGAAGAAATACATGGTCTTAATTTACACTTTGTTGAAGAAACATATGATCTTAATCCATCACCTATTGAAGAAACTCATGGTCTTGATAACCCGACACATGTAGTAAAGGTAAATTCTCTCTATAGATTTGATGAAGGTGATATTCCTCACTATAAGTCTCGCTAGACAATGCTTAGAAGAGTTTGATAATTTTATTGTCAAACAAGAAAACTTCAATGCTTATTTTGGTAGACAATTGAAATATAATTCTGATACGCTTGAATACTTGGGTGATTATATGTCTAGAGTTAAAGGTGAACTTAAACTCATTAGTAAACATGCTTCTATGGTTACCACTCAAGTAGAACAAGTGCTTAAAGCTCAAAATGATTTGCTCAATGAATTAAATAGTAAGAACAATGATTATGCTGTTAGAGTGGCTACTAGAACTGGTAAAATGACTCAGGAACCTTTGTATCCTGAAGGCCATCCTAAGAGAATTGAGCAGGATTCTCAAAGAAATAATTTAGATGCACCTAGCCCTTCTAAAAAGAAGAAAAAGAAAAATGATAGGACTTTGCATGCTTCTAGTGAACCTGTTGTAGACACACCTGAGAATCCAAATGATATTTCTATTTCTGATGCTGAAACACAATCTGGTAATGAACATGAACCTAGTGAAAATATTAATGAAGATGTTCATGATGATGCTCAACCTAGTAATGATAATGATGTAGAAATTGAACCTGCTGTTGATCTTGATAACCCACAATCAAAGAATCAAAGTTATGATAAGGGAGACTTTGTTGCTAGGAATCACGGTAAAGAAAGAGAACCATGGGTTCAGAAACCCATGCCTTTTCCTCCCAAACCATCCAAGAAAAAGGATGATGAGGATTTTGAGCGCTTTGCTGAAATGATTAGACCTATCTTTTTGCATATGCGATTAACTGATATGCTCAAAATGAATCCTTATGCTAAGTATATGAAGGGAATTGTTACTAATGAAAGAAAGATACCGGAAGCTGAAACCATTCTTGCTAATTATACTGTTAAGGGTGGAATACCCAAGAAACTTGGAGATCCAGGAGTACCAACTATACCATGCTCCATTAAACGAAACTATGTTAAAACTGCTTTATGTGACCTTGGAGATGATGTTAGTGTTATGCCTCTCTCTTTATATCGTAGACTTGATTTGAATAAGTTGACACCTACTGAAATATCTTTGCAAATGGCCGATAAATCAACTGCTATACCTTTTTGTATTTGTCAGGATGTGCCTATTGTGGTTGCAAACGTTACTATTTTAACGGACTTTGTTATTCTTGATATTCCCGAGGACGATAGTATGTCTATTATTCTTGGAAGACCTTTTTTGAATACTGCAGGAGCTGTTATTGATTGTAACAAAGGCAATGTCACTTTTCATTTTAATGGTAATGAGCATACGGTACACTTTCTGAGGAAACAACCTCAAGTTCATAGTATAAATTCTATTGGAAAAGTTCCATCAATTATTTTTGGAGGTTTTGAATTTCCTCTCCCTACTATCAAGAAGAAATATGATGTTCTTATTATTGGGGATGTGCATATCCCCGTTGAGGTAACATAGTGTTATTCAAAATTTCTCCGGTTCCATATGTTAGTCGGAATGAGTTTGTTAGCAAGACTTGATCAACCTTGTTAGTGGATTCCTTTTGATGAGCATGAGATGGATGAAATTAGAAGGCACAACCTTCTGTACCCTCTCTCTACTTTCTATTATTTAGTTGAAATAAAGTAAAAATAGCATTTTTCCTGTCTGTTTCCTGAATTATCCGTGCAATATAAAAATACCCCGAAAATAAAAGTTCTCCAAATGCCCTGAAAATGGAATATGATTTTTTCTGGAATATTTGAGAATATCTGGCACTGAGAACACAGCAGGGGGAGCAAGCACCTGGCCACGAGGGTCCAGGGCGTGCCCACCCCCCTGGGCGCGCCCCTTGCCTCGTGGGCCCACGGTGGCCCCTCCACTTATTCCTGCACCCACACACTTCTTCTTCCTCCCAAAAAAATCACCATCCAGCTCAAGCACGAGTTCTAGCTCATTTTGCTGCAATTTTCGATCTCCTTGCTCAAAGCACCTCTCACAAAACTGCTTTGGGAGATTGTTCCTTGGTATGTGACTCCTCCATTGGTCCAATTAGTTTTTGTTCTAGTGCTTTATTCATTGCAAATTTGTGCTGCCTAGGTGACCATGTTCTTGAGCTTGCATGTCAAATTTATATGGTTCCAAGTAGTTCTAACGCATGATATAGGCTCTAGGCACTTGTAGGAGTAGTTGCTATCAATTTTGTTGAGCTTGGTTCACTTTTATTTGAAGTTACTAAAAATTTCAAAAAAAATTCAGAGGAAGAAATATGCTTAGGAAAATGTACCAAGGTGGTTCTTCAAGGAAGCAAGGACCCAGGCTTGCAATGCGTGATGCTAACGATGAGCCACCAAGGGACGCTCCAGTGCAGCCTTGTGAATGGCCTTCAGAAAACTTTATGGATCGAGCGGGAATCAAGGAAGAATTTAACGCATATTTGCGTAATGCTAATCTTGTGAGCTTCGAGGGAGAAAAGTGCAACCAGTACCACTACCTCACTAGTTCCTTTGTGAGGAGGTTTGAATTTTCATCTTCACGCAATTCTCCAACTGTCCTGTTTGATCTTTATGAAAAATCTTATACGATGGACTTAGAGGATTTTACCACTGCTTGCAAACTTCCACAATGGGGTAGTGCTAGTGAACCTCGCTAATCTGAATTTAGAGATTTTCTTGCTAGTATAACTGTGGGGGAATCTAGTGATATAGCACAAGCTACCATAGGGAGCATTCATTTTCTTGCTATACATTATTTTGCTCTCTTCATAGGTAGGTGCATAAATGGTAAAGATGAATCATGTCACATGTGTGTCCCTGACCTCAGTATTCTTAGGAGTGCTGTGTTAGGAGACAAATCTTATAACTTGGGGGCCATTGTTGCACGTAGGCTGCATCATAATAGATTTAATGGAGATTTCTTTGACGGAATCTATGCAACCCGCTTAGCTGATTTTCTTGGTGTAACCACACGTAATGATGATATTGAATTGCCTCCTACTTATTTAGACTTTAATGCTATGGTTCACCACCAGTTTGTCGAGAGGAATGAATCACCTCTCAGGTATCGCTTAATCTTTGACAGACGTCGTGCTGTCCGTATTACTCTCCCTGCTCCTGCCTTCTTTGATTATCAGGCAAAAGGAAGACATTTTATTACTAGAGAGGAGGCAGATGAGTATGAGAGGAGGGCGGAGGCAGCTCGCCGCCACGCTGCAGCCCAGGAGGCAATAACCGCCGCATCGAAGTACGACCCTGGCTACAACTATGGATATCCGCCAGGCCAGCCATGGCAATAAACCAACTTAGGCCAAAAGCCTAAGCTTGGGAGAGTACGTATTTCCCACCGACATTACATTTATGTTCACACACACTCATTGCTAGATGTCGGTGCTCATACTCTTTCACTGTAATATCCATGCTAGTTTATTTTCCTTTTCTTGCTTTCTTCTTGTGTGTTTAAAACCCCTTAAGGAAACTAAAAAAATTAGTGTAGCTTTTAGTTAGTTTACTTTTCTTGTTGTAGTAGTAATAATTAAAAAGAAAACCCAAAAAGATTTCCCGTTCTTCTTTTGCTTGTTGGGAGCTTTCCCGTGTAGATAGTTTTATTTCTTTTCTTTTCTTTGGGGGTCGGGAGAAGACCATAATGAAATTGTTGAAGTGGCTCTCATATGCATTATTGTTGATTTAACCAAGAGCCCATATTGCCTTGTCTTCTTGTGTTTATTGAATGCTCGCAGATTCCAGCTTAGTCCAATGCACTTGCACTCTTATTATTTTCACATCGTTCGGTCGTGCAAGTGAAAGGCAATTATGACGATATATGATGGACTGATTGAGATGAGAGAAGCTGGTATGAACTCGGCCTCTCTTGTTTTTGTAAATATGATTAGTTCATCGTTCATGATTCAGCCTATTATGAATAAACATGTTTGCAATGACAATTAGAGATCATAGTTGTTTATGCCATGCTTGATTAGCTATGAGTTATAATGGTTTACCTTGCGTGCCAACATGCTATTAAAATGGTTGTGATGTGGTATAGTGGGGTGGTATCCTCCTTTGAATGATTTAAGTGACTCGACTTGGCACATGTTCACACATGTAGTTGAAACAAGTCAACATAGCCTTCGCGATATTTGTGTTCATGGTGGATTATATCCTACTCATGCTTGCACTTAATGTTTATTAATTTTAATGCATGTTCATGACGGTTGTCGCTCTCTAGTTGGTCGCTTCCCAATCTTTTGCTAGCCTTCACTTGTACTAAGCGGGAATACTGCTTGTGCATCCAAACCCTTAAACCCCAAAGTTATTCCATATGAGTCCACCATACCTTCCTATATGCGGTATCTACCTGCCGTTCCAAGTAAATTTGTATGTGCCAAACTCTAAACCTTCAAATGAAATTTTGTTTTGTATGCTCGAATAGCTCATGTATCAACTAGGGCTGTCCGTATCTTCCATCCTAGGTGGGTTATTCTCAAGAGGAGTGGACTCCGCTCCTCACTCACGAGAAAATGGCTGGTCACCGGGATGCCCAGTCCCATGCTTTATGCAAAATCAAATCAAAATAATTGCAAACAAAACTCCCCCTGGGACTGTTGTTAGTTGGAGGCACTCGTTGTTTCGAGCAAGCCATGGATTGATCTTTGTTGGTGGAGGGGGAGTATAAACTTTACCACTTTGTTTGGGAACCGCCTATAATGTGTGTAGCATGGAAGATATCGCCATCTCTTGGTTGTTATGTTGACAATGAAAGTATGCCGCTCAAAATATTATTTATCTCTATTTCAAAATCGAGCTCTGGCACCTCTACAAACCCTGCTTCCCTCTGCGAAGGGCCTATCTATTTACTTTCATGTTGAGTCATCACCCTCTTATTAAAAAGCACTAATTTGGAAACCTTCTTGTCATTTGCATCCATTACTATTAATTTATATTGAGTATGACTATGACTGGATCTCTTTTACCATGAATTACAATGTTTAGTCAGTCCTTGATCTTTAAAGGTGCTCTGCATTTATGTTTTGCGGTCTCAGAAAGGGCTAGCGAGATACCATCTTGTTATATCATATTATGATTGTTTTGAGAAAGTGTTGTCATCCAAGATTTATTATTATTACTCGCTAGTTGATTATGCCATTGGTATGAGTAAACATGAGACCTAAGAGTTATTGTGAATGTGGTTAGTCATAATCTTTGCTAAAAACTTGAATGCTGGCTTTACATATTTGCAACAACAAGAGCAAACAGAGTTTGTAAAAGTTTTTCTTTATCACTTTCATTTTATCAACTGAATTGCTTGAGGACAAGCAAAGGTTTAAGCTTAGAGGCGATTGATACGTCTCCGTCGTATCTACTTTTCCAAACACTTTTGCCCTTGTTTTGGACTCTAACTTGCATGATTTGAATGAAACTAACCGGATTATTTGTTTTCAGCAGACTTTCTATGGTGTTATTTATGTGCAGAAACAGAAGTTCTCGGGATGACCTGAAACTCCAAGGAACATATTTTTGGAAAATATTAAAAATATTGGAAGAAGAATCCACGTCAGGGGGCCCACACCCTGTCCACGAGGGTGGGGGCGCGCCCCCTGCCTCGTGGGCCCCCTGACACTCCACCGACCTCAACTTCAACTCCATATATTCACTTTCGGGGAGAAAAAATCAGAGAGAAGGATTCATCGCGTTTTACAATACGGAGCCGCCGCCAAGCCCTAAAACCTCTCGGGAGGGCTGATCTGGAGTCCGTTCGGGGCTCCGGAGAGGGGAATCCGTCGCCATCGTCATCATCAACCATCCTCCATCACCAATTTCATGATGCTCACCACCGTGCGTGAGTAATTCCATCGTAGGCTTGCTGGATAGTGATGGGTTGGATGAGATTTATCATGTAATCGAGTTAGTTTTGTTAGGGTTTGATCCCTAGTATCCACTATGTTACGAGATTGATGTTGCTATGACTTTGCTATGCTTAATGCTTGTCACTAGGGCCCGAGTGCCATGATTTCAGATCTGAACCTATTATGTTTTCATGAATATATGTGAGTTCTTGATCCTATCTTGCATGTCTATAGTCATCTACTATGTGTTATGATCCGGCAACCCCGAAGTGACAATAATCGGGACCACTCTCGGTGATGACCATAGTTTGAGGAGTTCATGTATTCACTATGTGTTAATGCTTTGGTCCGGTACTCTATTAAAAGGAGGCCTCGATATCCCTTAGTTTCCGCTAGAACCCCGCTGCCACGGGAGGGTAGGACAAAATATGTCATGCAAGTTCTTTTCCATAAGCACGTATGACTATATTCGGAATACATGCCTACATTACATTGATGAATTGGAGCTAGTTCTGTGTCACCCTATTTTATGATTTTTACATGATGAACCGCATCCGGCATAATTCTCCATCACCGATCCAATGCCTCTGAGCTCTTCACATCTTGTTCTCGCTTATTTACTTTTCCGTTGCTACTGTTACAATCACTAGAAAACCCAAAAATATTACTTTTGCTACCGTTACCGTTACTTCCATACTACTTTGCTACTAAACACTTTGTTGCAGATACAAATTTATCCAGGTGTGGTTGAATTGACAACTCAACTGCTAATACTTGAGAATATTCTTTGGCTCCCCTTGTGTCGGATCAATAAATTTGGGTTGAATACTCTACCCTCGAAAAATGTTGCGATCCCCTATACTTGTGGGTTATCAAGTCCTAGTAGGACTCCACCCCCTTGGCGCGCCTCCTCCTGGTCGGCCACCTCCTCCCCCTCTCCTTTATATACGGGGGCGGGGGGCACCCAAAAGGCATATAAATTGTTCTCTTAGCCGTGTGCGGTGCCCCCTTCCATAGTTTACTCCTCCGGTCATAGCGCCGTAGTGCTTATGTGAAGCCCTGCACGGATCACATCACCATGCCGTCGTGCTGACGGAACTCTCCCTCGACCCTTTGCTGGATCAAGAGTTCGAGGGACGTCATCGAGCTAAACATGTGCTGAACTCGGAGGTGTCGTATGTTCGGTACTTGGATCGGTTGGATCGTGAAGACGTTCGACTACATCAACCGCGTTAACCTAACACTTCCTCTTTCCGTCTACGAGGGTACGTGGACACACTCTCCCCCTCTCGTTGCTATGCATCTCCTAGATAGATCCGAGCCAAGTCTATGCGTAGATTATATGCACGAGTAGAACACAAAGATTTGTGGGCGATAATAGTCATACGGCTTACCACCAACGTCTTACTTTGATTCGGAGGTATTGTTGGATGAAGCGGCCCAGACCAACATTACATGACCACGTTCATGAGACTGGTTCTACCGACGTGCTTTGCACACAGGTGGCTGGCGGGTGTCTGTTTCTCGAACTTTAGTTGAATCGAGTTCGACTACGGCCGGTCCATGTTGGAGGTTAAAACATCACACTTAACAAAAATCGTTGTGGTTTTGATGTGTAGGTAAGAACGGTTCTTGCTAGAAGCCCGTAGTAGCCACGTAAAACTTGCAACAACAAAGTAGAGTACGTCTAACTTGTTTTTGCAGGGCATGTTGTGATATGATATGGTCAAGGCATGATGTGATATACGTTATTGTATGAGATGATCATGTTTTGTAAAATTTATCGGCAACTGGCAGGAGCCTTATGGTTGTCGCTTTATTGTATGAAATGCAATTGCCATGTAATTGCTTTACTTTATCACTAAGCGGTAGCAATAGTCGTAGAAGCACTAGTTGGCGAGAAGACAATGATGCTACAATGGAGATCAATGTGTCAAGCCGGTGACGTTGGAGATCATGACAGTGCTTTGGATATGGAGATCAAAGGCACAAGATGATGATGGCCATATCATGTCACATATTTTGATTGCATGTGATGTTTATCTTTTATGCATCTTATTTTGCTTAGTACGGTGGTAGCATTATAAGATCATCCCTCACTAAACTTCAAGGTATAAGTGTTCTCCCTGAGTACGCACCATTGCTACAGTCGTCGTGCCGAGACACCACGTGATGATCGGGTGTGATAAGCTCTACGTTCACATACAACGGGTGCAAGCCAGTTTTTGCACGTGCAGAATACTCAGGTTAAACTTGACGAGCCTGGCATATGCAGATATGGCCTCGGAATACTGAGACCGAAAGGTCGAATGTGAATCATATAGTAGATATGATCAACATAGAGATGTTCGCCATTGAAAACTACTCCATCTCACGTGATGATCGGACATGGTTTAGTTGATATGGATCACGTGATCATTTAGATGACCAGAGGGATGTCTATCTAAGTGGGAGTTCTTAAGTAATATGATTAATTGAACTTTAATTTATCATGAACTTAGTACCTGATAGGTTTTTTTTGCATATCTATGTTATTGTAGATCAATGGCCCGTGCTACCGTTCCCTCGAATTTTAATGCATTCCTAGAGAAAGCTAAGTTGAAAGATGATGGTAGCAACTACACGGACTGGGTCCGTAACTTGAGGATTATCCTCATTGCTGCATAGAAGAATTACGTCCTGGAAGCACCACTAGGTGCAAGGCCTGCTCCAGGAGCAACTCCGGACATTATGAACGTCTGGCGGACTAAAGCTGATGACTACTCGATAGTTCAGTGTGCCATGCTTTATGGCTTGGGACTTCAAAGACGCTTTAAACGTCATGGAGCATATGAGATGTTCCAGGAGTTGAAGTTAATATTTTAAGCAAATGCCCAAGCTGAGAGATATGAAGTCTCCAACAAGTTCTATTGCTGCAAGATGGAGGAGAACAGTTATGTCAGTGAACACATACTCAAAATGTCTGGGTATCATAACCACTTGACTCAGCTGGGAGTTAATCTTCCTGATGATAGTGTCATTGACAGAGTTCTTCAATCACTGCCACCAAGATATAAAGGCTTCGTGATGAACTATAATATGCAAGGGATGGAAAAGACAATTCCCGAGCTCTTCGCGATGCTAAAGGCTACAGAGGTAGAAATGAAGAAGGAGCGTCAACTGTTGATGGTTAACAAGACCACTAGTTTCAAGAAAAAGGGCAAAGGGAAGAAAGGGAACTTCAAGAAGAATAGCAAGCAAGTTGCTACTCCCCGGAAGAAGCCCAAGTGCGGACCTAAGCACAGGCGAGTGCTCCTCTTTGCCAAAGGGACCGGTCCTTTGAAGCGGAACTGCCCCAAGTATTTGGCGGATAAGAAGGATGGCAAAGTGAAAGGTATATTTGATATACATGTTATTGATGTGTACCTTACTAATGCTCGTAGTAAGCGCTGGGTATTTGATACTAGTTACATTGCTCATATTTGCAACTCGAAGCAGGGCTCTGGATTAAACGAAGATTGGCTAAGGACGGGGTGACGATGCGCGTGGGAAATGGTTCCAAAGTCGATGTGATCACCGTCGGCACACTACCTCTGCATGTATCTTGGGGATTAGTTTTAGACCTAAATAATTGTTATTTGGTGCCAACGTTAAGCATGGACATTATATCTGGATCTTGTTTGATGCGAGATTGTTATTCATTTAAATCAGAGAATAATGGTTGTTCTATTTATATGAGTAATATCTTTTATGGTCATGCACCCTTGATGAGTGGTCTATTTTTGTTGAATCTCAACTGTAGTGATACACATATTCATAATATTGAAGCCAAAAGATGCAAAGTTAATAATAATAGTGCAACTTATTTATGGCACTACCGTTTAGGTCATATTGGTGTAAAGCGCATGAAGAAACTCCACGTTTATGGGCTTTTGGATTCACTTGATTATGAATCACTTGATGCTTGCGAACCCTGCCTCATGGGCAAGATACTAAAACTCCGTTCTCCGGAACAATGGAGCAAGCAACTCACTTATTGGAAATAATACATACTGATGTATGCGGTCCGATGAGTGTTGTGGCTCGCGGCGAGTATTGTTATTTTCTGACCTTCACAGGTGATTTGAGTAGATATGGGTATATCAACTTAATGAAACATAAGTCTGAAACATTTGAAAAGTTCAAAGAATTTCAGAGTGAAGTGGAAAATCATCGTAACAAGATAATAAAGTTTCTATGATCCGATCGTGGAGGTGAATATTAGAGTTATGAGTTTGGTCTTCATTTGAAACAATGTGGAATAGTTTCGCAACTCACGCCACCTGGAACACCACAGCATAATGGTGTGTCCGAATGTCGTAACCGTATTTTATTAGATATGGTGCGATCTATGATGTCTCTTACCGGTTTACGACTATCGTTTTGGGGTTATGTGTCGGTGTGAGGACGACACCTATGGGATCACAAGAATCCCTACTACGGTTGCGGGGCGCGGGGTCGTGAGAAGAGCGGATCAAACAGATAGCACACGGTTTCTTTATCCAGGTTCGGGCTGCGATGATGCATAAAACCCTACTCCTGCTTTGGTGTTTTATTTATCTGTGTTCTTGAACTAGCAATGGGGCGTGAGGAGCTCCAAAAAGCCGAATCCTCCTCCTGGTCGCCTTGGGCCTCCTTTTATAGGAAAGGGGTTGCCACAGTGGCACAGGGAGGTGGAAAAGGCTCTGATGATGCGAGTTTATCCCTCGCATTACATGAGAAGGCGCCTTTAATGCGTCTTGCTTAGGTGTCCTTGCTTTATCGGGGGCGGGAGGGCCTGTCTCGTCTGTCGCCGCTCCATTTCGTGTCGAAACCACGGCATACAGCCGGTGCCCGTGGTGCCATGTAGGCAGGCAGGCAGCTGAGGTAGCGCAGCGGTGGGTCTCCACGAAGATCCGCTTGCCACCACGCAGGTGCCTGCCCAACTGGTTGGGTCGGTAGCTGCATGCGAACGGCGGTGAAGGTTTGATTGGCGCGGGCCCGATGGTGGCCCTACGGGTGTCCTTGGCAAGGGCCTCGCCGTAGCCCCGGCAATGGTCTTGCGGGGCCCGGCAAGGGTCTTGCCGTGGCGCCTTGTCATCCCGGCAAGGATCTTGCCGGGGGCCTTGTGGTCCTCCTTGGCTGGGATCCCGCCAAGGGTCGTCATCTTCTATAGTGTGTATCTGATCTTGAATGTCTTCACGAAGATCTGCATGCCACCACGGGGATGTCTCCCGAATCCTTGCCCCATGGGGGCAGTGGACTCAAGGGTGACTCGCTCCGTAGGTGTGGGATGAGCTGCCACGGCAAGGGTCTTGCCGGGTTTGCTAAAACCGCCTCCCGGCAAGGGTCTTGCCGGGGGAGCCCGCTTCATCCCCTTTGCTCTTTGTGGTCTTGGTTTTGGCGTTGTTCTGCTCCTTTCGAGCTTCGGCCTTACCTTGGCTCACCTCCCTTGCCTTGCTTTCGGTCGCGGTGGTGCCGCGGCTCGGACTGCCCGTGCCTGCAGTTATAGGGGTACAAAAGTGTACCCTCTTTTTGTCTACCGGCAGAGCCCACGGGCCTGGGTCTGCGTAAGCGCAATCGCGTCGTTGGGCTAGGCCCAAAAAGCAATCTTGATGGGCGGGGCGGGGAGGTTTTACATGGTAAGTCTTTTCGGGCGCTGCGCTTCCCATGCCTCCCGCGCGTGGCTCAGCGTGGGGAGGCGTGCGTGACATGGGCGGCATGCATGGGGCTGAGCTCTACGCGCATGCATCACGTCGTAGTAAAAGGGGGCGGTTCGCGCCTTCCCCATAAAAGGAGGGAGGCGTGGAGGCGCGGCCCATTTACTGAACAAGGCCTGGGCGTGGTCTTCAAGGCGTCCACTCCCCACGATCACGGGGTGGGGAGAGGTCGCCTCACCCGTCGCCTCGGTCCCGCATGCCTGCCACGTGGTTCTCATGCGCTTGGGGTGGCGAACGGTGGAGGCAGGAAACCGGGCCATCGCGGGCCGAGGCAGCGGGTTGGTCGATTCCTCGCGCCTTCCGCGTCTTGATTGGCTGAGCGGGCGGCGAGCCCCACCCGTTCCTTTATAAAGAGCGGGGGGGCGGCGTCCGCACTCTTCCATCTTCTCCTTCCTTGACCGCTCCCCCTCCGTCCGCCATGGAGAGAGGGAATCCACAGCCCTTCAGCGGTGGCGGCAAGGGTCGCCGCCGACAACGCGTCCTTCCTTCTCCTGCACTGCGGTGGCGAGAGCCAGCCGCGAGGAAGGGGAGGGGCGAGGCCGTGGGTGAGGCCGAGGCGCTCGGGGAAGAGGAGGACGGGGCGGCGCGCCGGTCTCGCCTCCGCCAGTAGTTCCTCCCCCCATGGAGGGCCATGTTGGGGATGACCCTTGTGAGTTCTTCGTCAGGCTGCAGTGGTCGCCTCGCCGTCGCCTTCGTCTCCCGACTCCACTCGCGAGCGAGATGGAGCTGGATCCGCCGGAGTCATTGCGGCTGCACATGAGGGGCTGTTGGATCAGCGGTACGCGAGTTTGCGTCGACTTCCCAGCCCCTCACGTGATGTATCTTTGTCGAGGGTGGAAGACGTTTTCTCATATCCACCGCTTGACGGAGGGGCTCACTCTCCATTTCAAGCTGATGGAGGGCGGCCTCTTCTCCGTCAAGGTCTTCGGGTGCTTCGGGACTCGGGCAAGGTGCTGCGTGGAGAGCTCTTCTGATAGCGAAGACTCCTCCTCGGGCGGGAGTGGCGAGGAGGACAGCGGCAGCAACGACGAGGGTAGCAGGCGGCAGGATGACGGGTCCAACTAGGTGTCGGGCGCCGCTCCGTGCGGCACCGGCGATCCCATCATCCGTGTCACCGGCTTCCTGAACTTCTCGGGGTCGTCTCCTTGGGCGGCTGGCATTGGGAGGCTGCGGAAGAGGAAGAGGGCGGGCGGCAAGGCCGTCAAACTGGAGTACGCGGGCAGCGACGCCTTCGACGCGTGCTGACGTCCTACCGCCTCGTCTTCGAGCTCTGCTTCCGGTGCTGCCATCACCATCCAGCCTTCGGACGGCCACCGAGATGTTCTCTTGGTGTCTCCTGCCACTCGTAGCTCGCCTAGGAGCCCCTTTTGCCCTTTTCGCCTCCTCGACCTGCCTCCTGAGGAGAGGGACAAGAAAGGGGTTACGGGCACCTTATCTCTTTTTAGTTTGTAAGCCTTCGGGCCTTGGCTGAATTTAAAACTTGTAATCCCATCATTCATGTTTTTCATTCCCCATGGGTACATGTCTGAGTGGAATGTTTTTAATGAAAAAGGGATGCTTGCCGAGTCATTTGTTTGCGGGTAGAACCCACCACAAGGAGTAAATCCTTGATATCCCTAAGATAAACATTTCCTTGCCCGACAATGAGCCCTGCCGTATTCCCACTTCACTCGACCTTTCTCACGCTTTTGGCGGAGGCAGGGATGAGGTGGGTTCAGGCTCCTTGTTTCATCCTTTTGCTGCCGCGACTACGACCAAACCTGGCCCCAGGAACGAGCCCTAGGGCCTAGAGTTTTAGGGGAGCACGGTAGCTTTGGGAAGAAGCGAGGTTTTACATACCTCAGTCCATAAGGGAATGCATGATAAGGGATGAAGAACTTATCTGAAACGTAGCCCCCGGCAACTCTGGTTTGCCGTGGGTGAGTCTTCGCACTTGCAGCCCCCGGCAATACTGGCTTGCCGGGTTTAGATGTCGGTCTGCCCCTCTTCTCTTTTTCGTCCTCAGGTGATCCGGCAAGGATATCTGTGAGTCCTGTGAACCAAAGAAGACAAAAGAACGGCAAAGAGACGCACAATCGACCTCCAAGCTAGGGGTTAGTCACCGCTAAGCACTATCAACCCTAACCAAGGACGAGACTCGACCTAGCATGCATGCTATAACTTAGGGCGCCAGCGCTTCATTTATTTATGCTCAGGGTCTACGCCTGGCTTTGTACAAAGGGTTACATGCATCATCGGCAATACTTGTACAAAAGGTGGCTTGTCGGGGCCCGGCAAGTCGCGCCTCCGCAGGTAAAACTTGCGAAGATGCTCAATGTTCCAAGAGTTACTCACCGAACGGCATCTTCGGTCTCCAGCGGATCACGCCAGCCTGGTGACTCGTATTACCCGATAAGGGCCTTCCCACTTTGGCGTCAACTTGTTGGAATTCTTGGCCGATTGAACACGCCGAAGGACAAGGTCGCCTTCCTCAAGGCTTCGATCATGAACCTTGCGGCTATGGTAGCGGCGCAAGGCTTCTTTGGTAGCGCATCGCTCTCACGGCCGCCAAGGCGATCTTCCTCAAGGAGCATTGCGTCATCTTGCCGCTTGATTGCTCTTGCTCAAGCTCGTCATAAGCGAGCACTCGAGGTGACCCGTATATGAGTTCGGTGGGGAGAGCTTACGCCCGTATACTAGGGCAAAGGTGTCGGCGGTGGCTCGATTTGGCGTCGTCTGATCGACCAAAGAAGCTGCCAAGCAACTCATCAATCGATTGCCTTCCACTCTTGTGCAGCCTGTCAAAGGTCTTGGTCCTTAATCCTCGCAGTACTTCAGCATTTGCCCTCTCAGCTTGACCATTGCTTCGCAGGTGAGCAATAGAAGCGAAATAGACTTTGCCGAGGTCTTGGGTATATTGCATGAAGGTGCGGCTTGTGAACTGTGTGCCGTTGTCGGTGATAACCCTGTTGGGTACGCCAAAACGGCACACTAGTCCCTTGAAGAACTTGACGGCTGACTCAGCTGTGACCTTCCTCACTACCTCCACCTCCGGCCACTTTGTGAACTTGTCGATTGCAACGTACAAGTACTCAAAGCCCCCGACAGCATGGGGAAAGGGCCCAAGATGTCGAGCCCCTGACCGAGAAGGGCCATGAGAGAGGAATGGTTTGAAGGGCTTGAGCTGGCTGATGAAGCTTCTTTGAATGGAACTGACACGCTTCACACCTGGTGACTAGTGTCGTCGCATCCTGGAGGGCGGTGGGCCAGAAGAAGCCTTGCCGAAATGCCTTGCCGGCAAGGGCCCTTGACCCAATGTGGGATCCACATATGCCTCCGTGTATCTTCGCCAACAGCTCCAGTCCTTCCTCTCGAGGGATACACTTCAATTTCGCACCGTTCGGCCTCTTTCTGTACGGGACGTCATCGACGAACTGGTACATGGTAGAGCGACGGGTTACTTTTTCCGCTTCTTCCTGCTCCTCAGGAAGTTCCCCTGTTTGGAGGAATCGGACGGTATGTGCCTGGCCCACTGGATCACAGGGCTCGACGGCGAGGACTAAAGGCATTTCCTCCGCTATAGGAACAGTTGTCTCGACGGCAGGAGGTTGACGCTCCGCCGGAGCCAGTCGTCCCGTGGCGGATTCAGTATCCCCGGCAACATCCTTGTCGGCGGCTCCGGGGAGCTCGGCGGGAAAGTACTTGTCGGGTCCTGATTTCCTCCTCTTATTTTGCTCTGTTGATGGATCAACGGATGGCTGAGTTAGTTGAAGCACAAAGGTACCTGGTTCCATAGGTAGCTTGAGGGCAACGCGTTTTGACAGGTAATCGGCGATATCGTTCTCCGCTCGGGGCGTGTTCACCAGTATACCGTCGGCAGCTCTTCCAACTTTCTCACTTCATCGACATAGGCCTTCATCAACGGGCTCTGGTAATCCTTGTTGACTTGCTTGACGACAAGCTGCGAGTCTCCCCTGACGATGATTTTCCTGATTCCGAGGTCCACCGCGATCCTAAGACCGGCAAGCAGCCCCTCGTACTCTGCCGTATTGTTTGTTGACACCTTCCTGGGGAAGTGCATCTGGATCACATACTTGAGGTGCTCTCCGGTGGGCGCGACAAGCAGTACGCCAGCCCCGGCGCCTTGTAAGGAGAAAGCTCCATCAAAGTACATGATCCAATCACAACTTGCCTCCTTGCCGGGAGAGCGGTCTCTTGGGCTTCTTCGTCAGGTGTTGCGGTCCATTCTGCAATGAACTCCGCTAGGACTCGGCTCTGAATCGTCGAAGTACTCTCAAACTTGAGGCCAAAGCTGGACAGCTCCAGTGCCCATTCCACAATTCTTCCCGTTGCCTCCGGATTATGCAATATCCATTGCAGAGGGAAGCGAGTAACGACAGTGATCTCGTGTGCCTGGAAGTAGTGACGCGGCTTCCTCGAGGCCATAAGAAGTCCGAAGAGCAGTTTCTGCACGCCAGAGTACCTTGATCTAGCCCCCTGCAGGAGGGAACTAACAAAGTAGACCGGGTGCTGCATCATTTTCTTCTTTGGCGGCACTTCATCCAGCAATGTCTTCCCTGCATTAGTGGTGTCGGGCACTGCCACTGCCATTACCTCGTCGTCAACCTCCCTCTGCGCTACTAGTGCGGCGCTGACCACCTGGTCCATTGCCGCCAGGTATAGCAGCAATGGCTCCTGTGGCCTAGGCGCAACTAGTATTGGCGCGGAGGAGAGGTATTTCTTCAAACCTTGCAATGCTGCTTGACGAAGGCGTCCACTCCATCGGGCCCGCCTTTTTCAGGATCTTGAAAAAGGGAAGGCGGCCTTCGGCAGACTTGGAAATGAACCTGCCCATGGCGGCGACGCAACCAACAAGCCGACGCACATCCTTGATTCGCTTGGGTGCTTCAATCTGCTCTATAGCTTTGATTTTGTCCGGATTGGCCTCTATCCCATGCTGTGACACCAAGAACCCGAGAAGCTTGCCGGACGGGACGCCAAAGACGCACTTCTCAGGGTTTAGCTTGAGATTGATCTTGCGCGGTTTTGCAAATGTTTCTTGCGAATCTGGTATGAGGGTTGCCCTGTCCTTGGTTTTGACCACTATGTCATCCATATAAGCTTCCATATTTCTATGGAGCTGGGGTTCAAAACCAATCTAGACTGCCCTTGCAAACGTCGAACCAGCACTCTTCAACCCGAAAGGCATCCGCATGAAACAATACGTACCACATGGGGTGATGAATGCTGTTTTCTCTTCGTCTTCTCTTGTCATGAAGATCTGGTGGTAGCCGGAGTAGGCGTCGAGGAATGACAATAGATCACACCCAGCCATGGAGTCAACAATCGGTCGATCTTGCGCAACGGAAGGGGTCTTTAGGGCAAGCCTTATTGATATCTGTGTAATCAATACACAGTCTCCACTTCCCATTTTCCTTGTGCACCACGACCGGATTGGCCAACCACTCTTACCAAACCCACTGCTTCCAGTTTCCGGATTCTTCTGTGATGAACTCTTGTCGTTCCAAAGCTTGCTTTCTGGCCTTCTGCTTGACGGGCCGCGCATGAGGGCAGACAGCAAGGTGGTGCTCAATCACCTCCCTGGGAACACCGGGGATGTCGGAAGCTTGCCATGCGAACACATCGACATTCGCCCGCAGGAAGGTGACGAGCGCGTCTTCCTATTTGTCGTCAAGGGTGGAGCTTATGGTAAAAGCCCCTCCCGTGCCGTCCTCATTGATGTAAACCTTCTTGGTTCCCGGCGGTATGGCCTGGGCTTCTTGTTTCCGCCGGTGGAGCTCTCCGCACGTCCTCGACGGCAGCGCTACACTCAAGAGGTGCGCTTCGGAGTGGGTGCCCGAGGTCTCACCGGTCTTCTTCTTCTTCTTCCCCGCCCGGTCCCAGTGGCAGGAGCAAGTGCCCTAGTGGCGGCAGCTCTTGCGCTTGCTTTGGTATAGTTGGTCAGCGCAAATCGGCACATCTTTCTTATCGGAGGGGATGGTGATGATCGTCACAGGTCCTGGCATCTTCAGGGTGTTGTAGGTGTAGTGTGACGCCGCCATGAACTTGGCCAGCGTGGGGCGGCCAAGGATCCCGTTGTAGGGCAAGGGGATCTTGGCAACATCAAACACGATCCTCTCTGTCCTGAAGTTCAGGTCGCTTCCAAAATTCACGGGCAGCGTGACCTTTCCCTTGGGTTGGCTTCTTCCCGGGTTGACCCCCTGAAACGTGCCCGTCTCTTCGAGGTCTCCATCAGGAATCTGCAGTTTCTTGACCACGGCAAGCGAGATCAAGTTCAGACCGGCCCCGCCATCGACTAGCATCTTCGTCACCTTGAGGTTGCGTATTGTTGGTGAAACCAACAATGGCAAGCACCCGACCGCATGATAGTGCGATCGTGGTGGTCCTCGATGTCAAAAATGATAGGTGTCTTGGACCACTTCAGCCGCCTTTGGGCATCAAACGACGGCTCTGCCGCTATAATCTCTCGCGCCTTTGTTTAAGCCGGCGGTGAGAAGTATGCAGCGGCGCCGCCGTCGGCCTTACATGGCCTCTGTAGCTTCGAAACTCTTGGTCGCCGGATTCGTCGTCCTCTTCGTGATCGCCGTCTTACGGCTTTACATCACGGCCGGCGGCCTCTCCTGTTGCTTATCCTTGCCGCGACGGCCCGCTTTGGCCGTCACGCTTCTTCCGGACCCCTCGGCACCATCGGGCCCTTCTCCTTGTCCCGCCACTCATACTCAGCCCTCGCTTCTCGGCGAGAGCTCAACTGTCGGCAGTCCCGGAGAGCATGGCCTTTGGTGCGATGGATCTTCTTGATATCGCTTGTCGGAGTTTCCTGGCTTCTCGGCGGCGCCAAGGCCGGCAGCGACACATCCGGCAACCTCCTTGCCGGGGTCATCTTTGGTTTTCTTTTTGGAGCCGGCGTCATCGGATCCCTCGACGGCAAGCACGGCTTTTCCTTTGCGCTTCTGTTGCGGCGCCCGGCCTTTCTTCGCCGGGCGGCAATATCCTCATCTGAGGAGTCGGTTTCACGCCCGGCATCTTCACCAGGTACTTCCTTCCCTCTTCAGCTCGGGCACATTTGTCGGCAAGAAAATAGAGTTCTGCTACATCTCTCACCTTGTTCATTGCCGACTCTTGGCGCATCTTGCGATTACGCGACGCTCGATGGAACGCAGCGATGATGGCGGCAGGGTGAACATCGGGGATATTATGCACCGGCTGAACCTCTGTATATACTGCCGGAGACTCACGCCTCCCATATGGGGAATGACGTGCAGGACGCTAGCATGGCCATGGGCTTGGTGGCCTCATTAAAGGCGCCCATGAACTCATGGCACAAATCCGACCAGGAGGAAATAGAGTCTACCGGCAAGTGCATCAACCATGACATGGCGTTGGGTTTAAGAGCCAGCGGAAAGTGGTCGCAAGCACCTTATCGTCGCGGGCTCCGGCAGCTTGCATCGCGATGGTGTAGACGCCGAGGAACTTTCGGACGGGTGGGTCTTGCCACCGCATGCTTTTCTCCCACGTCGGGTTTGAAGGTGCGGTGAGTGGGCCACTGGAACTGCCGCAGCTCACGGGTAAAAGTCGGACAACCTACCTCGTAAGGTAGGCCTCCAGGGCTCCCCGGTGCCGGGTGGCTCACAGCAGGCCCTGCTCGCCTGTCTGATTGGTGGCGCGCTCCGCGCCGACGCTCGATAGTGGTTCGATCGTCTTCATGTTACGAAGATCTCGTCGCCCATAACGTCGCGATGGGCTGGCGTCCGCGGTACCTGGCGAGGAGGAGGCGAGTGCACCGTGGTTGCGGCGCCGCCGGCTCTCCTGCCACTGGTGCGTGGGACTCCGTCGGAGCGTCGACCGGGGCTCCACGGACTCGGTTCGTCTTTGTTGGCCACCGCAACAAGGCTTCGGATAGTGGCTCTCCATTCTTGAGTTTCCCGAAGTGGGAGGAAATCGAGGAGCAGCTGGCAGCGCGCGAGCTTCTGCTGGCGTTGGTGGCGTGAAACCTGCACGGATCGCGGCAACGCCGACTTGACCATGTCGAAGGAGCTCTATCACGCGACCTGCGGTAGCATGCCATCTTCACCAGCGCCTCGGCGAGCGGGCAAGTCTTCTAAATCCCGGGAGTGGCGCTCGGGGCTCTTTCCGTGGCGACGCCCGGGGTCCTCGGCGTGATTACGCCGTTCGTCGCGCGTCGCTTGAGAGGAGCGCGCCGTCGGCGCCGGCGTGGGAGTCTTGGAAGCCCTCTCGTCGCCTTAGGGCGGGGTGGAAACGATTTTGGAAGGCCCCGCGCCACCCACGGAGGGCCTGGCTCCGTCTTTGGATTTGGCGGCATGCGGCCCGTTACCAGACGCACGAACATCGCCGCCTCCCAAACTTCGGCTGCTGGGACAGTGTTGGTGTTCGCGAACAGCGCCCCGGGTCCTTTCTGCGACCGGTCCGCTGCTCACCCGCGTCGGGACGGGATGTCCGGCTTCCGACGGGCCAACCGCCACCGTCATCTTCTTCTTGGGCGCCATGACGATGAAGAAGCGTCGAACTAATTGCTAAAGCCGATTCTCAAGCTGCGCCCCTACCAGCGCGCCAAAGATGTCGATGTGAGGACGACACCTATGGGATCACAAGAATCCCTACTACGGTTGCGGGGCGCGGGGTCGTGAGAAGAGCGGATCAAACAATAGCACACGGTTTCTTTATCCAGGTTCGGGCCGCGATGATGCGTAAAACCCTACTCCTGCTTTGGTGGTTTGTTTATCTGTGTTCTTGAACTAGCAATGGGGCGTGAGGAGCTCAAAAAGCGAATCCTCCTCACGGTCGCCTTGGGCCTCCTTTTTATAGGAAAGGGGTTGCCACGGTGGCACCACGGGAGGTGGAGCAGGCTCTGATGATGCGAAGTTTATCCCTCGCATTACATGACAAGGTGCCTTTAATGCATCTTGCTTAGGTGTCCTAGATTTATCGGGAAAGGGGGAGGGCCATGTCTCGTCCGTCGCCGCTCCCTTTCGATGTCGACACGGCATACGCCAACGGTGCCCGTGGTGCCATGTAGGCGTGCAGCGAGGTGGCGCAGCGGTGGGTCTCCACGAAGATCCGCTTGCCGCCATGCGGTGTCTACCCAACTGGTTGGGTCGGCGGCTACATCTGCGGCAACGATGAAAGGTTTGATTGGCGCGGGCCCGATGGTGGCCCTACGGGTGTCCTTGGCAAGGGCCTCACCGTGGCCCCGGCAAGGGTCTTGCCGGGGCCCCGGCAAGGTTCTTGCCGTGGCGCCTGCTGTCATCCCCGGCAAGGCTCTTGCCGGGGGCCTTGTGGTCCTCCTTGGCTGGGATCCCGCCAAGGGTCGTCATCTTCTATAGTGTGTATCTGATCTTGAATGTCTTCACGAAGATCTGCATGCCACCACGGGGATGTCTCCCAGATCCTTGCCCCATGGGGGCAGTGGACTCAAGGGTGACTCGCTCCGTAGGTGTGGGACGAGCTGCCACGGCAAGGGTCTTGCCGGGTTTGCTAAAACCGCCTCCCGGCAAGGGTCTTGCCGGGGGAGCCCGCTTTGTCCCCTTTGCTCTTTGTGGTCTTTGTTTTGGCGTCGTTCTGCTCCTTTCGAGCTTCGACCTTACCTTGGCTCACCTCCCTTGCCTTGCTCAGTGCGGTGGTGCCCGCGGCTCAGACTGCCCGTGCACAGTTATAGGGTTACAAAAAGTGTACCCCTCTTTTTGTACACCGACATTATGCTTTAGAGACGGGTACATTCACGTTAAATAGGGCACCATCTAAATTCGTTGAGACGACACCATATGAACTGTGGTTTGGCAAGAAACCTAAGCTGTCGTTTCTTAGAGTTTGGGGCTGCGATGCTTATGTGAAAAAGCTTCAACTTGATAAGCTCGGACCCAAATCGGAGAAATGCGTCTTCATAGGATACCCAAACACTGGTGCACGTCGGTCCTAAACAAACGGTTTAAAACCCCGTTCCGCGATGGCATTTGGAACCGTCGCCAAGTGAGTGTGGGCGATAGGGGGGTCCTTCCCACACGACCCAGAAATCGTCGGGGATAGGCCCTCGTCTGACCCAGGCTGGGGCCGTGTGTGATCGGGCGAGGCATGGAAACCCAATCACTTCCGTAGATATGTACGTCCCACACGGTGAATCCCAGAAATCATTTCCGTAGGTATGTACATCCCACACGGTGAATCCCAGAAATCATTTCCATAGGTATGTACATCCCACACGGTGAATCCCAGAAATCATTTCCGTAGGTATGTTCATCCCACACGGTGAATCCCAGAAATCATTTCCATAGGTATGTACATCCCACACGGTGAATCCCGGAAAATCATTTCCGTAGGTATGTACATCCCACACAGTTCTTTTTGTGGAAACGTGTGTGCAGGGTGGCCTAACGCAAATAGTTCGCTGCCGGAAGCTGTGTGTGATTGTTAGTTGATCGAACACGCCTACTTTCTAGAAACCATGCGGGTTGTTTGAGTTCATCGCCCACGGTGTTGTCTGAGTAACCGTTTGCAATAGAAAACCCCAATAAGCAGGGTAATTAGCCTATTATTGATAATCCATCTACTAATCAAACTGATATTTCTTATAAAACACGCCAGATATTTCATATCCGTATAAAAGCAACCAGGATTTCATAATCGAATTACATCAGATAGCTTCGGCACTCAGTTGCGCCATTACACAGCAGCACCAAGCTTCACATGCAGCATCAAAAACCTTTGGAAAGTAGCATCATACATGGTAAATAGATAGATGAATCTCATCTAGGAAACTGTAGAAGCGGAAGGCAAATATTGAGCCTTTAGTGATGTTGAATGTCCTTGCAACTTTAGGCCAGTGGCTATGGATAATTGCCCGCCCAACCTCCGTCCTCTTCAGCAAGACTTCAATATTGTACCATGGGTGTTGAATGAATACCTTCCTCGCCTCTTGACCATGCAGGTGGTTTGAGAGGTAATCATCGGTGAACTTCTTTGAAAAGTACTGAAAACAAAGCTATGCATAAATCGCAGTTGTAAATTTTGAAATGGCGCAAGGGGTAAAAACAAGGTAAAAGAGTTGGTACCATCCTATAGTTGACTGATGTCTTCTTCATTGTGCAAACAAAGATCTTGCTGTTATTAAATCGTAAGTTTCTTCATCCTAACAATCTTTCTGAGTTTCTTGACTTGACTGATATTCATGGACATCTCATTTCCCCATATGCAAAATGGGTCGAACAGTGGGTCGGTGCCTGTCCACGTCAATGCATATGTGATCAAGTTTTTTTATTACTCCATCCCTTCCATAATGTAGTGCGTCCACGCATCCCAAGATCTAAATTTGACCGTAAATTTAACCAATGAGACCGATTGCAGCGGGAACAAAAATTATACCACTGAATTTGTATTTCGATATGAATTCAGCGGTATAATTTTTGCTCCCGCTGCAGTTGGTCTCGTTGGTTAAATATATGGTCAAAGTTAGATCTCGAAAAACAGTGTATTGTGCAATGGAGGGAGTGTGATCTATTCCAAGGAATATTACTTCACCCGGTCCATATTAGTTATTGCTAATTTAGTATAACTTTATACTAGATCATCAACAATTAATATCAATTGGATGGAGTACGAGAACTTCCCTCTCTATGAGAGGATGATAATCTGACACCTACAACTTTCAATTTGGGCGATATTGGATGATTATTGCCGCAAATGTATGCCTCTGACAGCAGGACCTACATGTGCAAGACCAAATTGTAAGAAACCTAAATATTAGAATGATTCCTGCAACTGCACAATAATGTGCTATTAGCCAAAGGACCCTGCTTGAACAAACCTCGATGGTAAACCGCAGTGTCTCCCATTGTTTCCCTGCAACACACATAAGGAAGACCTTGATCAGGTTAACTGAGAGTTACCATACTATCAGTAGAATATGTATTGAGTACAGCCAAATTCGATTGGTGTCACATGCATAACAATACAAAATTGTACCCACAACAAATGAAAATCAAATTGCAGAACTAAACCAAACAGTTAAATGGACAGCAGACCAAATGAACCAAAATAGTTAACTGAGCATGACATTGCAGAATAGAAACATGTACTATAAGATAAGACAGTTAACAAAACAAAGAATGCTTGAGAATAGTACTACGAAATGTAGCAATTGTTGGACCAAAGTGTTAGCTGAACATTACATTTCAGAGGACCAAACCGTTAACTCAACGTCAGATTGCATATTAACATTACAGAGGACAAATCACTAGAAGGCACTGGCGGTGGCCTCGAGAAAACATCACGAAGTGTATATTTCAAGTAGATAACCGCGCGACAGTGTCGATGGTGGCCTCGAAGACGAGGTGCTTGTCCAAGATCCGGCGGCCGACACGCATGTCAGCCATAGCGACCTCGTTCACGCGTGCGCCCGCATGCTACCCAGCTCCACGTTATACTTGATACGTCTTCAACGTATCTATAATTTATGAAGTATTCATGTTGTTATATTATCTATCTTGGATGTTTAATGGGCTTTATTATACACTTTTATATGATTTTTGGGACTAACCTATTAACCTAGAGCCCAGTGCTAGTTTCTATTTTCTCCTTGTTTTAGAGTATCGCAGAAAAGGAAAACCAAACGGAGTCCAATTGACATGCAACTTGACAGAGATTATTTTTGGACCAGAAGAAGCCCACGGAGTACCAGAAGTAGGCCAGAAGAGTCCCGGGCTGCCCACGAGGGTGGGGGGCGCGCCCACCCCCATAGGGCACCCCCTGCCTCGTGGACAGCCCAGAAACCCCCCTGACGTGAAATCAACACCAACACCTCTCATATATACCCAAACTTCCAAAAAGAAACCTAGATCGGAAGTTCCGCCGTCGCAAGCCTCTATAGCCACGAGAAATCAATCTAGGCCCTCTCTGGCACTCGCCGAGGGGGGAGGCCATCATCACCGGAGGCCATGGAGGAGGATCCTGGAGGGGCCATCATCGCCATGAAGGCCAAGGACCAGAGGGAGAACCTCTCCCCATCTAGGGGGGGAGGCCATGGAGGAGGAAGCACAAGGGGGAGAACCTCTCCTCCTCTCTTCCGGTGGCGCTGGAGTGCCATCGGGAGGGGAATCATCGCCATGGTGATCGTCTTCATTAACATCACCATCATCATCACCATCCTCATCTCTTTTACGCGGCCCACTCTCCCGCAACCCGCTGTAATCCCTACTTGAACATGGTGCTTTATGCTACATATTATGATCCAATGATGTGTTGCCATCCTATGATGTTTTGAGTAGATATCTTTTGTCCTTGGGTTGATTGATGATATAGATTGGTACGAGTTGTATGTTTTATTTTGGTGCTGTCCTATGGTGCCCTCCGTGTCGGCATAAGCGTGAGGGATTCCGTTGTAGGGTGTTGCAATACGTTCATGATTCGCTTATAGTGGGTTGGTGAGTGGTGAAACACAAACCCGAGTAAGAGGGATTGTTGCGTATGGGAATAAAGAGGACTTGATGCTTTAATGCTATGGTTGGGTTTTACCTTAATGATCTTTAGTAGTTGCGGATGCTTGCTAGAGTTCCAATCATAAGTGCATATGATCCAAGTAGAGAAAGTATGTTAGCTTATGCCTCTCCCTCATATGAAATTGCAATGACGACTACCGGTCTTGTTAATAATTGCCTAGGACAATTCCGCACACCGATCCACCATTATTCCACACTCGCTATTTATAATATTTAGTAATATATTCTAACTTTATGATAACAGCACCTACTTTTATATTTTAGCTCTCCGATATCATACAAAGTTATCCTCTTCATACCCACAATATAGTTCTATTTCTCGTTGCTAGTTGGAAGCAAACGTTCGGTGTACGTGGAGTCGTATCAGTGGCAGATATGGCTTGAGAGAATATTGATCTTACCTTTAGCTCCTTGTGGGTTCGACATTCCATATTTATTACTTCCACCTTTGGAAATTGCTACGATGATTCCTTGCACTTGGGGATTATCAAGCTCTTTTCTGGGGCCTTTGCCGGGGAGCAATAGCGTGGGGTTGATATTCTCGTGTGTGCTTGTTTGCTTTCTTCACTAAGTAGGTTTTGTTTTTCCTTTTTGTTTCTGTTTAGTTGTGGGTGAAACATACAAAAAAAAATTTAAGAACAATTTTTTTTATTACTTGCCTCTCATGCCTAAAAGTTTTTCAAAAAGAGAAGTGATTGGAAAGTTATGCATTGAAGAAGTGAGGGTCGACCTTGAGCACTTCTGTTCATGCTCACGGAAACAATGTAGAATTTTTCATGGAAGTTTCTATGTAAATAATTATCCCCTAGTATATATCCATTGTATTATAAAAATAAATGTGCCAAGCTTTGGTTTTAGGATGATTAGATTGCTCGTCTGCTATGTGCAGAACAGAAACAGAAACTTTGGATGTAGTGCATGATTTTACATTTTTTACTAGAAAGTCAAATGGGTCTGAAACTTTTTGCACATTACTTATGTACAAATCTTTAAAAATTTAAAATTTATTTAATAATTTTAGGAGTTACAGAAGTATACTAAACTTCCAGATTACTACAGACTGTCCTGTTTAAGACAGATTCTGTTTTTGATGCATTGATTGCTTGTTTTGATGAAACTATTGATTTGTATCAGTGGATTAAGCCATGGAAAAGTTATATTACAGTAGCTACAATGCAAAAACAAAATATGAATTGGTTTGCAACAGTACTTATAGTAGTGATTTGCTTTGTTATACTAACGGATCTAACAAAGTTTTTGTTAAGTTTTTATGGATGAAGTGTTCGAAGCGAGGAGTTACCGATGTTAGAAGAATAAAGAGAGGCAAGAGTTCAAGCTTGGAGATTCCCAAGGCACCCCAAGTAAATATTTCAAAGGATACTCAAGCATCTAAGCTTGGGGATGCCCCGGTTGGCATCCCGTCTTTCTTCTTCAACAAATATCGGTATACCTCGGTTTTTGTTTTGGTCACATGATTTGTGTCCTTTGTGTTTTTCTTTTTCTTAAGAACCATGCTAGTATGAGATGTATCTTCATCAATTTATAGAATACTTCATGTGCTTCACTTATATCTTTTAAGTACGATCTTATAGAATTACTCTTTGTGCTTCACTTAAATCTTTTGAGTATGGTTTTATAGAATGCTTCGTGTGATTCACTTATATATTTTGAGCTTGGATATTGGTTAGTCTATGTTAATTGTAGAATGCTCCATGAACTTCACTTATATCTTTTGGAGTATGAATAATACTATCATTTAAAGTGGTTTGGAAGAGTGTCAACTTTAGGAATTAGTGATCCCACTATTTTGGAGGGTGTTGAATCTTAGTGTGATATTTATGAAAGTGGATTTGGAAGAGTGTCAACTTTAGCTAGTAATAAAGTGGATTTGGAAGAGTGTCAACTTTAGCTAGTAATGATTCCACTATTTCGGAAGAGGTTCCAATTGAGTATGAGAACAAAGTTGCTATCCATGATGCTACTGATAATTATTATGAGGGAGGAATACATGCTTGTAGGAGTTGCAATAATATCAAGTTTCCTCTCTATGTGCTTAAAGTTTTGAAGTTATACTTGTTTTGCCTTCCTATGCTAGTTGATTGTTGTTCTTATAAATTGTGTGCTCACAAAATCCCTAGGCATAGGAAGTAGGTTATATTTAAATGTGCTAGTCATATTCTTCAAGATGCTCTCTTTGTGTTTCAATTCCTATCTTTTATGTGAGCATCATTGAAATCATCATGCCTAGCTAAAAGGCATTAAAGAAAAGCGCTTGTTGGGAGACAACCCAGTATTTACCCTTACTGTTTTTGTGTGTTTACATGATTAAGCTACTGTAGTAATCATGTTTTATATCTTTTGTTTCAATAAAGTGCCAAGTAAGACCTTTGGGAAGGCTTGGGTGAAAGTTAATGTGATCTTGCTGTAAAAAACAGAAAATTTGCGCTCACGAGATTAGCTGTCATTTTTTACAGAAGAGTGATTTTGAGTTGATTCTTTTTGCAGAAGATTAATAGACAAATTCCTCACGTCCATCAATTTATTTCATAATTTTTGGATTAGCAGAAGTATGGTTTATGTTCAGATCATTACAGACTGTTCTGTTTCTGACAGATTCTGTTTTCATTGCATACTTTGCTTGTTTTCTAATTGCTATGACTTATATTTCTCAATAGAAATTGTAGAAATGATATGGTACAGTAGACATTGTGTGGGAAAAATTATGAACCTTGTCTTAGACAGTACCAAAGTGGATGGTTTACTCTTTATCATACTAACCTATCTCACGAAGTTTTGTTAAGTTTTGTGTGATTGAAATTTTCAAGCTTTGGGTGAGATATCGATATGAGGAGAATAAGGAGTGGAAAGACCCTAAGCAAACGTTCGGTGTACGTAGAGTCGTATCAGTGACAGATAGGGCTTGAGAGAATATTGATCTTACCTTTAGCTCCTTATGGGTTCGACACTCCATACTTATCACTTCCACCTTTGGAAATTGCTACGATGATTCCTTGCACTTGGGGATTATCAATACTGCGTGTAAAATGGCTGTGGGCGGCGCTTAATTGGAGGAGGGGGCAGTGATTTCGGTGGAAGGTGTCGCTCCGTCAATCGGGGCATGTGGGACGGGAAATGAGGAGGATGGTGTGGGTGGGGTGTGGATTACCTGACCATATCATCGAGGCCGCGCAGCAAGAAGAAGGGTCGGCGGCGAGGAGGCCGCGCAGCAAGAAGAAGGGTCGCCGGCGAGGAGGCGGCGCTGCAAGAAGAAGGGTCGCCAGTGAGGAGGCGGCGCTGCAAGAAGAAGGGTAGCCGGCGAGGAGGCGGCGCTGCAAGAAGAAGGGTCACCGGCGAGGAGGCTGAGCTGCCAGTAAGCAGCAGTGAAGGTTTGAACTTGGAAAGCAAGGAGGAATCATGGAAATGTGGCTTTTGGTAGGAGGGAGGGGGCGGGGAGATAGATATTTCCGCGGTGGCAAAAAATTTCGCTCGGTGCCGCGAGAAACTGGCGCGCAAGTGTGGTTCAAGCGGGGGAGGTGGACTGTAAACGACGAAGCTTCCTGCGTAAGCCAGACAAGACAGTGCGCCAAGATATTTTATATCGCATCCCACACGATTCTTTCTAGTAAACTGTTTGTGGTATACCTGATTTTTTCATTATGTTTTGAAAGAAAAAATGGTGTTACGGAGGGAAAGGATGGTGTTTAAATTGCTAGAACATTTACGCATTACAATGAACATGCAACTAGTACATGAGTGTCGTGTTTAAATTTAGAATTATTCCGGGTTCGTTTGGCATTTTTATGCATTAATTGAGTTTCTGGGCATTTAATGTGCATAATTCAAATTTGAACTACAAGCACATGCTCCAATGCACCAAAGTTTGCTAAAAAAATCACATGTGTGTCTTTGGGTGAATTTATAGGTCCCATGCAAGAAATGGGAATAAAATTCAAACATCTGGATGACGTGGCTCAGCCGGAATGATTGAGAAACTTGGTTTTTTAATTCCTATAAATCCAAAACACGGCTGAAAATCATGAAACTTGGCATGATGTCATGACATGGCACAAACATGCTGCAGTAAATTTTTTGGCCAAATTGGGACAAGCTTTGGTGTAAGCTTCTTGCAAACCGGAGCTTCCGTCAAGAAGGCTCCTGGTTCCGAAAGGAACGTGTCACCTCCGTTTGCGAAATGACATACGTACACTGCCTTCTCCTGCATTAATTTTTTTACACACGCAGATTAGACCAAATAGAAGTATCGTGCTAAAATTTGAAATTATTCCGTGTTCGTTTGGCCTTTTTTATACATTAATTGAGTTTCTGGGCATTTAATGTGCATAATTAAAATTTGAACTACAAGCAGGTGCTCCAGTGCACCATAGTTGTTTGAAAAATCACATGTGTGTCCTTGGGTGAATTTCTAGGTCCCATGCAAGAGATGGGAGTGAAATTCAAACATCTGGGAGTCGTGGCTCGGCCAAAAATATTGAGAAACTTGGTTTTTTAATTCTTGTAATTCCAAAACACGCGTGAAAATCATGAAACTTGGCATGGTCTCATGACATGGCACGAACATGCTGCGATTTTTTTTGGCCGAATTGGGACAAGCTTTGGTGTAAGCTTCTTGGAAACCGGAGCTTCCCTCAAGAAGGCTCGTGGTTCCGAGAGGGAACGTGTCACCTCCATGTGCGAAACGACATACGTACACTGCCTTCTCCCGCCTTAATTTTTTCGCATATCCAGATTAGACCAAATAGAAGTACCGTGCTAAATTTTGGAATTATTCTGGGCTCGTTTCTCCTTTTTTATACATTAATTGAGTTTCTGGGCAATTAATGTGCATAATTCAAATTTAAACTACAAGCACATGCTCCTATGCACCAAAGTTGTTTGAAAAATCACATGTGTGTCCTTGGGTAAATTTCTAGGTCCCATGCAAGAGATGAGAGTGAAATTCAAATATCTGGGCGTCGTGGTTCGGCCGGAAAGATTGAGAAACTTGGTTTTTTAATTCATGTAATTCCATAACACGCCTGAAAATCATGAAACTTGGCATGGTGTCATGACATGGCACCAACATCCTGCGGTAATATTTTTGGCCGAATTGGGACAAGCTTTGGTGTAAGCTTCTTGCAAACTTGAGTTTCCCTCAAGAAGGCTCGTGGTTTCGAGAGGGAACGTGTGTCACCTCCGTGTGTGAAACGACATACGTACACTGCCTTCTCCCGCCTTGTTTTATTTACACAGCCAGATTAGACAAAATAGAAGTACCGTGCTAAATTTTGGAATTATTCCGGGCCCGTTTCGCCTTTTTTATACATTAATTGAGTTTCTGGGCATTTAATGTGCATAACTGAAATTTGAACTACAACCACATGCTCCAGTGCACCAAAGTTATTTGAAAAATCACATGTGTGTCCTTTGGTGAATTTTTAGGTCCCATGCAAGAGATGGGAGTGAAATTCAAACATCTGGGCGTCGTGGCTTGGCCGGAAAGATTGAGAAACTTGGTTTTTTAATTCCTATAATTCCAAAACACACCTGAAAATCATGAAACTTGGCATAGTGTCATGACATGGCACCAACATGCTGCGGTAATATTTTTGGCCGAATTGGGACAAGCTTTGGTGTAAGCTTCTTCCAAATCGGAGCTTCCCTCAAGAAGGCTCGTGGTTCCGAGAGGGAACGTGTCACCTCCATGTGCGAAACGACATACGTACACTGCCTTCTCCCGCCTTATTTTTTATACACAGCCAGATTAGACCAAATAGAAGTATCGTGCTAAATTTTGGAATTATTTCGGGTTCGGTTGGCCTTTTTATACATTAATTGAGTTTCTGGGCATTCAATGTGCATAATTCAAATTTGAACTATGCACATGCTCCAGTGCACCAAATTTGTTTGAAAAATCACATGTGTGTCCTTGGGTGAATTTCTAGGTCCCATTCAATAGATGGAGTGAAATTTAAACATCTGGGCATCGTGGCTCGGCTGGAAAGATTGAGAAACTTGGTTTTTTAATTCCTGTAATTCCAAAACACGCCTGAAAATCATGAAACTTGGCATGGTCTCATGACATGGCACCAACATGCTGTGGTAATTTTTCTGTCCGATTTGTGAAGGCCCACACATTAACAATCAACAAAGTCATTTTGGAACAAGTGCTGTCACGTTACAAATCGGAAACACAAGTATTATTGAAACCGTGGGCGTTCGACTTATCAATTACGTGCAGCTACGCGTCCCCTTTTTTTATTGGCTAGGAGGTGCCATGCGGGGTAGCTATTTGAGTACGGGAGGCGTGCGACCAGACCCCTGCGCGTGCTCATCGGGAGGAGAGCCCTTTGACCGCTACCCGTTGCGCACCTCCCTCTCAACGTCTCCATTGATGACGCCCGAGCACATGTTCTGCGGCGTGGCTATATGTCTCACTGGACTGAGATTTAAGAGAGAGAAATGAAAATCTGAAAAGAAAGTTTTGCATGGGTCTTGATGTAAGATCCGACAGACCTATATAGCATCGGCTGCGACTTATAGCAAGCATGATGAATATAAGGACGATGACAGTGGATAATAATTGTCTTACATATTTAGAAACATAATTAAAAAAGCCACATGCGGCAACGCCCGAAATACACAAGGGCAAAAGAAGAAGGAAGACAACGATCTGGCTCACTGATCTCTACTTTCTTGATGCGTTGCTGTCGCAGGGAACTAGTCTCCGCATGGCGGCGACGAAGCTCTTTCTTGTCCTCAAGATGCTGCTTGAGAGCATCCACGGATTCCTCCACCAGCCTTCTGCTCTCGATGCGCAGCTTGTTATTCTCGTCCATAAGTTTCTCGACGATGACGCCGGTCCTCTTCAACAAGGCAGTCTGCTCCTGCTGCTCCGCACTTCTGACGATCTTCGCCCTCAGCAGGTCGCGCTCGGCCTAGAGCTTCGCATTGCTCTCATTTAGTTGTAGGATGACATCGGTAGACTGTTCAAACGAGGCTTGCAGGTTATCCTGCAACCTCGCCCACCTGGAGATCCGATCCATCTGCCTATGGACGAGGGCACGCATGCGCCTGTAGGAGTCCTCGCCTACCCGTGAGGCATTTTCCCAGGCCGTCGCGACAAGGGAGGACATCTCTGCTGCATTCGTGGTACGACGGGACATCTCTTCTGCTTTCGCGGCGTGGCCGGACCAGTCTGCTGCATCAACGGCGCGGCGGGTCCTCCATCTTTGCGCCGGTAGCGGCAAGACCTCTCTGCTACATGCGTCGGGACATGTTGGCTGCTATCACGGCGAGGCAGGACATCTCTCGTGCTCCCGCTTGATTAGAGTCTATTCACCCCCCCCCCTCTAGGCACCTCTTCTCGATCCTTTCAATTGGTATCAGAGCCTTGGTCTCCATTGTCTTGGTTTAAACACCTTTGGAGGAAGATGGATGTGTCTACTTTAGGGAGTCTTAGACGTAGAGTGCCTATTCTTGATAAAGAGTTCTTCTATGAGTGGAAAAATGAAATGCTTGAGATTTTCAATGAATATCATTTGAACAAGTACATTACTAGCCCTTGTGCACCTCATATTGATCCTTTGCATCCTACACCCGAAGAGAATCTTGACATGATTCGCAATCTTAGAACTATCAATCTTATCATTAGAGGATTGCCCAAAAATTTGATTGCTAGTTTACCTACTCTTGATTGTGCCTATACTATTTGGAGATTTCTTGAGGAACGATTTCCAAATTATTCCTTGAAAAAATTAGACGAAATTTTCCATAAGTCTACTGCCCTGAGTAAGATGAGTTCCAGAGATCCTATGTTTGGTGATTGCCTATTTGAGCTTACCAATCTCATGCGTGCTAAAGGAGATGTTGGAATCATTAGCAATATCATTTCCGAAGCTATTAGAATTCATAAAGATAACCATAGTAATGATCATTTATCTAATGAATTACCCTCTCTAGGAGTTGATCAATCACAAGATGATGTTGAACATGGATACTATGATGAGGATGATGATAGTGACTATGATCTTGATGATGCAATGAGACACTTTGGTATTATGGCAAATCTTCGCGGCTACATGGCTGGAGGAAAGGAATGGGTCCTTGATAGTGGATGTACTGATCATATGACCGGAGACAAAGATATGTTCCGTGAGCTTGCTGAAAACGACGGCCCTCGAAAGTATGTCACCTTTGGTGATAACTCAAAGGGTAAGGTGGTTAGCCTAGGTAAGGTGGCCATCTCACATGATAGCTCCATACAAAATGTCATGCTCGTTGAATCTCTTTGGTACAATTTACTTTCAGTATCTAGACTTGCTGATTTTGGTTTCAATGTCCTATTTATCGAGGTAGATTGCCAAGTGTTTCGAAGAGACAATCATAAAATGGTCTTTACCGGTATACATAGAGGTGATCTTTACATTGTTGATTTCACTAAAAAGGCTCAACCTAGAACTTGCTTAATTGCTAAATCTTCTAAAGGTTGGTTGTGGCATAGAAGGCTAGGTCATGTGGGCATGGGAAATCTTGATAAGCTTATTAAAGGGTATTCTTTCTTGATGACAAATCGCAGGTCCAAAAGATCTTCAAAAACTTCGCTAGGAAGGCCCAAAAATCAATTTGACATGAAGATCAAGAAGGTTCGGAGCGACAATGGAACGGAGTTCAAGAACGCAAATGTGGATACCTTTCTTGACAAAGAAGGCATTTCACACGAGTTCTCAGCTACGTACACGCCTCAACAAAATGGAGTAGTTGAGAAAAAGAACCGGACTCTTATTGAGATGGCAAGAACGATGCTTGATGAGTACAAGACTCCAAAACACTTTTGGGCGGAAGCGGTTGAGACAACTTGTCATGCAACAAATCGCTTGTATCTTCACAAGCTACTCGGCAAGACGGCATGCGAGCTCCTCACCGATAACAAACCCCAAGTTGGATACTTTCGAGCATTCGGCTCAAAGTGCTACATTCTTGATAAGCATCGTCGTTCTAAATTTGCTCCTAAATCTCATGAAGGTTTCCTACTTGGTTATGGCTCAAACTCTCACACCTACCGTGTCTACAACAATTTCACCCGAAAGGTTGAAGAGACGGTAGATGTGAAGTTTGATGAATCTAACGGCTCGCAAGTAGAGCAATTGCCAATTGATGTAGGAGACAAAGACCCTTCGGAAGCAATCCAAGACTTGTCTATTGGCAAGATTTGTCCAACAGAGGTGAAGGAGACTACCTCGTCCGTCCAAGTGGAAGCTTCAACCTCACGACAAGGTGAACCAAGAATTGATACGGAAGCATCCACAAGTGGGACACACCAAGACGAAGAAAACGAGTAAGTACACCAAGATGAACATCAACAACCTCCTTCTCCACCATGACAAGAGAATGACAACGTCAACAATGAAGAAGACCAAGATGAAGAGGATGTTCCACCCCGAGCCAAGCCAAAGCTCCCACGAGTTCGAGCAAGAGTCGCCAAAGACCATCCCGTCGAACAAACTACAATGATATCCAAACCGGGAGAATCACTCGCTCTAAAACTCGTTTGGCTAATTTTTGTGAACATTACTCATTCATCTCTAGCATTGAACCTATGAAGGTTGAAGAAGCATTGGAAGATCCGGATTGGATTAACACTATGCATGAATAGCTACACAACTTTGAGAGAAACCAAGTGTGGACATTGGTCGACAAGCCCGACAACAACCACAAATTCATTGGTACCAAATGGGTGTTTCGCAACAAGCAGGATGAAGATGGTGAAGTCGTCCGCAACAAAGCACGCCTAGTCGCCCAAGGTTACACTCAAGTCGAAGGTAAGGACTATGGTGAGACATATGCTCTCGTTGCTAGACTTGAGACCATTCGCATCTTACTTGCTTATGCTAATCACCATGATATCACCTTGTACCAAATGGACATTAAAAGTGCTTTTCTAAATGGTGAAATTGAGGAGGAAGTTTATGTTAAGCAACCTCCCGGCTTTGTCAATCCTAAGAAACCTAATCATGTTTACAAACTTCACAAAGCCCTTTATGGTCTTAAACAAGCTCCTAGAGCGTGGTATAAATGCTTGGCCAAGTTCCTTATTGAAAAAGGCTTTGAAATTGGAAATTTTGATTCTACTCTTTTCACAAAAAGGGTTAATGGAGAACTATTTGTGTGCCAAATTTATGTTGATGATATTATATTTGGTTCGACTAACCCTCATTTTAGTGAGAAGTTTGGAAAGCTAATGTCGGAGAAGTTTGAGATGTCTATGATGAGTGAACTCAAATTCTTTCTTGGTTTGAAAATCAAGCAAACTAAGAGAGGTACCTTTGTTTCTCAAACAAAGTACACCAAGGACTTATTCAAGAAGTTCAATATGCAAGAAAGCAAAGGTATGTCTATACCCATGCCTACTAGTGGACATCTTGACTTGACTAAGGACGGTGAACCAGTTGATCAAAAAGTTTACCGCTCTATGATTGGTTCATTGTTATATCTATGTGTCTCTCGTCCCGATATTAGTTAAGTGTGTGCATGTGTGCACGATATCAAGCGGCCCCTAAAGAGTGTCATCTTAAGGCTGTGAAAAGGATAGTGAGATACTTAATACACACACCAAATTTTGGCATTTGGTATCCTAAGAAGTCTTCTTTCGATTTTGTTGGTTACTCCGATTCGGACTATGCCGGAGACAAGGTTGATAGAAAGTCCACTTCGGGTACTTGTCAATTTCTTGGTAGATCTCTTGTGTCTTGGTCCCCCAAGAAACAAAACTCGGTATCCTTATCCACCGCTTGAAGCGGAATACATTACGCTGGTTCATGTTGTGCTCAATTACTTTGGATGACCCAAACTCTTAAAGATTATGGGATATATGTGAAACATGTTCCATTGCTTTGTGACAATGAAAGTGCTATCAAGATTGCTCACAATCACATGCAACATTCTCGAACTAAGCATATTGAAGTTCGTCATCATTTCATTCGAGATCACGTTGCCAAAGGGGACATTGATCTTAAGCATGTTCACACCGATAAGCAATTAGCGGATATATTCACCAAACTGCTTGATGAGAAAGTCTTTTGCCATTTTAGAGGTGAATTGAACAACATTGATGCTTCAAACTTGGAGTAGGAACTCCATTTGGATACATGCAAGGCATGAGCCTTTGACTAATCCTTGATATTTCTCTCATGATGCTATCTATATGTCTTGGATATATTTGCACCCTTGCATGCTATCTAACCCTTGTAGGTACTTGGATGAACTTAAATCTATGAAATTGCCACTCACTCATATCTGAGCAATTTCTACATCATCAAGTCTCTACACAATGGTGGTTGAAGACAAGGAAGCACAAAACCCTTCAAATATATCCTTTGACAAATTCTATGTTAAATTTTATGATTGTCATTTTGGATACACAAGTGCTCTTCCTTGCAAAACTAACCCATGTAGGTAGATGAACTCACATTCCAAGAGTTTCTCCCAACTCTTGATGAGCTACATCAACCTTGAGCAACCCACACAATTTCAACTACATGATCAAGATCAACACCACCACCCAAGGTATGTTATTCCATCTTAGAGAAGCTTTACTCCAAGTCATGGGGCAAAGCAACTCAACAAGATGTGAATACATCAAGATGCTTAAACGAAAAATGGTAACCCCATTTTGAGCTTAAACGATGAGTATGACCTATGATAAAGTGCCCTCACTTGACTCATAAGTCAATATACTCTAACATAGGTGACTTTGTCACCGCCCAATTCTAGATGAAGTTCTCTTGTGTTTCTCCGTGCTCTTGCATTTGTCTCGTGCATATTTATTTCCCCTTTTCATACACAAAAAAACTTCATCTAGATTCTTTTTCTGTTTATTTTGTGTTTTGCATTCTCTGCATCAAATTCTTTGCAAATCTTTCAGCTAATTCCTTGCAAATCCTTGTGATATCTTAATTGCCTAGTGAGCTTAGGTGACAAGTGTTTTCACTATGATGAACTCGGTCACACCGGTTTGTTTTCTTCGGCCCAACCGAATTCTTTCGGTGCCACCAAAGCACACAACTCGGTGCTACCGATTTCGCTGCAGAAAAGACAGCTTGCCACTTGTTCCTGCATTCTTTATGCTCCAGCTCCACTCAATGATTCTTGTCCTCTACCAGCATCACATTCGACTAGCTTTGTGACTCAAGGACCAAACCCATCTATAATAAATATCCAGAAGAGCCCTTCTTGGAAATTGATGTCAAAGGGGGGGAGAGATCACATCAAAGCTTAAAGAGAGATCACATCAAAAGGGGGAGAGAATACTCAGCGGAAGAGTGTAAGAAACCCCAGATGCTTGGTGTTCAATAGGAGAGAAGTCACATGTCTTTAAGAGGGGAAAGACATGTCATATTTGATTGTTTGTATTAGCTCTATTTGTTTTCTTTGCTCTGATTTTTTGTTCCCTATCTTCTCCCAATATCCCGTGCAAGATTCAGGGGGAGCAAGACATCTAAGGGAAGGAAATCCTTGAATTATTTGCACATCTTTACCTTTGGGGACATGTCTATGTCCAATAGAGTACTCAGTACTCACTCTCTACATGTCATCCCAGTCTTGGTACTCTTGTGGTTTCTTTTGGTTGCTTTGGCTAGTAGATGTATCTGTGTTATCTAACCTTGTTTACTTAGGTTCATTCCTTCCTAAGCCAACTCAATACCACAAGGTAAGTATATGCATCTCAGTCATGTGCATGAGAATCTCTTGCTGATGTACATACTGTCTGCAAGGACTCATGAGCATGAAGGTACATTTCCTATATTCACATCATTTACTCTGATGCATATAGCCAAGATACATGTAACACATGGCTTACTCTGTCATGCTTATGCATTCACATGCTCCTATATTCCATATTTATATGACTGCATACATATAGGGGGAGCCTATGCATGTTATATGTCTTTCCAAAGCTTTACTTGTTATTCTCTATATCTTTATCTAAAGCTTTGATGTATGTTGTCATCAATTACCAAAAAGGGGGAGATTGAAAGCACAAGTGCTCCCTGGGTGATTTTGGTAATTAATGTCAACATATCTCTTGTTGGACTAATACTTCTACCTAGTATGTTTCAGATAAGTTCAACAATGGAGTGGCATGGACTAGAGGATGTGGAACCCCTTTAAAATGCTAAAGACAAAGGATTGGCTCAAGCTCAAAGCTCAGGACTCTACATTTTCTATTTTTATGATCCAAGATCACATTGAGTCCATAGGAAAGACAATACTATTAAGACGGGATGAGGTGTTGCTTAATGGCTTGCTTGCTCAAAGTGCTTAGTGATATGCTCCAAAGCCTTTAACCACTTTATCATATCCACATATGTCCCAAACCAAAAGTCAAACTTGGACCCACCGACTCTTTCTATCCGGAGCCACTGAGTTCAATTGACATAGCCACTGCCAGAAACCCTAATCAATTCGGTCTCACCGATGGGATCTCGGTCTCATCGAGATGGGCTTGAAAACTCTCTGTTGCCTATTGCAATAATTTTGGTCCCACCGAGATATGCAATCGGCCCCACCGAGTTTGCTTGGCCAACTCTCTGTTTCACTTACTACCCAAATCGGTCCCACCGAGTTTGAGTAATCGGTCAAACTGAGATGAGGATTTACCCTAACCCTAGCACATCGGTCCCACCGAGTTGATCCATTCGGTCCCACCAAAATGCCTAACGGTCACATTATGAACCAAATCGGTCTGACCGAGTTCTCTGAATCAGTCCCACCAAGTTTGGTGATTTGTGTGTAACGGTTAGATTTTGTGTGGAGGCTATATATACCCCTCCACCCACTCTTCATTCGTGGAGAGAGCCATCAGAACATGCCTACACTTTGAACACATATTTTCTGAGAGAGAACCACCTACACTTGTGTTGAGGTCAAGATATTCCATTCCAACCACATAAATCTTTATCTCTAGCCTTCCCCAAGTTGCTTTCCACTCAAATCTTCTTTCCACCAAATCCAAATCCTGTGAGAGAGAGTTGAGTGTTGGGGAGACTATCATTTGAAGCACAAGAGCAAGGAGTTCATCATCAACACACCATTTGTTACTTCTTGAGAGTGGTGTCTCCTAGATTGGCTAGGTGTCACTTGGTAGCCTCTGTCAAGATTGTGGAGTTGAACCAAGGAGTTTGTAAGGGCAAGGAGATCGCCTACTGTGAAGATCTACCCTAGTGAGGCAAGTCCTTCGTGGGCGGCGGCCATGGTGGGATAGACTAGGTTGCTTCTTCGTGGACCCTTCATGGGTGGAGCCCTCCATGGACTCGCAAGAACTGCTACCCTTCATGGGTTGAAGTCTCCATCAACGTGGATGTACGATAGCACCACCTATCGGAACCACGGATAAAAAATCTCCGTGTCTCCAAATTGCGTTTGCACACTCCAATCCCATCCCTTTACATTCTTGCAACTTGCATGCTTTACTTTCCGCTGCTCATATTCTCTTTGTCATGCTTGCTTGATATGTATTGTGAATGCTTAAACTTGTGCTAAAACTCCACATCAACCTAAAGGATTAAAAACTGTAATTTTTCTTGATTAGAGTCTATTCACCCCCCCCCCCCAGACACCTCTTCTCGATCCTTTCACACGTACGCCTTCTCGGCTGCGTACGTGGTGTTTGCACCATAGGGTGCACCGCAATAGGCAATGTCAGCACACATCTTTTAATTAGAATGGGTGTGCCCGTCTAGCACACACACGTTGATCTATCTAATTGTTTCAGTTTGTTGTGGCTAATTGCAAATAGTTCATCCATGTGAAGTGTATGCCATCAATCGCAGACACTTTGATCTGGCTTACCCATTTACATTACATTGCCTAATCGCAGCAGTTAATCCTTAAAGCGTATGCCCTCAATCACACACACCTTGATCTAGCTAACCGTTTCTTTTGTGTTGCCTAATCACAAACTGTTCATCCGAGTGAACCGTATGCTGTATATCGCACACACCTTCATCTGGCTGCCCGTTTCTTTTGTGTTGCCTAATCACAAACAGTTCATCCGAGTGAACCGTATGCTCTATATCGCACACACCTTCATCAGGCTGCCCATTTCTTTTGTTCCGCCTCATCGCAAACAGTTCATTGGACTGAACCATATGCCCTGGATCACACACGCAACTAAAATCTGAACCGTTTTTGATGCATCCTCCATCGCAAACGTTTTCACCTTTTTTGACGGTTTTCATACAACACCGTTTACGATTATGGCATCGCACACAGTTTCTCGAAGGGTCTCTGATCGTAGTGTCGCGTTAGTAGCATCTTGTAGTAGTGAAAGGAGACTGTTGGGTACACCTTCTATCACAGATCCGAAGGCAACATATTCGTTGCTAAGAATGGATCCTTTCTAGAGAAGGAGTTTCTCTCGAAAGAAGTGAGTGGGAGGAAAGTAGAACTTGATGAGGTAATTGTACCTTCTCCCGAATTGGAAAGTAGTACTTCACAGAAATCAGTTCCAGTGATGCATGCACCAATTATTGAGGAAGTTAATGATGATGATCATGAAACTTTAGATCAAGTTACTACCGAACCTCGTAGGTCACCAGAGTAATGCTCGCACTGTGAGTGGTACTAATCCCGTTCTTGAAGTCATGTTACTAGACCATGACGAACCTACAAACTATGAGGAAGCGATGATGAGCCCAGATTCCGCGAAATGGCTTGAGGCCATGAAATCTGAGATGGGATCCATGTATGAGAACAAAGTGTGGACTTTAATTGACTTTCCCGATGATCGGAAAGCCATAGAGAATAAATGGATCTTCAAGAAGAAGACTGACGCTGACGGTAATGTTACTGTCTACAAAGCTCGACTTGTTGCGAAAGGTTTTCGACAAGTTCAAGGAGTTGATTACAATGAGACCTTCTCACCCGTAGCGATAATTAAGTCTGTCCGAATCATGTTAGCAATTGCCGCATTTTATGATTATGAAATTTGGCAAATGGGTGTGAAAACTGCATTCCTTAATTGATTTCTTAAAGAAGAGTTGTATATGATGCAACCAGAATATTTTGTCCATCCTAAAGGTGCTAACAAAGTGTGCAAGCTCCAGCGATCCATTTATGGACTGGTGCAAGCCTCTTGGAGTTGGAATATACTCTTTGATAGTGTGATCAAAGCATATGGTTTTATACAGACTTTTGCAGAAGCCTGTATTTGCAAGAAAGTGATTGGGAGCTCTGTAGCATTTCTAATATTATACGTGGATGACATATTGTTGATTGGAAATGATACATCATTTCTGGATAGCATAGAAGGATACTTGAATAAGAATTTTTCAATGAAAGACCTCACTGAAGCTGCTTATATATTGGGCATCAAGATCTGTAGAGATAGATCAAGACGCTTAATTGGACTTTCACAAAGCACATACCTTGATAAAGTTTTGAAGAAGTTCAAAATGGATCAGTCAAAGAAAGGGTTCTTGCCTGTGTTATAAGGTGTGAAGTTGAGTCAGACTCAATGCCCGACCACTGCAGAAGATAGAGAGAAAATGAAAGTCATTCCCTCTACCTCAGCCATAGGTTCTATCATGTATGCAATGGTGTGTACCAGACCTGATGTGTGCCTTGCTATAAGTTTAGCAGGGAGGTACCAAAGTAATTCAGGAGTGGATCACTGGACAGCGGTCAAGAACATCCTGAAATACCTGAAAAGGACTAAGGATATGTTTCTCGTTTATGGAGGTGACAAAGAGCTTGTCGTAAATGGTTACGTCGATGCAAGCTTTGACACTGATCTGGATGACTCTAAGTCACAAACTGGATACTTATTTATATTGAATGGTGAAGCTGTCAGTTGGTGCAGTTCCAAACAGAGCTTCGTGGCGGGATCTACGTGTGAAGCGGAGTACATAGCTGCTTAGGAAGTAGCAAATGAAGGAGTCTGGATGAAGGAGTTAATATCCTATCTAGGTGTAATACCTAGTGCATCGGGTCCAATGAAAATCTTGAGCAATAGCCTTGGCGCAGGAATCTAGATTTCACAAGAGAACCAAACACATCAAGAGACGCTTCAATTACATTCGCGATCAAGTCAAGGAGGGAGACATAGAGATTTGCAAAATACATACGGATCTGAATGTTGCAGACCCGTTGACTAAGCCTCTTCCACGAGCAAAACATGATCGGCACCAAGACTCCATGGGTGTTAGAATCATTACTATGTAGTCTAGATTATTGACTCTAGTGCAAGTGGGATACTGAAGGAAATATGCCCTAGAGGCAATAATAAAGTTGTTATTTATATTTCCTTATATCATGATAAATGTTTATTATTCATGCTAGAATCGTATTAACCGGAAACTTAGTACATGTGTGAATACATAGACAAAACTGAGTGTCCCTAGTATGCCTCTACTTGACTAGCTCGTTAATCAAAGATGGTTAAGTTTCCTGACCATAGACATGTGTTGTCATTTGATGAACGGGATCACATCATTAGAGAATGATGTGATGGACAAGACCCATCCATTAGCTTAGCATTATGATCGTTTAATTTTATTGCTATTGCTTTCTTCATAACTTATACATATTCCTCTGACTATGAGATTATGCAACTCCCGAATACCGGAGGAACACCTTGTGTGCTATCAAACGTCATTACATAACTGGGTGATTATAAAGATGCTCTACAGTTATCTCCGAAGGTGTTTTTTGGGTTGGCATAGATCAAGATTAGGATTTGTCACTCCGTGTATCGGAGAGGTATCTCTGGGCCCTCTCGGTAATGCACATCACTATAAGCCTTGCAAGCAATGTGACTAATAAGTTAGTTGTGGGATGATTCATTACGGAACGAGTAAAGAGACTTGCCGACAATGAGATTGAACTAGGTATGATGATACTGACGATCGAATCTCGGGCAAGCAACATACCGATGACAAAGGGAATGACGTATGTTGTTATGCGGTTTGACCGATAAAGATCTTCGTAGGATATGCAGGAACCAATATGAGCATCCAGGTTCCGCTATTGTTTATTGACCGGTAATGTGTCTCGGTCATGTCTACATAGTTCTCGAACCCGTAGGGTCCGCACGCTTAACGTTCGATGACGATTTGTATTACGAGTTGTGTGTTTTGGTGACCGAAGGTTGTTCATAGTCCCGGATGAGATCACGGACATGACGAGGAGTCTCGAAATGGTCGAGAGGTAAAGATTGATATATTGGAAGGTTATATACGGACACCGGAATGGTTTCGAAGAGGTTCGAGGATTTTTGGGAGTACCGGGAGGTTACCGGAACCCCCCGGGAAAGTTAATGGGCCTCATGCGCCATAGTGGAGAGAGGGAGGCAGGCCACAAGAGGTGGCGCACGCCTCCCCCCTGCCCAATCCGAATTATACAAGGGGTGGGGGCGCGGCCCCCTCTTTCCTTCTCCCTCTCCCCTCTTTCCCCTTTCCCCCTCTCCGTTGGAAGGAAGGGGGGCAAATCCTACTAGGAGTGGAGTCCTAGTAGGACTCCCCCCCTTGGCGCGCCTCCTCCTGGCCGGCCACCTCCTCCCCCTCTCCTTTATATACGGGGGGCGGGGCCACCCCAAAGGCACATAAATTGTTCTCTTAGCCGTGTATGGTGCCCCCTTCCACAGTTTACTCCTCCGATCATAGCGTCGTAGTGCTTAGGCGAAGCCCTGCACGGATCACATCACCATCACCGTCACCACGCCGTCGTGCTGACGGAACTCTCCCTCGACCCTCTGCTGGATCAAGAGTTCGAGGGACGTCATCGAGCTGAACGTGCGCTGAAGTCGGAGGTGACGTACGTTCGGTACTTGGGTCGGTTGGATCGTGAAGACGTTCAACTACATCAACCGTGTTAACCTAACACTTCCGCTTTCGGTCTACGAGGGTACGTGGACACACTCTCCCCCTCTCGTTGCTATGCATCTCCTAGATAGATCTTGCGTGAGCGTAGGAAAATTTTGAAATTGCATGCTACATTCTCCAACAGTTCAACCATCGATTGGAGGATCATACAAAAATCTGTGACAAACTGTCGTATGCACAGTAACTCCATTGCTGACGCAAGTGCTATAATTTGGTGTGTAAACATTTTCAGTTTAGTTTACTTTTCATTTCGCTGTTGTATCCTCTAATATTTATCGCAAGGATGAAGACTTGCATGGATTTGCTTTTGCTTCGTGCTCATCACTTGTGCGGATATTTTTATATCTGCAGATCTGTTGTACCTGATGGCGATGGCTAATAACGGATCATGAACACACAATTTTATTTGGCTAATAACGAATCAAGAATTTTAGTTGGCTAATAACTTTTGTGCTGCAAGAATTTCAATACAATTTGTGTTTTCCAGAGAATTTTAAGCTGGAAACAACGGTTAATTTCAGATTAAAAACAACAAATTGTATCATGCAAGAAGATTCGGTTAAGAAGGTTTTTTTGCGGGTGCAGAGGTAGGAGTTCCTTTTGCAGCCACTATTTTGTTGTTCAGTCCGGGGATAGCTCAAGAATAATGTGGAGAGAAGTCTTTTTGGGCTAATTTGAGCTTAGGTACAATTGATCTCTTTCTTCTTGATGTCGTTTTACTCCATGCTTCACATTTTATTCTAGGCTTCATATAGTTGAATGAATAATGCGGTGAGTGATTGCCTATCGGATGATTGAGGTAAAGGAATATTACAGAGATGGAACCTTTTATCAGGTTGTTTTAGCTTATGTACATGTCGTTCTATGGTTGAGGCTTGAAGCTGCTATTTTCTATCAAGTTTGCATGAGCTAAAAGGATAAAATACATAGATGTTTTTCATCATCAGATTTCAGTTTTGTTCTATTAATATCACAAAAATATCCCACATATGCGTTGTTTTTTTATCAGTGTGGCATCGCTTTTTGTATTCAAGGACATTACTAGTTGTGGCCAAACGAGTTGTCTTTGACATTTGCTTCTTCATTTATCACAGTTTTTACCTTCTTTCTACCTCTCTATTATATCCGAATTTGGTGTGACTTATTATTTATTCATGCGGGTTTCATATGTGTTTGAATGTGATTTGGATAGACTTCAACATGAACATACGCCCCTTTTATAGTAATTCAAGTAGTTCTAGAGCAGGAGACTCGCCACGATGGTAAGTATAGTACGTACCAAACCATCTGCCCTTGATTACGGTTGCCCCATATCATACTATGCTTTGGTTTACTTTCTTTTTCATTGTGTAATAAGTATCAACTTGATCAACAAGGGACCAGGAATGAAAATCTTTTAGGTAAGTCTAGTACATACTCTCTTTATCATGATGCAATATTGTTCATACATAGTATTTAGGACTATCATGCCCGCAGCAACGCGCGGGGCATCATCTAGTTCAATAGATTGAGCAGTCAATTTGGTGCGTTCATGAGGGTGAAGAAGAGCAAACAGGCACAACCAAACAAAGTGAGACCACTATAATCAGCTGGACCATCACCTAGATGATCAACTGGTATTCCCCCCTGAAGAGCAACAGAAGGCTAAATATTAATGAGGTAAACAGCGGTAGAGACAGCCGCAACCCAAAAGTGCGGGGGGACAGCAGAAGATAAAAGAAGAGCCCAAGCAGTCTCAAGGATGTGACGATGTTTGTGTTCAACCACCCCATTTTGAGCATGGGCACCAGTACAAGAATACTAAGGAAGCGTACATGTTCAGCAAGGAAACCACGAAGTGCATGAGGTAGGTACTTGCCAGTCGAATCAGCACGAAAAACTCGAACAGAGGAATCATACTGAGTGCGAACCATGGAAGCAAAAGACTTGTAAATTTGAAGCACTTGACTACGAGATGACATAAAGTAGATCCAAGTGTGGCAAGAGAAAACATCAATGAAAATTATATAATATTTGTGACCCCCTTTCAAAAAGAAGGGGGAGGACCCCATACATCAGAGTGAACAAGTTCAAAAGGCCGTTGAAAAACAAAACTAGCTACTACAGAGATAGGGGGTCAGACTGCTGCCAAGCTTACAACCCATACAATTTAGGGAACTATCACTAGAGATGCACCCTAGAACACCACTCGTAACCAAAGAAGACAAGCGAGAGCCACAAATGTGACCCAGTCGATGATGCCACTGACCCAGTCGATGACACCGTAAGTGGAGAAGGTACATCTTCACCCTGGACAAAGGTGATCTATGTGTGGTGTCATGTGGAAGGAGGCCCCAGAATCAAGAATCTAGGGTGAAGATGTACCTGATGAAGAGTGTGGTGGTGGACCAGACGTCTGACCAGCAGTAACCAATGTAACACGAGGATGGTGCAGAAGTAGCAAGGCGGCGAAGCAAGGTGAGCATCTCCTAGTGAACCTTTTCAAGGGGGGCCTCACAAGAATTAGAGGAGCCTCCTGAGTCCTTTTGAGGATGTCCACCACGGCAACCCTGCCTCCTCCTCTTAATGCACTCCATGATCACGTGACCATCCTGCTTACAGTAGTTGCAAAAGGCACAAGTGGTGGCCGTCCTCAAAAGGACTTGTGTGGAGAATGCTGGAGAAACACGCCGAACTTGTGTGGTTGTGTCGTGCTTCCGGGAGAATGATTCTCCCTCTGCATGCAAACGCGCCTTGCTTTGGTGACACTAACACTTGCAGATGACAAGGCCGCATTTGGTAGCTTGCATTAGGTACAACTAAGCCCGTGTGATGCAAAATTGGCTCGTTTGATAGCTTGTTCGTTGTTTGGCCTGCATAGCACGAACCTTAAAGCACCCCAACGAGATCCGCTAGGAACGGCTGAATCGACCATTTTCTCTAAGCCAGAGTCGGGCGATGCAGGGGAGGGGAATGTACCATTGAGCTCATGCGAGCAGGAGATGGCGTGAGTTCGCGCGCGTCCTCAAAAATGCAGTGGGAGAAATTGGGTCACCTCCCGCTGAACTGGTCGCCTTATATAGCCACCCGAGCTCACTGCCCAACCCCCCCCCCCCCCATTGAGCAGGTAAATGACACAACTTCTCTGGCCGGCAATAGACGGCAGCGGCGATTGGTCTTCCTCCTCCTCTCCGACCTATTCCACGCCTCCATCCAGCTTCACCTACGGTTGTAAGTTCGATCAGTCCCTCCTCCCTACTCGTTCCAGCTTAGATCTATGAGCATGTGATAGCATTATAGATTGTCTATCTGTGAGAATGTGATGTTCTGGTAGCTAGTGGTGATGGATTGGTAGCATGCTAAGTGTTGCTTGTAGGCTTTTGAGATGTTGATGTTGTTTTCCATGTCAAAAAGAATGATACTATGGTAGATATGGTACTAGCCTGTGAATCAGAGCATGTGTAGTATGGTAGTTTGCAAGTATGTACGTGAGGTAGTGTGTTGAACTACATGGTATTGTATGAGCGCGAAGATCAGTCATAGGGTGGTGTGTTGAAATTCATGATCCATGTGTACTATGGTCACTGTTCATGTGTGGTTGTCTTTCTTACTACCCATCTGTAGTGTGTTCCACTAGTCCTAATGCTAAAACTTTTAGGACATGAACACGTAAGAGTTTAGTCAGGCCATTGTCTAGTCCGAGAGCCTTTTCCGCCGTCCTATGCTAAGGACTCCCAGTCTATGACTGAGAAGCAGGCGCCTCTAGATTCAGATACCTTCGGTGGGTCTTCTGGGCCTCCAAGATATGTGTTGGTTGAGCCCAATGTTGTTGTTGCTGCTGCACATAAGGAAGCCATGAAGGTCGGGAAAGCAAAGATGACTTGGAGGGGAACTCAATGAAATGGCAATTGTTCATGTCTACCGTCATGCTTAACAAGACATGTGAGATCATAGTGAGTGGGGTAAGGACTGACAAGGGCTTCAAGGAGGTGCACTTGAACTATGTTGCCAAGCAGGTGTTCGAGTTTTGTGGCCGAGAGGTCACCTTGGCCTAGGTATCCAATCACCTTAGGAAGTGGAGAGACAGATAGATCCTAGTGTCCAAGCTCAGAGACCTTACCGGCGCACAATGGGATCAAGACACTTACACGATCCTGTTGGAGGCAGAGCACTACCAAGGCTACACTGTGGTTAGCTCACATACCACTTGCTTAAGCTTGTCTAACATACCAATCACAACTAACCACATTATGTTTCTTTCTTAGGACCACCCCAAGGACGCAGAGTTCCTCAACACTCTCACCCAGAACTACTTGCAGATGCATGAAATCTTCTCATATGGGATGGCTACCGGGAAGCATGACATGAACTCTAGTGAGACGCTCAGTTCGCCTATGCCTAAGTATCCAGACAACCAGGAGTCACAGACTGTCGTCCTTGATGATCCTAATAAGAGTGGTGATCACGTTCATGTCCTTGATAGGAAGAGGAAGAGGGATGGTTTGATGGAAGAGGAGCTCATCATCTTTAGCAGCATGACTGATGCGGTCAAGGAGGTGGAAACCACCATTAGGGAGAGCAAGTCAGTCAACGTCCACCCTGACATGTGCAACGCCTTCATGGAGCAAGGTGGCTTCAGTCCGGAGGCTCTAATGGCTGATTTTAGCCACCTACTGGACAACAGGGCACAAGGTGTTAGGTTCGTTGCCATGGGGGCGCTCATAGGGTGCTCTGGCTTAGGACTTGGTTGGGCAAACACTACTACTAGTGTTGTTTCTGTTGGTGGTGATAGTGTACATGATGATCGACAACGATGACGATGACGACGTACATTTTGTGGTAGCTAGAGCTTGAAAACTGTGTATATTTTGATGAGGTGGTGTATACTAACCCCTCACTCCAATGGCAAGCTTGCGGTGATAGGCTTACACTCTCTTTTGGATGTGGTGGTACGATGACACCATAGTAGTTAGGATGAACTTGCTCTGCCTTTATGATCATGCATGCCTAAGTTTTTTTGTTCCATGTGTAGTGTGTTCCTTTTCTTGCTACTTGAATTGTTGTTATTTTGCCATGCCAGGAGTAGTGTGTGGTGTATATAGGAAGGGTTTCAGAGATTTACAGCTTTTTTGAAATGGTCACCAGTAGGAAGGATCCCCACCTGGATATATTTCAAATCGCCAAAATGCCATGAGATTGATCCAGTTTATAAGGAAAACTGGATTGAAAATCTAAACAAGTTGACCCCGTTTATGAGGGAAACCGGGCCGAAAAACCATACAACAAGGGTAAAAGAAGAAGAGGAACCAAAAACAATGGACGCCCGAGACAAGGCACGCCTAGCTAGCAAATCGAAGGACATCGCCACGAGGCACAAGTAGATGAGGAGAGTCGTAAATGAATCACAATACCAAGATTTGACAAGCAGCCTAACGCACCACACCGGCGTGCGTACCGAGCACCACGGTGCAACAGAGGAGCATCCACATAAATAAGTGACTAGCACGAACCTTGACACAGCACTCCGCCATGGAAAATCGGGTACCAAGCAACACAGAGATTTACAGTTCATGGAGAACAAGTTACCCGTTACAGAGATGCTTACTTCAAATTTGTGCTTAAGTAGACAAGCAATATTAAAAATGGGCAAGCCTCATGATCAATTTGGCCTGTGTGGGATGAAAATTTTCATCATAATAGGCAAGCCACCAAACCATACACACATATACAAGGGGCAACCAAAAGCGTCCGAAATATTCAGCCCGCCCATTGTAAACTTGCCCCCATGGAGGCGTCGCCGAGGCGTGTGTGCCATGCCCCTCGCTCTCTTGGAGTTGATGGCTGTCTCCGGGCGAAAGCCTTGATTCAATGTTGGATCGGCACATTGGTGGCGTCCTCGACATCATATCTCTGTTGGGAGCTTTGTGCGTGGAGACATGGCTGGGTCCTTATTGCTCTCCTTCGGTGTTCGCCTATTGGTCCTATGCGGCGCAATGTACGCTCGTCGCTGGTGTCTTCAAGATGGTGTTTTCCTTAGATCAGAGCAAGTCCTGCCTTCCACTTGCCACTTCCTCTTAGACGCTCGAAGTGGATGTTGCGTCGACAAGCAATGTGGTACGGAAGGTGGTGGTCTTCGGAGGCGTCCGGCGCCGGTCGAGACACAGTGTGTGTGTCAGTTGAGGATAGGCTCTTTTGTGTTGTAGCTTGTTTTGCCATGTTGTCCGTCTGTGGACTTGGTTGTGAGCGATGTGGTGTGTGCTACGCTCGTTGTTCGCAGCGAGTGATAGCTTCTTATAATTTCAATTCTACCTTCTAATCCTTTCGTCCGAAAATACTTGTCATCAAACTGGACAAAAAGAGATGTATCTAAAACTAAAATACATCTAGATACATCATCTTTTATTTATTTTGATGACAAGTATTTCCGGACGGAGGGAGTATAAAGTTATGGTACGCCTAGACATACTCTCAAAAAAAAAAGTAAACTTGCCCCCAACAAGCACGGTCGAACATATATAGCTGACAGAACCGCCAGGGTGTAGCTTTGCTTCAGAAAGGGCATGACGAGTGAGCAGTTAACAGGCAGAGTTTGCCTAATGCGATTTCTGAATTCAGATGCGTGGTTCAGAGTTAAAATTAGCCTTTAGCCCCGTTGTTCCAAGAACCAAAATCACACAATGGGTTCGTTACATCAGGAAATTTTTTGACACGAACGCTATCACACGCCTACAACAGCTAAATCAGTCATCAGTTCAGTTCACCACGCACGCCTGAATTCAGACGTTGCAATCCACGTCACCCAACCAAACAGAGCCATATCGACAACACGAACGCTCTGCGGTCACCTCCCGTCGTGGTACTCGCAGCGGGCAGCAACGCCGGGCACGGGCTTGCCGAGGTGGGCCTCGCGGACATCGAGGCGGCAGACGCCCCGGCGGTAGAACTTGGAGCGGAGGAGGAGGCCGAGGATGTGCGCGCGCGCCCGGAGCACGAAGGCCAGCCTGACAGGCACCACCGCGGGGCCGAGGCGGCCGTTGTTGGGCTTGCTGTGCAGGTTGGCGCCCGCGCCGTAGAGCGGGACCTGCTTCCCCACCACAGACACCGTCACCACCCGCCCGCTCTTCCGCGCCTGGTAGAACTCCTTCATCTGCATGCAAACCCAAACACAACGCCGACGCTCGTCAGTCATGCAAAGTTGCAAACCCGACGAAGATTGTACTATGGAGATTGCAGGTAATTTCTGCAGCCGGGTAAAATGGCTCTACCCTGCGACGCTTTTTACCGTCTTATTAGAAACCAGGAGTGTCTATGTACTTGCCATGGATAACACTGTGATAATTACTCGGAGCAAAAGTCCATGATGGGGGCTGGCTTTGCCTGCGCACTGGGGGCCATCATCTTGTTGCCCAGCACAGGATTCCCTCTCGCGAGCAGCAAAGAGCACTGCCAAATTAACTACCGGGCGAAAGGCGTGATGTCTGAAGCCCAGAAAAGCAGTAAAGGCGCGGCGTCCTCTGGAGGCGTCGTGAAAAAGATTGAACAGTCTCGCGTTCGCACTGGCTCTTTGCCAACGACAGCAACGGTAGCAGGCCGTAGCCTGTGTGCAGCGGCGTGGCGTGGAGCATGCTGCAGCAGGCAGCCACACTGGTCGTTCCCCGTACCAGTACTCGCTCGTTGCAGAGGACGCCGGCCCACGAGGAGAGGGGAGAGGAGTGCGTTCATATCGGCTTGGCCCCCTGACTTCCGTCACGTGAACGCCATGCCAGAGGAACGCTCCGGTCTCACCTCGCGGCTGGTTGTTCACACTGTTGGGTACTAATAGTACTTCAACTTAATCACGTGCACTTCCCTATCCGTCTCAAGAAAACAAATTAAAGCTCTACAGTAGCTCAGTCCTCTGCTGGTAATTGACAGATGATCCTTTGTTCCTTGCGAAGTGTGGATCACAACCACAAGGTCTTTCACTGGGTGTTCATTCTAGATTTCTACTCGTATAGTATAAGCCCTGGATCAGCATGGCCCAATGCATGGCTAGCAAGTTCAGAAATCATCTGACGGCCTAGTCTGTGGAGGAAGCAGACGATATTGTTTAGTCACGTCGGTTTTTTCTTTTCTTTTCCCAAAGCCGGAATTTGTTTTGGGCGTGTACTGCCACGGAAACGAATCTGGACAGCGACAAATAGGAAGGGAACAGTGCTGCCAGGGTTTCCCGTTTGCTTTCTCCAGTACCTAGGCCACGGATGGGGTGTACGTATACTAGTGGCACACTTGTACTACTCACCTCATGGGTTTCCTTTAAAATGAAAAAGAATCTCTGCCCGGCCATGGGAATGCTGAAAAGCAGAGACGCTATCTCTGCGAAAAAATCCACTGCCCATTTGAGGAAAATGATTATTAATCATGGCCAGGACAGCGTACCAGTGACCAATCTCATTGACTCTATGCACAATGCAGCCGAAACCTCGCACGCACATGGAACTAAACTTTCCGTTGCTACATTCCTAGTATGCTCCAAATAGACCAACTACACACGGCTATACATTTTTGCAAAGAAGAAAAAAATAATCCTTCCGATACATATTAGTTGTCGATATATTTAGACGAACTTCAGTGCTAGATATATCCGTTTAAGTGACAAGTAATATGGATTGAAGGGTAGTGTACATGATACATCTGGTTCAAGCGCACCAGCTATCAACCTCCCCGATTATCTGGAAACAGCGGCATGTGGTCACCTTTTGTTCTTTTCGCGTAAACAGCAATAACTAGGGTCAGCTTCATATAGCCTAATTAAGCCGGGGTGGCGTCGCGAGAGGTAACGCTCACATCGCCTTCCGGATTCCAATCCAGGCGAGGAGCAATTAAGGGCAGCTGGTGATGGTAATGACGCAGCGGGTGGGAGGGTGGGGTGGGTGCATGCAAATGGAAATGGAAATATGCAATGGTGGGTGGATGCGACGACGATGACATGTAGAAGAAGAAGGGCGGTGTACGTACGTTGCCGGAGGCGACGGTGAGGTCGTCGAAGAAGAGGTGGAAGGGCGCGGCGGTGACGTGGAGGCCGAAGAAGGTGCCCTGGTTGCGGAAGCGCAGCCTGACCGTCGCGTTGACCGACATCATCCTGGTGGGCACGCCCGTCCGGTCCGTCCCGCCCTGGATGTGGTACGACTCGAACACCACGCTCTGCAAAGCACTTTCACTCGTGAGAAAAATTAAAATTCATCCGCTCGATTCGATCGATGTGCATGTTCCGAGCGTGTTGCCCTCGAAGTACTACTGGCATGCTGTGTGCATGTTTCGCCGTGGTTTTGGATTTTGGTTCGGTTCTTGCCCAAATGCGCGGTTTGAAATTCGGAGTTTTTGTGGTCGTTGGGAGGAATCACGCTGTAGTTATTGCATGCCTACAAAATTTGGAGCCTGTAAAACAGAAAGTACAGCTTCTTCCTTGTCCGCAAAGCAGAAGAGGACGATTTCTTCGCAAATGGCACGAGATCGGTGTATGATCCATGCTACTAGCAGTAAATCCAAACAAGAGTACGCATCCTGGCAATGGAAGCTGACTGAAACGTGTAAAATCTGAGATGAGAAATGGTGGGAACTTGATACGAGTGAGGAAGCTGTTGCGGGGAAGAGGGGGCGGCGGACCTTGACATCGACGTGGGGCTTGTAGGATTTGCTCGCGCCCCACAGCACCAGCAGGAAGAAGGCGAAAACGGCGACGAACGCGAAAGCCGCCAGCGCGTAGCACCTCCACGGCGACTGCGACCCGGGGCGGCCTCCGTCCTCGTCCTCGTCGTCGTCCCCGAGGCTCCCGGCGCCGCTGCCGTGGCCGAGGCGGCGCCAGGGCACGGCCCCCGCCGCGCCGCCCGAGCGGAGCTGGTCGGAGAAGAGGAGGCGGCCGGTGGAGGACTCGCGGGAGTGGTGCGTCGCGGCGCCGGAGTGGTGGAAGTGGTAGTGGAGCGGGGACTCGGCCGGGGTGGAGCCGGCGAGCGACATCTTGTCGGCCGCGGCGCCGGCGCCGCCGCAGCAGCCGCCGCCGGAGGCCACGACGTCCGGGTGGGAGGCGGCGGGGCTGTGGACGTAGTACGCCGGGCGGCGCGGGGAACGCGGCGGCGACGACGGCGCCAGGCTCGTCACGTCGGAGTCCGTCTTGGCGTGCCGTGCCATCTCGGGAGCGGCGCGGCGCGGCGTGATGGGCGTGTCTTCTGGGATACACTACTTGTGGGAGAAGCGCAACGGGTTTGGGGCCTTCCGCTTAAGACGAAGGTTTTAAGTGGGTTTTGAACCCGTGCGTGCGTCAGTGGCGATAGACTGATGGAGCGCGAGCCTAGCGAGTCTGCATAGACTGTGACCGTCTCCTAGTCCTAGGGCCACTGCGCCAGTGAGACATGGGTCGCTGCTACAGGCGTCTGGTGGCTACTAAACCGTAGTCTAAATTTTTACCGCAGGATGGTGGCTTGAGCATCTCCATTCTCCAATGGGTGATGTAAAATATCAGCTCAAAAACTGCTTGATGTAAATTATACATGGCAGCGCTAGGGATCAGACTACTGATCCCTTGCTCCCATCAGACTAGTGGAGCGGATTAGAAGCATTGAAGCCGTCCAATATGCTAAGAGCATTACTAGTAGAGCCCTCAAACCCTCAAACCCTTAAAAATAACTATTTTTTTTACAGTTTTCGTTGAAAAAAAGCCATAGACTAGAACCCCTTAACCCTCAAACCCTCAAAAAATTTAAAGGTCCAACCCTTAAACCCTCTCCCAATCCTTAAAAGTAAGGGTTGGGGAGCAAAACCTACCCCAACCCTCATTTGGCGGTTATACTCGCGCGGGAGGGAAAAAATCCTCCCAACTCCGCGCACGCCACCGCCGCTGCTAGTCGCCTCGTCGCCGGGCGCCACCGTCCGACCTCCACAAGAACGACAACGTCGTTCATGGAGAATATTCCGTTATAAGGGTTGGGTTTGAGGGTTCTAATCTTTGCCTCTGTTTTTCAACCCGTAAAAGTGCACAAAAAAATCATTTTTGGACCCTTAAAACGCTAGTGAGGGTTTGAGGGTTTGAGGGTTCTACTAGTAATGCTCTAATATGGCCCACACATAGTTTGTTGGTTTGAATCGTTAATTAATTGCTCCTGTAATCCTTCCGCTGAACACGTCCAGTGCAGATGCCAACTACCATAGCTTCCTACTACCTCCATTTTCAAATTGTCTTTCTAGCCATCTCAAATGGACTATAACATACGGATGTATGTAGACATGTTTTAGAGTATAGATTCACTCATTTTGCTCCGTATGTAGTCACTTGTTGAAATCTCTGGAAAAACAATTATTTAGAAACGGAGGGAGTAATTCGCTGCTTCCTAGATTGAACGTGTGCATCAACATATGGTGGATTCATTACATGGCCGTTAGCCAATATTTGCTTCCCATAAATCATGTCAAATATCCTTTATTATTAAAAACAATCTGGTAAGTTCTGATTTGCTTCCAACAAACAAATATAAGAAAATTATTATTATTCGAGATGCATTTTGTGCAGCCCAACATGCTTAGGTGGCATGGAAGCATCATTCTTTATGGATAGAAGCATCATCTTTTGGTGTGATGGGAACACATTTATTTATATTTATCGACCATACTGTTAGAAATATTTTCATCGACAGATGCATTATTTCTATGCTATATGGCAGCATTTCGATGCCCAACATTGTTTTGGTGGCATGGAAGCGTCATTCTTTATCGATAGAAACATCATTTTATGGTTTGATGGGAACATATTTACTGACCTTATTGTTCAAATATTTTCGCATTGACAGAAACATTATTTTATGCTATATGGTAGCATTTTGACGATCTGCAAATATATTTTGCTGTAGCAGAAACAATATTTGCGTTTGATGGAAACATGTATTTTTTGCAAAATAAATTGTACAAAAGCATAACAAGAATATACACATGCACAAATTTAATCGACAAGAACAGTATACACTCTTTTTCTAAACAATAATAATTTCACTTCCGCATAGCCAGCATCACTGCGCGTTGAACTAGCCAATCATGCGTGAGCTCCATGTGTGCCATGAGTTCTTTGTCGTAAACAAGGCAACCACCAACAAACAACGGTGCCTAGAGGCTGCATCGCAGTGGCCATTGGCTGGAAATGAAGAAGCATGACTAAACCGAGCGGAGCAAAATGTCTGTACAACAGAAACATCAGCAACAAACAATTAAGCACAGACTAGTATTTGTCAAAACTAATATTTTGCTGCATGAAGCAAAATGTATGTATAACAATATCAGTAAAAAAATTAGGGGACTTCCCTACCTTTTTGTGAAAAACAATATCAGTAAAAGAAGCCACACTAGCCATGATTGAAGCACACAATGGAATTGGTTGGACCAAAATGTCTATATAATAAAAGAAGCATACATGGGCAATGGTTGAAGCAAAAGTTTACTATCATAGAAACATATACAAAAAAGGTTCGCTGGAATGTATGTACAACAACTTTAGTCAAAGAAGCAACACAGATCGTGGTTGAAACGTACACTAATACTGATAGAAGCACAAACAAATATTGGTTGGAGCAAAATGTATATGCAATAAAATAAGGGCACAATGGCAATGGTTGAAGCATAAATTCACTACCATGGATATCTATGCAACAAATAAGGATAAAAAGCAAGGAGGCCCTCAGTACAAGCTTGACAGGAGATCAGTTAGGATACCTTGCTACCTTCCATGTGCTGCTTGTAATCCAAGAACATAACCATGCAACATAGGTAGATAAATCTTTTGAATAAATACAAAAAAGGGGGGAGATCTCTAGAATGCTTACAAGGCAATGTTTACAACAAAAATGCAAAAATAAGAAGCAGCTTTCATGGAAGCAACTATTTAAACAGGAGAAGCATATGAACTAAAATTCAGAATTACCATATCAGTATGATCTCAACCTGACCCATATTAGATGGGAGCATATAATTTGAACTACAAGATCTGAACATAAAGGAACCATAAGGTAGCAGGGGAGATGAGAGGTGAAGGAAGATTCCGTACAGAGTACCGAGGGTCTTGTCGTCGTTGCGATGAAAGAAGACATCCAGGTACACAAAGTTCCAGGTACCTGCAGCAGCAACCTTGGCCGCGCCGCTGGTGAGCCTCCCCTTGTCCTGGTGTGCGGTTGTTGAAGGCCAACGCAGAGTGCTAGATCAGCAACGGCGCAAAAGCGTGGGGATGGATGAGCGTAATCTGGGCAAGATCTTTACCTACGATTAGGACGGAAGAAGTGTATTGTAGAGAACGACATGGAGGTGGGCTTGTTGACGACTCGATGGAGAACGGCGTACGTGTGATCTGGATCGGAAGTGCGGAATAGACGGGAGCGATGGGCCTGGAGGAAGAGGATGCGGGATTGTGGGAGGTGGAAGCAGCAGATTAATTCTAGATGGGAGGACCGACGCAAGAAATTAGGGAAGAGTTATGGGAGGTTACAATAGAATTTGCTACAACATCACGGCCGTAGGATAAAACATAATCAACGACAAACGATTGGTCTGGCGATTTCCTTCCATCAGACGTATGATGAGAATCGTTTCCCATTATACATCACAAAAAGTGTGATTTTTACATGGTACAAGGTCGGCGTAGATGATTTATTTTAGGGCACAAGGTCCTCGGGAGATGATTTATTTTAGTCACTCAAACTTCGTCTTCTTTGTTGATCTCGGTATTGACGAGTCCTCTTCCAGGCCGGCGACAGGAAGGGTGCGGCGGCGAAGGGAAGCGGCAGCGGCAATGCACGGGCGTGATGTAAAAAATGGTTACAAGCTATTTTACATCACCTATTGGAGATGCTCTTAGTCATCCTGGTCCAACAACGAAAACGTTTAGACTGTACAATTTTGTTCTTACTGAAAATAAAATTATGCTATGTTTTTTTTTGCGGGGTAAAAACTTGTATTACTCAGATAGACTCAAGTCCGTCTTACAAATGTCAACTACTTTCGGGGGTCCTGAACCCAACCAGACCACAATTCTCTTTTCTATTCTACCAAATTTAGCTAAGAAATCACTGACCACATTCTGGTTGCGATCAACATGAGTGATATAAGTTGTACAAAGCGTTCTCAAGTGTTTTATTTCAGCAACAATAGAAGCAAATACTAATCTGTCAATTGCTGGGTCCTTCAACATATTGACCGCTGATATGGAATCCATCTCAATTTGGATAGGTACTTATGTTCTCTGAATGGCTAAGGATAGCCCCTCCATACATGCAGATAATTCAGCTTCAAGTGCACTTCTACAAGAGAACAACTCCCTGCATGAAGAGAATATTATGTTTCCCTCGTGATCTCTAAGTACCATGAATATTATGTTTCCCTCGTGATCTCTAAGGACCATACCAGAACCTGCCCGACCATCCTTTGTCCAAGATCCGTCAGTGTTTAGCTTAGTCCAACCTACAGGTGGGAGGCACCACTTGGTAGAAATTTGCACAGGCAACGCATTTGAATGTCGTACTGGTCGGACATATGATATAACTGCTTTCCCTCAGTTAGAGTTTTGCTCAATTGCTAAGAATGAATCAAGATAACTACATGAGAATCTTCTAGAGGTTTCCCAAGGTGGCAGATCCTTGTTATGAACTACCTCGTTACGGTTGTGCCAAATACGCCAAAGCGTCATAAGCAACATGCACCGGTCTAAATCACCCAATGGGTACAGAGCATTGAGGAGCCATCCCTGGCTTGTGTTATGTACCTCTCTTAGAGCTGGTAGATGCAAAACACTGGCCATATATCTCCACATTTGTACCGCCAGTGGGCATCTACATAATGCATGGAAGGTGTTCTCCGGCTCCCTGTTGCATATTGGACACACATCGGACACCTCTAGTGTTCGTTTATGTTTATTTTCCCACGTTGGTAACAAGTTAACAGTAGCTCTCCAAGCAAAGTTCTTTACTGTAGTGGGAACCTTACTCTGCTATATAAGCTTCCAACATGCCCTACGGCCATCAGCAGCGGAACTAGATGCCTCTGATGATGATCTGCAAGCCGCTTCAAAGGCCATATCATATGCTGACTTAACCGAAAAAACACCAAGCTTCCATGGTGGCATGGTCCCCAAGCCTGGACATCTTCACCTTCTCTCAGAGATGCTCTTGTCTTCAAAATCTCTGTCACGCCGCAAGGCGGAAATTATGCTATGTTTTTTAAGATACTAAGCTCCATAGAAAGGGAGTTCTTTGATGCATCATGGATGGATTAGGCGAGTGGGTCCAAGTTAGAAGGTGTTAGCTATTTCACTGGATACAACTAATGGGTTTGTGATGCACGTGTAGATATTCCAGTACAACCGTCCATGATTTATGTGTGCGCCAGCGGTTGACAACGATTTTTTTAACAGGACAATGAATATTATAGTGTAGAAACACAACAACCACAACCGCCCACCACTTGTACACTCATGGGTAAATCTGATGTCCAAATAAAGGTGATGTCGAAACCAACCACACCAACAAACCTTGAAAATAAATAGCGCAATAAACAATAAAACATTGGCAATTAAACGACTAAAAAAGTACACAACGGGTGCAACAACAAAAATTGATGCAAAAAAGCGCTCGTCTGCTTCTAGTACTCCCTTCTTTTTTATTTACTTAGCATATTAGTTTTGGTCAAAGTCAAGCTTTATAAACTTTGACAAAGTTTATAGACAAAAATATTAACACGTACAATAACAAATCAATATCATTAGATTCATTACTGAATGTACTTTCGCATCATATATCTTTGTTATCGTAAATATTTATATTCTTTCCTATAAACTTGGTCAAACTTTATGAAGTTTGACTTCAGTTAATTCTAATATGCAGAGTAAATAAAAACGGAGGAAGTATATGCTATGGGGAAATTCCAGGGTGGTCCCTTTCTCCCCCAGCTATGCTTCTAACGGACCCGTGCGATTTACTAGGGTATTTTTGTTAGGCTAGTCATAGTGGGGAGTAACTTAGAGTAATAACATGTACATGTTACTAGTCTATGTTACTACCTTCATAGTGGATAGTAACATAAGTGTGATAACATATAGATATTCATTTATTGCTTTGTAGACTCATTTTGCATTGGGAAACGCTATGTATGTTACTACCTATGTTTTTTTTAGGGAAATGACAGTAGGAAAGGCTCCTACTGTGTTTTCATAGGATGTATGGGATGTTACACTGTTTACATTTTTACAAACAAGTTCCCCCTAACCTGGACAAGTTTGAGTTATGTATGTTACTACCTATGTTACTCAGGCTGGTCATACTGGGAGTAGCTTAGCAAGTAACATAGCACATTCCAAGACAAGTTTGCTTATGTGGCATATAGTTAATGATGAAAGAGGTGTTCGGAGTACTATAATATGTTACTGTAACATAACGCAACCTAAAGTAAAATGAGTCTATAATATAATAAATGCCATCATCTATGATACTATTTGTGTGTTACTTTGCACTATGAAGGTAGTAACAAAGACTAGTGTCATATGCATGACACTGGTCTAAATTACTCCTCACTATGACTAGCCTTAGAAAATAACTCATTTATCAATGCATAAGAACTCATTTATTAATGCATCAATCAAAAACATTAAGTAAGTCCAGCCTGTTATGCACATTACAAACATAAGCAATGATAAAAGGGCTATGAAAGAAGCCAACACTCACGTACCATCTTACAAAAAAGCTACATCTACTACATCTTAGATTAATGGTGATGCTACACATTGTACACATCAAGATGCGGGACGTTGGCCGAAACAACAAATCTACGGTTGGTTCACCCTCTTGCCATTGAAGCAGTCGATAGAGGAAGATGGTACCCACAACTTGGCTAGCAACGAGATGAGGAAACTTAGTGGCCTTCTTTTTTTGCTTCGATGAACCTATGTACTTTTTTGAAATTCATGAAATTTTTTGAATATGTGGATTTTTTTCAAAACCATAAACTAATTTTGAAATTCATGAACTTTTTTCGTTTTCGTGAACTTTTTATTCATGTTTTTTTTTCCTTTTTCAAAAGTCTGCGGTCAACGCCGACCGGTCAACCATGACCGAGCGAACAAGGCGACCGTGGGAACAAGCAATAGGGGATGACCTAGATAGTGGGCCGGCCCAGAATGCGGGGTGTGTGGGCGTCAAGAACCCGTTCTAGCGCTTAAGGCGCCGAACGGGGGCTCCCCGGGCACAACATACATTTTCGTCCTTACTATACGATGCTAGGGCTCAACGTAGGGAGTACTAATTGAGCGGTACCCTTTGCCGAGTCCCTCAAAGGTCACTTTGGTGGGATGAGAGCGTGCCACTTGGCGTGCTTTCAGCCGCCGCCATGTGTTGCATGTTGTGTGCTTCCTCGGGATTTTGTTTTCATTTAATTTTTGAACGCGTTTCAGGTTTTAGATGGGTTTTTCTGGCTTTTACAAGGTTTTTCCTAGGTTTTGGACAATTTTTTTGCAAAAGAAACTTTTTTGCGCCAAAAAACACAATTTTTTTTCTTCCGCGAGAAGCACAAGTTTGCTTCTCGCGGTGGCCTAGATTTACTTCCGCACTGTGCCTCTTGGAAAAGGAGGAAACACACTTTTTTTTTCTTTCGCAAGTGGCACAATTTTGATTCTCGTGGAGGCACAGGGTTGCTTTCACGAGAGACACAACTGTGCCTCTTGGAAAGAGAAAAAAGATACATTTCCCTTCTTCCGCGAGAGGCACGGATTTGCTTCTCGTGAAGGCATATGCTTGCTTCCACGAGAGGCACAACTCAAAAGAGGAAAAAAAAGCATTTTTCATCTTTCGTGAGAGGTATGGATTTGCTTCTCGTGGAGGCACATGTTTGTTTCTGCGAAAGGCACAACTGTGCGACGTGGAAAGAAAAAAAAACATGTTTTTTCTTTCTCTTGTGATAGACACAGATTTATTTCCGCGAGAGGCACCTCTCGGAAAGGGAAAACGTGAGGGGAAACCATGCTTCCAACTTGTTTCTTTTAGTTTTTTTATCATGAATAAAAGTTTATTGAAACCTATTAACATGGGTCTATCTTCAAAGATCTCGATGTGAGAAATCCAATAGTAAAAACGGTTCTGGAGAATCGAACTCGAGACCTTCCGTTTAGTACCCGCGTGCGCTAGCCATTGCACCACTAAACGTTCTTTGCAAATGTTAAGCAGCAAACACTATAAGAACATAATCCACGACAGATCTAAACTTTTTTAGAAGTTCGAACGCAGTTCATTCTTCTTTTTTTGCAGGAAAAACACAGTTCGTTTTCAAAACCTGTATATTTTTTTGAACGTGGACAATTCCAAAAAGAGCGAATAATAAAATGTTGAATAATTTTTTACCTGTGAACAATTTTTTGAAAAACAGCAAAGTTTTTTTGTAATTTATACCTACTAATAAACCAAGTATTGCTTCTGGTCATCCGTCTAAAATATTACCCTCGAAGTTGTTATATATTACCCACTATGCCATCCATAAGTGAAGAGAACGATTCGTTTTTTTAAGACACCATCGCTGTAAGTGTTTTATAGGTACGATACTCAGCGTTTAGCACATATGAGCTGGTGGCGTAGTGGCAACAGCTTGTTTCTCCTACTCGGAAGACCAGGGTTCGAACCCTGCTCCCACCGTGGTTTCGAAAAATGTTGGTAATTTTACAAAGATTTTGGAAAATTATTAAAAAAATTACAATTTGGAAAACAATTGTCGGGAAATAAAAACCATGTTCTTGATTTTGAAAAAATGATCATGTATACAAAAAATATTCACGAATCTAAAAAGATATCCATGAAATATTAGAAAATTCTAAAAAAAATCAACTTTTCTGCGAATTTCAATTTTTCACTAATTTAAAAAAACCATCGATTCAAAAAATGTTCAGGAATTTAAAAAATATTCATGTGTTCAATAAATGTTCATCTAAACAAAACAAATGTTTACGAATTTTAAAAAATTCCCAATTATTTAGAAAAAATGTTTGTCAATTCCAAAAACTTTTTGCCGTTTCAAAAATCTTTTATGTCTAGGTTTTGATCAGTTTTTGGAAAGTCTTTATATGTCTAGGCGTTGGGAGTAGTTCGTGGTAGATGAGATTTATTTTAAAAGTTTTAAACATTTTCTTGCGCTACACAATGACAAGTGTGTCATGCCGGTGGCAAGCTCATTGTCTTGGGATTTACCATATCGAATGCACTGTGATCATGTGGACATCACGTCCATCATCAGCGAGAGTCGGAAGAAAGGTAACTGGCAAAATGATGAGCCACCGTGTTAAAATAGAGGATGCTGATTAAGTCATACTTATTTGACCAGAGTGTAATTTTTGTATCTACCGTTGCAACGCACGGGCATGTTTTCTAGTGTTGAACAAATTTTCAAAAACAAGAACATTTCATAAAATTTTAAATGAAAAATAGAAAAAACAAACATTTTTTGAAACTTGGAACAAAATTTGAAGAAAGCGAACATATTTTTGGATCTGCGAACAATTTTTGAGAAAGGGAACATTTTTTGTAACTCCGAACAAAATTTGGCAATGCAAACATTATTTCGAATTAAGAACATTTTTTTAAAATGCGAACAAGATTTGAAACTCGAACATTTTTTGAATTAATTTAAAAAGATTTCAAATGTGAACAAAATTTTGAAAATCTGAACAAGTTTTGGAGCTTGATTTTTTTTTGAATTAATAGAAACAACGTCTGAAAATGTGAACAAAAAATTGAAAATCTGAACATTTTTGGAAATGCGAACAAGTTTTGAAACTCGAACAATTTTTAAATTAATAGAAACAAAATTTCAAAATGTTAACAAAAATTGAAAATCTGGACATTTTTAAAAATGCAAACAAATTTTAACTCAAACATTTTTGTATTAATAGAAACAAGTTTTCTATATGTGAACAAACTTTTGAAAATCCGATTTTTTTTAGATAACATGATCAAAATTCAGTTTTTTCAAACATTGTTTGAAAGTTTGTACTACATTTAAAATTCGAAACAAATTCTGAATTTATTTAAAATTGGAAACTGAAAAGGAAACAAAGAAGAACAGAAAAAGGAAAAAGGAACAGAAAAAAAATTAAAAAACGAAAAGAAGACAAAAAAGAATAAAAGACCCGGTTTAGGAACCTTCTAGAAGATTCCTAAAACCGGAAAAGACCGGCTGGAAACCCCTAGAAGCCTCCCGAAATCGGGAACGAAGAACACATGAACGGGCCGGCCTATCTCAACGCTAGATCACGACCTTCCTGTGCGAAAGGTCAACATCTTGACGCAGAATGCGTCATATAAGATTTTCCCTCTTAGGCTTGCACACTATGCGAGGGACCATGCGGAATATACTGGGCCATAAGAATCAAGTGCACAATTCAAGCCTCAAGCTTAGGCCAATTGTCCTGAAATCATTAGTTGAGGAGTACTCATTGCAAAGACCACTCCAACTCTCCAGATTGCGACAAGTGCGCACATGCAGCGCATCACTTGTCGCAACCTGTGAGTTTTTCCTTTTTTCATAGATCTGTTTATTCGAAACATTTTACCTCTAAAATCGTGCGTCCAAATCTCAAATCGCTTTCACCGTTGGATTCCTCGCGTCGAGATATTCAAAACTAGATCCCATGTTGATAGTTTTTTACGAACATTTTTCATGAAAAAAACCGGCCGAAAAAACCGAACCAGGAGCACTGGTTTTTTCCCTTTCCGAAAGAGGCACGCCCGTGCCTCTCACGAAATCACAACCGTGTCTCTCACGGAAGCAAAACCGTGACTTTCGCGGAAGGAAATAAAAAAGAGAAAACGCGTTTTTTTCCGTTTCCGAGAAGGCACAGCCGTGACTCTCACGAGCACACACGTGCCTCTCGCGGAAGCAAAACCATGACTCTCGTGGAAGAAAAAAATAGAAAACGTGTTTTTTCCGTTTTCGAGAGGCACGTCCGTGACTCACGAAAGCACAACCGTGACTCTCGTGAAAGAAAAAAAATAAAAAATGCGTTTTTTCACGCAAAAATTTTTTTTTCAAAAATTTTTTGGTCGAAAAGCTAAAGAAGACCGGTGAAAAACCAAAACATTGAAAAAACCCGTTTAAATAGCCAAAAATGCGTGCGGAAAAATAAAAAATAAAATCCGGAAGGAGCGCCCAGAGCGCGACATGTGGCAAATAATGCGCCAAGTGGCACTGAGCGCTCGTTAACTAGTGGCTTCCCAATTGTCCGTTTTAGGCATTTAAGCAATCGGGCGCACACCCTCCCTCCGCACTGGGCCGGCCCATTTTCGTTTTTTATTTCTGTTTTTAAAACGCATAAAAACACTAATTGGGGACCTCGCTACTATGCGCGCTGCCCTAACCAGTCGGCTGACTCACATGTTCGTGCTTAGGCTGGTCATAGTGGGGAGTAACTTAGACTAGTGTCATGCATATGACACTATTCTAAGTTACTACCTTCATAATGCAAAGTAACATAATAGTAGTATCATATATGGCTTCATTTATTAGCTCGTAGACTCATTTTGTCTTGAAAAGCGTTATGTTACAGTAACATATTATGTTACCACCTCTCATTAATTACTTGCCACATAAGCAGAATTTTCTTGAAGTGCGCTATGTTACTAGCTAAGTTACTCCCACTATGACTAGCCTTACTTAGTGCTTTATCACCCTTTTTCTTTTTTCTTTTTTCTTGGAAACGCTTTTGTTTGATTTTTAATCTTTTTTCTTTCTTCTTTTATGCTAAGTGCGTGTTTTTTTAAATCCGTGAACTTTATTTCAAATAGATGAATATTTTTCAAAAACGATAAACTTTTTTTCAAATTGATAAACTTTTTTCCCAATTTATAAACCTTTTTTAAAATCAGTAAACTTTTTTTGAATTGATGAACTGTTCTAAATTCAATGACATTTTTTCAAGTTTTTTGAATTTTCAAAGTCGATGAACTTTTTTAGATTCGATGAACCTTTTTTTTCAAATTCAATGAACTCATTTCAAATTTGATGAACTTTTTTCAAAATCAATGAACTCTTTTTAATTATGTGAACTTCTCTTCCAATATGATGAACTTATTCAAAATAATTTGAAAATAATTAAGTGATACAGTACACATGCAATAAATAGCGCGGTCGCATCTACTTATATCATTGCCGCTTTTACCATTCACTATTGGTGTGTTGTTCTAGTGGTTAGGCACAATCATATAGGAATGCAGTGGCTTGAGCTCGAATGTGGGGGGTGGGGGGGGGGGGCTTCTTTTGTTGTTTTTTCATTTTTATAGGTTCGGTGCAAGAGCGCATCGACCGGTCTTAGCAACCGGGCGATCGGCCTTATTGGGCCAGGCCCATGTGGGAACCGTGTGGGCGCCAGTAAGTATTAGCGGCGCTAAAGCGCGGCTTAGGAGGTCCCCCAAGCTTACCCCACTACGTAATTTGATGGGCTTTTAGGCTGTGTTTGGTTGGACTTTTTATACCAACTTCTGTTTTGAAGAAGCTAAGAGCTGACCAAAGGGGTAATTTTTCATACTAGCTTTTGAGAATGGGGGGGGGGGGGGGACCCCTTCTTTTGCTGTTTTTTTGTTTTTATAGGTTCGATGCACAATGCATCGGCCCTGTTGGGCCAGGCCTAGGTAGGAACCGCGTGGGCACCAGTAAGCATTAGCGGCGCTAAACCGCGGCTTAGGAGGTCCCACAAGCTTACCTCACTACATAATTTGATGGGCTTTTAGGAGGTGCCCCAAGCTTACCCCACTACGTAATTTGATGGGCTCGGCTATGTTTGGTTGGACTTTTTATACGAACTTCTGCTTTGAAGAAGCTAAAAGCTAACCAAAGGGGTAAAATTTCACAGAACTTCTTCGTAGTGCAAATTCCGCAGCTGGGGGTCTTTCTCAAATCCAGTGGTATCTACCACCAATGCCATTGGTAAGTTATACTCCTTTGTTGCGTCCCCCCCTCACAGGAAAGACACGAGCAAGAGGTCGAAACGAAAGGAGCCTCCGCCGCCGCCAGGAACCCACGGGGTTGGCTGTCGACGTCGCCCGCCTCCGCCGCCCCTGACGACGACCCTCCTCCCTCTTATATACTTCCTTCCCTTCCTCACTCCATTCCTCTTCCTCCCTGCTCACGGCGGCCCTATTCCTCTCCGACCAGCAGTCCGGCGGCGCCGACGCCGGTGCACTGTCCCTCTGGTTTCCTCCTCCCGCCCCTCCTCCATCCCTCCTCCATCTTCCCCTGAACACAACCAACCTAGTCCGGCCGGCGGCGGCGGCACCGACCCTCTGGCCACCTCCCCTCGTACCTCCTCCCTCCTCCCTCCATCTCTCCTCCCTCATCCCTCGTCCCCACCTATCCTTCTCTGTTCATGATTATTTTTTGTTTTTTATTTATAATTATTAATAGCCATAGATTGTATATTGTGAACACATTTTCATTAGTAGTTGCTACAATATTGCTGCTCTCTATTGCATTTTCAAGTAAATGTGTGAATGGATTGTGTTTTTTTGGAAATTGCAAATAGAACTATGCTCTTGTGTTAGCTATGAATCACCTAAATTACAAAATAATCAATCGTTCAATTACCTACAAATGCACATATCACCGCTTTACGGTCAATTAGCATATAAACATATTCACTCGGACCCCAGGGACACTACAGACAATTCACAACTAAATCTACAGTTTTAGTTGTTTTAACCAAACAACCTCCAGCTTTTCCACAACAGCTTTTCAAGAATCTATAGCGCGACCAAACACATGCTTAGCATCACAAGTTAATACCATCGCTTAAAGGAGCTAATTAAAAAAAATTGCTTCCCTAAAAAAGAGCTCATTTCTCTAAAAAAAACAGGCTGGCACTTCCAAGTCAATCAAACGCAGTTAAATCACCCCATGGCCCTATAAAGAGAATCAATCATCCAATGTGTTCTTATTACATCTCTTTCATACTCTATATACAAGACATGAGCAGAGTTGAGCACCCTGATTATAACATATTACCTTTGCAAGTGTCAACGAAAATTTGACATTATCAGGGAGGTGATAAAAGAACGTAGCACTGTTGACAGAAAAAGAGATAGCAAAGGCTGGTGCACACAAATGGCCAATCATAGAGTAAGAAATCCTCAGATATAAAGCCGCTTACACTCAGATGCCAATGCTTCGAACGGGCAATATGGGCATTTGAAAGACCGGGAGCTGCTCTTTGATAATTTCACAGTCGACTGCTTCGACAAGACATGCCCACATGGAAGAAGCATTGGAGGATTATCATCACTACCTTGCTCACGAAGCACAGGACAGATGAACACTGAGTGGAACTGAAAATCCCTGCGGAGGTCCAATGGGAAAGGAAATTCCTTCATAGAGTGCCACTCCCTTTTGCAGTTAGTACCGTCATCAGTTTAAGAAGAATTGGCAACACTTCAGCTCCAGCTGCAACTGTCATGCCCATAGGACCTGTGGAGGATTGACCCTTCAGATTGCAGAACTGTTGAGCGAACTCCTCAGCTAGCTTCTCCCAGTTAGTTGGTACTAAGAACTCTGTATATGGTGACTGGTCAAGGCGCCCGGCCCATAATATGGAGGCTATCAGCTTCTGGATTACATCCTTGTGTATGGTAGCAAATGGCGCCAGGTATGTCCTAGCATACTGAAGAGCCTCATCTCTTTTTCCTTGCTCGAGTATCTCAACAAACTGCAACTGGTGAAGCTTAAGCTCGAGACAGGAATCGTTTTGCAGTAGTGCATCATGATTTTTCATTGCCCAACTCAGAGCTGGCTCAGATTTCTCAGTCCGCAGCGCACCAAAAATCTCATACATCTCCTGAAACAGTTGTTTCAGTTTTATAGATGCTAAGCAACTGGCCTCTCCAAGAAAGCTGTCACCTATGTCAAATAATGCCTCCTGGTATAGATGGTTTGCAATAATCTCATTAAGTACATGCGGTTCCATGCCGACATTCTTGTAAGCTTTTGAAATATCATTGATGAAGAATTTCTCGGTGGTCTTGACCCACTTGCCGAAAGTGCAGTGTTCATTTCTTTCTGGCAGCTCTCAAGTTGCTTCACTGGAACCAACTCTTTCAGCGTATTCTTCAGATTAGTAAGAATTTCATGGTTCAGGTTTGATGCAGCATCCCTATCTGTGCCATTTTCTTGGATAGCACCGATTGCCTGCTCAATTTCTTTCTCGATTTGGTTTACCAAATCTATAGTTCTCGAGGATGCAAGTTTCTGCTTTTTAACAACACGATCGAATTCATCCTTCAGTGTATCTACTTCCATTTCTGACTAGCTTCAGCACCTGTTATACAAAATGGAAGATAATTTGATCAGTCAAAAGTCAAAACAGTAGGTTGCAAAGAAATGAACCTTAGATTCAAGTACCAAAGTTATCACATCATATATTACAAGCAACATATTCAGATCAGTGGGATAGAGTAATTATGTAGAACACCCACTCTTCAAAAGGTAGCCTTGCAGAAGTATCATCAATAAGGAACAAACCGACAAATGCGATTCTTCTACTAACAGAGCAGCGTTCAACAGAAATTGAGATGAACGAATACAAATTGCATCAGCGCATCACACACAAACTCTCTATCTAACTCTGTACAGTACAAAATAAACGATATGACATATTCCCAACAAAGTGATGTAAACCGAAATCAAAAGGGCAGGCTGTACGCATAGCAGTTCAACAATACTAGCTTGAACGCACCATAATAAGAGAACTGGGCAAGAAGATAAAACGGGTTGCATTATCACCCCCACAAATTCTGGACATTTGATTTGGATCCCGACCCACAATTGCAACTCTAGAAAATACTAGTGTAGATGCTAAGTTCCTAACAATGCCCGCCACATGCGCACTTCATGAATGGCAGTTCTCACCACAGACTACGAACACGCAAAATTCTATCAATTGGACATACGAGGCAGTATGTTCTCTACAAAACCTCACCGCAGAATCTACTCACAAACGGCGGTCTAAGTTTCCTTAACTGATAAAAGAACACTAACCTCTCTTTATTCTTCAAGAAAACGCAATTCGCCTTCGGATCAGAGGAGAAGGACGGGACGAAATCGAGAGGACCTGCGATGAGGTGGATGGATTGATCTGAATGCATAGGAGGCGATATAACCAAATCGAACCGAGACTGAAGAGGGAGACCGGAGACGACGATTACCTGAACGCGAGAGCGAGAGAAAGCCGGTGGCGGTTTTGGGAGGCTCCTGTTCCGGCAAGCAATCTAGGCGAAACGACGAACCCTAGACCACTTTGGCGGCTGGATCTATTTAATGGGCCAGTTAGGTAAGACTTAGCGAGGAGTCAGTCCTTGACAACTGGATCAGCTTAATGGGCTAGATACAAGCTAATGCCCAGAATCTCAGAGTCTGTTTCTGCGTTTTTTCTGTTAGCCTTCTTTCGTTTTTATTGTTTATTATACCTTTTTTTTATCAAATTCATGAACTTTACTAAAAATCATGAATAAATTTCAAATTCATGACCTTTCATTGAAATAATGAACAATTTTAAAATTCACATATTTTTCAGAGAGTTTAGAAAAATAAAAATGTATGAATAATTTCAAACCTAAGATTTTATTAATTCGTGAACAGTTCTTGAAATTTGTAACTAGCAAATATTTCAAAATAATGTACTTTTTACAAAAATTCATAAAAAATTCAAACTAATAAACACTTTTTGAACATTTTTTGCATCGAGAAAATTATTTTATTTTTTGAATAATTTTTAAATATGTGTACAATTTTTGTATTCACAAATATTTTTGGAATAGGCGGATACTTTTTGGAATTAAGACAGTTTCCGTGAATATATTTTTGAATTCATGAACAAATTTTTTAAATTTGTGAACATTTTTGAAAATCGGAACATTTTCTAAAATTCTTGCATTTCTTTTGAAATCCCGTACACAATTTCAAATTTGTGAACATTTAAAAAAAATATGATTTATTTTTGAAAGTCTGGAACATTTTTTTAGTAAAGCAACAAAACAGAAGCAGAATATAAAAAAGGAAAAATGGAACTAAAAGTCTAGACACATTTCCGAGAAATTGGTCGGTGTCCGCGCTTGCTGCCCCCGCGCTGGCCTACACGAAGGCCAGTCCTACTGCGATTTCCCATTTGCCGCACGCTGCGACAAAGTGTCGACGAATCGTACAGGGGATGGGACTAGCGAGCGATTTGGGCCGGCCCATCTTTAGCGTACGTACAACTTTCGGTTTTGGGATCCTTCTAGAGACTTCCCAGCCGGTTCTTACTGGTTTTGGGAACAATCTAAAAGGTTATTGAACTGGTTTTTTATTGGCAAACTCTTAGATTCAACCGGCGGATAAAAGACATCTATCGGCCTCGCATGCAGCCGTCCAATCAACGAAAATTGTGTGGCGATGTGCTCTCTTTCAGTCCCATATCTTTCTCTAGAAATGCCCACAAGGAACGAGATCTCCTTATACTCTCGTGTCGCACAACCGTTTCTCTCCTTTCGTCTTCTTTTCTCCTCCCCCTCTCTCCTTACCACTCGCTCTCTCCACACACAAGCTCCAGGCCGAGATCCCATGGTGCTCACTACTAGCTCTTTGTCCTTCCCTCCTCCTCTCTCCTTACCTCTCTCTCTCTCTCTCTCTCTCCACCCACCCCCCCTCTCTCTCTGAGACAAGAGCTCATGTTGAGCTTCCATGGCGCTCTCTCCACTAACTCTCTCTCTCTCTCTCTCTATTGGGTTTTGATGGATTGCAGCATCTATGATGTTTCTGAAACATAATCTCTGATGCAATATGTTGAGTTTTATTTGCAAAAAAAATTTGTAGCAGAACCTGTATTGCAAAAAAAATTGCAGCAAGACCTCTGTTACAAAAAAAATCGGCAACATCATCTCTGTTGCGAAAAATTTCTGCAACAAGACCCCTGCTGCAGAGAAGTCTGCAACATGAGCTCTATTGCAGAAAAATGCAATAAAGAGGTTTGTTGCAAAAAAAAAATCTGCAACAAAACTGGTGTTGCAATGGTGGAGGCCCTGCTCAACCTCTCAATGCGCCAGACTGGACGGCTCACAACTAGGCCAATTTTTTGTTGCAAATTTGTTGGTTGTAAGTTTCAGAAACAAATTCCCCTGTCCATCGGCGGCAGCAATTTTTGCGGCGATGGGGGATGGCACCGCGCCGGGCGCAGCTGTATCAAGACGGAGTCGGTTTCCGAAACTGAGCGGTTGTTGCAGGCAGTAAGGAGGTGGTCACGCGCGAGCAGTACTGTTGTCAGGGCATTAATCGAACGGAGCTCCATGCCGCGGATGTTTCTAATATATCCGCCGGCCGACGCGTAGCGGCTCCCTTTTTTATTTTCCTTTTCTTTTTCTTTTTTCACTTTGTTTTCTTCTTCATTTTTCTGGTTCTTTTTTTCATTACTTTTTTGTTTTCTTTCAGTTTTCCTTTTCAAGTTAATTTCTCTTTTCAAAATATTTTCTTTCTTTGGTTTTATTTTCTTCTCTTTTTTTAAAACTTTATTCAAAATATACAAGTTTTGTTCATGTTTCCAAAAAAATGTTCTCAAAATTCAAAAATTGTTCTCATTACACAAAAAAGTTCAAAACTTTCGAAATTATGAAAATGTACCGGATTTCATTTTTTCTTCACGTATACAAAAAAAATCACGATTCCAAATTTGTTCTCCGTTTTAAAATTTGTTCTTAAGATTTCCAAAATGTTCGTGCTTTAAAAATTTGTTCACGCTTCAAAATTTGTTCCTAGGATTCCAAAAATGTTTGTGCTTTAAAAATTATTCACAAATTCCAAAACGTTCATGTTTTCAAAAAAGTCCAGTTTTCAAAAAAATGTTCTCAAAATTAAAAAATTGTTCCCATTACACATAAAAGTTCCAAACTTTCGAAATTCAGAAAACGCACCAGATTTCAATATTTGTTCACGTATTCAAAAAAAATTCACGCATCCAAATTTGTTCGGAGTTTTTCAAATTGGTCTCCATTTCTAAAAAAATTCTTAAAATTCAAAAAAGGTTCGTGCTTTAAAAACTTATCGCACTTCGAAATTTGGTCTCAAGATTCAAAAAAATTGTGCTTTAAAAAATTGTTCAAAAATTCCAAAACATTCATGTTTCCAAAAAAAATTCAGAAGTTCAAAATTTGTTCGCGTGCAAAAGATGTTCATGTTTCAAAATTTTGTTTTGGAATTTGAAAAATGTTCCTGTTTTGGAAAAAAAAATCCTGTTCATTTTTTTGGGTAGTTTAAAAAATGTTCCGTTTTAAAAAAATGTTCACTTCTCTAAAATTCATTTGCATGTTTAAATATGTTTGAGTTTTCTCAAAATTCTTAACAAATTTGAAAAATGTTCCTGTTTCATAAAACATTCACATTTAAAAATAAAATTCTGTTCGAATTTTTGAAAACATCGGATCGGCGTTTGAGTTTCTTAAGGGTGTTGTGCTGTACTGTAATCATTAAAGGTCACTAGCTCAACTGGTTAGAGTCATGTGCTTTGAAGCGGCGCATAGGGCCTCTCAATCCTATTTGGTCTTTCATCAGGTTTTGGGAAGGCTACAACCTTCCGAACCGGTTTTTTATGTGTGTGTGTGTGTGTCTCTGTGTGTGTGTGTGTGTGTTTTTTTCAGTTTTTTTCTACCTTTTCATTTTCGTTCATTTTTTCATTTGCTCTTTTATTTGTCCTTGGTCTTTTTCTTTTTCTTCTCCTTTAGAAATCGTGGGTATTTTTTGAAATCAAGAACAAATTTTGAACTAACGAACAGTTTTTACAAATTTGTGAACATTTTTTATCAAATACGTGAATAGTTTTTATCAATTGGCGAACAGTTTTTTACAAAAACTGGGGGAAAATATTTGAACTTCACAAATTTATTATTTTGATGAACAATTTTGAAATGCATGAATATTTTGAGAACAAATGAACATTTTTGTGATTGGTGAACTTTTTTTGTAATGGACAAACATTTATTGAATTCCTTGAACATTTTTTAATATTTTATGAATTTGCGAATATTTTTTGAGTTTCATGAAGATTATTTTGATTTCCAGAACTTTTTTTCAAAATCATGAACATGTTTTAATATGCAAAAATTTCATTAATTCACGATCTTTTTCGAATCCGCGAACATTTAATGATTTCTTGAACATTTTTCCTCAAAAATTCACTAATTTTTTTAAATATTAGAACTTTTCTGAAATCTCGACTTATTTGGAAAAAAAATAGAGAAGGAGAAATAATAAGAGAAAAATGATGAAGAAAACAGGGGGGGGGGGGGGCACCTTTGCCGGTCCAATATGTGTGTGTGTGTTGTTTTATTTCCGTTTTTTCTACCTTTTCATTCTCGTTTTTTTTTCGTTTGCTCTTTTATTTGTCCTTGGTCTTTTTCTTTTCCTTCTCCTTTAGAATTATGGGTATTTTTTGAAATCATGAACAAATTTTGAACTAATTAACAGTTTTTACAAATTTGTGAACATATTTTATGAAATACGTGAATATTTTTTATCAATTGGCGAACAGTTTTTTTTTACAAAAAACTGGGGGAAAATATTTGAAATTGACAAATTTATTGTTTTTTGAACAATTTTGAAATGCATGAATATTTTGTGAACACATGAACATTTTTCGAATTGGTGAATTCTTTTGTAATTGACAAACATTTATTGAACTCCGTGAACATTTATTAATATTTTATGAATTTGCGAATAATTTTTCAGTTTCATGAAGATTATTTTGATTTCCAGAACCTTTTTTTCAAAATCATGAACATGTTTTAATATGCAAACATTTTATTAATTCACGATCTTCTTTGAATCCGCGAACATTTAATGATTTCCTTAACATTTTTCCTCGAAAATTCACAGAAGGAGAAATAATAAGAAAAAAATGATGAAGAAAACAGAGGGAGGGGGGGGGGCACCTTTGCCGGTCCAAACGGGCGCGCTTCGAGAGTGGGGGTTTATTATTTTGTTTTCCAATTCTACTTATACTTTTAAAAATATCTCCTTTTGTGTAAATACATCTATTTTTATATATTCATGGTTTTTTCTACAACACGTGAACACTTGTTGCCGTCGTCAAGACAACATGAGATTACAAGGTATCTCTCAACGTGCAGTTACTACACACAAGACAAAGCTAATGACTAGAAGGTGTAATATCGTTATACACATGAAAAAAAACACTTCATTCATATTCTCTTCGATATTGTAAAAAAAATGTGCTTCATTCATATACCCAGTAATGATATAACTCTGTGTTTTCATTTCTACTTCATTAATACCCCTAAAGAAAATTCTACATCATTCATGTACTTTTGGATATTCTTGAAAAAAATAATGTTATACTTTAATTAGGTTTTTTGTGTAAATACATGCAATTTCTAAATATACATTTTTTTAGAACGTGAAGACTTTGTTGCCTCCATCGAGACAACATGAGATTAATAAGTATCTCCCAACCCGTGGTTAAAATACAAAGTTTTTCTATGAGAAGGCATATTTTTTTCATCAAATAACAGTTCCTAACAATTTCACGATAAATGCTGGAGGAGCGTTATCCTAAACAGAAAGTTAATGAGTAGGAGGCATGTACGATGGCCTCATATTTCACATTCTAAAAATTAAAAATAATAAAAATTGGATGTGAACAAATCATTCATCTGATTTCAGACGGTTTGATGATTGGCGCTCTCTCTTTATCTACTTGGTTGATAGCCTGGACCCATGCCTCACCCCTAACCACTGACTGATGCGCACGCACGGATGACCCGGTGCACACCCCGCGGCCGCCTCGCCCAAGTTCGCCACCATTCTATGCATGATTGGTGAGGCCACCGTGGCCTTTAACACCCCCATCTCCCTCATCGCTCTCATCATTTCCTCCAATAGCCGTACCCCAACGCCGCCAGGCGGTAGCAAATCATAGTCGTCATCGCCGCCTCTGCCGTCATCGCATCTAGCTCGATTTCTATTAGAGAAGCCACTGCATGCCTCATTATCTCACCATGTGCATTCCTCGCACCCATGACATCATGCCCATGTCCATAAACTACACGCAGGGCGCTGACGTGGCCTGAGACTGCGTCGGTATTTCCTCAAAGAGGAAGAGATGATGCAGCACAACGATGGTAAGTATTTTCCTCAGTTATGAAACCAAGGTTATCGAACCAGTAGGAGAACCAGGAAACACTATGTAAACGGTACTTGCACGCGAAGAACAAATACTTGCAACCTGATGTCTACTACACAGTCTTCTTCTTGTAGACTCGTGTTGGGCCTTCAGGCGCGGAGTTTGGTAGGACAGTAGCAAATTTTCCTCAAGTGGATGACCTAAGTTTTATCAATCCATGGGAGGCGTAGGATGAAGATGGTCTCTCTCAAGCAACCCTGCACCCAACTAACGAAGAGTCCCTTGTGTCTCCAACACACCCAATACAATGGAAAATTGTATAGGTGCATTAGTTTGGCGAAAAGATGATGATACAAGTGTAATATGGGTGGTAGATATATGTTTTTGTAATCTGAAAGTATAAAAACAACAAGGTAACTAGTAGGAAAAGTGAGCAAAAATGATATTGCAATGCTTAGAAACAAGGCCTAGGGTTCATACTTTCACTAGTGCAAGTTCTCTCAACACTGATATCATAATTAGGTCATATAACAATCCCTCAACATGCAACAAAGAGTCGCTCCAAAGTCACTAATAGCGGAGAATAAACGAAGAGATTATTGTAGGGTACGAAACCACCTCAAAGTTATTCCTTCTGGTCGATCTATTGGGCCATTCATATAAGTGTCACAAACAACCCTCGAGTTCGTACTAAAATAACACCTTAATACACACATCAACCAAAACCCTAATGTCACCTAAATACTCCAATGTCACCACAAGTATCCGCGGGTTTGATTATACGATGTGCATCACACAATCTCAGATTCATCTATTCAAACCAACACAAAGAACTTCAAAGAGTGTCCCAAAGTTTCTACAGGAGAGTCAAGACGAAAACGTGTGCCAACCCCTATGCATAAGTTCACAAGGTCACAGAACCCACAAGTTGATCACCAAAACATACATCAAGTGGATCACGTGAATATCCCATTGGCACCACAGATAAGCACATGCAAGACATACATCAAGTGTTATCAAATCCTTAAAGACTCAATCCGACAAGATAACTTTAAAGGGAAAACTCAATCCATTATAAGAAGGTAGAGGGGGAGAAACATCATAAGGTCCAACTATAATAGCAAAGCTCGCGGTACATAAAGATCATGCCAAATCAAGAACACGAGAGAGAGAGAGAGAGAGAGAGAGAGAGAGAGAGATCAAACACATAGCTACTGGTACATATCCTCATCCCCGAGGGTGAACTACTCCCTCCTCGTCATGGAGACCGCCAGATGATGAAGATGGCCACCGGTGATGATTCCCCCTCCGTAGGTGCTTAACAGGCCCCGATTGGTTTTTGGTGGCTACAGAGGCTTGCGGCGGAACTCCCGATCTAGATTCTGTTTTGGGGTTTTTGGGATTTATAAGAGGCGTTGGCGTCGGGGACAAGTCAAGGTGGCCCACGAGGCGACGACAAGAACAAAGGGCGCGCCCTAGGGGGTGGGGGCGCCCTCCACCCTTGTGGATGCCTCGTGGCTCTTCTCCGATATCTTTTCATTCCAATATTTTTTATATTGGGGCGCCCTCCGTCCTTGTCGATGTCTCGTGGCTCTTCTCCCATATCTTTTTGTTCCAATATTTTTTATATTTTCCAAAAATATTCTCCATAAATTTTTAGGTCAATTGGACTCCGTTTGATATTCCTTTTCTGCGAAACTCAAAAACAAGGAAAAAACAGAAACTAGCACTTGGCTCTAGGTTAATAGCTTAGTCCCAAAACTCATATAAAATAGCTTATAAATGCATATAAAACATCCAAGATAGATAATATAATAGCATGGAACAATAAAAAAATATAGATACGTTGGAGACGTATCAAGCATCCCAAAGCTTAATTCCTGCTCGTCCTCGAGTAGGTAAATTCTAAAAACAGAATTCTTGATGTGGAATGCTACCTAACATATTTATCCCTGTAATTTTCTTTTCTTGTGGCATGAATGTTCAGCTCCGTATGATTCAAAAAAAAGTTTAATATTGACATAAAAACAATAATGCTTCAAGCATACTAATAAAGCAATCATGTCTTCTCAAAATAACATGGCCAAAGAAAGTTATCCCTACAAAATCATATAGTCTGGCTATGCTCCATCTTCATCACACAAAATATTGAAATCATGCACAACCCCGATGACAAGCTAAGCAATTGTTTCATACTTTCGATGTTCTCAAACTCTTTCAACTTTCACGCAATACATGAGTGTGAGCCATAGACATAGCACTATAGGTGGAATAGATGGTGGTCGTGGAGAAGACAAAAAGAAGGAGATAGTCTCACATCAACTAGGCGTATGAACGGGCTATGGAGATGCCCATCAATAGATATCAATGTGAGTGAGTAGGGATTGCCATGCAACGGATGCAGTAGAGCTATAAGTTTATGAAAGCTCAAAAAGAAACTAAGTGGTTGTGCATCCAACTTGCTTGCTCACGAAGACCTAGGGAAATTTGAGGAAGCCAATCATCGGAATATAAAAGCCAAGTTCTATAATGAAAATTTCCACTAGTATATGAAAGTGACAACATAGGAGACTCTCTATCATGAAGATCATGGTGCTACTTTGAAGCACAGGTGTGGTAAAAGGATAGTAGCATTGCCCCTTCTCTCTTTTCTCTCATTTTTTTGTTTTTTAGGGCCTTCTCTTTTTTTGCCTCTTTTTTTTCGTCCGGAGTCTCATCCCGACTTGTGGGGGAATCATAGTCTCCATCATCCTTTCCTCACTAGGACAATGCTCTAATAATGATGATCATCACACTTTTATTTGCTTACAACTCAAGGATTACAACTCGATACTAGAACAAAATATGACTCTATATGAATGCCTCCGGCGGTGTACTGGGATGTGCAATGAATCAAGAGTGACATGTATGAAAGAATTATGAAGGGTGGCTTTGCCACAAATACGATGTCAACTAGATGATAATGCAAAGCAATATGACAATGATAAAGCGTGTCATAATAAACGGAACGGTGGAAAGTTGCATGGCAATATATCTCGGAATGGCTATGGAAATGCCATAATAGGTAGGTATGGTGGCTGTTTTAAGGAAGGTATATGGTGGGCGTATGGTACCAGCGAAAGTTGCGCGGTACTAGAGAGGTTAGCAATGGTGGAAGGGTGAGAGTGCGTATAATCCATGGACTCAACATTAGTCATAAGAACTCACATGCTTATTGCAAAATTTTATTAGCTATCAAAACAAAGTACTACACGCATGCTCCTAGGGGGATATATTGGTAGGAAAAGACCATCGTCATTCCCCGGCCGCCACTCATAAGGAAGACAATCAATAAATAAATCATGCTCCGACTTCCTCACATAACGGTTCACCATACGTGCATGCTACGGGAATCACAAACTTTAACACAAGTATTTCTAGCAATCCACAATTACTCACTAGCATGACTCTAATATCATCATCCTTATATCTCAAAACAATCATAAGGAATCAAACTTCTCATACTATTCAATGCACTTTATATGAAAGTTTTTATTATATCCCTCTTGGATGCCCGTCATATTAGGACTAAATTCATAACCTAAGCAATTTACCATGATGTTTAGAGACTCTCAAAATAATATAAGTGAAGCATGAGAGTTTATGAATTTCTTCAAAATAAAACTACCGCGTGCTCTAAAAAGATATAAGTGAAGCACTAGAGCAAATGACAAACTACTCCAAAAGATATAAGTGAAGATCAATGAGTAGTCGAATAATTATGAAACTATGTTGAGTTACATAATAGATCAAAAGAAGACTCAAATAACTTCCATGGATATAAATCTGATAATAAACTCAAAGTTCATCGGACCCCAACAAACACACCGCAAAAACAGCTACATTAAATAGATTTCCAAGAGACCATTGTATTGAGAATCAAAAGAGAGAGAGGGGGCCATCTAGCTACTGACTACGGACCCGTATGTCTATGATGAACTACTCACGCATCATCAGAGAGGCACCAATGAGGATGATGAACCCCTCGGTGATGGTGTCTAGATTGGATCTCGTGGTTCTGGAACTTCATGCGGCCGGAATTGTGTTTCATCGACTCTAGGGTTTCTAGAATATTTGGGGATTTATAGGGCTAAGAGGCGGTGCGGGAGGCCATTGAGTTGGGAACAACCCACACAGGCGCTGGGCCCCCAGTGCACCACAGTGGGTTGTGTGCTAATGTCTACTATGCAACATTCTTCTTGTAGAGTCGTGTTGGGCCTCCGAGCGCAGAAGTTTTGTAGGACAAGAGCAAATTTCCCTCAAGTCGATGACCTAAGGTTTATCAATCTGTGGAGGCGAGGGATGAAGATGGTCTCTCTCAAACAACCCCGCAACCAAATAATGTAGTCTCTTGTGTCCCCAACACACCCAATACAATGGTAAATTGTATAGGTGCACTAGTTCGGCGAAGAGATGGTGATACAAGTGCAATATGGATGGTAGATATAGGTTTTTGTAATCTGAAAATATAAAAACAGCAAGGTAAATAGTAACAAAAGGGAGCAAAAAGGTATTGCAATGCTTGGAAACAAGGCCGAGGGTTCATACTTTCACTAGTGCAAGTTCCCTCAACAATGATAACATAATTGGATTACATAACAATCCCTCAACGTGCAACAAAGAATCACTCCAAAGTTTCTATCGGAGAATTAGGGACGAAAATGTGCATCAACCCTATGCATAGATTACCCCAATGTCACCTCGGGAATCCATGAGTTGAGTGCCAAAACATACATCAAGTGAATCAATAGAACATCCCATTGTCACCACGTATATCGAGATCATAAGACATACATCAAGTGTTCTCAAATCCAACACAACGAAACCTCAAAGAGCAAGACTCAATTTATCACAAGAAGGTAGAGGGAGAGAAACACCATATGATCCAACTATAATAACAAAGCTCGCGGTACATCAAGATCGTGCCAAATCAAGAACACGAGATAGAGAGAGAGAGATCAAACACATAGCTACTGGTAGATACCCTCAGCCCCGAGGGTTAACTACTCCCTCCTCGTCATGGAGAGCGTCGGGATGATGAAGATGGCCACCGGTGATGGCTTCCCCCTCCGGCAGGGTATCGCAATGGGCTCCCGATTGGTTTTTCGTGGCTACAAAGGCTTGCGGCAGCGGAACTCCCGATCTAGATTTACTTCTGGGGGTTTCTATATTTATAGGAATTTTTGGCATCGAGAACAAGTCAGGGGGTCCACGAGAATCCCACAAGACCGGAGGGCGCCCCCAGGGGGGTAGGGACCGCCCTCTACCCTTTTGGAGGCCTCGTGGTTCTTCTGGCCCAACTCTTTTGCTTCGGGGGCTTCTTTTGGTCCCTAAAAAATCACCGTAAATTTTCAGGTCATTTGGACTCCGTTTGATATTCCTTTTCTGTAAAACAAGGAAAAACAGAAACTGGCACTCTAGGTTAATAGGTTAGTCCCAAAAATCATATAAAATATCATATAAATGCATATAAAACATCTAAGATGGATAATATAATAGCATGGAATAATAAAAAATTATAGATACGTTGGAGACGTATCAAGCATCCCCAAGCTTAATTCCTGCTCGTCCTCGAGTAGGTAAATGATAAAAACATAATTTTTTATGTGGAATGCTAGGTAACATATTTATCAATGTAATTTTCTTTATTTTGGCATGAACGTTCAGAACCATAGTCAAAACAAAAGTTTAATTTTGACATAAAAACAATAATACTTCAAGCATACGAACAAGGCAATTATGTCTTCTCAAAATAACATGGCCAAAGAAAGCTTGTCCCTACAAAATCATATAGTCTGGCTATGCTCCATCTTCGTCACACAAAATATTCAAATCATGCACAACCTCGATGACAAGCCAAGCAATTGTTTCATACTTTTGATGTTCTCAAACCTTTTCAACTTTCACGCAATACATGAGCGTGAGGCATGGACACAACACTATAGGTGGAATAGAATATGGTGGTCATGGGGAAGAAAAAAAGAGGGAGATAGTCTCACATCAACTAGGCATATGAACGGGCTATGGAGATGCCCATCAATAGATATCAATGTGAGTGAGTAGGGATTGCCATGCAACGGATGCAGTAGAGCTATAAGTTTATGAAAGCTCAAAAAGAAACTAAGTGGTTGTGCATCCAACTTGCTTGCTCACGAAGACCTAGGGAAATTTGAGGAAGCCAATCATCGGAATATAAAAGCCAAGTTCTATAATGAAAATTTCCACTAGTATATGAAAGTGACAACATAGGAGACTCTCTATCATGAAGATCATGGTGCTACTTTGAAGCATTGTGTGTGGTAAAAGGATAGTAGCATTGCCCTTCTCTCTTTTCTCTCATTTTTTGTTTTTAGGGCCTTCTCTTTTTTGCCTCTTTTTTTCGTCAGGAGTCTCATCCCGACTTGTGGGGGAATCATAGTCTCCATCATCATTTCCTCACTAGGACAATGCTCTAATAATGATGATCATCACACTTTTATTTGCTTACAACTCAAGGATTACAACTCGATACTCGAACAAAATATGACTCTATATGAATGCCTCCGTGATGTCTTTGGGATGTGCAATGAATCAAGAGTGACATGTATGAAAGAATTATGAACGGTGGCTTTGCCACAAATACGATGTCAACTAGATGATAATGCAAAGCAATATGACAATGATAAAGCGTGTCATAATAAACGGAACGGTGGAAAGTTGCATGGCAATATATCTCGGAATGGCTATGGAAATGCCATAATAGGTAGGTATGGTGGCTGTTTTAAGGAAGGTATATGGTGGGCGTATGGTACCCGGTGAAAGTTGCGCGGTACTAGAGAGGTTAGCAATGGTGGAAGGGTGAGAGTGCGTATAATCCATGGACTCAACATTAGTCATAAGAACTCACATGCTTATTGCAAAATTTTATTAGCTATCAAAACAAAGTACTACACGCATGCTCCTAGGGGGATATATTGGTAGGAAAAGACCATCGCTCGTCCCCGGCCGCCACTCATAAGGAAGACAATCAATAAATAAATCATGCTCCGACTTCCTCACATAACGGTTCACCATACGTGCATGCTACGGGAATCACAAACTTTAACACAAGTATTTCTAGCAATCCACAATTACTCACTAGCATGACTCTAATATCATCATCCTTATATCTCAAAACAATCATAAGGAATCAAACTTCTCATACTATTCAATGCACTTTATATGAAAGTTTTTATTATATCCCTCTTGGATGCCCGTCATATTAGGACTAAATTCATAACCTAAGCAATTTACCATGATGTTTAGAGACTCTCAAAATAATATAAGTGAAGCATGAGAGTTTATGAATTTCTTCAAAATAAAACTACCGCCGTGCTCTAAAAAGATATAAGTGAAGCACTAGAGCAAATGACAAACTACTCCAAAAGATATAAGTGAAGATCAATGAGTAGTCGAATAATTATGAAACTATGTTGAGTTACATAATAGATCAAAAGAAGACTCAAATAACTTCCATGGATATAAATCTGATAATAAACTCAAAGTTCATCGGACCCCAACAAACACACATAAAAAACAGCTACATTAAATAGATTTCCAAGAGACCATTGTATTGAGAATCAAAAGAGAGAGAGGGGCCATCTAGCTACTGACTACGGACCCGTATGTCTATGATGAACTACTCACGCATCATCAGAGAGGCACCAATGAGGATGATGAACCCCTCGGTGATGGTGTCTAGATTGGATCTCGTGGTTCTGGAACTTGCGGCGGCTGGAATTGTGTTTCATCGACTCCCCTAGGGTTTCTAGAATATTTGGGGATTTATAGGGCGAAGAGGCGGTGCGGGAGGCCATTGAGTTGGGAACAACCCACCTGGGCGCGCCTGGGCCCCCAGGTGCACCCTGGTGGGTTGTGTGCTAATGTCTACTATGCAACATTCTTCTTGTAGAGTCGTGTTGGGCCTCCGAGCGCAGAGTTTTGTAGGACAGTAGCAAATTTCCCTCAAGTCGATGACCTAAGGTTTATCAATCTGTGGGAGGCGTAGGATGAAGATGGTCTCTCTCAAACAACCCTGCAACCAAACAACAGAGTCTCTTGTGTCCCCAACACACCCAATACAATGGTAAATTGTATAGGTGCACTAGTTCATGAAGAGATGGTGATACAAGTGCAATATGGATGGTAGATATAGGTTTTTGTAATCTGAAAATATAAAAACAGCAAGGTAAATAGTAACAAAAGGGAGCAAAAGGTATTGCAATGCTTGGAAACAAGGCCGAGGGTTCATACTTTCACTAGTGCAAGTTCCCTCAACAATGATAACATAATTGGATTACATAACAATCCCTCAACGTGCAACAAAGAATCACTCCAAAGTTTCTATCGGAGAATTAGGACGAAAATGTGCATCAACCCTATGCATAGATTACCCCAATGTCACCTCGGGAATCCGCGAGTTGAGTGCCAAAACATACATCAAGTGAATCAATAGAACATCCCATTGTCACCACAGATATCAGATCGCAAGACATACATCAAGTGTTCTCAAATCCAACACAACGAAACCTCAAAGAGCAAGACTCAATTTATCACAAGAAGGTAGAGGGAGAGAAACACCATATGATCCAACTATAATAACAAAGCTCGCGGTACATCAAGATCGTGCCAAATCAAGAACACGAGATAGAGAGAGAGATCAAACACATAGCTCTTGGTAGATACCCTCAGCCCGAGGGTTAACTACTCCCTCCTCGTCATGGAGAGCGTCGGGATGATGAAGATGGCCACCGGTGATGGCTTCCCCCTCCGGCAGGGTACCGCAATGGGCTCCCGATTGGTTTTTCGTGGCTACAAAGGCTTGCGGCAGCGGAACTCCCGATCTAGATTTACTTCTGGGGGTTTCTATATTTATAGGAATTTTTGGCATCGAGAACAAGTCAGGGGGTCCACGAGAATCCCACAAGACCGGAGGGCGCCCCCAGGGGGGTAGGGACCGCCCTCTACCCTTTTGGAGGCCTCGTGGTTCTTCTGGCCCAACTCTTTTGCTTCGGGGGCTTCTTTTGGTCCCTAAAAAATCACCGTAAATTTTCAGGTCATTTGGACTCCGTTTGATATTCCTTTTCTGTAAAACAAGGAAAAACAGAAACTGGCACTCTAGGTTAATAGGTTCGTCCCAAAAATCATATAAAATATCATATAAATGCATATAAAACATCTAAGATGGATAATATAATAGCATGGAATAATAAAAAATTATAGATACGTTGGAGACGTATCAAGCATCCCCAAGCTTAATTCCTGCTCGTCCTCGAGTAGGTAAATGATAAAAACATAATTTTTTATGTGGAATGCTAGGTAACATATTTATCAATGTAATTTTCTTTATTTTGGCATGAACGTTCAGAACCATAAGATTCAAAACAAAAGTTTAATTTTGACATAAAAACAATAATACTTCAAGCATACGAACAAGGCAATTATGTCTTCTCAAAATAACATGGCCGAAGAAATCTTGTCCCTACAAAATCATATAGTCTGGCTATGCTCCATCTTCGTCACACAAAATATTCAAATCATGCACAACCTCGATGACAAGCCAAGCAATTGTTTCATACTTTTGATGTTCTCAAACCTTTTCAACTTTCACGCAATACATGAGCGTGAGGCATGGACACAACACTATAGGTGGAATAGAATATGGTGATCATGGGGAAGAAAAAAAAGAGGGATATAGTCTCACATCAACTAGGCGTATGAACGGGCTATGGAGATGCCCATCAATAGATATCAATGTGAGTGAGTAGGGATTGCCATGCAACGGATGCACCAGAGCTATAAGTGTATGAAAGCTCAAAAAGAAACTAAGTGGGTGCGCATCCAACTTGCTTGCTCATGAAGACCTAGGGCAATTTGAGGAAGGCCATCATTGAAATATACAAGCCAAGTTCTATAATGGAAAATTCCCACTAGTATATGAAAGTCACAACATAGAGGACTCTCTATTGTAACATCCCAAATTTTCAATTTGGAATGTTATACATTAGGTCATCCTATGCATATCATATTTTATTTTCATTTTGGTTTTGATCCTAGAAATTCTAAGCAACTCAAGGACCCACGGAGAGAGTTGGGGATTTCGTTTATTTTCATATTTGAATTTTCCTCAAATATTGAAAAGAGGATCATTTTGGTTTTAATTATTTTTCTCTCCGAAATATTTCAATATAAACATAAACGAGAGGAGATAATATGACTTCTCCAAAATAAAATAAATATTGGAGGAAAAATGTTAAAATCAAATAAATAATTTTATTTGGATTTTATTGCTATTTTATTTGAATTAGAAAAATATGCATTTTTAGGCCAAGAAAATGTTCACTTTGTTCTAAATATTTTATTTATACGGTGAAAATTGTTTTTGGCATTTTTAGAATATTTTATTTATTTAGGATTTTCGTTTCGACGAAATTTTATTAAAAAAAACTTCCTGGACCAAACTGGGCCAGCGGCCCATCCGGCCCAGCACCGCGTTGCCCCTGACCCCAAGCCGGAGACCGACTCCCGCACGCCGCCGACGCCACCTCGGACACCGCCGCTGCCTTGCCCCCTCCCCAAGCCACCCCTCCCCCTCGACCCCTTTAAAAGTCGCCGCCCCTTCCCCACATCGCCACCTGAAGAAGAAGAAGCCGGCCACGCATGCCATGTCGCCGCCACGCCGGGCCACGCCGCCACCACGACCGCACCACGACTCACCTCGCCACCTCGCCCGCCACCCGCCGCCTCTCCCTGGCCGCCGGATCTCGCCGCCTTTTTTTTGGTTTTTAGGTAAAAACCGCCCGGTTTTCTTAAAACCCTAGATCGGTTTTTTTATTTATTTAGATCGGTTCGGTTTTCTTCGGTTTAGTTATTTAGCGTTCGTTCGTTCGTTTTAACGAATGAATTCGCCCGTTTGTCTCTGTTAGCGGACCTTCGTCCGATAGATTTTTCCTTTTCCATTTATTTTCGGCCAGGGACCTATCCGCAATTAGTTTTATCGCAGATTAGCCCCTGATCTTCAAACTCTCGCAACTTTTTAATCGCTCGTCCAAATCCAGTGAAACCAACGCCAAAACCTTCGTCTCGAGCCCCCCTTTCTATTTAATCAACTTGAACATGGTTTGACAATTTAAAACTTGAACATGGCTTGAACATGGCCTTTTGACCGAAGTTTCAGTTCCATAGCTCCGATTTGGTTGATTTATTTTTGCAAATCGAAGCTCTTCAGTTGAACTTGCATATTTGATCTTCTTATTTGAGTTTTACCCTTGCATCTATGCTTGAGTGCTTATGTATGCCATTGTTTGTTTGCGATAGAATTCCTGGAGTGCGAAGCGTGCTACTACGAGTCTCTGGGGTTTGCGGATCGCCAGCAAGGCAAGTAACACATTGATCATACTCTTTTCATACCCAGTTTTTATGCATTAGTTACAACCCTCAAACACTGCATGATTAGGATGTGATTAACTTGTGGGTATTGGGAAGTAGATGATGAGGTAGAACCTATTGCCCTTTTATTATCAAACCCTCGGTAGTTAATTCTACGTTATGCTTATACTGCTATGCTATGCTCGTGGACGTGGATTGGGCTTGAGTGTATCCATGACAGATGTGAGATTATTAATGGTTAACTTAAGGTGGCTACTTAAATACACATCTGGGTGGATTGGTTGCGGGCACCTGGAGAATCCAGTGTTGTCCTAGGATATCCCAGAGTACCCGTGTGATCATCCTATGGTTCGCCACCCAGGCTCAAAGGGACCATAAGATTATTCATGCTAGAAACTTCCGTATGCAGCCACAAGCTATTATGGGCTCTAGCATAGTTGAGTATGTTGCATGACCTCTTTCAGTGGTGGGCTAGCAGATGTAGGGGAAAGTAGGTGTAACTGTCCACCCAGAGTAAAGAGTTAATGTTTCAGAAAGATTGTGTCTCGGTCATCCGTTTCTCAAACACCATGTAGACATGTAGTACGAGAAATCCAACGGAGGAGACCGAGTCTTGCGGGTATAAGTATGCAAACCTCTACAGAGTGTACAAACTAATCATGGTTAGCCGTGTCCCCGGTTATGGACATCCTGAGTATCTGGTTCTTGGATTATCATGTTGATCTCATCTCTCTAATTAATTGTTGGGTTATTAATACTGCTTAATTGGGATTGAGTTGGAGGAACCTTCTCAATGTTTAACAACTACCATGATAGTTAAACAAAATATATTCCTTTGGTGTAGGGGAAAATTGGCTTTTTGCAAAACATTATAACCATAGAGCCTCCACCAGCCATATATGCATGTACTGATAGCATTTATTTTGTTCATTGCTCTACTATGTTATATTGCCAGCATATTCCATGCGCTGACCCGTTTCGGGCTGCAACATATCATGTTGCAGACTTTTCAGACGAAGAGTAAGGTGTGCTAGGTCGTTGTCATGCACTCAGCTATGCCGTTGGAGTTGATGGACTCACCTTATCTCCCAAGCCTTCTGTTGTTATCTTATTTAGATGGCCTTAAGCCATATTTATTGTAATAAGTTCTCTCTTGAGACTATCGATGTAATAAGTGTGTGATTGCACTGTGTTATAAATCCTTCAAGTACTGTGTGTGTCAGCATTACCGATCCAAGGATAACACTTATGCACAGAGATTCGACCGTTTGAGGTTGGATTGCTACAAGATGGTATCACAGCACATGCTGATTGTAGGACACGACCCCTAAGTTAAGCCATAGGTCACTCTTCTCTACTCATTTCTGACTCCGCTCCATTTTCTACTCTATTGGATGGCAGACTCAAGGAACAAGTTTGCACAACCGGATGAAGACACACCTTTCGGACGACACTTGAAGGAAGTCACTAGGTACCTGAACATCGGAATACCAAGCTTCACCGGGACCTACACCGCCACTTTACCAGAAGAGGAGCGTTGGATGATTCGAGTTCAAGTTCCAGGAAGGACATTCACACCAGTTACTGAGCCCATAGAGTTTCCCTTTGATGCATCAACCTGGAGTCTAGGAAAGAGCATGGCAGCTCACATCGCCATGGGACGCATCGACCAAGTTTATGATGACCCATAAGTATAGGGGATCTATCGTAGTCCTTTCGATAAGTAAGAGTGTCGAACCCAACGAGGAGCAGAAGGAAATGATAAGCGGTTTTCAGCAAGGTATTCTCTGCAAATCTTGAAATAAGTGGTAACGAGATAGTTTTGTGATAAGGTAAATTGTAACGAGCAACAAGTAACAAAAGTAAATAAGGTGCAGCAAGGTGGCCCAATCCTTTTTGTAGCAAAGGACAAGCCGTAACAAACTCTTATAATAGGAAAAGCGCTCCAGAGGACACATGGGAATATCGTCAAGCTAGTTTTCATCACGTTCATATGATTCGTGTTCGGTACTTTGATAATTTGATATGTGGGTGGACCGGTGCTTGGGTGTTGTTCTTACTTGAACAAGCATCCCACTTATGATTAACCTCTATTGCAAGCATCCGCAACTACAACAAAAGTATTAAGGTAAACCTAACCATAGCATGAAACATATGGATACAAATCAGCCCTTACGAAACAACGCATAAACTAGGGTTTAAGCTTACATCACTCTAGCAACCCATCATCTACTTATTACTTCTCAATGCCTTCCTCTAGGCCCAAATAATGGTGAAGTGTTATGTAGTCGACGTTCACATAACACCACTAGAGATTAGACAACATACATCTCATCAAAATATCGAATCGAATACCAAATTCACATGACTACTAATAGCAAGATTTCTCCCTTGTCCTCGGGAACAAACGTAACTCACTCATAAAGCATATTCATGTTCATAATCAGAGGGTAATAATATGCATAAAGGATCTGAACATATGATCTTCCACCAAGTAAACCAACTAGCATCAACTACAAGGATTAATCATCACTACTATCAACCTACTAGCACCAATCCGGACTTAGAGACAAGAATTGGATACAAGAGATGAACTAGGGTTTGGAGATGAGATGGTGCTGGTGAAGATGTTGATGGAGATTGCCCTCTCCCGATGAGAGGAGCGTTGGTGATGATGATGACGATGATTTCCCCAGCAGAACAGCTCTGCCGGAGCCCTAGATTGGTTCCGCCAAGGTTCCGCCTCGTGGCGGCGGAGTCTCGTCCCGAAAGGTTGCCTCTGATTTTTTTTCTCATTGAAAGACTTCATATAGGAGAAGATTTGCATCGGAGAGCCACCAGGGGGCCCACGAGGTAGGGGGCGCGCCCAGGGGGTAGGGCGCACCCCCCACCCTCGTGAGCAGGGTGTGGCCCCCCTGGCCTTCATCTTTGGCGATGATTTTTCTTTATTTATTTTAAGACATTCCGTGGAGTTTCAGGACTTTTGGAGTTGTACAGAATAGGTCTCCAATATTTGCTCCTTTTCCAAAATTCAATTCAGCTGCCGCATTCTCCCTCTTCATGTAAACCTTGTAAAATAAGAGAGAATAGCCATAAGTATTGTGACATAACGTGAAATAACAGCCCATAATGCGATAAATATTGATATAAAAGCATGATGCAAAATGGACGTATCAACTCCCCAAGCTTAGACCTCGCTTGTCCTCAAGCGAAAAGCCGATAACAATAAATATGTCCTCATGTTTAGAGGTAGAGGCGTCGATAAAAATAAAATACGGACATGAAGGCATCATGATTATTCTCATAACAGCAACATATATAGATTTGTCATATGATTACTTATGTTCAAGTGATGATCCTTTCACAAAGCCAAAGTATGAATCGAAACCTTATTGAGCATCAACAAATTATAACCTCAGTCATTGAAGCAATTGCAATTTATCATAACGTCGGAAAGAGTCTATGTCAGAGCTTAAAAGCAAGTACACATACTCAACTATCACTTAGTCCTTCATAATTGCTAACACTCACGCAATACTTGTGTTTACAGAGTTTTAATCGGACACAGAGAAGATAGGGGCTTATAGTTTTGCCCCACAACCTTTTACCTCAAGGGTAATGTCAAAAATAATAATTCATGCTCCCGTACATCCAATTAGATATATATATCATGTTCTTTCCAACATGCTGAGCTTGCCAAAGGATAAAATAAAAAGGGAAAGGTGAAGATCACCGTGACTCTTACATAAGGTAGAGGATACTAATAAAAGATAGGCCCTTCGCAGAGGGAAGCAAAGGTTGTCATGCACGTTTAGGGTTGATGCACAAAATCTTAATGCAAAAGTACGTCACTTTATATTGCCCCTTGTATGTGAACCTTTATTATGCAGTCCGTCGTTTTTATTGCGTCCACAACAAGTTCGTACAAAGCTTATTTCTCTGCACTAATAAGTTATGCATATTTAGAGAGAAATTTTTATTGCTTGCACCGATGACAACTTACTTGAAGGATCTTACTCAATCCATAGGTAGATATGGTGGACTCTCATGGCAAAACTGGTTTAAGGGTATTTGCAAGCACAAGTAGTATTTCTACTTGGTGCTAAGAATTTGGCTAGCATGAGGGGGAAAGGCAAGCTCAACACGGTAGAGGATCCATGACAACATACTTTATCTCAGATGTAAGAAAACATAACTCATTATGTTGTCTTCCTTGTCCAACATCAACTCTTTAGCATGTCATATTTTAATGAGTGCTCCCAATCATAAAAGATGTCAATGACAATATATCTATATGTGAAACCTCTCTTTCCTTATTACTTCCTATTAATTGCAACGATGACCAAAGCTATATTTGTCAACTCCCAACAACTTTTAATCATCATACTCTTTCTATGTGAAGTCATTACTTTCACTAAGATCAATATGAACTCTTTGATTCTTTTCATTCTTTTTATTCTAATCACCCAAGATCATGGCAAAATACTCAAGCCCTTGACTCAACACTAATCTTTATTATATAGCTCACGGACTCGATTAAAAAGAAGGATCATAAAGCAAAACTCAAAACTAGATCATGCCATGACTTTATTCTACTAAATCAAGATACTACTAATAGGATCGAACTAAGAAAAACGGTAAAGATAGGAGTTGTGATGGTGATACGATACCGGGGCACCTCCCCCAAGCTTGGCAGCTGCCAAGGGGAGTGCCCATACCCATGTGATTATATCTCCTTCTTTGTCGGTGAAGAAGGTGGTGATGATGACGGGGGATAATCGCACATCGAGCGTAGAAGCTCCTCCAACTTGCGGATAATGCCCTTGAGCCCAGCAATATGATCCTTCAACAAAATATTCTCCTCTGTGAGATACTTGTTCTGTATGCGGGCCAACTCAATCATCTTGAAAGCTTCAATCTCTGTTGGAGTGAAAAGGTTAGGTAAAGGTTGAAGGGTGTATTCTTCTTTCACCACCGGGGCTTGGGCCTCAATGGCCTTCTTGATCTCTTCTTGTTCCTCTCTTTTCAACTCTATCTTCAATAGCCAAGCATCCTTGTCTTCGTTGTTGGAGGAGGGAGAAGTCATGGTGCTCTAAATCTGCAACGGAAACAGTTTGAAACGAAAACAGAGGATATTTGCGTGATACAGTCGTCAAAACCTTCGGGAGAATATATAATAAATTTTTACCGACCAAAATACGTATTGTGCAAGAAAACGGAGTCCGGAGGGCACACGAGGTGCTCACGAGGTAGGGGGCGCCAGGGGTAGGGCGCCCTCCACCCTCGTGAAGGCCTCGTGTCCTTCCCGGACTGCCACTTATTTTCTATTTTTCTAAATATTCCAAAACAGAGAAATATTGCCTTAAAAATTGTTTTGGAGTCGGTTTACTTACCATACCACATACCTATTCCTTTTCGAGATGCAAACGGCTGGAAAGTGTCCCTTATGTATTCCTCCGGTTACGGTTTCAATAATATTGGTTTCAACATTTATGGGATTACGAGATATAATGTTTGATTCTTTGACCGTTTACTCACCTTCGGATTTGTGCCTTGAAGTTGTTGATTTTTATGGCACCTAACGATAGACCTCCTCGATAACGAGGGATCTTCCCATTTAGAGAGAAGTTTTCCTGCAAAAAATCTTAAACGAGAGTTGTATAGCAATACATAATCACCTACCTTAAACTCACGCTTTTGTATCCTTTTGTCATGCCATCTTTTAACTTTTTCTTTAAACAACTTGGCATTTTCATAGGCTTGGGTTCTCCATTCATCAAGCGAGCTAATATCAAATAATCTCTTCTCACCGGCAAGTTTGAAATCATAGTTGAGCTCTTTAATAGCCCAATATGCCTTATGTTCTAGTTTGAGAGGTAAGTGACATGCTTTTCCATAAACCATTTTATACGGAGACATACCCACACGATTCTTATATGCAGTTCTATAGGCCCATAATGCATCATCAAGTTTCTTGGACCAATTCTTTCTAGACCTATTAACAGTTTTTTGCAAAATTGATTTGAGCTCTCTATTACTCAATTCTACTTGACCACTAGACTGTGGGTGATAAGGAGATGCAATTCTATGATTAACGTCATATTTAGCAAGCATTTTACGGAAAGCACATGAATAAAATGTGAACCACCATCAGTCATTAAATATCTAGGGACTCCAAACCTCGGAAAAATAACTTCCTTAAGCATTTTAATAGAAGTGTTATGATCAGCACTACTAGTTGGAATAGCTTCTACCCACTTAGTAACATAATCAACAACAACTAAAATATGAGTATATCCATTAGAGGCAGGAAAAGGTCCCATATAATCAAAGCCCCAAACATCAAATGGTTCAATAACAAGTGAATAATTCATAGGCATTTCTTGACGTCTACTAATATTACCAATTCTTTGACATTCATCACAAGACAAAACAAACTTACGGGCATATTTGAAGAGAGTGGGCCAATAAAAACCTGATTGCAATACCTTATGTGCGGTTCTATCTCCAGCGTGGTGTCCTCCATAAGCTTCGGAGTGACACTTGCGTAGGATCTGTTCCTGTTCATGCTCAGGCACACAACGTCTAATAACACCATCTACTCCTTCTTTATAAAGATGTGGGTCGTCCCAAAAGTAATGCCGTAAATCATAAAAGAACTTTTTCTTTTGTTGGTATGTGAAGCTAGGTGGTATAAATTTAGCAACAATATAATTAGCATAATCAGCATACCATGGAGTGCTACGAGAAGTGCTTATGACACTTAATTGTTCATCAGGAAAGCTATCATCAATAGGTAGTGGGTCATCAAGAACATTCTCTAACCTAGATAAATTGTCTGCAACGGGATTCTCAGCTCCTTTTCTATCAACAATATGCAAATCAAATTCTTGCAGCAAGAGAACCCCTCTAATAAGTCTAGGTTTTGCATCTTTCTTTTCCATAAGATATTTAATAGCAGCATGATCTGTGTGAATAGTTACTTTAGAGTCAACAATATAGGGTCTGAATTTATCACAAGCAAATACAATCGCTAAGAGTTCCTTTTCGGTAGTAGCATAATTTCTTTGAGCATTGTCTAGAGTCTTACTAGCATAATGGATAACATTTAACTTCTTATCAACTCTTTGCCCTAGAATAGCACCTACAAAGATAATCACTAGCATCACACATAATTTGAAGGGTAAATTCCAATCGTGTGGCTGAACAACAGTGCGAGACTAAAGCCTTCTTAAGTATTTCAAATGCTTCTACACAATCATCATCAAAGACAAATGGTACATATTTTTGTAATAAATTAGTCGAGGTCGAGAAATTTTTGAGAAGTCCTTAATGAACCTCCTATAAAATCCGGGCGTGACCAAGGAAACTTCTTATACCTTTGATGTCCTTGGGACATGGCATCTTTTCAATAGCATCAACCTTGGCTTTATCAACTTCGATACCTCTTTCAGAAACTTTGTGCCCCAAGACAATACCTTCATTAACCATAAGGTGGCACTTTTCCCAATTCAAGACAAGATTAGTTTCTTCACATCTCTCGCAAAACTTCGATCAAGATTGCTCAAGCAATCGTCAAAAGAGGAACCATAGACAGAAAAGTCAGTCCATGAAAACCTCACAAATCTTTTCACAAAAGTCAGAGAATATAGCCATCATGCATCTTTGAAAGGTAGCAGGTGCATTACATAAACCAAAAGGCATACGTCTATAAGAAAAAGTACCAAAAGGGCATGTAAAAGTAGTCTTTGATAGATCTTTAGCCGACACATGTATTTGAGAGAAACCAGAATAACCATCTAGAAAGCAATAATGTGTATGTTTGCATAATATTTCTAGCATTTGATCAATAAAAGGTAAGGGGTAATGATCTTTCTTATTGGCTTTAATTAATTTGCGGAAATCAATTACCATCCTATAACCTGTGATAATTCTTTGCGGAATCAATTCATCTTTATCAATAGGGACAACAGTAATACCTCCCTTCTTAGGGACACAATGGACAGGACTTACCCACTGACTATCAAAGAACGGGATAAATTATACCTGCCTCCAGGAGCTTGAGCATTTCTTTTCTTACAACTTCTTTCATTTTAGGATTCAAACGTTGTTGAGGATCACGAACTGGTTTGGCATCCGCTTCCAAATTTATTTTATGTTGACATAGAGTGGGACTAATGCCCTTAAGATCATTGAGAGTATATCCAATAGCTGCACGGTGCTTCTTCAGAGTTTTCAATAATCTTTCTTCTTCATGCTACGAAAGGTTAGCACTAATAATAACAGGATATATTTTATTTTCATCAAGATAAGCATATTTAAGATTATCGGGCAACAATTTAAGCTCAAACACGGGATCACCCTTGGGTGGAGGAGGATCCCTAGGATTTCAACAGACAAAATTGTGTTGCGAGAATAGGTTCTGCTTAAAGAATACTTCATCTATTTCCCTTCTTTCATTCATGAACATCTCATTTTCATGGTCTAGCAAATAGTGTTCCAAAGGATCACTAGGAGGCACAACAATAGAAGCAAGACCAATAATTTCATCCTTACTCGGCAATTCTTCCTCACGATGTTGTTTACTAAATTTAGAGAAATTAAACTCATGAACCATATCATCCAAGCCCATCGTAACAACATTCTTTTTGGTCTATCGTAGCATTAACAGTATTCAAGAAGGGTCTACCAAATATAATGGGACAAAAGCTATCTTGTGGAGAACCAAGAACAAGAAAATCAGCGGGATATTTGGTTTTCCCACACAAGACTTCAACATCTCTAACAATTCCCACTGGCGAAATAGTATCTCTCTCGGCAAGATTAATTGTAACATCAATATCTTCTATCTCAGTGGTGCAATTTCATGATTAATTTCTTCATACAAGGTAATAGGTATAACACTAGCACTAGCACCCATATCACATAAGACATGATAACAATGATCTCCTATTTTAACAGAAATAACAGCACGCCTACCACATGTCTATGTTTATCTTTAGCACAGGGTTTAGCAATTCTAGCAGTTTCACCAGAGAATTGAATGACATGCCCATCAATATTATTAGACAAGAGATCTTTAACAATAGCAATATTAGGTTCTACTTTGACTTGATCATGAGGTGTATAAGTTCTAATATTGCTTTTACGAACAACAGTTGAAGCTTTAGCATGATCCTTTACTCCAACAAGGAAAGGTGGTTTCTCAACATAAGAGGTAGGAACAATAGGATCATTATAAGTGACAGTCTTTTCTTCAACTTTAATAGGTGCAACTACTTTTACTTCTATGGGAGGATGATATTTAAACCACTTCTCTTTAGGGAGATCAACATAAGTAGCAAAAGATTCACAGAAAGAAGCTACTATCTCAGAGTCAAGTCCATATTTAGTGCTAAACTTACGGAAGATATCGGTATCCATAAAAGATTTAACACAATCAAACTTAGGTGTCATACCTGACTCCTTACCTTCGTCGAGGTCCCAATCTTCAGAGTTGCGTTTAATTCTATCCAATAAATTCCATTTGAATTCAATAGTCTTCATCATAAAAGAGCCAGCACAAGAAGTATCAAGCATGGTGCGATTGTTATCAGAAAGCCGAGCATAAAAATTCTAAAGAATTGTCACTTTTGAGAGCTCATGATTGGGGCATGAATATAACATTGATTTAAGCCTCCCCAAGCTTGAGCGATGCTTTCTCCTTCATGAGGCCAAAATTATATATAAGTGCGATCACGATGAACAAGATGCATAGGGTAATACTTTTGATGAAATTCCAATTTCAATCTTTTATAGTTCCATGATCTCGTATCACATAGCCTATACCATGTCAATGCGTCTTCCTTCAAAGATAAAGGAAAGCCTTCTTCTTAACAACATCATCGAGTACACCCGCAAGCTTAAATAATCCACAAATTTCATCCACATATATTAAGTGCTCATCAGGTGCTTTGTTCCATCTCTGTAAAAGGATTAGCTAGCAGTTTTTCCATCATACCAAGGAAATTCAAAAGGAGTTTCATTTTCAATAGGTTGAGTAGGTTGAGTAGGTTGAGGAGCAACTCTACGCTCTCTTTGGGACGGGTGAAGATACCCGAACAAGCCCCTCAGACAATTACTTTCCATAGTAACAAGTGATGAAAATTTCAGCACACTAAATAAAATTTTCCTTACCAAATTCCACCTACCAAAGGCGCTTCACTCCCCGGCAACGGCGCCAGAAAAGAGTCTTGATGGCCCACAAGTATAGGGGATCTATCGTAGTCCTTTCGACAAGAAAGAGTGCCGAACCCAACAAGGAGCAGAAGGAAATGATAAGCGGTTTTCAACAAGGTATTCTCTACAAGTACTGAAATAAGTGGTAACAGATAGTTTTGTGATAAGGTAAATTGTAACGAGCAACAAGTAACAAAAGTAAATAAGGTGCAGCAAGGTGGCCCAATCCTTTTTGTAGCAAAGGACAAGCGGAACAAACTCTTATAATAGGAAAAGCGCCCGAGGACACATGGGAATATCGTCAAGCTAGTTTTCATCACGTTCATATGATTCGCGTTCGGTACTTTGATAATTTGATATGTAGGTGGACCGGTGCTTGGGTGCTGTTCTTACTTGAACAAGCATCCCACTTATGATTAACCTCTATTTCAAGCATCCGCAACTACAACAAAAGTATTAAGGTAAACCTAACCATAGCATGAAACATATGGATCCAAATCAGCCCTTACGAAGCAACGCATAAACTAGGGTTTAAGCTTACATCACTCTAGCAACCCATCATCTACTTATTACTTTCCAATGCCTTCCTCTAGGCCCAAATAATGGTGAAGTGTTATGTAGTCGACGTTCACATAACACCACTAGAGATTAGACAACATACATCTCATCAAAATATCGAACGAATACCAAATTCACATGACTACTAATAGCAAGACTTCTCCCTTGTCATCAGGAACAAACGTAACTACTCATAAAGCATATTCATGTTCATAATCAGAGGGGTAATCATATGCATAAAGGATCTGAACATATGATCTTCCACCAAGTAAACCAACTAGCATCAACTACAAGGAGTAATCAACACTACTAGCAACCTACTAGCACCAATCTCGGACTTAGAGACAAGAATTGGATACAAGAGATGAACTAGGGTTTGGAGATGAGATGGTGCTGGTGAAGATGTTGATGGAGATTGCCCTCTCCCGATGAGAGGAGCGTTGGTGATGGTGATGACGATGATTTCCCCCTCCCGGAGGGAAGTGTCCACGGCAGAACAGCTCTGCCGGAGCCCTAGATTGGTTCCGCCAAGGTTCCGCTTCGTGGCGGCGGAGTCTCGTCCCGAAGGGTTGCCTCTGATTTTTTTCTCATCGAAAGACTTCATATAGGAGAAGATGGGCATCGGAGAGCCACCAGGGGGCCCACGAGGTAGGGGGCGCGCCCAGGGGGGTAGAACGCGCCCCCACCCTCGTGAGCAGGGTGTGGGCCCCCTGGCCCTCATCTTTGGCGATGATTTTTCTTTATTTATTTTAAGACATTACGTGGAGTGTCAGGACTTTTGGAGTTGCACAGAATAGGTCCCCAATATTTGCTCCTTTTTTTTATCCAGCCCAGAATTCCAGCTGCCGGCATTCTCCCTCTTCATGTAAACCTTGTAAAATAAGAGAGAATAGCCATAAGTATTGTGACATAACGTGAAATAACATCCCATAATGCGATAAATATCGATATAAAAGCATGATGCAAAATGGACGTATCAGTTTACCACAAGGATCTTAAGGACACTATCTACCAGATATGTGGGCGCCGAGATGAGCAATGGGAGATGATCAGCACCAGGAGGGACAAGTCCATTACAGCTTTCTTCCAGGAGTTAAACCAGCACATTCGTCGCCAGGAGAACCAGATGTGCGCATGCATGATAGATTTGAAGAAGGTGATGACCAGGAACATGGAGCTTGAAGAGGAACTCAAGTCTACACGCGACGGATACGAGGAGGAAATCACAATACTAGTGGAGAAGAATGACGACCTGACGAGGAAGCTAGGAGTATTCCTGGGAGACCCCGCGCCAGGAGGAGATGACGACCACCCCGATGACATTCATTTAGAAGACTACCTCATCATCGACGACACCGACTCCGACCCCGACAGTAGTGATGATGATTGCGAATATGAAGCTGGAGCGAATATCATGGAGTCTTCCACCGATCAAAATTTCTAGTAGACCACCATATTATTAGTAGTATTCTCCCATGTATATATTAGTAGTCCAAGCGCTATAACGATAGTTAGATCGATTGTATGCCCTTGTTTGAATTGATTTGGTGTGATATGATTGTGTTTGTATCATGTGCATATGGGTAGTGCTTTCTCATTAGACCTCACTCTAAACCCATCAGATGCCTCCGAGACGTGACCCCGGATTTGTCTTCCCACCGGAGCTCACTCAGTTGATCCAGCAGCAGAATGCCTTGATGCAACTAATAGTCCAGAACCAAGGCAACAACAACAACAACAACCCACCGCCCTACAGTTGACAACTTAGCCCGTTTTCTAAGGTTGCAGCCGCCGGTGTTTTCCAGTAGCACCGAGCCAATAGTTGCTGATGACTGGCTACGAAGGATTGAAAGGGAGTTGACCACCGCAGGTTGCACAGATGCTGAGAAGGTGCGCTTTGCCGCACATCAATTGGATTGACCCGCAGCCTCATGGTGGGAAATTACACTGCCACCTTCCCTATAGCCAATGTCACTTGGGATCAGTTTCAGCAAGCATTCCGTGCTGCTCATGTCTCAACCGTACTGATGAGCATGAAGAAGCGTGAGTTTCGCAACTTACGGCAGGGAAACCGTACTATGGGGCAGTTGAAAGTGCAACTATCCCTAGGTGGTTTTGGTAATTCATAACAACATATAGCTCATTGAGCTAATGCTATTCCAAGACTATTATTTCAGGAAAGCTCAATGAATGGCATGGCATGGATGATGAGAGTGGATCCCTCAAAATACTAAGGACAAAGGATTGGCTCAAGCTCAAAAGCTCAAGACTCTTCATTTTACATTTTAGTGATCCAAGATCACATTGAGTCTATAGGAAAAGCCAATACTATCAAGAAGGGATGAGGTGTTGCTTAATGAGCCTCTTGCTTCATGTGCTTAGTGATATGCTCCAAAACCCTCAACTACTTTCCCACATCCACATATGACCTAAACCTAAAGCCAAAATCGGTCACACCGATTCTTTCTATCCGGCGCCACCGATTCCAAAAGTCATAGCCATTGCCACAAACCCTAAGCAAATCGGTCTTACCGATAGGGATCTCGGTCTCACCGAGATGGGGTTGCAATCTCTCTGTTTCCCTTCGTAACGTTTCGGTCTAACCGAAGTGAGCGATCGGTCCCACCGAGATTGCAATGTAAACTCTCTGTTTCCTTTTTGTAACATTTCGGTCTCACCGAAAAGAGCAAATCGGTCCCACCGAGTTTACCTGACCTCTGGAAAGCTTATTACCAAATCGGTCTCACCGAGTTTGTGTAATCGGTCTCACCGAGATTACGTTATGCCCTAACCCTAACCATATCGGCCTCACCGAGATGCATGTCGATCCACCGAAAATCACTAACGGTCACTATGTTTCTTGAATCGGTCCGACCGAAGTTTAACGATAAGGTCCCACCGAGTTTGGTAAATTGTGTGTAACAGTTAGATTTTGTGTGGAGGCTATATATACCCCTCCACCTCCTCTTCATTTGTGGAGAGAGCCATCGAAACGAACCTACACTTCCAACTTACAGGTTCTGAGAGAGAACCACCTACTCATGTGTTGAGACCAAGATATTCCATTCCTACCATATGAATCTTGATCTCTAGCCTTCCCCAAGTTGCTTTCCACTCAAATCCTCTTTCCACCAGATCCAAATCCTATGAGAGAGAGTTGAGTGTTGGGGAGACTATCATTTGAAGCACAAGAGCAAGGAGTTCATCATCAACACACCATTTGTTACTTCTTGGAGAGTGGTGTCTCCTAGATTGGCTAGGTGTCACTTGGGAGCCTCAGACAAGATTGTGGAGTTGAACCAAGGAGTTTGTAAGGGCAAGGAGATTGCCTACTGTGAAGATCTACCACTAGTGAGGCAAGTCCTTCGTGGGCTTACGGACATGGTGGGATAGACAAGGTTGCTTCTTCGTGGACCCTTTGTGGGTGGAGCCCTCCGTGGACTCGCGCAACCGTTACTCTTCGTGGGTTGAAGTCTCCATCAACGTGGATGTACGATAGCACCACCTATCGGAACCACGACAAAAACATCCGTGTCTCCAATTGCGTTTGAATCCTCCAAATCCTTCCCCTTATATTCTTGCAAGTTGCATGCTTTATTTTTCGCTGCCTATATACTCTTTGCATGCTTGCTTGAATTGTGTGATGATTGCTTGACTTGTCCTAAAATAGCTAAAATCTGCCAAACTATAAAATTGGGAAAAGGTCAAGTTTTTATTGGTCAAGTAGTCTAATCATCCCCCCTCTAGACATACTTCAAGGTCCTACAAGTGGTATCAGAGCTTTGGTCTCCATTTGCTTTGATTTCCATAGCTTTTGGTGGTCATAGCCTTGGTTTCACAACCTAGGAGAGTATGGCGTCTAGCGAGGGAAATTATCACCGTAGAGGTCCTTACTTTGATGGTACTAATTTTGCTAGTTGGAAGCATAGGATGAAAATGCATATTCTTGGACATAACCCCGCCGTTTGGGCAATTATTTGTATTGGCTTGCAAGGTGAATTCTTCGATGGGAGAGAACCGAACCGTGAAGCTAATGCGGAAGATTGAAGATGCTACAATACAACGCTCAAGCATGTGACATCATCTTCAACAGATTGTGCCCCGAAGAATTCAACAAAATCAGCCGTCTTGAGAATGCAAAGGAAATTTGGGATACTTTGATTGATATGCATGAAGGTAACGAGTCCGTCAAGGAATCCAAGATGGATGTGCTCCAAAGTCAGCTCGACAAGTTCAAAATGAAGGATGGTGAAGGTGTCGCTGAAATGTACTCTAGGCTTGCTCTTATCACAAATGAGATTGCCGGCTTAGGGAGTGAAGAGATGACCGACAAATTCATCATCAAGAAAATCCTAAGAGAATTGGATGGAAAGTATGATACCGTGTGCACATTGATCCAAATGGTGCCAAACTACAAAGATCTCAAGCCAACGGAAGTCATTGGAAGGATTGTTGCTCATGAGATGTCACTCAAGGATAAGGAGGAACTTCACAACAAGTCAAGTGGTGCTTACAAAGCCTCAAGTGAAGCCCCCACATCATCAAGTGAGAAACCAACCTTCAATGAAGAATTGAGCTTAATGGTGAAGAACTTCAACAAATTCTACAAAAGTAGAAGCAAAGAAAGAAGCTCCAAGTCAAGGTCTTACAATGACAAGAGATCTTCTAGTCGAGAGCGCAATTGCTACAATTGTGGGAGACCCGGACACTACTCCAATGAGTGTATGACACCCTACAAAAGAAGAGAAGATTCTCCAAGAAGAAGGAGCAAAAGAGAAGAATCACCACCAAGAGAGAGGAGGAGTAGATATGATCATCATGAACGAAGACCCTCACGGAGAAGTAAGGATTTGGAAAGGAAGGACAAGTCATCAAAGAGCTACACAAAACGAAGATATCAAGCTCATGTTGGTGAATGGGTTTCCGGCTCCGACTCCGACAATCACTCCGAGAGAAGCTATCACTCCGACTCTGAATATACTCAAGATGAAGGTGTTGCCGGTCTAGCACTTGTGTCAACCAACTCCTACGACATATTTGAGTCACCAAATGAAGGAATTGGTAGATGCTTCATGGCCAAAGGTCCTAAGGTACCACACCCCGAGTATGTTGATTTTGATATTGATGAAGATGACTTGCTAGGTGATGATGATTTACTTGTTGACAACTCTAGTGATGAATACTATGATGAAACGTCAATTAATCATGCTAATCAAATGAATGACAATGATAAGGAGAAAATTGAGCTTCTAACTAAAGAACTAAACACTCTTAAGTTGGCTCATGAAACTATCTTCAAGATCATCGAGAACTTTTAAGGGCTCATGAGAAGTTACGCTTTGAAAAGCTAAATCTTGAGCAAGAGCATGAGTTCTTAAAGGCAATCAATGATGATCTCCAAGAAAAGTTCTTCTTACATTGCCAAGCGTTTACTCTTATCTACTTACATGCCTCAAGTTAAGTCTAGTAACAAGTACAAGAAAGATACTTCCTCTAGTAGTAACAATAATAATGTCAAATCCAATGTTGTTGCTTCTAGTAGTTCTCTTGATTCCACTAATGATTCTCTTAGCCAAGTTAACTTGAGCAAGAAAATAGTTTATTGAAGGGAATTATAGAGAAAGGTGTTCACAAGAGCCTTGCCGGGAGTAAGCAATTCGAGGAAATTGTACGCAAGCAAGGAAGGCACCGGAAGAATCAAGGTGTTAGTTTTGAACGAAAGTTCAACACCAATGGAGTTGAGTGGGAAGAAGATCAATACCCCAAGACAAAGTTTGTTCCTCAACAAGAGAAGTATGATCCTACTTCCTTCAAGGGGACACAAGCTCAAGATGATCCTCCACCACAAGACCACAAGAACAAAGGCAAGGACAAGCTTCAAGAAGAGATTGATGCATTTGAAGAAGCACCTAAAGCCTCGTTCGAGTGGGTCCCCAAGACTACGTCAAGTTCTACTTCATCAAGTACAACTACAACTCCAAGGATTCCCATCAAGATGATGTGGATCCCAAGAAGAAGAACTAGAGAGTTCTTGAGGGTGACTCCGCCAACATTCTTCACTCATATCATTTTGGCAAGAACAAGTGCAATCAACTTTCACATCTTGCACCAGTTCAAGGAGTCACAAACCCTCATGTTGGTAAGGCAAGGGACAAGGTAACCTAATGTTTTCATGGACATCATCTTGTGTGTGCATCACTCTATGTCTATGGATATTCTTGTTTGTTCCTTGTGGGACTAACCCATGTAGGCAAGTTGAAAGTGCAACTCACTCCAAAGGATTGCTCCAAATGATCTACATCAACATTGAACATCTACATCTTCAACACCTACATGAAGTCATCATCGACAAAACCCAAGGTTAGTTCATCCCTCTAAGGGGTGATCTCACATATAGGTGGAGCTTAAATCTAAGAATTTATTCAAAGCAACTATAATGGTGTGAACACATTAATGCATTATGTAAAAGTGGTAACCCCACTTGAGCTTAAACGATGAGTATGACATATGATCAAATGTTCTCATTTGACTCCTAAGTCAATATACTCATATATAGATGACCTAGTCATCGCCAATTGCTTGATAGTTGCTAAAATTGGTTGTGCATGTTTTGCCACATATTTCAATTATCATATTATTGTGTGAGCATGTTGGTGCATATTTTACTCATTCAAGGACATCCACTTGTTGTTTTGTTTGTTTGGTTTCTTTTCTTTGTGCCAAGTGGATGGACAAGAATGCCTAAGAACCTTCTTTAGCTATCTATGCTTTTCTCGTCTCAAACTCTATTCATGCTACATCACAAAATTTGATCAAGTCAGATTCGAACCACTCTGTGTGAGGAGCACTCGGAGTCCCCGATTCGTCATAGATTTAAACTTCCAAAACCTCTTAGTGATTCTCAGTCTGACCGATCCTTCCATTTCGGTCCTACCGAGATCATCAAGTTGATCTGAGTTTTCAATCTCGGTGCAACCGATTTGAACTTTTCGGTCTCACCGATTTGGTCAGAATCTTGAACACGATTATGCATCTCGGTGCCACCGAGTTGTTCCACTTTCGGTCACACCGGCAGGTCGAGCTATATATAGCCACGGGCAAAATTTTGAAATTTCTCCGAAACCCTTCGCCACAAGAATACCGCTCGCCATCGTGGTCTCCGGATCGTCTCCTCGTTGTCGGAGCCTCCTGTCGCTGGTCTTCGCCGCGTCAACGGATTTCGTCCCCCGCCGTTGCCGCGTAGCAAGTCCACCGCCAAGTTAGGGTATGGACTTAATCTTTGTGCTATCCACGTCGATTCACGGCACATTGTTTTCATATTGATTCTTGCCACGATTGAAACTCATCTATCCAGCCAAAGTAGTTCATAGATTAGATGTGATTCAAATTTTTAGGTTTAGGTTTCATGAAACCATCTCGGACCCACCGAGTTGAAAAACTCGATCTCACCGATTTGGCTTATGCCATTGCACTAGTGACTCTCGGCCCGACCGAGAATTACTAATCGGTGCAACCGATTTGAGAATTCTGTGAAACCCTAGCAGTCCTTGCATCACCGAATCAAACTCGGTCCAACCGAGATCATCGATTTAGGTTCCAAAACTGCTTGGTATCACCGAGTTTGAAAATCGGTGGATCCGAAATGCTTTCGTGGAAAACTAAGACTGAACTTTTGAGTCATTCTTTTGCAAAAACCTCTGCATTTTGTGATGCTCATCTTTTCTATCTCATCTATAACTCTTCACAGTGGTCGGTCACCTTTTGCGGTATGTCCGATCAAAGTGACAGCCGAACAGTGTCGAGAAGAGCAGATGGACTTAAGTGAGGGCACTAGTCCCTTAACCTCAGATGAGGGGAGCAGAAGTACTCCTAGCAATTTGCCTAAGGCTGCAACTAGGCAAAGGAGGAAAAGAACTTCAGATTCAGAGGATGAAGATTACAAAGCTGAGGAAGATGAGGCAACTTCCAAGAAAGTGGTGCTCAAGAAGGAATATGGCTCGGCAAAGAATGCAAAGCCGTGCATGAAGATCAAAAGGCCTGCAGGAAGACAACCAATGTCTAAAGCCAGAGTGTCTACACAAGCTTCTTTGGAAACCCAACCCAAAGAACCAGCTGCTGCAGAAGGGAAGAAAAGAAAGGAAAGGGTCAAGATGACCATGGCCAAAGTTATTGGGAAGCCTTCCATGATGGAAGAGGAAGAAGAGCTTGCTGCACCAGCTCCAAAGGCACCAAAGCTTATGGGAGATGCTATTAGATCAGGGGCTGCCACATCTAAGCCCAAGGAAGCACCCAAAGCTGCCCCCAAGGCCAAGTCTGCACCAAAGAGGAATACCAGGAGTATTCCAGCTGCTGAGAAGAACAAGGCCCAGTGCCTGAGGATGCTGATGAGGAAGATGAAGAAGGACAAGTTTTGAGAAAGATCAAGCCCAAGATACCAGACCACAACGATGCCCATCCTGTGGCCGAGGACATGAGAATCAGGAAGGATTCAGGGCTGAGGATATGGAGGATGGAAGATCCATATGCTTCAAGGAGAAGAACTATTGTTGACTACAGGTTCCACACAAAGGAACAACATGACTTCTATGAAACAATTCTGTTGGACAAGAAGCCCATTGTCTGTGACATGAGGTGGGTTGACTGGAATTTCATGAAGGAGAATGAAGAGCACTATCCTGGAGTGCAAGACAGCTTTATTGCTTGTGGAGTGGCAGATTTTGTTGGGCAAAAGCTCACAAATTGGAATGATGAACTTATCATGCAGTTCTACTCCACATCACACTTTTACCCAGATGGAAGAATTGTTTGGATGTCTGAAGGTACAAGGTACCAGTCCACTATTGAAGAATGGGCAAAGCTGATAAATGCCCCAGAGGAGAATGAGGATGACCTAGACATTTATGCAAAGAAGAAGATGGGTCACAATTCAATGGCTCACATGTACAAGGAAATTCCAGACAAGGCATTAGGAACTCACAAGTTTGGATCAGTTCACTTTTCTTTGTCGGGGTTGCCAACCATAAATTGGATTACGAGGCACACTCTGTTGCCCAAATCTGGTGACCATAACATGATCAGAGGGCATGCCATCAACATGTTGCATGTGTTTGATGTGCCCACGAAGTTCAAAGTCATGAGCCCGATCATAGAAACAATCAAGAGGACTGCAGCAGATCGAGAAGAGGAGCTGTGGATATGCACCTCAGATTCAAGAATTGATAAACTCAAAAATGGGCACGAGGAAAATATCGGTTGGATAAGGAACACTTTCCACTTTATCCAGACTTTGAGGACAATGAGGTTATCATGAATGAAGATGATCCACAATCAGTTCAAGCTCAGGAGAAGAAGGAGAAGGCAAAGAGGGAGAAAGCTGCCAAGATGCCAACTCAAGAGGAGGCATTTGAGTATTTCTTGAAGAACAAGCAGGAGCAGCTTGGTTACTTGATAGCATCAACCCTGAGGATAGAGAAGGGATTGGCCACCCTCACTCAAAATCAGGAGAGCTTGGAGAGAATCATAGAAAAGTTCTATAACTTAGATGTGAAAGTAACTGAGATTCAGTCTGCAGTGGAGGAACTACAAGGTGACATGCAGGAGAGGAAGGGCAAAACAACAACTGATGCATTTGCCAGAGTGCCTAGAGCCCAGAGGTCAGATGCAGTGCCAGTGACAGACACAAGAGCAACTTCATCTGCACCAGCTACAGCCTCAGTGCCACCAGCTCCAGCATCTACATCAGCTCCAGCTCCATCTACTTTAACTGAAGCGTTCGTCCTCAGCGTTATAATGACTCCACCACCAGCAGATCAAGCCTGAGAGTCGATCTAGCACTATGCATTTTCTATGAACTTTTTGGTAACTTGTTACCAAAGGGGGAGAAGAATGTATAGATCATAGGCTTTTGTTCTCTCTTGCTTTATTTGGTGGTTTTTCAATCTTTGTTTGCTTTTGGTTGAGATACTATGCTTGTGAGACATTGATGATCATGTGTTTGATCATAAGCTACACTTTTGCATGCTTGATATTATCCTATCTATCTTATGTGATCACTCACTATGCTTGGTGATGAGTGCATGTATTCATTGTTTATTATTTTGAGTGCTCCACCAAGATGTATGTGACATGGAAGAGTAACCCATGAGCCTAATTCATTGTGCATTTGCAGTACAAAGCAAATCTAAAACTATGCACAAATTTAGGGGGAGCTCTTGCTTATCACATACTTCTCAAAGCGACGATGTTATTTAAATTTCATTATCATTTGTCGAAGCTTTGATCTATATGTTGTCATCAATTACCAAAAAGGGGGAGATTGAAAGTGCAACTATCCCTAGGTGGTTTTGGTAATTCATAACAACATATAGCTCATTGAGCTAATGCTATTCCAAGACTATTATTTCAGGAAAGCTCAATGAATGGCCTGGCATGGATGATGAGAGTGGATCCCTCAAAATACTAAGGACAAAGGATTGGCTCAAGCTCAAAAGCTCAAGACTCTTCATTTTACATTTTAGTGATCCAAGATCACATTGAGTCTATAGGAAAAGCCAATACTATCAAGAAGGGATGAGGTGTTGCTTAATGAGCCTCTTGCTTCATGTGCTTAGTGATATGCTCCAAAACCCTCAACTACTTTCCCACATCCACATATGACCTAAACCTAAAGCCAAAATCGGTCACACCGATTCTTTCTATCAGCGCCCCGATTCCAAAAGTCATAGCCACTGCCACAAACCCTAAGCAAATCGGTCTTACCAATAGGGATCTCGGTCTCACCGAGATGAGGTTACAATCTCTGCTTTCCTTCAGAACGCTACAGTCTAACCGAAGTGAGCGATCGGTCCCACCGAGATTGCAATGTAAACTCTCTGTTTCCTTTTGTAACATTTCGGTCTCATCGAAAAGAGCAAATCGGTCCCACCGAGTTTACGACCAACTCTGGAAAGCTTATTACCAAATCGGTCTCACCGAGTTTGTAATCGGTCTCACCGAGATTACGTTATGCCCTAACCCTAACCATATCGGCCTCACCGAGATGCATGTCAGTCCCACTGAAAATCACTAACGGTCACTAGGTTTACTGAATCGGTCCGACCGAGTTTAACGATTCGGTCCCATCGAGTTTTGTAAATAGTGTGTAACGGTTAGATTTTGTGTGGAGGCTATATATACCCCTCCACCTCCTCTTCATTCGTGGAGAGAGCCATCAGAACGAACCTACACTTCCAACTTACCAGTTCTGAGAGAGAACCACCTACTCATGTGTTGAGACCAAGATATTCCATTCCTACCATATGAATCTTGATCTCTAGCCTTCCCCAAGTTGCTTTCCACTCAAATCCTCTTTCCACCAGATCCAAATCCTATGAGAGAGAGTTGAGTGTTGGGGAGACTATCATTTGAAGCACAAGAGCAAGGAGTTCATCATCAACACACCATTTGTTACTTCTTGGAGAGTGGTGTCTCACGGATTGGCTAGGTGTCACTTGGGAGCCTCAGAGAAGATTGTGGAGTTGAACCAAGGAGTTTGTAAGGGCAAGGAGATCGCCTACTTCGTGAAGATCTACCGCTAGTGAGGCAAGTCCTTCGTGGGCGACGGCCATGGTGGGATAGACAAGGTTGCTTCTTCGTGGACCCTTCGTGGGTGGAGCCCTCTGTGGACTCAGCATAGCCGTTACTCTTCGTGGGTTGAAGTCTCCATCAACGTGGATGTACGATAGCACCACCTATCGGAACCACGACAAAAACATCCGTGTCTCCAATTGCGTTTGAATCCTCCAAACCCTTCCCTTTATATTCTTGCAAGGTGCATGCTTTATTTTCCGCTGCCTATATACTCTTTGCATGCTTGCTTGAATTGTGTGATGATTGCTTGACTTGTCCTAAAATAGCTAAAATCTACCAAACTATAAAATTGGGAAAAGGTTAAGTTTTTATTGGTCAAGTAGTCTAATCACCCCCCCTCTAGACATACTTCAAGGTCCTACAGCAGTACGTGGATGAGTTTAGTAAGTTAGCCCGCTATGCCCCAGATGATGTGGCCACAGATGCCGCTAAGCAGGAGAAGTTTATGGAAGGTCTGAATGATGAGTTGAGTATGCAGTTAATGGTGGCAACATTTAACAACTACCAGGAGTTGGTAGACAAGGCTCTTATGATTGAAGGGAAGTAGCAGCAGATTGAGAGCCGCAAAAGGAAGTATGGACAAGGGAAGTACAATTCAGGAGCTCAGAAGAAGCCTCGTTTTACCCCGAACTCGGGAGGTTATACTCATAACCATGGAGGCCATACCCACAATGGATGAAGTACGCATAACCACAGTGGCCCCAAGAATGGAAACAGGAATGGAGCTGGCAGCAATCAGGACCGCTCTAACCCAGCCACACCCGCCAAGAAGGATCTAAGTCAGATTACTTGTTTCAAGTGGGGGAAGACTGGACACTACGCCATCGAGTGTTCAGAAGCAAAGAATGGTAATGGCAATGGAAGCTCTGGGAAGAAGCCCAACCCTTTCAATAGGGGACAAGTGAACCACGTGAACGTGGAGGAGGTTGAAGAGCAGCCAGATGCAGTTATCGGTAAGTTTTTGGTTAAGTCATTTCAAGGGGATTTGTGGATAAGTAGAAGTTGCCCACCAAAGTTCTTAGGACACCTATGTTAGTAAGCTCGCCAGGAGCGGAGTACATGGCAAGCCAAGGATGTTTTCAGATGCCATTAACCATAGGTAGGCATGTTTTCCCCTCAGACTTGATAATTTTGGAGTCACAAGGATTGGATGTGATACTAGGAATGGATTGGCTATCGATGTATGGGGGAAACATCGATTGCGCCAAGAAGACAATTCTGCTCACCACAGGAGGAAAAAGGATCAAGTATGTATCCAAGCATGCGCCAAGGAGAACCCAAGTAAATTCCCTCTCGGAGTTGTTCAGAGGAAGTGCACGTAGTGAAGGATTACCCAGATGTATTTCCAGAGAAACTACCAGGCATGCCGCCGGATCGAGACATTGAGTTTTTGGTAGAGTGGTTGCCAGGCACCGGACCAATATCGAAGAGACCATACCGGATGCCCGCAAATGATCAGGAGGAGATTAAGAAGCAAATTAAGGAGTTATTGGAGAAGGGTTACATTCGACAAAGTTCGTCACCATGGGGAGCCCCAGCGCTCTTGGTTGAGAAGAAGGATGGTTCTTTTAGAATTGTTGTTTATTATCGTGCTCTGAATGAGGTTACTATCAAGAACAAGTACCCACTGCTGATGATCAATGATTTGTTTGACCAGTTGCAAGGAGCTAAAGTATTTTCCAAGATCGATCTGCGATCAAGATACCACCATTTGAAGATCCAAGAACAGGATATACCTAAGACAGCCTTCACCACAAGGTACGGGCTACATGAGTATACGGTTATGTCATTTGGATTGACTAATGCCCCTGCCTATTTCATGAGTATGACGAATAAGGTGTTCATGGAGTACTTGGATAAGTTTGTTGTGGTGTTCATTGATGATATTTTGGTGTACTCGAAAAATAAAGAGGAGCACAAGGAGCATTTGCGTTTAGTTCTCGAGAAGCTCAGGGAACATCAGTTATACACCAAGTTCAGCAAGTGTGAGTTTTGGTTGAAGGAAGTTGGATTTTTTGGACATATTATATCAGGAGAAGGTATAGCAGTGGATCCTATCAAGGTTCAGTTTGTCACTGAGTGGTTGGCACCCACCTCAGTTGGAGAGATCCGCAGTTTTCTTGGACTCGCGGGATACTATCGGAGATTCATCAAGAATTTCTCCAAGATTGCGAAGCCAATGACGGAGTTGTTGAAGAAGGACACCAAGTTCAAATGGACAGATGAATGTGAGGCAAGTTTCCAGGAGTTGAAGAAACGTTTGGTTACAGCCCCAGTGTTGATTCTGTCGGATATACGCAAAGATTTCCAAGTGTATTGCGACGCTTCTCGCTTAGGACTTGGAGGTGTACTTATGCAGGACGGAAGAGTTGTTTCATATGCCTCACGACAACTTCGACTGCATGAGTTGAATTATGCCACACATGATTTGGAGTTAGCAGATGTAGTTCGTGCACTCAAGACCTGGAGACATTTTCTTATTGGAAATCGTTGTGATGTGTACACGGATCATAAGAGTTTGAAGTACATTTTCACACAGAAGGAGCTGAATCTCAGGTAGAGGAGATGATTGGAGCTTATAAAGGATTATGATATGAAGTTGCACTATCATCCAGGCAAGGCCAATGTCATAGCAGACCTTTGAGCCGGAAGAGTTATGCCAATACCCTTGTAAGCGGAGGATTGCCAAAGGAGCTGGCCGAAGATCTCAGGGAGCTTCATATGGAGATAGTCTCTAGAGGTTTTGTTGCAGCATTGGAAGTTCAGTCGGCATTATTGGGAAAGATTCGAGAAGCTCAGAAGGATGATAAGGAAATTGCTGAGATAAAGGAGAGGATGAGTAAAGGAAAAGCCAAAGGTTTTCATGAGGACGAGCACGACACCTTGTGATTTGAGGACCGTGTTTATGTGCCCAATAATGTGGAGATCAGGAAGTTGATACTTTAGCAAGCTCATGACTCGCCATACTCGATACACCCCATAAACACCAAGATGTATTTGGATTTAAAGGAGCGTTTCTGGTGGACTGGTATGAAGAAGGATATTGCCGAGTATGTAGCCGTGTGTGATGTATGTCAGAGAGTGAAGGAAGAACATTAGAAGCCAGCAGGATTACTGCAGCCTATGCCGATACCCGAATGGAAGTGGGTTAAACTTGGCATGAATTTCATCACCGGGTTGCCCAGGACCTGATCGGGATATGATTCTATTTGGGTAGTAGTGGATCGTTTGACCAAAGTAGCTCCCTTTATCCCAGTGAAAACCACCTATACGAGTGCGAAGTTGGCCAAGATATATATGACCAGGATCGTATGTCTGCATGGAGTTCCGAGGACCATCATATCAGATAGAGGGACCCAGTTTACTTCAAAGTTTTGGCACCAGCTGCACCAGACTTTGGGTACCAGACTAGAGTTTAGTACAACTTTTCATCCGCAGATAGATGGACAGACCGAGAGAGTCAATCAGATTCTGGAGGACATGTTGAGAGCTTGTGCGCTAGATTATGGATCTAGCTGGGATGATAATTTTCCCTACGCAGAATTCTCATACAACAACAGTTATCAAGCCAGTTTGAAGATGGCACCTTTCAAAGCTTTGTATGGACGGAGATGCAGGACACCGTTGATGTGGGATGAAGTTGGAGACCGTCAGTTGTTTGGACCAGATTTGATCAAAGAGTCAGAAGAGAAGGTTAAGTTGATTCAAGATAGACTGAAGGTAGCTCAGTACAGCAGAAGAGTTATGTAGACTCAAAACACAAGGAGGTAGTCTATGAAATCGGAGACAGAGCATATCTTCGTGTGTCACCTCTGCGAGGAGTTAAACGTTTTGGAGTTAAGGGAAAGTTAGCCCCGAGGTTTATAGGACCATACCGAGTTTTTGAGCATATGGGAGAAGTGGCCTACGAGTTGGATTTACCCGAAGGACTGCCAGGAGTTCGTGATGTGTTTCACGTTTCCTAGTTGAAGAAGTGCCATGCTGAGATGGTCGATATTCCTCTGAGAGATACAGTGCCCTGGAAGCGATTCAGTTGGATAGTGATCTAACCTATGAGGAGAAGCCTGTCAAGATTCTCGAGTTTTCCAGCCGAGTTACCCGCAACAAGGTTATCAAGTTTTGCAAAGTTCAGTGGAGCCACCATACCGAGGATGAAGCCACCTGGGAACGAGAGGATGATCTACGGAAAGACCACCCACACCTATTTTCTAGCCAACCCGAATCTCGAGGGCAAGATTCACCTTAAGGGGGGTAGGTTTGTAACATCCCAAATTATCAATTTGGAATGTTATACATTAGGTCATCCTATGCATATCATATTTTATTTGCATTTTGGTTTTGATCCTAGAAATTCTAAGCAACTCAAGGACCCACGGAGAGAGTTGGGGATTTCGTTTATTTTCATATTTGAATTTTCCTCAAATATTGAAAAGAGGATCATTTTGATTTTAATTATTTTTCTCTCTGAAATATTTCAATGTAAAAATAAATAAGAGGAGATAATATGACTTCTCCAAAATAAAATAAATATTGGAGGAAAAATGTTAAAATCAAATAAATAATTTTATTTGGATTTTATTGCTATTTTATTTGAATTAGAAAATATGCATTTTCTAAATTTGCATTTTTAGGCCAAGAAAATGTTCAATTTGTTTTAAATATTTTATTTAGACGGTGAAAATTGTTTTTGGCATTTTTAAATTTTTTATATTTATTTAGGATTTTTGTTTCGGCGGATTTTTTTTTAAAAAAAACTTCCAGGATCAAACTAGGCAGTGCCCACTGCCAAAGACCGCGTCGCTTCACCCCGAGCCGAGACCGACTCCACGCCTTGCCGCCACCTCGGACACCGCTTGCCTTGCCCTGTGCCACCTCCCCTCGACCCCTTTAAAAGCCGCCGCCCCGCCCCCACATCGCCACCCTGCCCGCGCAGCCCCGCCGCCTCTCCCACCTCGTCGGAAGCCACCGGATCTCGCTGCCGTTTTTTTGGTTTTTAGGTAAAAACCGCCCGGTTTTCTTAAAACCCTATATCGTTTTTTTGTTTATTTAGATCGGTTCGGTTTTCTTCAGTTTAGTTATTTAGCGTTCGTTCGTTCGTTTTAACGAACGAATTCGCCCGTTTGTCTCTGTTAGCGGACGTTCGGCCGATAGATTTTTCTTTTTCCGTTTATTTTCGGCCAGGGACCTATCCATAATTATTTTTATCACAGATTAGCCCCTGATCTTCAAACCCTCGCAACTTTTTAACCATTCGTCCAAATCCAGTGAAACCAACGCCAAAATCTTCGTCTCGAGCCCCCCTTTCTGTTTAATCATCTTGAACATGGTTTTGACAATTTAAAATTTGGTTTCAAGCGGATTTGTTTTCGAAGTTCTTTTGACCGTAGTTTCAGTTCCATAGCTCCGATTTGGTTGATTCTTTTTGCAAATCGAAGCTCTTCAGTTAAACTTGCAGATTTGATCTTCTTATTTGAGTTTTACCCTTGCATATATGCTTGAGTGCTTATTTGCTTGTTTGCGATAGAATTCCCAGAGTGCGAAGCGTGCTACTACGAGTCTCTAGGGTTTGCGGATTGTCAACAAGGCAAGTAACACATTGATCATACTCTTTTCATACCCAGTTTTTATGCATTAGTTCCCCTCAAACACTGCATGATTAGGATGTGATTAACTTGTGGGTATTGGGAAGTAGATGATGCGGTAGAACCTATTGCCCTTTTATTATCAAACCCTCGGGAGTTACTTCTACGTTATGCTTATACTGCTATGTTGTGCTCGTAGACGTGGATTGGGTAGGAGTGTATCCATGACAGATGTGAGATCATTAATGGTTAACTTAAGGTGGCTACTTAAATACACATCTGGGTGGATTGGTTGCGGGCACCTGGAGAATCCAGTGTTGTCCTAGGATATCCCGGAGTACTCGTGTGATCATCCTATGGTTCGCAACCCATGCTCAAAGGGATCATAAGATTATTCATGCTAGAAACTTCCGTGTGCAGCCACAAGCTATTGTGGGCTCTAGCATAGTTGAGTATGTTGCATGACCTCTTTCAGTGGTGGGCTAGCAGATGTGGGGGAAAGTAGGTGTAACTGTCCACCCAGAGTAAAGAGTTAATGTTTCAGAAAGACCGTGTCTCGGTCATCCGTTTCTCAAACACCATGTAGTGCGAGAAATCCAATGGAGGAGATTGAGACTTGTGGGGAAAAGTGCGCAAACCTCTACAGAGTGTACAAACTAATCATGGTTAGCCGTGTCCCCGGTTATGGACATCTTGAGTATCTGGTTCTTGGATTATCATGTTGATCTCATCACTCTAATTAATTGTTGGGTTGTTAATACTGCTTAATTAGGATTGAGTTGGAGGAACCTTCTCAATGTTTAACAACTACCATGATAGTTAAACAAAATATATTCCTTTGTTGTAGGGAAAAATTGGCTTTTTGCAAAACATTATAACCATAGAGCCTCCACCAGCCATATATGCATGTAGTGATAGCATTTATTACATTCATTGCTCTACTGTGTTATATTGCCAGCATATTCCATGTGCTGACCCGTTTCGGGCTGCAACATATCATGTTGCAGACTTTTGGGACGAAGAGTAAGGTGCGCTAGGTCGTTGTCGTGCACTTAGCTGTGTCGTTGGAGTTGATGGACTAACTTTATCTTCCAAGCCTTCCGCGGTTATCTTATTTAGATGGCCTTAAGCCATATTTATTGTAATAAGTTTTCTCTTGAGACTATCGATGTAATAAGTGTGTGATTGCACTCTGTTATAAATCCTTCAAGTATTGTGTGTGTCAGCATTACTGATCCAGGGATGACACTTATGCACAGAGATTCGACCGTTTGAGGTTGGATCGCTACATCTATCATGAAGATCATGGTGGTACTTTGAAGCACAAGTGTGGTAAAAGGATAGTAACATTGTCCCTTCTCTCTTTTCTCTCAATATTTTTGGGCCTTCTCTCATTTTTTGCCTCTTTTTTTTCTTCTGGAGTCTCATCCCGACTTATGGGGAATCATAGTCTCCATTATCCTTTCCTCACATGGGACAATGCTCTAATAATAAAGATCATCACACTTTTATTTACTTACAACTCAAGAATTACAACTCGATACTTAGAACAAAATATGATTATATGAATGCCTCCGGCGGTGTACCGGGATGTGCATTGAATCAAGAGTGACATGTATGAAAAAATTATGAACGGTGGCTTTGCCACAAATACGATGTCAACTACGTGATCATGCAAAGCAATATGACAATGATGAAGCGTGTCATAATAAACGGAGGGGTGGAAATTTGCATGGCAATATATATCTCAGAGTGGCTATGGAAATGCCATAATAGGTAGGTATGGTGGCTGTTTTAAGGAAGATATATGGTGGGTGTATGGTACCAGCGAAAGTTGCGCGGTACTAGAGAGGCTAGCAATGGTGGAAGGGTGAGAGTGCGTATTATCCATGGACTCAACATTAGTCATAAAGAACTCACATACTTATTGCAAAAGTTTATTAGCTATCGAAACAAAGTACTAAACGCATGCTCCTAGGGGGATAGATTGGTAGGAAAAGACCATCGCTCGTCCCCGACCGCCACTCATAAGGAAGACAATAAATAAATAAATCATGCTCCGACTTCATCACATAACGGTTCACCATACGTGCATGCTACGTGAATCACAAACTTTAACACAAGTATCTCTACAATTCACAATTACTCACTAGCATGACTCTAATATCATCATCCTCATATCTCAGAACAATCATAAGGAATCAAACTTCTCATAGTATTCAATGCACTTTATATGAAAGTTTATATTATATCCCTCTTGGATGGCCATCATATAAGGACTAAATTCATAACCGAAGCAAATTACCATGATGTTTAAAGACTCTCAAAATAATGTAAGTGAAGCATGAGAGTTCATCAATTTCTTCAAAATAAAACTACCGCCATGCTCTAAAAAGATATAAGTGAAGCACTAGATAAATGACAAACTACTCCAAAAGATATAAGTGAAGATCAATGAGTAGTCGAATAATTATGTAATTATGTGAAGACTCCTTCTCATAAATAAATTTTCAGATCTTAAGTACTTTATTTAGACAACAAGCAAAACTAAATAAAAGTACATTGCAAGGATAGCACATATCATGTGGTGAATAAAAATATAGCTCCAAGTAAGGTTACCGATGAACGAAGACCAAAGAGGGGATGCCATCAGGGGCATCCCAGAGCTTAGATGCTTGGTTGTCCTTGAATATTACCTTGGGGTGCCTTGGGCATCCCCAAGATTATGCTCTTGCCACTCCTTATTCCATAGTCCATCAAAACTTCACCCAAAACTTGAAAACTTCACAACACAAAACTCAACAGAAAATCTCATAAGCTCCGTTAGTATAAGAAAATAAATCCCACGTTTGGTACTGTTGTGAACTCATTCTTTATTTATATTGGTGTAATATCTACTGTATTCCAACTTCTCCATGGTTCATACCTTCCGATACTACTTATAGATTCATCAAAATAAGCAAACAACACATAGTAAACAGAATATGTCAAAAACAGAACAGTCTGTAGTAATCTGTAACTCTCGAATACTTATGTAACTCCGGAAATTCTGAAAAATTAGGACAACCCGAGCAATTTGTCTATTAATCTTCTGCAAAAAGAATCAGTATTTTATCACTCTTCTGTTAAAAATGAGAATTGTTTTCCTGAGCGCACAAGTTTCTGTTTTTCAACAAGATCAAATCAACTATCACCGTAAGCCATCCCAAAGGTCATGGCACTTTATTGAAACAAAAGTTATAAAACATGATTACTACAGTAGCATAATCATGTGAACACACAAAAGCAGTAGGTATAAATGTTGGGTTGTCTCCCAACAAGCGCTTTTCTTTAATGCCTTTTTAGCTAGGCATGATGATTTCAATGATGCTCACATAAAAGATAAGAATTGAAACATAATGGGAACATCAAGAAGCATATGACTAGCACATTTAAGTCTAACCAACTTCCTATGCATAGGGATTTTGTGAGCAAACAATTCATGGGAACAGGAATCAACTAGCATAGGAAGGCAAAACAAGTGCAACTTCAAGATTTTCAACACATAGAGAGGAAACTTGATATTATTGCAATATGTAAAAGCATATGTTCCTCTCTCATAATAATTTTCAGTAGCATCATGAATGAATTCAACAATATAACCATCACATAAAGCATTCTTTTCATGATCCACAAACATAGAAAATTTACTACTCTCCACATAAGCAAATTTATTCTCATCATTAGTAGTGGGAGCAAACTCAACAAAATAACTATCATGTGAGGCGTAATCCAATTGAAAATTAAAATCATGGTGACAAGTTTCATGGTTATCATTATTCTTTATAGCATACATGTTATCACAATAATCATCATAGATAACTACTTTGTTCTCATAATCAATTGGAACCTCTTCCAAAATAGTGGATTCATTTATTGATAAAGTCACGGCCTCTCCAAATCCACTTTCATCAATATTGTGAAAAGATCCAGCACCCTCCAAAATAGTGGGATCATTAGTACCTAGAGTTGACACTCTTCCATACCCACTTTCATCAATATAATAATCATAAATAGGAGGCATGCTATCATCATAACAAATTTGCTCATCAAAACTTGGAGGACTAAAAATATCATCTTCATCAAACATAACATCCCCAAGCTTGTGGCTTTGCATATCATTAGCATCATGGATATTCAAGGAATTCATACTAACAACATTGCAATCATGCTCATCAATCAAAGATTTAGTACCAAACATTTTAATGCATTCTTCTTCTAACATTTTGGCACAATTATCAAAATCCTTATTTTCACGAAAGACATTAAAAAGATGAAGCATATGAGGCAACCTCAATTCCAATTTTTGTAGTTTTCTTTTATAGAATAAACTAGTGATAAAACAAGAAACTAAAAGATTCGATTGCAAGATCTAAAGATATACCTTCAAGCACTCACCTCCCTGGCAACGACGCCAGAAAAGAGCTTGATGTCTACTACGCAACCTTCTTCTTGTAGACTCGTGTTGGGCCTCCAAGCGTAGAGTTTTGTAGGACAGTAGCAAATTTCCCTCAAGTGGATGACCTAAGGTTTATCAATCCGTGGGAGGCGTAGGATGAAGATGGTCTCTCTCAAACAACCCTGCAACCAAATAACAAAGAGTCTCTTGTGTCCCCAACACACCCAATACAATGGTAAATTGTATAGGTGCACTAGTTCGGCGAAGAGAACAAGTGCAATATGGATGGTAGATATAGGTTTTTGTAATCTGAAAATATAAAAACAGCAAGGTAAATAGTAACAAAAGTGAGCAAAACGTATTGCAATGCTTGGAAACAAGGCCCAGGGTTCATACTTCCACTAATGCAAGTTCCCTCAACAATGATAACATAATTGGATCACATAACAATCCCTCAACGTTCAACAAAGAATCACTCCAAAGTTTCTATCGCAGAACGCAGGACGAAAACGTGCATCAACTCCTATGCATAGATTACCCTAGTGTCACCTCGGGAATCCACGAGTTGAGTGCCAAAACATACATCAAGTGAATCAATAGAACATCCCATTGTCACCACAGATATCCCGTCGCAAGACATACATCAAGTGTTCTCAAGTCCAATACTCAATCCAACATAACAAAACCTCAAAGAGCAAGACTCAATTCATCACAAGAAGGTAGAGGGGGAGAAACACCATATGATCCAACTATAATAACAAAGCTTGCGGTACATCAAGATCGTGCCAAATCAAGAACACGAGAGAGAGAGAGAGAGAGAGAGAGAGAGATCAAACACATAGCTACTGGTACATACCCTCAGCCCCGAGGGTGAACTACTCCCTCCTCGTCATGGAGAGCGCCGGGATGATGAAGATGGCCACCGGTGATGGTTTCCCACTTCGGCAGGGTGCCAGAACAGGCTCCCGATTGATTCTTCGTGGCTACAAAGGCTTGCGGCGGCGGAACTCCTGATCTAGGTTTATTTCTAGGGGTTTCTATATTTATAGGAATTTTTCACGTAGAGAACAAGTCAAGGGGGTCCATGAGGAGCACACAAGACCGGAGGGCGCCCCTAGAGGGGTAGGGAGCACCCTCCACCCTTGTGGAGGCCTCGTGGCTCTTCCAGCCCAACTCTTTTGCTTTGGGGGCTTCTTCTGGTCCATAAAAAATCATCGTAAATTTTTAGGTCATTTGGAATCCGTTTGATATTCCTTTTCTGTAAAACAAGGCAAAAACAGAAACTAACACTGGGCTCTAGGTTAATAGGTTAGTCCCCCAAATCATATAAAATAGCATATAAATGCATATAAAACATCTAAGATGGATAATATAATAGCATGGAACAATAAAAAATTATAGATACATTGGATACGTATCATGCTCCCCTCAGAGCCCCCCTATGGTACTTCTTTGGCCCATCTTGTGTCTTTTGGTCCACAATTTGTTTTCAAAAGGTTTCGCCGCGTTTGGACTCTGTTTGGTATTGATTTTCTGTGAAGTAAAATACAAGCAAAAAACAACAACTGGCACTGGGCACTATGTCAGTAGGCTAGTCCCAAAAATGATATAAAGTTGCTTTAAAATGATTTTAAAACGTCCTAGAATGATAATATAACAGCATGGAACAAATAAAAAATTATAGATACGTTGGGGACGTGTCAGCATCCCCAAGCTTAATTCCTGTTCGTCTTCATGTAAGTAAATGATAAAAAATAGAATTTTTGATGTGGAATGCTGCCTACCATGTTCATCACCTATTCTTTTCTTTTATAGCATGGACATTTGGACTTTTACATGGTTCAAAATAATAGTCTAGTTCTGACATGAAGATTTCAATACTCAAGCATATCAACAAGCAACCATGTCTTTCAAAATATTAACACTAAAGCAAGTTATCCCTAGCCCATCATGCTCACTCATTGATCCATTCATGAAACACACTCGCATATTAGTTACATCCAATGCTCAAGTACGATCATAGTGCCCCCTAGTTTGTGCTTTATAAGAGAAGATGAAGACTCAAATAAAGATAAAAAATGCATAAAGTAAATAGAAAGGCCCTTAGCAGAGGGAAGTAGATATTTGTAGAGGTGCCAGAGCTCAAAGCTTAAATTGAGAGATAAAATATTTTGAGAGGCATATTGTTCCCATCAACGAAAACGACAGAGTAATTCCCAACACTTTCCATGCTAGATATACCATAGGCGGTTCCCAAACAGAAAATAAAGTTTATTCCCCTTTCCACCATTCTTTCACAATCCATGGCTAGCCGTATCCATGAGTGCCTTCCATAGAAACACTTTTCAAGGAATTTATTATTTGACAATATAAAGTAAATTTCATTTTCGTTTTGGGACTGGGCATCCCTATTATCACCGCACTCTCGTGCAATGATAAGTGAATAAATACTCATCTTGAGTATAACACATCTAGCTTGGAAAATATTGGCCACCCCTGCCGCTTCATGAGCGGTAAGAGCACACAAAAAGGAAATTCATTTTGAAAATTAGAGATGACACATACAAATTTGCTTAGAGCGGCACAGAAATACCGCATATAGGTAGGTATGATGGACTAATATGGCAAAACCGGGTTTAAAGAATTTGGATGCACAAGTAGTATTTCTACTTGAAATGCAGTGGAGGCTAGCAAATAGACTGAGAAGCAACAGACCAAGAAACAAAAAATCACATAAGCGATCATTAAGCACAACTAACACTGAATAATGCACCACAAGTAGGATATAATTTCATTGCATAAATATTAACTTTCGTGCTTGCATAGGGAATCACAAACCTTAACACCAATATTCTTACTAAAGCATAATTACTCACCAACATGACTCACATATCACTATCATCATATCTCAAAACTATGACAAAGAATCAAGTTTATTTTGTCCAATGATCTTCATGAAAGTTTTTATTATATCCCTATCGATGTACTAAAGTTTGGGCTCTTTTGGTACCCCTTACTTATGCAGGCGATTCAGCCCGTGGCAAGGTTTAATGAGGCAGTGGGAGGCAAAATCTGGGGCGACCAAAGGCGGCATCGAGCCGATGTCGAGAGGAAGCGAAGACAAGCTGAACCCCTGGCAAGATACTTTCCGGGGTGGTTTGCGATCCCCGACAAGCTCCTTGCTGGGATGGTTTGCGAAGCCTCAGCAAGACCACTTTGAGGTTGAGAGCTCTGACACCATCGACAATGTCAAGACCAAGATCCATGGGCATCTGTGTGGTGGCATGCAGATCTTTGTGAAGACCAGGAGGCAAAGTCCCCAGCAAGGCTCTTCTTTGGGGGCGTTCTGAAACCCGGCAAGATTCTTGCCGGGACGTTTCTCGCCACCCTATTCGTCAGCGCAGGGCAAGCTTCACGCGATGCATCGCAAATGATCTTAATCCATGTGCATCGCTCGATAGCGCATAGTTGATCGACTGCATTGCTGTCACGTCATGATAAGCAGCCACGCAGCCCTTGGTGAAGAAGAGGACTTGATTTTCCGCCCAAGATCCAAGAACACTGCATTTTACGCTGCTGCTTCAACTGGTAAAATCCTCGGCTGACGCTAGATCTGCCCTGGATCCGTGATCCCTCCTATGGTTTGGCAGGGAAGAGGGGTGCACAAAGAGCAGATCTAACGATCAACACGAGGGATTTTTACCCAGGTTCGGGCAGCTGAGAAGCGTAAAACCCTAGTCCTGCTTTGAGTGTATATTGAGTGTTCTTGAGCTTTGGCTAGTTGCTACGCATTCAAACTGGGCTGGAAAATCCAAAAGTCCCTTCCAGACGCTTTAGGCCTCCTTTTTATACCAAGGCTGCTGCGGTGTACAGCATACTGTGAGGTGTAAAGTAGCTACAGTACATGCTTATCATCGACGTTTTAGGACAAACGATTAAATGCGTTGGTTACGATCTGCTAACTTTATCGGGGACGCAAATAGAGCCCATCCGTCCGCCGCCTCACCCCATCTTGACACACACCTGTGATGACGAGGCATGCAATGCCAAGTCGATCGCTAGTCAGCAGGCCGAGCGTGGCAGGTGATCTTCACGAAGATCCTGATGCCATGCCACCACGCAGGTAAGCCGCCTCGCTGGCAGGCCGCTGTATACCGGAGTGGTGGCAGGGTCGCGGAACCTTGCCGTGTGCGAGCCTTGCCGCGGCCTCACAGACGTCCCCAACAAGAATCTTGCCGGGGCCTCACAGACGTCCCCGGCAAGAATCTTGCCGGGGCCTTGCAAATGTCCTCAGCAAGAGCCTTGCTGGGGACTTTGCCTCCTGGTCTTCACAAAGATCTGCATGCCACCACGCAGATGCCCCTGGATCTTGGTATTGACATTGTCGATGGTGTCAGAGCTCTCAACCTCAAGGGTGGTGGTCTTGCTGAGTCTTCGCAAACCATCTCGGCAAGGAGCTTGCCGGGGATCGCAAACCACCCCGACAAGAATCTTGCCGGGGTTCAAATTTTGTCTTCCGCTTCTCCGACATCGGCTCGGATGTCATCTTGGTCGTCTTGTATTTGGCCTCCAGCTGTCCCTCACAAGCCTTGTCGCTGGTGGCAAGAATCGCCTGCACAAGTAAGGGGTACCAAAAGGGCCCAAACTTTAGTACACCGACAGGAGCCCCCGGGCCTGGGCCACACACGCGGGTGCGATGCGTTGTTGGGCTAGGCCCAAATAGTGCACGGGCACGCGTGGCAGGGTTTAACTGTTGTGATCATCTCGTTTGCGGCGCTTCCCTACGATCCATATTGAGTGCGCGAGATGGGGTGCGTGTGCGTAACGGTCGCAACAGTAGCTCGCCTGTGCAAACGCCTTCACATCGAACAGTAAAGAGGCAGCCCCACGCCTTCCCCATAAAAAGAGGAATCCGCAGAGGCGCTTCACATTTACCCCTTGCCCGTTCCAATCTAGGAACCACCGTCATCTTCCTCCTCGAGCCCGAAACCACTACAAAAAAAGACACATCCGTGACATTTTGGGCCGAACGAAATTTTTTTCTGTCTTTCATATGACACTTCTATGACGATAATTGTGACAAAACCTAGTATCATCATAGATGTGGTGGGCTCCTACTTCTATGACAAAAAATCATGACATAAAATGGGCTTTTCGTCCTGGGCGGGCCGAAGACGCAGCTGCATGACATTCTTTGGGCCGGCCCATGACGGAAAAACCGTGGTAGAAGCGAGGGGAGGAAAATTTCGGGAGTTCCCGACACGGTGGGAGGTCGGGGCCGAGTGATGCGCTGCTTTCTCGTGACACGCACGCGCATGTGTGCGTAGGCGTTATTCTAACTGAACCCGAGCGAGGCGTTGGGCTCTAACTGAACCCGAGCGATTGCACTGCAGGCTACGCATTACTGAACCCGAGCGATCGATGGCTGTTAACTGAACCCGATCGAGCGATTCCTTCGCTACTGCTGCTAACTGAAGCCGATCGATGCTGCCTCTGGGATGAACAGTGAGTGTTGCGGGAGGGTTTGGATGAACAGTGAGCGGTGGCGTTTGCCTCTGGATGAACAGGACCCTGTGCTGTGGAGGGCTGGATGAACAGTAGACGGTGGAGGGGTGCCCGTGGAGGGGTGGTTGAACAGGACCCCGTGGTGTGGAGGGCTGGATGAAGAGTAGACGGTGGAGGGGTGGTTGAACAGTAGCCGGTGGAGTAGCGCGCGGTGGAGGCTGGATGAACAGGAGCCCGTGGAGGCTGGAGGAGGTCGTCGGTGGAGATGAACAGTATCCCGTGGAGTCCCGTTTTGCGGTACGCCACACCCTCCCGGCGAACAGGACCCCTGCTTGACCAGAAGCGCCCAACACAAGTCCGTTTAAATGCTTTTATGGCGGCACGCCACACCTCCCGATCAACAGGACCCCAAGCCACCGTAGGAGGTCCGTTTGCTCCTGCTTTTGGCGGCACGCCACACCCTCCCGATCAACAGGACCCCTGCTTTGACCGTAGGAGGTCCGCTTTCTCCGCTTTTGGCGGCACGCCACACCCTCCCGATCAACAGGACCCCGCTCAACGTAGGAGGTCCGCTTCTCCGCCAGCGGTACGCCAGGCCTCGTTTCCATCGCCTGTTCCGTCCAAGCCCTCTCGATGAACACGACCACGCATTCCGTTCCGACCCAGCCGGTTGGCTCCCACGCGTTCCGTTGCCTCCCGATGAACACGACGCATTCCTTTGCCTCCCCATGAACACGACGCACTCTGTTGCCTCCCCATGAACACGATGACGACGCTGTTTCTCCGTTCCGACCCAGCCAACACGAGCCCTGGTCGTACGTATGCGCGAGTAGGCGTTCGAGACCCCGCCCGTATGTACACATACGTGGCCGTATTTTCTTTCTTGCATCCTGGCCGATGTACGTACGTGTACATGCTATGTGCACGCCTCTACGACACGCGGCGCGCCTCTACAACGACCAAGATGTACGCATACATCGTCGTGACCAGAATGAGAACGCCACGACGCTTCGACCGTGTGGGTCCCGACCGCCGTGCACTTCCTTGCGTGCGAAGATGTAGCTGGTGGGTCCCAGCTGTGGGGCGAATCGTTTTTGCTGGACGCACTTCCTTGCATGCGAAGATGTAGCCGTGGGTCCCAGCAATGGGGGCGACCGTTTTTTGCCCGGACGCACTTCCTTGTACGTAAAGGTGTAGCTGGTGGGTCCCAGCAATGGGGGGGCGAATCTTTTTTGCCGGACGCACTTCCTTGCATGCGAAGATGAAGTCAGGTGGGTCCTAGCGATCGGGAAACGTTTTTCCGCGAAATACTGGCCCATCCGTGGGTCCCACCTGTCAGTGGAGGAACCATTATTTTCCTCATAATAAGGAGGCACTTCCTTACGGCCGTGGACCCACTGTCACCTTCTCCACGCATGTACCACGTCCGATGGAAGCCATTCCTTGACCACGTTGACCACGCCGCCGAGAGCACCGTGGCGATGGACGACGGCGAGGCCTAGGAAGGGGACGACGCGGAGCCGGGAAGACGCGGCGATGGGATGCCCACGCGTAGAGGAGTATGAGGGTTCACCTGCTCGGTCAAGCCGGTGTGAGGCTGCCGTCGCCCGCAGAATAACAGGGGGTGTGGTACGTAGAGAGGATGGCCCGCCAGCGGTGGGAGTAGTAGGGGCGGTGAGGCCTCACAAGCTTCACAGCCGCCACGGGCGGCGAGGAAGCAGTGGCACGACCGGGCGCCGCTGGACGGCCGGAGCAAGAAGACTAGAGGTTGAAGAAGCACTACGGCCGTTAGATGGACATCGACGGTCACCGGAGCTAGAATCGTTCATATATTGACTAAAGTTGACAAAGGCATCCGTCCCATCAACTTAGTAGCCCCAAGAAGTCAGCCTCCCACCAAGGTGGGTCCCAGCTAGGTGGGTATTCATTTTTGTGCGTAATAAGGAGGCACTTCCGGTGGGTCCGAGCCGACAATGGGGAACGTTTTCGAAATACGGTGGTCTGGCCCTATGGGTCCCAGCAGTCGTGGGGCAAACATTTTTTTCAAGGAAATACTGGTGGCCCGTCCGTGGGTCCCCGCAGGTGTGGAGGAATAATTATTTTCCACGTAATAAGGAGGCACTTCCTTGCGGCTGCCGTGGACCCAAATTTGTCGACCTCTCCACATACAAGATTTCTTCTGATGGAAGTCGGTCGTTGACCACATTGACCACGCCGCACCGAGAGCACCACGGCGGTGGACGACGGCGAGGCCTAGGAAGGGGACGACGCGGAGCCGGGGAAGACGCGACAGTGGAAGCCCGCACAGAGAGGAGTACGAGGGTTCACCGGTTCGGCTGCGGTGTGAGGCTGCCGTCGCCGCAGAATAACAGGGGGTGTGGGTGAGTAGAGGGATGCCCGCCAGCGGTGGGAGTAGTAGGGGCCTTGAGGTCTGCGGCGGCAAACCCTGGCCACGGAGGCGGAGAAGCGTCCGGCCAAATGTTGCTTTGGCGGCCGGAGCAAGAAGATCGAGATTGAAGAAATGACGATCGCTGGATTGACATCCAACGATTACGTCTCGCTAGAATCGCTTTGTTGACGTATATAATAACTAAAAAAATCTTGCATACGGCGTCAACTAAACAGGCCCACAAGTCAGACCACTCCTCTTTTTATTTAATAATTTATATATAGCTCATGGCAACTTCTTATGCAATTTATTGCGCCGTTTTTTTTGGCTGAGGCCAATTTCGCATATTTCGTGGGTTCCAAACTATTTTTAATACCGAAATGTCGAGCCAGATTTAAAGTACTTTGAAGATATATTTAAATTAGGTTAATGCCCAAAGTGAAATAGGAATCTGAAAATGTGAAAAAAATCAGAAATTATAAAGTAATTGCCAATTTGTCATCTGCTTTTATATTTACAACCCATTTCATATTACTTTCAAGATTTGTAGGCGTCTTGAAAGAGTTGCAGCCCATCGTATGTAGAAAAATAAGTAGGCATGGATTGGGTATTCTTCGTAAAAAAAAATAAACCGGGCTCATTTTCACAAAGAAAAAATAGCTGGGCTGGTCACATGGTGAACATAAAATATAAGCTCGGGCTAGACGGGCCACGGCCAGCTTCAAACCCCGCTCCGCCTTAACAATACCAAACAAAAAAACTGCTCGAGTAGCTACGTCCCTGTGTGTCACCGATCTTGTGCCGTTCTCTTGTCTATTGACTATATACGCCACAATGTCGTGGGTCCCGGATGTCGGAAAACACTAGGAGGAAGCATTTTATTTTTCCATACGCCGACGTGGTGGGCTCCTACCGTCATCCTTTCCACGCATTTACGCCGATTCCTGTTGTTTGTTGACCATGTTGACAATGCGAGAGGGCGGCGCCAAGGGCGAAGCGCACCAAAGCGTCAAGGAGGACGCCGACGTTAACGATTTAGGAGACGGTGGGATGGCGATCGGCGCCGAGGCGCAGCCACCGTGGAGGCGGAAGCAGGCGGCTCGGCCAAGGCCGGTTTGGTTTTGGCGGCTGGAGGAAGACAGGATCAAGAAACACGATGCATCGTAAAAGCAGTAGGAGTACTTAACAACCTTAACTGAAACCAGCAGGGGCACTTAACAACCAAAGCTGAAAGCAATATGAGTACTTATACAGGTTCAACCGTACAAAGCATGCCTCGAACAGTGCTAATTTGCCTACAGTTAACCAAGGGTGAGGCCGCCAAGCCCCAGGACAAGGCCCAGGCGCATCCACAACCTTCTGAAAGCGGCTTCATCTCGCAACATGGTCAATAAACAGGATATTCACTTTAGAGCCATGGAAAAGCATGAACATAATCTTCTATCCTATTCTCCAAGATGGACGGGCCTTCATTATTTGAGACCACCCATGAATAAGTATCTTTTCACCTCCAAGGGGAATTGAGTAGGTCGACATAAACATCATGTTGTGACCAAGCGCAAGTCTGACCCGACCATGGTCAGGCATCTGTATAGGAACAATAGAACTCGGCAGTTCTTGTTTCAAGAAGATCACAGCTGTAAAACTGTGTATAGGCAATAGTTTATGAACAACATATATAACGGAAAACAGCTCGTACCATAAGTTTCTCGAAATACGCTTGGACCTATTCAACAAGTGCAGCAGTGGCACACATATCCCACGTGGCCTTCCACCATTTAAACACCCCACAAGGACCTCAAGACGATCAATAAAGTGTAGGAACCTGTGGATGTCGATCTAGTCAACTTCAGTGCCATTAGTAATGTACCGAAAGTTATTACAGAGTAACAAACGAGCGCATCGCTTAACTCTGAAAAAACCTACACGTGCCACCAATTATAAGAAAATATTAGTTGGAAGTAGCATCTTAGCGAGAGATTCGCTGCTACTTCTAAAGTTAAATTGTGATTAGTTAGGCGTAATAGGTGGATTAAGAAGTAATCGAGGCAACAAGCAAGAACCGGACACAAAACTAACATGGATGAACAATTGGAGCGACGCCGGGTGGAAGATTGCAGTGAAGATGAGACCAGGTTCTGCTATTTCCGTCAATATTCGTGCGCCAACTTTCAGTCCGTAACACTTGAGAAAGTTTTTCCAAGTTCGGCCATAAAAAAGCAGCAATCTTCTTGGTTCATGAACCCAACTCGGAACTTATATCCATGGCTTGTCTTCACTGTGACCATTAAAATAGTGTATTCAGTTATGGCAAGGCCGAGCATCTTGAGTACATGTGTTCTGGCAGAGAAAATAATACACTGCAGGAAAAATAATATGAGAACACAACATGTTAAAAAAAACCCCACCCTCCCGGATAGAAAAGAGGATTCTAGGAACATACCGCGGCGCTGCTTTCAAAATGCTGTGTTAGGATGAGAAGGAACAAGTGTGGCGTCTCGCCAAGGGCGCAGAAACCTGTAGGGTACTCGCACTTTAGGCACTGCAAATGAAACACACTAGACTCAGTAGGAAGAAAAATGCATCAATGGAGGCGGCTGCCATCCTAGGGTTACCTGCGACCATGGGACTTGGATTTATCGGGGATGGATGAAGAATTCGTACCTGGTTCTCCATGAGAAAACCCTATGCAATCGCCGAGAGGGGGTTTTCTCTGAACAAGCGAGCGAGGAGAAGGGGATTCAGGCCAGTGAAATATTGCCGCTTGTCATTCCAGCTTACTACTTAAGTTGGAAAGGGGAGGGGTTGTGATTTGATGGCTCATTGGGCATTATCGCGCGCCATTTAATCGGGATGTGTCTACCGTGAAGTTGTGCACTCTAATTTGTGCATATGGCACGTGGACCCGTGCCGGTTGCCCCACATATCAGCGAAAGGAAGTAGAAAGACAGGAGTAACTAGTTACACATAAATATATTTTTGACAGAGATACTCCTCCCAGAAAGAAATATACAAATCTTTTATATCACAGGCTCACCTTGCCGAGAACATACTGTCGGCATTCTGGGAACGGGGGTCCCCAGACTTGCCTGCCTGCAGCCTGCGGCGTGGCTCAAGTGGGGGCCCAGCTCGGCCCAGCTTCATCAGCTCAAGCTCAAGACCCTCACGAGGGGCCAAGCCTCGCGGGGCGGACAACAGGAACCTACCTCAGGAGCAGCCTTGTCAGGCAGGCTCACGAGGAGGAGGAGAGATCAAGGCGGGGTACCTCGCGAGGGTGCCTCATGATGCAAGCCATGACGATCAAGGCCAGGCGAGCGCCAGGCGGGCGCCAGCCCGCACAGTGTCCTCATTTCCCCTTTGGTGCAAAGAAGGCAAGCACAGGCCAAGGCATCAGGCACAGGTTGCCGCTTCGGTGCAACAAGACCAAGACCAGCAGAACGGCAGGATAGGAGGTCATCGTGGAGCCCAGGACGGCGTCACCGTCAGAGCCTTTGGCAGTCGAAGACCGACTTTAGTCAGGATAAGTGTACTAGATGTTCCCCTTCAAAATGGCCAACTGTTGGCGCCCTTCCCGCTCATTATTTGGGAAGAGGCTCAGGGCCGCCCCCTATAAATAGGACTAGCCACCACAAAGAAGAGAGAGACAGAAAACAAGGCGGACCCCTAGAGAGAGAAAAAGAGGCAACTGAACTCACCCAAGCAGTTCATCGCACCAGCTCAAGAACTGCCCCTCGCGAGGCTGTTCTTCCCTTGTATTGTTCATCATCAACCCCTGAGGCAATCCACCACACCGCAAACTAGAGTAGGGTATTACACCACAACGGTGGCCCGAACTAGTATAAACCTTGCGCCTCTCGTGTTGTTCATCGTTCATAGTTTAGATCCCTCGCAATCCATCGACGCACGCGAACTGGTAGGGGAAAGATCTCCGTGCGCACCCCAGTGTTCGAACATCAAGGGTCTGCCGGAACCCGAAATCCGACATTTGGCGCGCCAGGTAGGGGTGCGCCGGAGTCTTCCTTCCGCTGGTCGTGTGAAGGCTTCCGTCGCGTCCATGGTTGATGCTCGCCGAGCTCGCGTCGAGTGCCGGGCTGCTCATGCCGCTCGAGTCGCCCAGACGGCTCCCATCAGCGGACGCCCCCGCCGTTCCCCGTCGCCTGCCGCCAACGCCGCCAACGGACCGGTGGGGAACGGGCAGCAGACCTATTGGGGGGAACTGCGCGACCTCTGCCTCGCCCCTCGCGCTGGGCCGGCGCCCTCGGTCGTCGCCGCTCTCCTGGGCGGCTCACTGGCGCCACCTTCGAGCCGTCACGTCAAGTCGTTCACCCGCCAAATCGCCACCGCCTCCAAGCGCCAGGGAGCCCCGCCGGGCTGGGTGGCGCCCGAGGCCGACCTGCTCTTCAACTCACACGATCACCCCTCCAACCCCGCCGGGTCTGGTGCGCTCCCGATGTTGTGCACCCCCACCATCTGCGAAGTGGCGGTTACCAGGACCCTCATCGATGATGGAGCCGGCCTCAACGTGCTCTCTATGGAGGCCTTCAGCCTCCTCCATGTGCCACCAGAGCGGCTCCAGCCCAGCAGACCCTTTTCCGGAGTCGGAGCTGGCTCCACCGCCTCATTGGGACAAATTCGCCTCCCGGTGACCTTCGGCACCCGCGACAACTTCCGCACAGAGCTGATTGACTTCGACGTCGCCCCCATCGGCCTCCCTTACAACGCTATCCTCGGCTACCCGGCCTTGGCTCGGTTCATGGCAGCAACTCACCCGGCGTACAACCTCATGAAGATGCCCGGGAGCAGCGGCGTCCTTACCGTGTCGGGAAACGCTGGAGAGGCACTACAGGCGCTCAAGCATGTTTTCAAAGCGGCTGCAGCGGCATGACCCGCCGGCGTTGACGCTCTCGAGCCCAAGGGGGCTGCACCATCCAAGAAGAAGCAGCTATTCACTCAAAACAAGGCGGAAACCAAGCAGGTACCAGTCGGTGAGGACGGGTCAACTGACGCCACCTTCACCATAGGTGCAAATCTCGAGCCCGAGCAGGAGGAGGCCTTGGTAAAGTTCCTGCGCGCAAACAAGAAGGTGTTCGCATGGGGGCCTGATCAGCTGGCAGGGGTCCCGAGGGGCGTGATTGAGCATCACCTCAACGTGCCCCCAACGTGCGCCCGTGAAGCGTATACAGGCGACAAATTCACGTAGAGAAACAAGCTTTTATCGTCCAAGAGACCGACAAGCTAGAGGCAGCAGGGGTTATTCGCGAGGTCCGCTACCTGGATTGGCTAGCCAACCCAGTTGTCGTGCCAAAGAAAGGAGGAAAGGAGCGTATGTGTGTCGACTTCACCAACCTCAACAAGGCCTGCCCACAGGATCCATTCCCGCTTCCTCGCATTGACCAGATCGTCGATTCCACCGCCGAAAAGCGACCTGTCAGGCTTCCTGGATGCCTTCTCGTGCTATCACCAGATCAAGATGGCGGTAGAAGACGTGGAAAAACGGCTTTCACGACCCGGCGGAGTGTACTTCTATACCGCATGCCGCTTTGGGTTGCGAACGCAGCGCGCGACCTTTTCAGCCGGGCGATGCACATCGCCTTGGGCCGACAGCTCGGGAGGAATGCTGAGGCATACGTTGACGACATCGTGGTGAAGTCTTGGGAGGCAAGAACCCTGATACAGGACTTGGAAGAAACCTTCGCGAGCCTCGAAAAAGTTGACCTGCGGCTCAACCCGGAGAAATGCGTATTTGGAGTCCCCTCGGGCAAGCTCCTGGGTTTCCTTGTGTCCCACAGGGGCATTGAGGCCAACCCGAAAAAGGTCAAGGCAGTCGAAGATATGAGACCGTCAAAGACCCTCAGAGAAATGCAGAAACTCACCGGGCGCGTGACCACGCTAGGACGTTTCACCTCCAAGCTGGGAGAACGAGCACTGCCATTCTTCAAGCTGATGAAGAAGAAAGGCCCCTTTGAATGGACCGAAGAGGCCGACAGGGCATTTCAAGAGCTCAAGAGGTACCTTACCAGCCCTCCAGTGATGGTCACGCCACGCCCACTTGAGCCCCTGGTGCTCTACCTCGCCGCCACACCCTAATCCGCGAGCGCAGCCCTAGTGGTGGTTCGGGAGGAGCGCCAGATCAAGGCTGCGCCACGCCTGGCTATGGCCCCGGTCGCGGCAGCACAAGACCAAGAAGACCTCGCGAAGGTGACGACCCCGGCAGACGGAGACCAGCCTCAGCAGGAAGATGCCCCTAGAGCCGAAGAGGCCGCGCCAGCGGCCAAAGGCTGGGGCTCCATCGCCGAGAGGCATCGAGACCCTCCGGAGGGCACGGGCCTCACAAGACTCCTACTCTCGCCGAGCATCCGGTGTACGCCGTCCAAGACGGTGTCAAGGGGACACGAGGGCACGGTACCCCATGCCCCAAAAGCTCCTCCTCGCGCTATTGGTAGCCTCACGCAAACATCAACACTACTTCCAGGGTCATCCCATCAAGGTCGTCTCAGCATACCCTCTGGAGAGGGTGCTCAGGAGCCCCAACTCAGCTGGAAGAGTCGCCGAGTGGAACATCGAACTGCAAGCATTTCTGCTGGAGTTCAGCACAACCAGAACCATCAAGGGGGCCGCATTGGCAGATTTCATGGCAGAATGGACGGAGGCACCTGGCGAAGCAAGCGAAGACCGGTCGCTTTCTCCGAGGAGCGAAGCACCAGACGGCTGGGTCATGTACTTCAACGGGGCATTCTCCCGACATGGCGTGGGGGCCGGCGCAGTGCCTGTATCCCCTACTCAGGACAAGCTCTACTACGCCGTGCAGCTCTGTTTCCAGCATGGGGAAAATGTCTCCAACAACATAGCAGAATACGAAGGCCTGATAGCCGGCCTGAGAGCCGCAATCGCTTTGGGGGTAAAGCGCCTCATCATCAGGGGCGATTCGCAACTCCTCATCAACTTCTCCAACAAGATATACGAGCCGAAGGACGAGCACATGGAAGCCTACCTCGCGGAGGTTCGCATGATGGAGAAATAGTTCTGGGGACTGGAGCTGCAGCACGTGCCACGCGACACCAATCACGAGGCAGATGACATCGCCAAGAGAGCGTCCAGGCGGCTGCCTCAGGAGCCTGGCGTCTTCGAGGAGCGACTCTTCAGACCCTCGGCGGCACCGTCACTATGCAGCACGGTGCAGCCTCGGGAGGAGCTCCCCCAACCGCCTACCTCGGGAGCCCCGGCCTGTGGCCCGGCATCAGGGGCGCGCCTGCTCTTGGCGTTGGAACCTCAGGAGGGGTGCTGGATCACAGAGCTCAAGAGCTACTTGGTACAAGGGACCCTGCCGGAGAAGGAGGAGGAGGCGGAGCGTGTGGCGCGGCAAGCCACGGCCTACTGTATCAGGGACGGGGAGCTTTACCGGAGGCGGCCGAATGACGTGTCCCTACGCTGCATCCCCAGAGAGCAAGGGAAGGAATTGCTGGAAGACATACACGGCGGAGACTGTGGGCACCACTCATCGTCGCGAACCCTCGTTGGCAAGGTGTTCCGCAGCGGGTTCTACTGGCCCACAGCGCTCAGCGACACAGTCGAGCTGGTAAAGGCTTGCGAGGCCTGCCAATTTCACGCCAAGCAGATCCATCAGCCGGCGGGAGGTCTGCAAACTATACCCCTCTCATGGCCATTCGCGGTTTGGGGGCTGTACATTCTGGGCCCGTTCCCTCGGGCGCCAGGGGGCTATCGCTACCTCTACGCCGCCGTGGACAAATTCACCAAGTGGACTGAGGTGGAAGCTGTCCGCACCATCCCAGCAGGCTCAGCGGTCAAGTCATCAAGGGCCTCGTGAGCCGGTTTGGGGTGCCTAACCGCATCATCACCGACAACGGTTCACAGTTCACCCGTAATCTCTTCAAAACGTCATGTGCTAACCTTGGAACGCAGATATGCTACGCCTCAGTGGCGCACCCTCGGAGCAACGGCCAGGCCGAGCGAGGCAACGCGGAGGTCCTTAAGGGCCTCAAGACCAGGACCTTCAAGAAGAAACTGGAGGCCTGCGGCAGGGGCTGGTACGACGAGCTCCAGTCAGTGTTGTGGCCCATCCGCACAACCGCGGCCAAGTCGACTGGCGAGACCCCTTTCTTCCTCGTCTACGGAGCAGAGGCTGTTCTCCCTCACGAGGTCAGGCGTCGCTCCGCACGGGTCCTGGCGTTCGACGAGGTGCAGCAGGACGCCATGCGGGGGATGGATCTCGTGCTGGGAGAGGAACATCGTCGAGAGACAAGGGCCATGAAGCGGGCAAGGTATTAGCAGGCGCAAGCGATACCACTGCCGCAACATCCGCCCCAGGACTCTGGAGGTAGGAGACCTCGTGCTCAGATGGGTCCTCTCCAGGGAGGGGTTGCATAAGCTCTCCCCCATGTGGGAGGGTCCGTTCAAAGTTGTTCATGTTTCCAGGCCCGGCTCTGCATGCTTGGAGAGTCAAGAAGGGGTGCCCATCCCGAACGCGTGGAACATCCAGCATCTCCGGAAGTTCTACCCCTGAAAAAGGAAAAAAAAGGCCCAAAGCCTGTGAAGAAGGCAAACGCCTGTGAAGCTTATTTTTCTGGGAAACGCCCAGAGCCTGTGAAGAAGGCAAACACCTGTGAAGCTTATTTTTCTAGGAAAGGCCCAGAGCCTGTGAAGAAGGCAAACGCCTGTGAAGCTTATTTTTCTGGGAAAGGCCCAGAGCCTGTGAAGAAGGCAAACGCCTGTGAAGCTTATTTTTCTAAGGAAGGCCCGGAGCCTGTGAAGAAGGCCAACGCCTGTGAAGTTCATTTCCCCAAGAAAGGCCCGAAGCCTGTGAAGAAGGCCAATGCCTGTGAAGCTCACCGCCCGTGACACTCTCACGTAATAATGTGTTGGGGTTGTACACGCCCCGGAGTCTCAGGAGCGCCGGCCTCAGGCCCTGGGGCTCCCTCCCACGCCTAGTGGCAGCACTTAGCTCCGCGCTGGTGAGAAGACGTCGAAGACTAGATTAGTTGTCGGACGCGGCTTTTTCATTTGCTTTCCGCACTTGGCTTGTTCATTCCCATTTGCGGTTTTATTGAAGTTGTTGCCATATTTGGCTCGCGGCCCTTTGCCTTTTTCGCTCTCCTACCTCGATTCCTCTCGCACAAGTCTCGCGAGGAAGCGGCGCGGGCACCCTCGCGAGTGTTTCTGCCCTTATCATTTGAGGCTTTCCAAGCCAGGTCCGCTATGGGAGCACCCCTCCCAGTCCATGCCCCACGGGCACCGCGACGCAAACACAGGACCTAGGTCGGTCGCCCCCACAACCGAGGCCGGAAGCTACCCCTCCTGACTAATCCTTGCAGGACATGAAGCGTTTGACGAGGCCTCGACCTCGGGAGGCGAAGATCGCGACAGGACCCCCCCACGAGCTAAGTAATTTCTACACGCGGGCATGTGGCACAAAAGCACAATACAGAAATAGCGGAAACAGTATGATAATTGAAAACAATGGTTCAAGCACGCCCCCGCGGGGCCCTACACTACTGTCTCTTTGCGCAGGAAAAGGAGAAGAACAAAATAAGCACGAATGGCTTGGCATCAACTCGCGGTGAAGGCTCGTACTGCCTCCTGAGCTCAAGCGGACTCCCTCTCGCGCTTCACCGGGGCGCGACGGCGGGCAGATCCGCTACCTCCCTCCAGGCGGGCGCGGCGGCGCGGAGGCTGGTCGCGACCACCGCTGGAGGAGCTGCTGTCCGAAGGAGAGTCGCCGAAGCTCGACGAACCCCGAGCGCCGCCAACCCCACGCGCATTGTCATCTTCGTCCCGATCATCGCCGGGCTGGGTCCATGGCCATAGTCGCCGCCCCTGGCAGCACCAGCCAGGGCGAATTATCTTTCCCCAAACACCCTCACATAGAGGGTGGCATCGCCGTCGAACTTGAAGTGCAGGGTGCACCGCCGGCTTAGGTCACGCACGCGGGCAAACATCTGGCAACCGTGGGTCAGGGCCACGCTCCCGGCGGCGGAGACCTCCAGCGAAGCCCAGGAGGCCCGGCTGCAGCAACCGTCCGCCTGAAGCCAGAGTCCACCCGGGGCGCCGGCCGGGAGTTCACCCAAAAGGAAGCGGGGAAGCTGGAGCCAGGTGCTGGTCGGCTCCACCGACCACACGACAAACTCCGGCAGCACCTCAGCCGAGTGGAAGCGCGGCCTAGGAGGCCGCGCGGTTGCAGCGCGCCCCCCATCGACAACCTGGCGCCCGTCGCCGCGCAGGAGATCGCCCCCACGGCCACGGGAAGGCGCTGTGGGAGCCATGGGATGCTTGCGAGGACGGCCTCGACCGCGCTTGGCTGGGGTAGAGTCAGGCTCTACCTGGCGGGCCTTCCCCTTCTCCGCGGCAGAGAACTCCTTCAACGGAGCCATGGAGAAGAAGGAGAGGCAAGAAGAGATGGACGGGAGGGGCTCGCGCCGTTCCGTACTTATAGCCGGAGGAGGCCAACCGTCGGCCTCCACGATCGCAGGTAATCATGACCCATTGCTGCATGCAGGGACTTGTCCAGTCTTGCGGTTGCCGAGGCATCGTGGGGAAGCGGAGACGCCCACGACCAGCCAATCGCCACGCGGCGCCCAAGGCCGCAGGCTGTTGGTGCCCGCGGTGCTTCGCACTTGCCCCTTTGCTTCCCTGCTAAGCCAAGTCCGGGCGCGCCTTGGGCTCGGGGGCTACTGTCAGTGTTCTGGGAACGGGGGGTCCCCAGACTTGCCTGCCTGCGGCCTGCGGCGTGGCTCAAGTGGTTGCCCAGCATGGCCCAGCTTCATCAGCTCAAGCTCAAGACCCTCGCGAGGGGCCAAGCCTCGCGGGGCGGATGACAAGAACCTACCTCAGGAGCAGCCTCGTCAGACAGGCTCGCGAGGAGGCGGAGAGATCAAGGCGGGGTACCTCGCGAGGGTGCCTCATGACGCAAGCCATGACGATCAAGGCCAGGCGGGCGCCAGCCCACGCAGTGTCCTCATTTCCCCTTTGGTGCAAAGGAGGCAAGCACAGGCCCAGGCATCAGGCAAAGGTTGCCGCTTCGGTGCAACAAGACCAACACCAGCAGAACGACAGGATAGGAGGTCATTGTGGAGCCCAGGACGGCGTCACCGTCAGAGCCTTTGGCAGTCGAAGACCGACTTTAGTCAGGATAAGTGTACTAGATGTTCCCCTTCAAAAAGGCCAACTGTTGGCGCCCTTCCCGCTCATTATTTGGGAAGAGGCCCATGGCCGCCCCCTATAAATAGGACTAGCCACCACAAAGAAGAGAGAGACAGAAAACAGGGCGGACCCCCTAGAGAGAGAGAAAGAGGTGAATGAACTCACCCAAGCAGTTCATCGCACCAGCTCAAGAACAGCCCCTCGCGAGGCTGTTCTTCCCTTGTATTGTCCATCATCAGCCCCTGAGGCAATCCACCACACCGCAAACTAGAGTAGGGTATTGCACCACAACGGTGGCCCGAAATAGTACAAACCTTGCGCCTCTCGTGTTGTTCATTGTTCATAGTTTAGATCCCTCGCAATCCATCAACGCACGTGAACTGGTAGGGGAAAGATCTCCGCGCGCACCCCAGTGTTCAAACCCTAAGGGTCTGCCGGAACCCGAAATCCGACATATACTCCCTCTGCAACGCACGGGCATTATGGGGGTTCAGCTGAGAATATAATACTCAGATAGGCTCACGGTTCTGGACTTTGGGCCGCAGGACGACCCTGCATGTTTGGGGGCCCATGTGTTCTACCTCAGCGCTTTTCATATTGCAAGCAATTGGTACGACGCTGGTTTTAGATGTTGTCGCAAGGCGAATACACAAAATTGAATAAAGCACGGCAGCTGTTGGAATGAAATCGAACGACAGTTCCTAACCAGCAATCAGAGTTGCAATTATATCAATGATATACCATGTGATAAATAATACTGTCGTACTACTTATACACACAAGACACTTGTTTCACCATGCCAGATTATTACATCAAAATCTCTCGGAGGATAGATCAGTTCGACAGTTGTGTGCTGCTATGAAGATTTTCGAAGTTGATTTGGACCGGCTCTCCTTGCCGAGAAAGTTCAATTTTGACATCATCCCCTACCGCAAGATATGATTTAGATTTGAACCTTGACCATCCTTTAGCATCAATCATCATGCGACCATCCTTTGTACTTACGGTATATTGAGCAGGTTCATTCACACCAAGGCTGCGCATGGTAAGAGAAACTTGGCCGCGGTTGCCCGGATTGTTGAACGACTCCATCGTTGCTCTAGGAATTCTGTGTTTGCAAACAAGAAGACATACCCAAACAGTTAGATCAACACAGTGAATCATGTGAAACAACATGGAAAGAAAAAAGAACGCATCACTTGGGCGGCCAATGCTTACCAAGAAGGTGGACATGTCGGTTTTTGTAAGGACTTTGGTATATGTAGTGCGAACTGCAGCCCAGTCTGTTGCCGGTGCAACTGCACGGGCCGGAGCAGATGCAAGTGCAAGTGTTGGTGCAGGTACCGAAGACGCTGCTACTGCCGAAGATGGTGCTCCTTGTAGAGCTGGTGCTGGTGTCGGAGCAGGTGCCGGTGTCGATGCCCGATCCTCCGGTAGATCAGACTGATCCGCTGACGCTGTCGGTGCCCAATCCTTAGCTGGATCGATCGAGCTATCGCCGTCGATGCTAGAGCAACTGCCGGTGATCGATCTGCGGCGAGACAATGACAATCGTGGTCTCGGTCTGCTATGATCAGCTTTCTAACTTGACTAGGATCCGTGACCATGATCCAATTTTTTTCTTCATTTCTTTTAAATACGAGAAGGACTAATTGTGGCGTGTTTGTTAAACCAAACTGCAGATCATCATAGGGATTCAAATTGTACTCGGACAACAGATCGATCCAATTTTTCCAAAGAATATAAGTGATGGACGGTGCCTTCACATTAACACGACATAAGAAGTGAAACCTGCAAAAATAGCCATCGTAGAGCAAACCAAACGGTTTATTCTGTGATGAATGTCACATGGCAAAACCTGCATCGTAAAATTGCAGGAAAAAAAGAAAACATGACATTAAATCAATAAGATTTAGACAGTAAATCAATAAGATTTACTTGATGTGACACGAGTGAATCCTTACCAGGAAATCACTATGTTGAAGTACTAAATGTAAGATTGATCGTCCAACTACGTGTGGCATGCAGGGGCCCCGCCTTACTCCCACAAGGTGACAGTCCAAAGGTCGTGGACAAATCGTATGGACAGAACATCCATGGGACTGGAAATCCTGGTGGGTGCGGTAAACCCTGCAATGCATACAGATATTGGAGTGTAACCATAATTGATAAACCGTCCTCACAAAAAATATGATCTGGATACTTCAAAATATACAGACTGAATTGAGTGGACAGACATTAACATAGACCGTTCTCAAGACTGACCACACACCAAAAGCGGCAGCACTAATAAACAATACAGGGTTCACAAACACAAATCAAGTACTTGAACAATAGTACTTACTACGCATAAGCAAAGTTGCACTAACTAAACTCTGCAGACTATTTCTTGCCACCGACCTACGGGATGAAACCCGCATAATCGATTAGGCCATGGACTTCGTGGTGAGATGTCTACATGCACCATCACCATCTTGTCAACCTTGGAGAACCTAAGAGAGTGGTCTTTCCACTCATAAACATGATGATGAAGACATGCCACATCAGATTTGTTGGGAAGCTTTACAAGAACCACACCCTTCGTAATCGAAGGCACAGCCAGGAATTTGTTGTGGTCAAGTACAACCTCGAGATCACGCCTGACAACAATGCTACATGAAAACACTAGTTCAGGACACGTGGCGACACAGACACAACAACTGGATAGTTCGGCAGTAGAACTCATCATCAGGTCTTCCAGTTCACATGGCATGACTTTGAGAACTTCATCTCCACCGCGGACCTGGTTCTAATTCAAACAGAAACCATATTTTATTACTACCTCCGTTCAGAAATATAAGATGATTTTCGATATTATACTCCATATATGACTACATATACGCACAGAAATGAGTGAACAAAGACACTAGAACATGTCTTCAAAGGCATGAGAGCAAGAGGGATTACATGCAATATCCATAACACAAGTTATCGAGGCAAATATACCCTCTTAAAAGGTAGCATTGATGTTCATAAAGTACTCCTTCGTCGCAAAAATTCTTGTCTTAGATTTGTCTAGATACGGATGTATCAAGTCACATTTTAGTATAAGATACATCTGTATCTAGACAAATCTAAGACAAGAAATATGGGACAGAGGGAGAAGATGAAAGTAATCTATAAAAAATCAGTGTCAACCTCTCGCATGTTTTGGTCAAAAGAGGAATTTAGAACCGTCATTTGGCACACTAAAATCACATGCAAGATCACCTAGAAAGTTGAACTACCAGTACTAGTACTGCGTGTTAGATGAAAAAACACGATCAAGATCGAGGAAAAGATCGTCAACAAGAGACATTACCTGGACTTTCTTAATGAGGGATCCCGGAGAGGGGGGCTTGGACAGGGCGATGGCTTTGAGCTTGTCTGCGGTAGTCTCGGCGGGGTGCTTGCGCTTCTTCGTACCATGAGCCTCGACGGTTTTGGCCAGAGCCATAGACACGACCGGTGCTCCGGCGTCCAGCCAAGAGAGCAAGCTGAGAGAGAAGAGTGAAAGGAGGAACGAGATGAGGGAGAAGCGAAGCAAGTGGGGGCTTTCTTCAAGAGAGGAAGCTGAGAGAGAAGAGTGAAATGATGGTTGCTTCGTCCGTCCAACTTACTACTGGAAAGGAGGGGTTTTGTGATTTGACGGCTCATTGGGCATTACTGCGGCGGTTCGATCGGGGTTGTCTACCGTCACTCTACTACGGAGTAATTTAGTGCATGGCTGGTGGACCCAGGTGCTGGCTGTCCCACACGTCAGCGAAAGTGAGTAATTTAGTGCATGGCTGGAGGAGGATCCGCATGGTAGAGCGTGTCCACTGTTTTTCATTCTGAAAAAAAAATGATTACAACAAGCGTTTCCACTCTTACGACGGAGGAGTGCGAAACATGGCAACCACTTGAACATACACAGTGCTCCTACTACTAGGCATGTGCAGTGGTTCATACGTCAATACTACACAATCTTGTTGCTAGTGTAGTAAGATATGACGATAACAAATGATGTTGTGCGCATGTCAACTACTCCTATATGTAACATAGTACCGCTTTTTCGACTGTCCGGTCGAGAATGAACGGTGAGATCAATGTTAACAGAACTAGGTCCACAACGCACGAAGAGTTCGGTGCTACAATACTCCACGAAACAGGAACCATATGAAGCATGTATAGTGTTAGGCAGGGTGTATGAAGGGTGCACGGGATGGGAGAAAAAGTTCCCTTCTCGACCCACTTTTGGGTGTTTGACAGAGTGCATGAAGGGTGCAGGAGTCCACACTAGTAGGTTGACAAAAATACACGAAGAGGAAACAACTATATTGAGATGAGAATGCAACCAAACACACCCACCTGCTTTGTGCTACAGTGACTACTTTGCACCGTCTGAGTTTGATCCAACGGTCATGTTGTGTCGAGACATGGACATGCCCATGTAGAGGGTGCCTAAACACCACCGAAGTCCCTCTGCTTCTCGAGGCACACGACGTTGGTGATGCATGGTGCAACCACCCGCAGAGCCCGCTCCCGGTCGACGGGAGCCAGCTCGTCAAAGACGGCGACCAATGGCACGAATGGATTCCGGTGACGGAGCACTGAAAGGATTCGCCCGGCAACGGCGACTGCAGCCCGCAAACCCTCCTTGTCTAGCTCAGCCCCCACCATCGCGCGGAGACGGCTCAGCTCCTCGGAGATATAGGTGAAGACGGAGACCAGGTCAGGAATCTGCAGCTCGTTGAAGTCGACCGGGTGGTCAAACGGGTTTAGCCCGATGGCCGGCATCGTCGCGCTGGCACGATGGTAGGCATCGCGCAGCCGCAACACGTGCGTGGCAACCTGGTTCACCAAGTGGCTGAGGCGATACTGACCTAGTCACGATCGGCCCGGGCTCCGGCCCACCGGCTCCCCGACGGCCTATCGATTCTCCGCTTTTTGCAGCAACGCTGCCAACACCTCGAGCATCTTTGTGGTGGACGCCTGCCGCTTTTGAAGCTCCGTGAACTCCCGCACATAACGGAGGAGCATGGCACTCCTCTCCTCCTTGAGCTCATGGAGCTCCACGTCCTTGGCCCTGAGCTCCGCATCCTTGGCATGGAGCTCTGTGTCAGCGCCTCACCTCGGACTCCGTGATTCGCTGCGCCGCCATGGCACCGTGTAGAAGCAATGGGGAGAGGAAGCAAAGGGGCGAAACGGCTGAAAGGCAATGCACCCACGGAAGGCGGAGGGAGCGGGAATCTTTTGGTTTTCAAAGACGGTAAAACACCACGACGACTTCTCACATCGTGAGCAAGGGTTTTTACAGCGGAGTCATCATGACTAATTGCTGCCGCTACCGCTTCCCGCCAATCAAAAAATTAAAATCCTACCGCTACCGCTCCCGTCAATCAAAAATTAAAAATCCTGCCGCACCCAAACACCAGAGCAACGCTGTGGTGTATATTTAAATTTACATGCCGCAAGTAGATAAAAAGGGTGAAAAACAAATGTGGCGGCGCCTCAGCTAAGCGGTCGAACTAGCCCAACTAGCTAGCCATCGTGCTTCACTGATGTACTCGGCGGGGAAGGTGGTCTTTCGTGATTTGACGACTCATTTACTTGCTTCGGCACTACGACCGAGGAGGACCCAGAAAACGCGCGGTAGGATGTCCCACATCAGGAAGAATATATGCGTGCACCACCCGGGAGGACTCCGAAACCGCGCGGTAGGGTGTGCCACGTCTCGGCACGGAGGAAAAATGTGCGTGTAAAAATATCAGACGACGTAGTACCTATGGTTCGACCTCGGGACCCAGCCAGTTGGTCGAAAACACCCGACTAGCCACACAGCTTCATCATGCAAATGTGGCATGGAGGATAGATGTGGTTAGCTCTGTCTCGACCAGCCACAACGTCTCTTGTTCTAGGCGATTCTTCTATTTTCCAAGCTTTTTTTAGTTGTAATAACACCACGGCAAGCTAGCGCCGCTCTTCGTGTGTGCTCGTGCAAAGGTTAGATGATGGAGAGAGGAGAGATTGAGATTGCAGACCTGGGACCCACCAGTAAGTGAGACAACAGTCATGCACGTGTTGACGAGGCACTCCCTCTACTCTACTCAACGCAAGTACTGTATAAAATCAAGTTATGGGACAAAGCCAACAACCGCTTGTTTTTTTCAGGCTATCGACTTACGCTTTGTAGTCCAGGTTGCCGCTCAATCTCGTCTTTTAGATTTGTTAGTTTTAGGCCCAAATTTGATTAATGATATGTGGGACCCCCGTGTGTTGTTCCGATATTTCAGTGTAGGATGGTTTTTTTTGAACAAACACTTTGCACGGTTAGACAAGTAACGACACGAGTTACACGTATTTTGCAAGTTTACGAACAAAAATGACAGCGGCATATAGAATATCACATCCACCCTGCAGCTTAGATACTATGGTGATACGAGTTTTTACACCGTTGGAAGTGAGATCCAATGGCTTGGGAGTAGTCTTTGTAATTATGCGCAATTTCCAAACTCCCCAAAGGTTTTTTTTGCAAATAAAACATTCAGGCCTCGTGTGTGCCGCTGCATCTTCGATCCAACGGCTCCCCGGTGCTCATATTAGGTGCTCCCCGTAGCTTAATTACCCGCTACGGTGATATGAGCATCTAGGTCGTATGATCGGTGATTAGATGGCACATGCGTAGTACTTGTACTTTCACAAGATTTCCCAAACTCTATCACCAGATATTGCAAAAACATTCAAACATCCCATCGTGGGCCGTTAGATCTCGGTGAACTCGTATCACCATAGAATCTACTTGCAAGGGAGCACCTCATACTCTCCCATGCGAGAAAACATAAGGTGCTATCGCAGCTTGGATGCTATGGTGATACGAGCTTGGAGGTTGTTTGATCTGAGATCCAATGGCATCTGAGCAGTCTTTGTGCTTGTTAGCAGTGGTCAACTCTTTTGGGGCTTTTTCAAAAAAAACCATTTGAACCAATCGAGGAGGTGTTGGGCCACAAATCCAACGCCTCCAAGAGCTTGTATCACCAAAGCATCTAAGGTGTGGTAGCACATGATATTCTTACATATGTGAGAATATGATGTCCTCCTTCATCTTAGATGCTACGGTGATACGAGCTTCGAGGTCGTTGGATATGGGATCAAAGGGCATCTAAGTAGTTTTTTTACAAATTGTGTGCAATTCTCAAACTCATCAAGGTTTCCTGCAAAAATATTAAGACACTTCATGTGAGCTGCTATATCTCAGATCTACAAGCTCCAAGCAACTCGTATCGGCATATAGCATCTAAGGTATGGGGGCACATGATTTTCTCCTGGGATGGTGGGGGGGGGGTCCACAACCAATCGGGGGTGGGGTGGGTGGGGACAAATATAATCTAAACAACCCTAAACAGAGCTCCACAATTTTATCTAAGGTCGAGGGGTTGACCCCTGACAATCATAGCTCCGCCTAAACACAACATTTGCATGTACTGTAGTCATAGAATTAATATTCATGTTTCAGTTTAATGTTGATTTTAAATATTGAACCGAGGACCATGGATGTCTTACATTTTACTTCCTTCGTTCCTAAATATTAGTCTTTTTAGAGGCTTCAAATGGACTGGCACATACGGATGTATATAGACATATTTTAGAGTCTAGATTCACTCATTTTGCTCCGTATGTAGTCACTTGTTGAACTCTCTAAAAGACTAGTATTTAGGAATAGAAGGAGTATTTTTGAATTCGTGTCATACATGCATGGTTTGGAAAAATAGATGTACTATACTTATTGGATTGTTGTTGTGTTCGTGCGTGCGTGCGTGTGCGTGTGCGTGTGTGTGTGTGTGTGTGTGTGTGTGTGTGTGGTCATATGCTTGATACATACAAAGTTTTCTCACCTCCATATTATTCATCTTTTAAATTTGAATCTGCATTAGAAAACTTACTAGGGATATCATGAAATGTGAAATCCACGTTGAGATTAGTATTTGCAAGGAAAATACGGGTATTGTAATACACATAGATTCGTTCGGCAATTTAAAAGGTTCCTTTCGTATTCTCGAATGGTAGGACCCAACGGCGTACCAGCCAGACCTTGGCTCGTGTTGATCCTTAAAAAACGGGCTCGTGTCCTCAGATGGCGCGGCGTGGTACGCACATTAGGCAACCCCAATCAGTTGAGTCTCGGCATTTCAAGTCGAAATATCCGCGCCGTAATTCCAGCCCTAGGAAATTCCCCTCATGTCCCCGGTCCATAATGACTACCGATGAACAACAGAGGGATGCTTTAGTAACTAGACAACGTTACCTACCGTGCCGAGCACGGTTCAATTCCCTTGGCCGCCGCTCATTAAGGTCACCCGTCAACTGCATTGCCTAGTACTACTACTACTACACCAGGATGAGCACAGAATTGAGCCCGTTTGTTCGTGCCTAGTACTTGAGTTAATATATCAGGCAATGCACTGGTACGGAGGGATTGTCCTTTTACTCTGCATATATAACTTGTCTGAAATCTAACTAATCAAAATGTTTGACCAAATCCTTTCTTAAGAAATACAACAGGACAAATGTACGGCTTGAAAATTTATTGCATGATGCAGGTTATGATATTGTTTCGAATCCTGGACCTTAAATTTCAGAAAATCCAGAAGTGAGCATAAATTCTTGAAACTGAGCATGGTCACGTGATATGGCACAAATATTACTTCGTAAGTTTTTTCTTCAATTCGAGACAAGCTGCTTATGACAAGTTGCACAAATGAAGAGCCAAGGTATTTTGGAACAAAGACCTACACGTTAAGCGAAGCGCTTTCACCATCTGAAACCGTGGGCGCTTACGTGCCGCCACGAGTCCCCGCTTCTCATCGGCAGGTGCCGCCACAAAGAAGCGTGTGAGTCGACGGGAGGCATGCGAGCATACCACTGCGCCCACTGTCAGTGAGGCGTGCGAGCAAACCACTGTGCAGACTCACCGGTAGGCGACCCCTTAGACCAGGCTCCGCCGCCCACCAAAGTGCCAACTCCTCCCACTTTTAATGTCACCGGCGCCAGCTTTAAAATCAACCCCGCACTACCCGGTATCGCTACAATCCTCTCTTCCTCTCCGATTCTCCGCTGCTCACCTCCAACTAGATCGACCTAAATGTACGCCATATGCCGCATCACGATGGTCTGCCCTTAGTGTTCCGGGCTTCGAGGAAGACACCCAGCCGAGTCTCAAGAACATAAGGCGCTTTGGGACGAAGCTTGAATCGCCTTGCGGGAAGACGCCGCGCTTATCCCCACTACCGCTCCGCCCCGTCACCGCGATTACGCTTAGCGCCCATCCCGTGGCATTGATGGTCCGGGAGCCACACATTGTCACCGAAGCTTGATGCCACGGGTTCCACGAGGTCCCCGCCGATTTTAACGCGCCAGGCACCTATCAGCAGATGCGCTGCGGTAATCGACGCGATGCCCGCAAGCCGGTGCCTGCAGCATCGACGGCGCTGCCGCAGCCGGTGCGTTCGCGGCACGAATAATGTCTCCGCCGCGCTGGATAACGCCGTCTCGCGGCGGGTGCGCAAGTGCCCCTCAGCGACATGGATGGCCGCCGTCGACAGCTTCCTTGCACCAACGCCAGTCGCCTCCTCCCGCCAGTTGACTCGCTCCGAAGTCCAGAAATTTTTGTCCTTCCTTGAAGCTAGGCCAACGTCCAGGAGTACGCCAACAACGACGCAAGACGCCGCCGTCGCCGTCGGTCAAGGTCTGATGACACACAGCACGGCGCAGAGGAGCCGCTTTCACCGCTGGGCGACGCCCCGCCGCCACCGCTGCATCTAAATTTGCCATGAAAAACGTTCGGATTGTCATGCTTAAAATCCGAATGTTTATCATTTCCGTTTATTTTATATCAATCGTCGTATAGTTTAAAGTCGGAGTCAGATTGAACGAAATGTATATGGTTTGATCAATTGAATGTTCTGCTAGAGCCGTATCAGATTAAATATAAAACATCATCAAGCCACATGTATTCCTTGTCATCCAACGACCTAGACTGCTTCAATGTTGAGCGCTCAACACGTTTAGCGTGCAGTTAGTTTCATGCCAAAAATAGTGCTAATCACATGACAACACGCAAATAATATCCTATTAGTTAATATCCACATGCACTTCATATACTTCCAAATTAACGTGCATTGCACATACACACTGACTAGTGCTGCTAGTACGTGAAACTGGTGCCGTGACTTGTGAACGCGTCCATATATGGTCAACGGCAACATCGCCCGCAAGTTCTTACTGTTTGCCCGTGCGTCTAGACGCAAAAGGGGAGGAGAGAGAGATAGAGCACACATGGAACCCACCGGTAAGTGAAGGCGAATAGTACTAAAAATAATATTACATGTTATCCATTAATTAGGCTGTGGTAATATAAAAACATTATGTGAACAAAGGGGGTACAACAAACATTGCTATTCTACGTATGTTACCTATTGACGTGCGGTTTGAAGGCCCGGTCGCATGTTCGATCCTCGTTCTTTATTTTTTAATTTGTATATGGGTCCAAATTTGTTTCATGACATGTGGGCCCCTCAAAGGTGTAGTTTGTAGCACTTTAATTTGTGGGTCGAAATTTGTTCCATTCCAAGTGGACTATCGGTGTGTAGTTTTGTAGGTTATTTATAATAATTAAAGAGAACAACATAGTTTTTTCAATAATACCATGGTGCGACATTGAAGGCGAGAAAGGACGTGCGAGAGAGCGATGACCGAGCCAGAGGGAAATCAACTAGGGAGTTATGTGGGTTGTAACGGTGTTTGGAGTAGTTGTGGGTAATGCTACTTAAAATATAATCTAAACCGACCGGAATAAATGCCTACACAAATTAATCCAAGGTTGGAGTGCCCTTCGCAATGTAAATAGCTCCGGCTTTGCGAGGGATGGAGAGGTAGTAGCTTCAACGCCTGGAAGATACGGTGTGAGAAAGCAAGGTCAATCGAGAGACATATAGATAGAGAGACAAAGTGAGTGTGGTTCGACATTCATTGAACAAATATATATGCTCTGGAGAGATATTGTCCGATTGAGCTTTTGGCAAGGGTGAGGGCTATAAGATAGAGCTTGAGAGATGATCCAGTCACATACGTGTAGATATATTTTGTGCGTGGGAGGAAGCAAGGTCAACCGATCACATAGGGTCGCTGCATGATCGAAAGAGTGAGACGGGTTGGAGAGAGTGACCTAGATAGACGATGTGCGTGAGAGAGTATACAATGTGAATAGGTTGAATTGGGCTCAAACATGGTGATATATCGTTTTTATTAGAGAAAGAGCGAGGTCAATCGAGACATGCGGAGAGAGAGAGAGAGAGAGAGAGAGAGAGAGAGAGAGAGAGAGAGAGAGATTGAGTGAGCGTGGCCCACCATGAGGTCGAAAGAGTGGCGGCGGCTTGGATGGACTGACCTAGATAGACAATCTGCGTGAGAGAGTATAGAGTGTGTCGATCTAGGCTTGAAGAGGGAGATATATCATTTGTGTGTGAAAGAAAACGAGGTTAAACGAGACTCAGATAAAGAGAGCGAGATTGAGTCAGTGTGGCCCACCGTGCGGAAGAAAGAGTGAGACAGTCTCGAGGGAGTGACCTAGATATACAATGTGCTTGCATGCGCATGAGAGGTTGGGGGGCTAGATAGGCAATGTCTGTATTTAGCGTGAGAGGGTGAGAGGGAGAGGGGGGGGGGGGAGAGAGAGCTCGGCATGGGGTGCAATGGCGGGTGTGTGAGGTAAATACATTTGGTAACAGAGTGGAAAAAGGGGTTGTGTAGTTGAGAGACTTAGAGATCAAAACATGGAGAGAAAGAATGAACGTGTGTTGGAAACCGATAGCTTCCTAAGGTGGTTAGGAGAGGAAGATTGGCCGATACAGGAAGTATGTAGCGTTTGTGCGCGGGGTGGGGGGGGGGGGGGGCAAAAACAACATTTGAATGTACATAGTACGAGACTTAATATCGATGTTTCAATTCGGTGTACATTGTAAGATTTGAACCAAGGACTAGGCATACGGGTAATTATTTCGAATTCATGCCATACTAAGTTTTGAAAAGTTGACATTGACTCAATTTGTTGTGCTATTTTTTAGGTCATATGTTTGAATCCATCCAAAAGTTTTTTCACTACCATGGTGTTCATCATATACATATGAACTTGTATTAAAAAAGTAGCGTGGATACAAAGGAAATGCGAAATCCATGTTAGAATTTGAGATCGCTACGTGACACACACTCTAATTCAAAAATCTAACTACGTGACACACACTCTAATTCAAATAACTAATTATGTGACACACACTCTAATCCACATTAGCGTGGGTACCGTTTCGATTTTTTTTCAAATAACTCCTCATTAATTATTTTATAGTACTCCCTCTGTTCACTTTTATAAGACCTTGAAGACATTTCAGACAATGTGCAAAATAGTTCATTTTAAGTTGTCTGAAACGACTTACAAAAGTGAATGGATGGAGTATCTCGTTTCGAATGACTAATTATTGCAAGGAAAACATGGCCATGGTAATACATACAGATTTGTTTGCAAATGAAAGAAGATTCGTTTGCATTCTCAAATGTAGGCGCACTCAGCGTATCTGTGGTCGTGGTCGGTGGATCGCTTCGGTGCCTTAAAGGCAGCTGTTTTTGTCATCGACATGTGGGCCAACAACTTGTTGGGCCCACATGTCATGGACACAAAGGCAGGTGCCTTAAGGCAATCAAGCATAGTCCGCTGTGGTGGTCGCGTGTGTCGGATGGACACGTAGCACCCAGCCACCCACCCCCCTCCCCCTCGACGATCAAATAAGAGGAATCAACCTCGGGGGGGGGGGGGAGGTGCGATGATGTCAAAAATTCCCCGTGTCAACAATGCAGAGGGGGATGCAAGGAGCACAAGGCCTGCACATCCAAGCAAGTGGTAACATGTACTTGTACATGGAACATCCCAAGCGCAAGCAGAGCTGCAAAGGAGCCTGCATAACGAGCTAGCGTAAGTCCCTGCATTTCATTTAATTCAGACCGGCATTCGTGTATGATTTGTGTGCAGTGGCTGATCCACGAATTCAAGTTACCAGGGGCGAATATTTAACTTAAAAAATACGAAGGCACTTGCACTCCGGAAATCAACATAACTTGAGAAATGTGAAGCTACATGCACTTTGAAAACCAACTAATGATCCAAAGTAGTTCAGATTATAAGCACTAAATGATGCAAGCACCAAAAACACAAAATGCAACATGGTGTACAAGGACTACAAACATGGTATGTACCGCTTGAATTATTCGCTCTCCGGCTGAAAATATCAAGTGTAATTGCATGTATAACCGCATGCAAAACTGCATATCAATATATCTATCCTGCACAAGTATGCCAATAGATTCAAACAACAGATTAGAAAAGTATTTATGCTATGTTGTCATGATACGGGGACTTTCTGGTAGATGGCCTTGACGTTTCCTCAAGCTATGAAAATGCACTATAATTTGCTTGTCATCAATGCCTACAAATATCTGTCTCTCTCAACATAGTAGATCATCATTAGACACTAAATCCTTCAATGAGCTTGCAAAATGCTTGCATTAGATCCCTCATTAGACACTATATGTTCATCACTAGGAGCATGTAAAGTGTTTGCATCAAATCCTTCATTAGCAAATTGCTCATTCATTAGACACTTCAGGCTCAAGAACAACAGGAGCTTGTATGTTTGCACCGGAAACTTGATTAGATACATCAGATTCAGTCAGTTTAGTATTGATTGGCGGAGTTATAAAATAAGTAGAAATTGGTTTCATTTTCTCATAGATTCCCTACATACAAGCAGTTTTACAACACCGTCAGGTTTAACTATTGGTCAGAAATTGAAGAGTTGAATTAGATATAATCAGAGATGTGATGTACCTGCTCGCTATGCGCATGCTACTCTTGCAAGCTGCGACCGTCTGCTTATGCAAGCTCGGTGCCATGCCCGTGGCCGCCGCTGCCTCCCACACATGTGCTACACCTGTGGTTGGATCTTCATCTTCTTGTCCTTCCGCTCGCTTGAAGCTCGGCGACCGCCTCCAATGAGGGCGCGAGGAAGTGCTGTGTCGGTCTGTCCAAAGGGCGGCTAGGTTAGGAGCGAACCAGATCGGAGGTCGGAGCGAATGAATTGGGATTTTCTGCCGTCGATCGATATGGGAGGCGCTGCTTGGGCATGAGCCTGCTATAGGGCCCGCCTTGCACTTATGTTATTGGCCCATCCAAATTGAAACATTTTTCTTCATTTTTTACATTGCCTGCTCATGCGTTGGGACGAACAAAACTAGCATGGGCCAACCTGGACGACTCAAACTAGGTGCACAATTTCCAGCCACCTGAGGCGGCCGCCCATACCAGCCCCTATGGTGGCGTCGCCTTTTATGCAGTATGATTGGATAGTTAAAAATATTCCAAAGGGCGCTTTTGTTTTACCCACGTAATGGTTGAATTGCTTGTTTCTATGAACTGAGTTCGCCAATAATGTGAAGGATGCCAGTCTTTTCATCCTATTGTAGATTGCTTAGATCTTGATATGCCAAAAGTAATCGCATGAAATATACAAAGAAAAGCCGCAGTGTGATGTGTTTGGCTACAACTAGTCCGACTACACATCCTCATATAACATATCAAGGACGCACCATCCTACCAGATTAACCATTCGACTTACCCATGCAAAGGTGGGAAGAAAGAAGTATTGGGACTGCGATTCCAAGCAATTGATGCCATGGACTCCTTCGCATAACCTTGTAAGCGAAAAAAAAAGTTGCAGTGTGCTGTACAAAGAACTAGCATAAGTTCAGCTACCGCTTCTCGGAATTTTAGTTAGCCACTTATTGCAAAATTGTTCAATTACATTGCTTGGCTTAATTTAGTTTGCTATCGATTACATAATGGCACAGCCTCGTTAATCATATTGTAGATGCGCTACTTATCTATGTGTTTGATACTTACTGTTAAGAATTACCTGTTTGCCTTAACTTAAATATCTACTTGTTTGTTTAACTGCATTGCTGCTGCAACAACGGGTTACAATGATGTTAATAACTACTTTTCAGCATCCAATTGAAACTCTTTAATTCCTTGTTTGTTTAACTGGTTTGCTGTTATAACTCCCAGTTGAGATGTTTTGCTAACTTCAACTTTTCTGAATCCAATCGGAACTTTAATGGCAAAACAGGTTAGCCCAAGATCAAAGAGCGAGGTCCCCATGGACGTTGCATCATCATCCCACAAAGCGGCACCGGCCCAATCCTGCATTATGAATTGCCAACTGCTGATGCTCTAGAGGCTAAACTAGTGGTAGAAAGAGATTTTGCTTCTGCACTTAGAGATGATTTTGACATGTTGAGGAAGCAAACAACACAATCACAAGCAGTACTCAGGACAAACATTAAATATTTGGTGGATTTCAAAACGAAGTAAGCTGAGACTGACCAGATTGTTAAGGTCCTGAAGGAAAAAAGGAAATTAAATTCCTACTTGGTAAATCATAGGTGAAATGTTCTTTCCATAGTTGAATAACCTCTGTGTTGTCTGTTCATGTAATCAATCAAACCATTTGTTTTAGAGATCATGTAATAATTGTTTTTTTTGTTTTTTGGTTTGTAATTTTATTTGAGCACAAGTCTGTATTAATTGATAAGACTCGGAGACATTTCATTTGGATTGTTGTGCCAGACCTACAAATATGCCAATCGGGCTGAATGTGGATTCATCAGTAGTAGTAGTATAGATGGACCATAAGTGGCACGCATCGGAAAGGGCCAAGATGCTGGCTAAAAAAAGGATGTTGTTGTAGCCAAAAAAAGTACAGCTGCCTGGCTTATGTATGTTAGTTGATATTATTGATCAATATACTCTGTAAGTGTTTATATGTCTGTTAGTTCTGTACATTCTTGGTTGATTGACTCGGTATTTGAATCTTGATACATCGGTATCTAAATGGGAATACACATTATGTTGCGTGTGACATTTGAGTTGGACATGAAGTGTTCCAAATATTCGAATTCACCTTAAACTGGATTCTAGTTTCTGAATTTGAGTATCGGCATTTGTAAACCATATTCATATATGACAAAGGAATACATCTTTGTCATCCTTTTGAAGATATATAAAACACATAGAATTATTTATAAAGATTCATATAGGAATACAAAATGGATTCAATTTAGTTGCTGTGGTAAACGTGGATGCTTATTGTCCCAAAATTGAAAGAAGCAGAAAATGTCCACTCCCACGCCGGCTGCCTTGAGCCAAGTGTTTGGGAGATGGAAATTACTGTCTACCCATTACACGGACAATCCATCGGCCCGATTTCCACCGCTTCTAAATAGGGGTAGGTTAGTAACTTAAATTAGACGTGACACGACCGCCTCGAGCCCATTCCGACACGGTGGGCATCAAACATGGGTGGCAAAACACATTTGATTCAAGCTCGTCCGAAAGATCTCTGCTTTCTCCCTCCATTCCCATTCATACACGGTGGGCGGCAAAACAAACTCGACTCGGCCGAAATCGATGTAGGCCAATATTTTCAATAGGGGCAGGTTTGTAACTTCACTCAGACGTGACACAACCGCCTCTACCTCTCAGCCCTGCTTCATACACCGTGGGCGCCAACCATGGGCGCCAACCACCATCTCCTCGCTCAAATTACTCGGGAAAATATTACGAGATGCGAGATTACCGCCCTATCCCCAACCGACGAGACATCCAAATTTTAAACGGGGCTAAGTTCGTAATCTTTCCCATATTTCGCAGACGTCCCCAAAAACATGGTTCCTCGTACCTCTCCCTCCATTTTCCCGTTCATACACCGTCCGCGATAGAACACCCCATCCCCACACCAGCCTCCGTCCGCCACCCCATCCATCGTCGCCGTCCTCCACCACATACATCGCCACTATCCTCCACCATGCCGGAGCGCCTACCAAGACCGCTGCCCATCGCTAGAGATGGTCGTTTCTCATCCACGGCGACGGACCAATAGCCTTGCATCGCTGCCCTCTCGCTTCATCGGCGCTGCCGTCCTCTTTGCCGGGCCGCCACACGACCTTCTTCTTCCACCGCAACGGGACTTATCCTCGATGCACCCGTCTACCATCGCAGATCTGCTTCAACGCCACCGATGTACCATCGCACCCCGATGCCTACATGGCGCTGCAAGAGAGGTGGTACTTCATATCTCCTCAACTTTTTGATCTCAACCAGAAAATAGATTTTAACTTGGTTACTCTACTTCCTTTTCAGCTCTTAGAATTTAGTTCGTAGTTCGAAGCAAACAATGGATGCTAAATATCATTTCTCCGTTTTGCAGCTTCAAATCTGCCATGGCACAGCCATAATATGGTTTAATTGATCATGCTTAGGGTTTAAATGATCATGTTGGTTCCATGGTGGTTTCTTTAATAGAAATCAGAGGGGAAACCCTCTTTTGCTAAAAAATATGCTTAGAGTTTCCCCCTTTTATGATCACTATATGATCACAATACGTGCTTCGTGTCATAATAACACTGCTCCACCCATCAAGTTAAACAAGCTTAGTTGTTCAAATACGAATCTGATATTATTAAAACAGAGTTGTTTAATTGGTCAGCTAAATGTTCCTAAATTAGTTTCGAAAATGCATGTTCGCCGGTGTGTATCTCACAGGTGCCCACGGTGGCCGCCCACCCTGGGATTTTGGGTCATCCCAGCCCCGATTCCTCCGCTCGCAGACACTTCCGATCTCTACCGCTTACCGCCGCTTTGCCTCATTGGCGATTTCTTGTCCCCCGGACGGCATGACTCTAGGAGGAGACGCCGGACTAACAGGAGGCCAGAGCCGCCGCCCAACAACGCCACTGTTCGGCGCGTCACTTGCGTGCCTACCTTCCCAAATTGCTCAGGCTCAAAGGCAACAACCACCAAGCCAACCCGATTTATCTCGAGATACGCCCTCAACACTCAAAGAACCACTCCTCATCACCCATCTTCTAATTGATTCATTACTCATTAGGGCAAGATCTTGTCATTAGGGTTTGTTGTGTGCTTAGTGCTCTACACTTAATGGTTCAGATGTATTTCGCAATCTTTAGTACCTATAAAGTTCACAAGGTTTTCAAAATTCGCCCCTAATGTAAACTAGTCATTTTGGATTGTTGGTCGAGTGACATTGACCCAGATTACTACCGCAAGCCAAGTTTGTTGACAATTTTACTTGTCTTTCTTACTCATTCAATATAATATCCAATTATTCACGCCGATTAGTTGCAAACAATAAGTGCTAGACAAACTTCTTCATTCAGATTTTGACGGTCTCATCTGCAGCTATAATTCTCGCATACTTGTCCTAATAAGCTCACAAGTAAATGATTGATTCACTACATCTATGCTTGCCTTGTCATATTTGTTGTCAATATTCTTTAGGGTTGACCACCCTGTTTCTAAATACCGGAACCGTAGACATGAGTGAATAGTATTTCTCTATGTGATCTCTTCCATCATGTGTGGGTAACGAACAATCGCATTGTATAGAAAGAAAGTGTCATTTCCAGCTTTTACATAGGTTTCGATCTTTTACATGGAATACAATCTGCCTTACTTGCTTTGTGTCACACTACCAACACTCCACCCTTCAAGCTGAACATTACTCCACTCATAATTGCTAAGTTTAATTGATCAAAAACGAATTTCATATGATTCTAAAGTTCCTACTTCAGCTTTTGAAATGTGTGCCTCGTTATAGAGACATAAGGGTTTGTATTTCTGTGTGTGGTCTGGCCAACACGGTTCGGGAGGTGAACTTTGCATATGCAGGGGTTTATAGGGAGACACTCTCCGAGTTGAATCCGCAATGCATTCCATAGATAATTTGACTACTTTTTATGTTTTCATGAATCTCAGATTCTGAACAACATCATATTGATTATGAGCTTGCGCGCATGAAAAGAATAAAGCAGAACAATGCCATGGCTGTCAAACTTGGCATTAAGGGACTGAAATCAAGTCTGGATGCAATGCAATGCAAACGCTCTCCACTACAGATTCATGCTCAGAATATGATCCTAACAAAGGATTACGAGCCAGAGGGAGACCTAAGTCTATGTAGCTCCCTAGTGGAGGAGTCAGAGGAAGATGCCCTATCTTATTCACCCATCAAGGTACTTGCTCTAACTTTCCAAGGTTATATTGCTCGCACATATCTTGCAAATGATGCTTTGCATTGCTTCTACTTTGTTGAACTGGCATTAGCTTAGTTTACACATCGTTTATGTGAATACACCCTGCCTATCCATTTTCAGTACATATTCCATCTGTCATCATACCATATTTATCCATTCAAATGTTGTTCTTGTGTATCGACGCTCAAAAGGAAGAGGGCGATTGGTGATCGTGGAGGAGCACAAGCAAAGTATTTGGAAAAGGTAGTGGCACCTGATAAATCAAATAGCCCATTAGGTGTAGTTGCAATATCACCTGACCCACAAAATACCCCAACTCTAGCAGACTCTAGCCCTACTAATCGGGTCATTTCTCGATGCCCCAACTCAGCAGACCCCAATCAGAAGTAAAACAATATGATTATGCCAGTTGACATAGCACCAGCATTTATCTGACATAAAACCCCATTCCACCAAAGAGTACAGCAAATCCAGCTTGCACAATCCTTTTCGAACCGTAGAGAGCCCCAATTGTAGCAAATAGGACCCATGTTCCATTTCTTCCCGCTTTAGAAGACGAAGCTTATATTGTTGTCGGAACTTTGTGCGATCTTTCCTTCATGGAAAGATTATACCGTTGAACACAAAACAATTTCCAGTCTTCCTCCGCAACTTACGCTGTAAGTAATGTACTAATGTTACTCATGGTCATTATCGCATATGTTTCACGATGTAAGACACAAGATTTCATTCTTTTAAATAGGCGAGGAGCAAACTGGATTGTGATGACGAGCAAGGGTTGGTTGCTCTTTTCAAGCACTCGTTGATGAAGTATCGTTCCTACCTGAGGCAAGCGCACTTCGATGGCAAGCCTCTGAACGAAATTTCAGTAAAGTCTCCGGTGCTACATTTATCCGACGGTGACTGGAATAATCTTGTTACACATAGGTCTCGGCTGCAGCGTAAGGTACTGTCTATGATATCACATCACAATTTGATCTACATTTCTACATTTGCCTTAATGTCTCACTTGTACGAAAACTGTTAGCAGAAGAACATCCGTTCTCAAGGGACCACAGAATCTCGCAACTATACCGCATAATCGCATTGCTCTTGTGAGTACCTCTTGCCTGTATGACCATACTTACTTTCATAGCTGTTTGATTATGTAGCGTCACTGCACATGTTAGCCTCGTAATCGTCCATTTGGTGGACATTATAAGATCCGTATGGACTCTTACATAAATTTAGAATCAACCCAATGCTTTTGAAGAGGTTTAGCTTTGCAGTCCTCTTGTAAGGACTGAACGTGGTCTATCACTGTACTTACATTAACAGCTACTTCCAGGGATTGGTAGTTGATTATGTAGCATCAATCTGCATCTTATCTTCATTATCCTCTATCCCTTCCAGTATTATCATATCTATAATTACTCTCTACAAAATGTAGAGTACAGTCAATGCTAATGAAGAACATTATGTTACAAATTCTTGAGTTATCCTTCCTTGACATGGAGAAGGGCATTATAAAGCCGGTGTTAACTGTTAATGTAAGTCAGCCCTTCTAAAGCCTTTATCCTCAACTGCTGTTTAATTTGCTCATACTCCCTATCATTTACTGTTGTTTAGTTTGCTGTTTCTACCAAAATGCATGTTCGTAAGAACAGTAAGTTCTAAGTTTTACTTATAAAACCAAATTCCTTATTCATACCATGCACATTACTTAATACTCCCTATATGTATGCTTGTTTTTGTGGATCTATAATCCAGTGTGTGGTGAAGCAGCCCATGTTTGCACCTTGTCATCTCCTCGCTTTTACTTACAGATGTGGCTGATGATATGAACAACATGCCATGCACATTATCCAAAATAGATACAATGATTTTCTTTGCCCTTCATCTATGCTTGTTATGTTCACATGGTAATCCAAAGAGTGTGGTGAAGCTCCCGCATTATGAACAATGCCAAATTATGCTATTGATATTTTGAACTTACTCTTTATTTTCTAATTTGAAATTGGATAGAATTGATGTAACAATTATCATCTTTGTTTATACACGTGCAAAACCTGTCATCTCTCTCGCTTTGTTTCAGGTGATATGCCCGATGGCATGCACAAGTTCATCAAGGCTGTGAGACAAACCCAACATATATTGCAGCAAAGAAGGCAAAACATCTTGAAGATAGCGAGACAACCCCAAAGTCTTGTCTTGATGCAGTGTTCAAGTTACTTGAGACTAGCCGTCGCACAAGCTCATAGAATTCGCTGTCTAAATCAGTTCGACTTCTTCAGTCCCAAGTTCTAGCAGAAAGGCATTCTGCAACTCAACTTCGACTTGAAGTCCTATCTCTAAGAAAGATTGCAGAGAACACCAATGAGAACCTCATCGCTAAACAGCTACACCTGGAAGCTATGACCAACATGCTAGGCCGGTCTCACAGCCTTGCTTTCAAATAGCCTTGCGCAGTTCCTCTCAAGGCTAACCTTTCTTGAACTGTATTGGAAGTGGTCTCGGTTCAGTATTATTTTCTTACGCTGCAATGGTGCCCAGTTTTTGTAATCTGCTTCTTTGTTGCGCTTTATGATCACTGGTGGCGAACTTCGATGCCCAGTGGATGTAATATACCTTAAATCCTTTATTGTATAGTGTAGGTTTATTCTTAGTTACTATGCCGTAGTTTCTTTATTGTATAGAGTAGGTTTGTTCTTAATTCCTACTAGTTACTACCATCATTCGCTATCTGAAAAAATCAGATGTAGTTGACCGGACCGAAACATTCGACTCTAACGGGCCAGGTTTTTAGCGGGCCACAATTGGGCCAGCTCGGCTTTTTCTTGGGCCCGAATGATTGGGGCCTTCACACATTGCACCAGGCCCAAACTTACACCGGCCTATATTTTAGTTGGGCCTTTTGTCGACCCAACGCTTAGTTTGGCCCAGGTAGCGTTGGGCCATTAACAGGCTGAATATTGTCCTGGCCTATTACGACCGAGAAGAAACCACAGGTCTTTAGCAGGCCAAAATGCATGTTGGGCCTCAATTTTCACTAGTCGTCGATGGGCCTTCAGCAGGCCGAAATGTAGACCGGGCCATTTTGGGCCCAGTTAGCTCACGGGCCGTTACCAGGCCAAAACATATCATGGGCCTTTAAGAGGCCGAAAGCTTAGTACAGGCATCAACGGGACGAATTACGCGACAGGCCTTTAACAGGCCCAAAGTCACGTTGGGCTTAACTGTTGCCACCTTTAGCACAAGTCGTTAGTGGGCCCGATGTCCCATCGGAACATCTATGGCCCATGGGCAGCACGGGCTATTCCTGTGCCGAAGTCACAATGGCTGAAATGGGCCCATGTTCACATCAGCCTCTAACAGGCCGAAAGTCACTGGGCTGTAGTTGGGCCCAAATATTCGGCGAACAATTAACGGGCCAGATCTGGCTTCGGGCCGGAAATGGGCCCAAATATTGGGCGAACAATTAACGAGCCATATCTTGCTTCGGGCCGTAAATGGGCCCAAATATTGGGCGAACAATTAACGAGCCAGATCTGGCTTTGGGCCGTAAATGGGCCTTTATTAAACAGGCCGTTATTAGGCTGGCCCACTAGTACCTGATTAAGTTCTACGGGCCTTTGACTGGGCCGGCCTTTTTAACCTATATGGGCCTCTGTTGGGCCCAGCCATGTGTCGACATATCATAGGCATGTCTCCTCCAATGGACGGGCGACATCTGGCCCACTAACGAGCTGACAGGTGTTCCCTTCGGCCAATCAGAATTTTACACATGGAAATTTCCCATTGGTCAGGGTTGTTAACGGGTTATCGGATCCAAAATCCGACCCGATAGCTTAACGGCGTTCCATTACGGTGGATGCCACGTGTCGGTCACCCTTGACGAAAGCACTCCTGTGACGCGTGATTTATCGTCATGGAAGTGGACACTTCCGTGATGATAATTTTGGTAATGTCATGGAACACTTCTATGACAACACATGTATGACTATCTTGATTCTATCATAAATTTGTCATGGATATACGTGCATGACAAAAAACGCAACCTACTGTGACAAACACGTATCATCACGGAAGTGTATTTTTTTAGTGAACAGAGTCGCCTCACTCATCCTTCGCCCCTGCGCTCCCACCATCCTCGGCCTCCCACTTCTCTCCAGTCTCTCATGGCACCTAAAGCGAGCAAGAGCAAGGAGGCGCCCAAGGCGAGCGAGGGGAAAGAGGTGCCGGAGAGCGAGTTGGTGAAGATGCGGAGGGAGAACACCGTCTTCGCTCTGACGCTCGATGTGCGCGCTCTGAAGGACCGGTACCTATGCATGTGTGGGAGAGCGACGATGGGGCACCCTGCTACCCGCGTCATCCCGGCTTCTCGCGCCGATCCCTCCCTAGATAAATTCCCTTTCTTCATCGATTACTTCTACTGCGAGATCTGCCCCCCATTTTTTGATTTCCTCAACGACATCATGTACACATTCGGCTTCCATATCTTGGATTTCATGCCGAATGCTGTGGCATGCATGTCCACCTTTGCCCACCTCTGTGAGAACTTTGCTGGGGTGGTCCCCAATACGGCCCTCTTCCGTCATTACTTCGTGCCCCGCATCCAGCCAGGAGGGGCCCTTTCTGGCTGCGTCACCTAGATCCCAAGGGCATTGACCAAGAAGACGTACCCAGGTGGGCCCATTGCGAGAAGTGGGACGAATGGCAGGGCAAGTGGTGTTGGATTGTTTAGAAGGACCCGTAGCCGTTCTGCATGCCCCGACAAATGAAACTAACCCTCGGTGGCGATTGGGGCAACCTCGATCCTCAAGACGGGAGGTTCACAATCGCAACCACCAGGATCCATCGCCTAAAGGCTGCCGGGCTCACAATCGAGATGATTGGTGCCGACTTCCTCCGCCGCCGCATCGCCCCTCTTCATAACAAGGGGCGACCAGCGTGGGAATACCGAAATGCTGTATATATCATGAGGCTGCGCCCCAGCCTGAACAACAATCTGACGGTCATGCAGCATGCGGCTCTCTGCCAAAAGTTGTTCCACCTCAAGGGCGACAGGCCGCTCAGGTTGCCGGCGGGCATGATCCCCATGTGCAACAACTCCGCCCTGACCTCAATCGTCGCCATGATGTTGGTGTTCAATGCCCATGGCCCTGATCAGACCTGGGCTGAGCCATCCGCGGAGTGGGCACAAGAGTTCTTTGACAACTTGTCGGAGAGGGCCATCCTGGAAGACCCGCACCTCATCCGCCCCACCACCGACGAAGAGGTGGCGTATATTGCCAAAGCATATGAAGAAGCAGCCCTTGCCGAGGAGGCCGGCAACATTGGCTTCATGGAGGACGAAGCCAGTGTAGAGGAGGATTTTGCCGAGTGAGGGGAGCCTGCCGGAGAGCATAGTGGCGCATCTGCCGGGGGGCCTTCTGCCGAAGAGACAGCCGAGGAGACAACTAAAGAGGAGCCGCATGAGGAGCCCCCAGTCCTAGGGAAGAAGAAACGTGTCCTTTGGCGAGTTGGCTCCGTCGAGACAGTCCGGTAAACTTCCTCGCACGAAGAGGTTCCCGGCAAGGATGTTGCCGGCAAGGCTGTGGAGCGGCAAGGAGCTCAACAGCAACCCGTGCGCTAGACGAGGGCGGTGGCAAAGAAAGCAGCGGGGGCGGCTCGTGTGATAGCGCCGGCGGCTGGAGCAAGCTCACATCAAGCTGCCGCTCCTGCCACGGCCAAGCGGCCCAGGTCCCCTTCTCCATCCCCTCGTACGGACAGCATAGCGGAGGTCCACTTCGACCTTTCCTCTTTTAGCCCGAGGAGGGAGAAGAGGCCATAAGAAGAAGACGAGTAAGTGTCCTACCGCTTTCTTTATCCCCTGAATGTCTGATATTGCTATCTTATCTTATTTGATCTTGCCTCGGCTTGTCTCTGCAGTGTCACGGAAACATTGGTGCAGAGGATGGCAAAGAAGGCCAAGACCTCGACGGGCGATGAGCCCCCTGCAAGAACCTCAAGTGTGCCGGAGACGATCACAATTAGCCTAGAGTCTAGCCCACGATGCAGCTGCCAGCGCAGCCCCCAGCGTGAGTCTTCATTTCCCACGGGCGGGTGTTGGGGTGTACATCTTCACTGCTAACCTTGCCGAGTTCGCAGGGGAAGAACAGCAACAGGAGGAGCCGCTGAGGGCCACCCCTGACATGCCGCCTTCTCAACCACACCGTCCAGAGAAGGGTCCCCGGCAAGGGCTTCCACTTATGACCCCTCCCGCGGGGAGGAAGAGCCGGCAAGCAAAGGCGTCGGCGGTCTGATACCAGCAACAAATGTTGTCGGGGAGGGAGCCACCTCCCAACAGCTCGTCACAGGTAAGCCGCTTGCTTCTTGGCACTTGTCACTTTTCTAGTATGATCTTTTTCTCTTTTTTGTTTGCTCTGAACTTCAACCTTGGTTTCATCTCGTCTCTCCCCCCTTGGCGGATCAGATGGATGTTGACGCCATCATTGAGGGGTCCGCTAAGGATGCTTCCGTCGAAGCCGCCAAGGTCGCTGCTGACGAGGCCGCCAAGGACATGCACGAAGAGGCCACCAAGGGGTATGTGAAGGAGGCCGGCAAGGAGGTTGCCGACCGTACTGACGGCATTCCAGCCGCAGGAGCGCCCGGTGCTACATCGGTCCCAGAGTCCTTAGCTGCCGGGGAGACAGTGGTCGAGGACCAACCGTCAACATCTGAAGCCCCCCTCAGGCGATATCTGAAGGTTGGCGACAATTTGTTCGTCAGTATCCCGGGGACAGCATGCATCGGAGCACCAACCGAGGGGGGGGGGGCTTTCGATGAAGAAGCCAACACCGCTGCCAAGCTCAAGGTTGTCGACAAGCCGAGCGCTGGCGGCAGCGAATCCAAAGAAGATCGGCTCCTCCAGGCCATGAGTAACAATTTCCAGAAGCTTCAGGCGCTCCACCGCACCCGAAAGCAGAAGCTCGACTCCAGGGCCGCAATTGTTGATACAGCAGAGTCAGATCTCCAGAAGCGTGTCGAACAGATGCAGGTCTGGTTTTCCGAGGCCTGGAACAAACTGAAGACTGGCCGGGAGCAGCAGAGCCAATGTTGGGATGAGCTTCTTTTGAAACAGTCCGACGTTGAGAAGGCACAGGAGGAGGCCGCTCAACAGGCTGCCAAGGAAGACGCTCAACTAAGGGAACATCGCGTCTTGCTCGATGCTCATGAAAATACCTTGCCGCTCGCGAGGAGGCACTTGCCGCCAAGCTCCACGGCAAGAATGAGGAAATTGAGAATCATGTCGCGCAGTGGACCCAAGAGCTGGAGCAGGAGCACAAGAAGACGCTTGACGCTCTGGTCTTGGACCATGCCGGCAAGCTGAATGACGCCGTCAACACTACCGAAGCTGCAGAGGCCGCCAAGATCGAGCTGACCAGCAAGGTGGGGAAGCTGGAGGCGGGATCTGGAGGAACATGGCAAGGAGATCTCGATGCTCAAGAGCGATAGAGAGAAAACCATCTATACCTTGGCAGAGATGCAGACCACCATACCTGACAAGACCAAGCAACTCTCCGCAGCCAATGACTCCATTGCCAATCTGAAGCTGAAGCTGAGCACACCGGAGGAGTCCCTTAAGACCAGCGGGGCTCGTGAGAAGACCCTGGCCAAGGACCTCCAGGATGAGAAGAAACTGCTTGAGAGCGCCACTGCCACCTACAACGACTATGTGAAAGGCGTGGAGATCTGGACTGAGCGCATCATCGACGTCGCAAAGAGGCTCACAACACAACTGTCCACCATGGGCTTGCCAAATTTCAGGTATTCCCACGAGGAGAGGGTGATTATGAGCGCCAGACTGACCATGTTCTTCGAGGCCCTCCTCGACGCCCTGAAGCTGCTCCACTCTAGCCGAGCAACCCAACTGGCCAATGAATCCCGCAAACTTTGCCGGTCTATCCTTATCAACATGCTCATCAAAGTGGCGTACAGGAACCCCGACCTCGTCTTCACCAACGTGCTTCAGAGCTTATCGAAGGATGCAGACCGCATGGCGCTTGAAGAGCTCGTCACGCCTATTGTTGACATGGTGGACCAAGTCAAGAGGGTGGAAGGCCAGCGCAGGGACTAGTCGCTTCGCTTCTCCATGCCGCCACGAACTCGTGCCCAAGACAATTTATCTTAAGTTAGAACCGCGGCAACTATTGATGTAACATAACTTGCTGTGTTTTGGATTCAATGCATGCTATCTTTCTCGTCCGATCTCTCTCTATGTGGCATATACCCTATGCTTTATTGGGAAGAAACTTGCCGGTGCACGCACCCTTGCCGTGAGCGCTTTGAGGAACGGATCCTTAGCAGCCTACTGGGGGTGTCACTGCCGGCAAGATACATTGCCGTTCTTAGCGCAGCCACTTGACCTGTTGAGCGGACTCAAAACAGAGCAAGGGCGCAACCAATCATGACAAGGTTCCTTCGTGTGTAGGCTTTCCATACAAGAATCATCCAAGGAAAATAACCTCATATTTAAAAGAAATTCACTCAAGGTTTCACAACTTAGCTTTTCGCTCACGCACTCTTTCCCGCAAGACGCCACTTCGAACATCGCCTGTTGGTGTCCATACTCCCTATCCCCCCGGCAAACTTGTATGTGAGGGAACCTTTTGTCCTTTGATAAAAAGAAAGAAGAGAAAATAGGAACATGGAACCTTGGCGGTTCATCGGTACTTGCCGGAAACAAGCGTAGTACAATATCTTGGACAGGCATGCATATAAATAAACATGGAAATCAACAAGAACTTTACATACTTAAACTTATTCAACTGCACACAGGGTATGTGCCTAGATCTGTACATAGGGTTATATGCCTTGCCGGCAAGGCTAGTACAAAAGGGGGTTACCGGGGGTCCCAGCAACTGCACCTCATGGGTAAAACTTGCGAAGGTGTTCAATATTCCAGGACTTGCTCACTGGAATGCCATCTTCGGTCTCCAGGCGGACTGCGCCGGCCTGGTGACTCGAATTACCCGATAAGGTCCTTCCCACTTTGGCGTCAACTTGTTGGAATTCTTGGCCGATTGAATGTGCCAAAGAACAAGGTCGCCTTCCTCAAGGCTTCGTGCGTGAACCTTGCGACTATGGTAGCGGCGCAAGGCTTGCCGGTAGCGCGCAGCTCACACAACAGCCTAAAGACAACCTTCCTCAAGGACTGAAGCATCATCTTGCTGCAGCTACTCTTGCTCAAGCTCATCATAAGAGAGCACTCGAGGCGACCCGTCTATGAGTTCTGTGGGGAGAACTGCTTCCGCCCCGTATACCAGGGTGAAAGGTGTCTGGCCGATGGCTCGATTTGGTGTCGTCCTGATTGACCAAAGAACTGCCGGAAACTCATCAATCCAGTGCCTTCTGCACTTGTGCACCTAGTCAAAAGTCCTCGTCTTGAGACCCCACAGCACCTCAGCATTTGCCCTTTCTGCCTGGCCATTGCTCCTCGGGTGAGCAACAGAAGCAAAATAAATCTTGCTGCCAAGGTCCTGGATATATTGCATGAAGGTGCGGCTCGTGAGCTGTGTGCCGTTTTCGGTGATGACTCTATTTGGCACACCAAAACGACAAACTAGTCCTTTGAAGAACTTGATGGCTGACTGCGCTGTCACCTTTCTCACTGCTTCCACTTCCGGCCACTTTGTGAACTTGTCGATTGTGACGTACAAGTACTCAAAGCCCCTGATAGCGCGGGGAAAGGGGCACAATATGTCGAGCCCCTAGACTGAAATGGCCAGGAAAGAGGGTTCGTCTGAAGAGCTTGGGCTGACTGATGGAGTTTCTTCAAATGGAACTGGTACGCTTCACACTTGGTTACTAGTGAACTTGCATCCTGGAGAGCAGTGGACCAAAAGAAACCTTGCCGGTATGCCTTGCCGGCAAGAGCCCTTGATCCTATGTGAGAGCCATATATGCTTCCATGTATCTCTGCCAACAGCTCCAGTTCGTCCTCCCAAGGAATGCACTTCAATTTTGCGTCATTCGGTCTTTTTTTGTACAGGACATCGTCCACAAACTGGTACATGTTAGACCGGCGGGCTACTTTCTCCGCTTCTTCCTATTCCCCGGGGAGTTCCCCTGTTTGGAGGAACTAAATGATGTGTTGTGCCCATGCTGGAGCCTGGGGCTCGACGGCAAGGACTAAAGGCATGTCTTCCACCATGGGAGAAGTTGTTTCTATGGCAAGGGCTTGAGGCCCTGCCAAAGCCTGTTGCTCCTCGGCAAGCTGGGCGTCATCCCCGGCAACTTCCTTGCTGGCAGCTCCTCGGAGCTCGGCAGGAAAGTACTTTCCGGGGCTCAACTTCCTTCGTTTATTCTGTCTTGCCGACGATTCAACGGATGGCTGAGTCAGTTGGAGCACAAAAGTCCATGGTTCCACAGGTAACTTGAGGGCATCACGTTTTGACAGGTTGCCAGCAATGCTGTTCTCTGCTCGAGGAACATGCTCTGCTTGTAGAACATCAAAACACTCCTCCAACTTCCTCACTTCATCTACGTAGGCCTCCATCAACGGGCTCTGATAATCTTTGTTGACTTGCTTGACGACAAGCTGTGAATCACATCTGACAATGAGCTTCCTAATTCCAAGGTCTCTCGCGATCCTGAGACCGGCAAGCAGTCCCTCACACTCTGCAGTATTGTTTGTTGATCTCTCCCATGGAAAGTGCATCTGGACCACGTATTTGAGGTGCTCTCCAGTGGGTGAGACAAGCAGCACACCAGCACCGGCACCTTGCAGTGAGAAAGCCCCATCAAAATACATAACCCAGTCACGACTCATGTCCTTGCTGGGGAGAGTGGTCTCTTGAATCTCCTCGTCAGGCGTTGAGGTCTATTCTGCAATGAACTCTGCCAAGGCTATGCTCTGAATTGTTGAAGTGCTTTCAAACCTAAGACCAAAGCTTGACAGCTCCAACGCCCACTCCACAATCTTTCCAGTTGCATCTGCGTTGTGTAGGATCCGTTCCAACGAGAAGCGAGTGATGACGGTGATCTCATGTGCCTAGAAATAGTGGCACAACTTCCTCGAGGCCATAAGGAGGCTGAAGAGCAACTTCTGCACACCAGAGTATCTTGATCTAGCCCCCTCCAAGAGGGAGTTGACAAAATGAAATGGGTGCTGCACCATCTTCTTCTTCTGTGTCACTCCATTTGATTGCGCAGATCCTACCTTGCCGGCACTAGATTCTGTCGGGGGTCTTGCCTTGTCAACACCAGACTCTGCCGGGGGTCTTGCCTTGCCGGCACCAGACCCTGCCGGGGAGAGGCCCAGCTCGTCATCCGACGGTCTTGCCATTGTCGCTGCTTCCTCATCAACTTCTCTTTATGCCACTAGCACGACACTGACCACATGATTCATTGCCGCTAGATAAAGCAGCAACAACTCTTGTGGTTTAGGCGAGACTAGTGTCGGCGTAGAGGAGAGGTACCTCTTCAAATCTTGCAGCGCCGCCTCGGCTTTCGGAGTCCATTTCATTGGACCTCCTTTTTCAAGATCTTGAAAAAGTAGAGGGCGCGCTCAGATGATTTGGAGATGAACCTGCTCAGAGCAGCAACGCAGTCAGCAAGTCAACGCACATCTTTGACCCATCTAGGTGCTTCAATCTGCTCAATTGTCTTGATCTTGTCGGGGTTTGCCTCGATACCATGATGAGAAACAAAGAATCTGATAAGCTTGCCAGACGGGACGCCGAACACACACTTCTCAGGATTGAGCTTGAGATTGATCTTGCGCAAATTTGCAAATGTTTCTTCCAAATCTGCACAAGTGTTGCCTTGTCCTTGGTTTTGACCACTATGTCATCCATATAAGCTTCCATATTTCTATGTAGCTGGGGCTCAAAACCAATCTGGACTGCTCTGGCAAACATTGAACCAACGCTTTTCAACCCGAAAGGCATTCGTATAAAACAATACGTACCGCATAGGGTGATAAACACAGTCTTCTCTTCATCTTCCTTTGTCATGAAGATTTGATGGTACCCTGAGTAAGCGTCAAGAAACGACAGCAAGTCGCACCCGACAGTGGAGTCCATGATCTGGTCGGTGCGCGGCAAAGGGAAAGGATCCTTTGGACAGGATTTATTGATATCTGTATAATCAATGCACATCCTCCATTTCCCATTCGCCTTGTGCACCACAACCAGATTGGCCAACCATGTTGGGTGGAGCACTCCTCTGACCAAGCCTGCCGCTTCCAACTTCCTAATCTCTTTGGTGATAAACTCTTGCCGCTCCAAAGCTTGCTTCTTGACCTTTTGCTTGACGGGTCGTGCATGAGGACAGAAAACAAGATGGTGCTCAATCACCTCAACCGGAAAGCCGGGGATGTTAGATGCTTGCCATGCAAACACATCGGCATTCGCCCGCAAGAAGGCAATGAGCGCGCTTTCCTATTTGCTGTCGAGGGTGGACCTTATAGTGAAAGCTCCGCCCGTGCCGTCCTCCTTGACGGGCACCTTCCTGGTTTCTAGTGAGGCTGACTTTGATTTCTTGCTCTTACCGGTGGAGCTCTCTGGCAATTCCTCGACTAGAACGCAGCACTCTGAGGAGGCGCGCTTGTCGGAGTGGGTGCAAGAGGTCTTGCCAGTATTCTTACCCTCGGGAGCTCCAGTAGCAGGAGCAAGCGCCTTAATGGCAGGTGCTACAACTGCCTCCCGGTAGAGTAGGTCGACGCACATAAGCGTCTCTTTCTTGTCGGAGTTGACAGTGATGGTGCTCATCGGGCCGGGCATCTTCAACGTGTTGTAGGCGTAATGTGCCGCTTCAATAAACTTGGCCAGTGCTGGATGGCCAAGGATTCCGTTATATGGCAGCAGGATCTTGGCGACATAAAAAACGATCTTCTCCGTCCTGTAGTTTAGCTCACCACCAAATGTAACTAGTAGTGTGATCTTACCCTTCGTCTAGCTTCTTCCCGGATTGATCCCTTGAAACGTGCCCGTTTCCGCGAGATCTCCATTAGGAATTTGCAACCTCTTGATCACTTTGGGCGAGATCAAGTTCAAACTGGCCCCACCGTTAACTAACATTTTTGTCACCTTGAGGTTGCGAATTATTGGCGAAACCAACAACAACAAACACACGACCGCATTTGGGCCATCAGGGTGATCCTCAGCGTAAAAAATGATAGGCATGTTGGACCATTTCAATGGCTTCTGGGCATTGATCGATGGCTCTGTCACATTAATCTCACACGCCCACTGTTTAAGTTGGCGGTGAGAAGAATGTAACGAGGCACCACCATCAATGCACATGGCTTCTGTAGCTTTTAGAAACTCATGCTCGCTGGACTCGTCATCCTTTTCTTGGTTATCATCTCCCTCTTTCTTGTCGTGGCCTCGAGCAGGCCTTTCCTGTTGCTTCCCCTTGCCGCGGCGGCCTCCTCGGCCGCGTCGCTTCTTGCCAGACCCCTCAGCACCATCCTGGCCCTTCTCCTTGTCTCTCCTTTCGTACTCAGCTTTCTACCTTGCCACAAGCTGCTCAACTTGCCGGCAGTTCTGTAAGTCATGGCCCTTGGTGCGATGGATCTTGCAATATTGCTTGTCGGATCCCTCTGGCTTGTCGGCAGCTGCCAAGGCCTGGCAGGTGGCGCACCCGACAACCTCCTTGCCAAGGTCGCCAACCTTGGCCTTCTTGGCGGTACCGGGGTTGCCGGATTCCTCGACGGCAAGCACAGTTTTGCCCTTACGCTTCCTATTACGTCGTCGGACCTTCTTTGCCGAGGCAATGACATCTTCGTCTCCAGAGTCAGTCCCCGCACTGGCATCTTCATTGGGGTACTTCCTTCCTTCTTCAGCCCAACCACATCTATCGGCTAAAACATAAAGCTCGGCAACATCCCTAACCTTGTTCATCGCCAGCTCTTCACGCATCTTGCGGTTGCGCACATTCTGATGAAACGCGCTGATGACAGCGACAAGATGAACATCTGGGATGTTGTACAGCACAAGACTGAATCTCTGTATGTATTTGCGCAAGGATTCACCATCTTTCTGGGGGATGAGATGTAAATCACATGCCTGGCCAGGAGCTTGGTGGCCTCCGATAAAGACCCTACGGGCGGCGCGACGACCTCCAAGGGTGGGAAGGCGACCTCTAAGGCGCCCCCGCCAGCGCATGCACCATGGTCCCCCCAGGTCATGCGCGACGAGTGAGGCCATGACGTTGGTGCCTCGAGCGTCCCCATGGAAATGGCCCTCAGCATCATCCTCGAGATGCACAGGGCCTGCATGCATGCCAAGATGCTGGTGGAAATGGCGCATGGTCACGGAACCGTGACGGAGCTCCTTCTAACGTGGTTAGAAGTCAGAGCACCTCACGTTCTTCGCACTTGTCGCTGCCACCCACACCAGCAGAAGCATTGGCCCGAGCGCAACTACTCCTGGATTTTCGTCGTGCTGTGGAGAAGCAAGAGGAATGGAGATGGCACCAGGAAGCAGGTCCTTCGTGGCGTCGGTCCACTGAGCCGGCGCGTGCCGATGGCTGAAGGATCGGAGGTGTTGCGACCATAGTGCACTCCCCTCCGCCACGATGTCAGCGATCGCCAGCTTGGTGGGTCGACGCCCACGATGATGGATCCACGGCATCGTCTGATCCACGAGCCCGCCTCGACCAGTGTCAAGTTCTTCAGGAACGGGTCAAAGAAGACACTCGAACTACCATCGAGCAGCGATTAGAAGCGCGCCATCAGTCTGATAGGCGCGCAGGGCCCATTGTTGACAAGCCTGCACCGGGGGATTCTCGTGACCTACCCTACGAGGTGGGTTGCCCAGCTTTTACCCGTGAGCTACGACAATTCCAGTGTCCCACTTCCCGCACGTTCAAGCCAGAGGTCCCGGAGAAGTACGATGGCAAGACTCATCCGTCTGAGTTCCTGAGCATCCACACCATTGTGATGCAAGCTGCCAGGGCTCGAGACGGCAAGGTCCTCGCCAACTACATCCCGTTGGTGCTCAAGCCCAACGTTAGGTCGTGGTTGATGCACCTGCCAGTGGATTCCATCTCCTCTTGGTCCGGCTTGTGCCACGAGTTTGTTGGAGCCTTTACCGGAGGCCACCAAGCTCCTGGCCAGGCAAATGATTTAATCTCATCCCCAGAAAGATGGTGAATCCTTGCACAAATACATACAGAGATTCAACCGTGTGCAGTACAACATCCCACATGTTCATCCTGCCGCGGTCGTCAACGTGTTTCATCAGAATGTGCGCAACCGCAAGATGCGTGAAGAGCTGGCGATGAACAAGGTTTATGTTTTAGCCGATAGATGTGCTCGGGCTGAAGAAGGAAGGAAGCACCCTGGCGAAGATGCCGGTTCAGGGACTGACTCCGGAGACGAAGACGTCGTCGCCCAGGCAAAGAAGGGCCAGCGGCGTAATAGGAAGCATAAGTGAAAAACTATGCTTGCTGTCGAGGAATCCGGCAACCCCGACACCGCTAAGAAGGCCAAGGTTGACTACCCCAGCAAGGAGGTTGCCGGGTGCACCGCCTGCCTGGCCTTGGCGGCTGCCGACAAGTAGAGGGCTCCGACAAGCAATATTGCAAGATCCACCGCACCAAGGTCCATGACCTCCAAAACTGCCAGCAAGAGTTGAGCAGCTTGTGGAAAGGCAGAAAGCTGAGTACAAAAGGCGAGACAAGGAGAAGGGACAGGATGGTGCTGAGGGATCCGCCAAGAAGCATGGTGGCCGAGGAGGCCGCCGCGGCAAGGAGAAGCAACAGGAAAGTCCTGCTCGGGGCCGCGACCAGAAAGAGGGAGATGATAACCATGAAGAGGATGACGAGTCCAGCGCGCATGTGTTTCAAAAAGCTACAGAAGCCATGTGCATTGATGGTGGCGCCTCGTTACATTCTTCTCACCGCCAACTTAAATAGTGGGCACGAGAGACTAATGCAACAGAGCCATCGATCGATGCCCAGAAGCCATTGAAATGGTCCAACATGCCTATCATTTTTACGCTGAGGATCACCCTAATCGCACAACCGCGGTCGGATGTTTGCTGTTGTTGGTTTCGCCAACAATTCGCAACCTCAAGGTGACAAAAATGTTAGTTCACGGTGGGGCCAGTTTGACCTTGATCTCTCCCAAAGTGATCAAGAGGTTGCAAATTCCTGATGGAGATCTCGAGGAAATGGGCACATTTCAAGGGATCAATCCGGGAAGAAGACAGCCGAAAGGTAAGATCACACTACCAGTACATTTGGCGGTCAGCTGAACTACATAACGGAGAAGATCATTTTTGATGTCGCCAAGATCCCGCTGCCGTATAACGGTATCCATGGCCGTCCAGCATTGACCAAGTTTATGGCGGCGTCACATTACGCCTACAACACGTTGAAGATGCCCGGCCCAATGAGCATCATCACTGTCAACTCCGACAAGAAAGATGCACTTATCTTCGCCGACCTACTCTACCAGGAGGAAGTTATAGCACCTACCATCAAGGCACTTGCTCCTGCCACTAGAGCTCCTGAGGGGAAGAAGACCAGCAAGACCTCTTGCACCCACTCCGGCAAGTGCGCCTCCTCAGAGTGCTGCGTTCCCGTCAAGGAAGTGCCAGAGAGCTGCACCAACAAGAGCAAGAAATCCAAGGCAGCCCCACCAGAAACCAAGAAGGTGCCCTTCAAGGACGACGGCACGGGCGACGCTTTCACTATAAGCTCCACCTCGACAGCAAATTGGAAAGCGTGCTCATTGCCTTCCTGCGGGCAAATGTCGATGTGTTTGCATGGCAAACATCTGACATCCTCGGCGTTCCCAGGGAGATGATTGAGCACCATCTTGCTGTCTGTCCTCATGTGCAACCCGTCAATCAGAAGGTCAGGAAGCAAGCTTTGGAGCGGCTAGAGTTTATCACCAAAGATATTAGGAATTTGGAAGCGGCGGGCTTGGTTAGAGGAGTGCTCCACCCAACATGGTTGGCCAATCCGGTTGTGGTGCACAAGGCGAATGGGAAATGGAGGCTGTGCATTGATTATACAGATATCAATAAAGCCTGTCCAAAGGATCCTTTCACTTTTCCGCGCATCGACCAGATCTTGGTCTCCACTGCCGGGTGCGACTTGCTATCGTTTCTTGACGCTTACTCGGGGAACCATCAAATCTTCATGATGAAGGAGGATGAAGAGAAGACGGCGTTTATCACCCCATGTGGTACGTATTGTTTTATACGGATGCCTTTCAGGTTGAAAAGCACGGGTTCAACATTTTCCAGAGCAGTCTAGATTGGTTTTGAGCCCCAGCTATATAGAAATATGGAAGGTTATATGGATGACATAGTGGTCAAAACCAAGGACAAGGCAACACTTGTGCAAGATTTGGAAGAAACATTCGCAAATTTGCGTGAGATCAATCTCAAGCTCAATCCTGAGAAGTGTTTGTTCGTCGTCCCGTCCGGCAAGCTTCCTGGATTCTTTGTGTCTCAGCGTGGGATCGAGGCAAACCCCGACAAGATCAAGGCAATTGAGCAGATTGAAGCACCAAGATGGCTCAAAGATGTGCGTCGACTTGCTGGCTGCATTGCTGCTCTGAGTAGGTTCATCTCCAAATCTAATGAGCTCGCCCTCCCCTTTTTCAAGATCTTGAAAAAGGCAAGTCCAATGAAATGGACTCCGAAAGTGAAGGCAGCGCTGCAAGATTTGAAGAGGTACCTCTCCTCTATGCTGACACTAGTCGCGCCTAAACCACAAGAGCCGTTGCTACTATATCTAGCGGCAACGAATCAAGTGGTCAGTGCTGCGCTAGTGGCACGGAGAGAAGTTGATGAGGAAGCAGCGACAGTGGCAAGACCATCGGATGATGAGCCGGACATCTTCTCGACAGGGTCTGACGCTGGCAAGGCAAGACCCCTGACAGAGTCTGGTGCCGACAAGGTAAGACCACCGGCAGAATCTATTGCCGGCAAGGCGGGATTTGCGCAACCAAATGAAGTGACACAAAAGAACAAGATGGTGTAGCACCCAGTTTATTTTGTCAGCTCCCTCTTGCACGGGGCTACATCAGGATACTTTGGTGTGCTGAAGTTTCTCTTCGGCCTCCTTATGGCCTCGAGGAAGCTGCACCACTATTTCCAGGCACATGAGATCACCGTCATCACTTGCTTCCCGTTGCAATGGATCCTACACAACCCAGATGCAAGTGGAAGGATTGTGGAGTGGGTGTTGGAGCTGTCAAGCTTTGGTCTTAGGTTTGAAAGCACTTCAACAATTTAGAGCAGAGCCTTGGCGGAGTTCATTGCAGAATGGACCTCAATGCCTAACGAGGAGATTCAAGAGACCACTCTCCCCGGCAAGGAAACGGGCCGTGACTAGGTTATGTATTTTGATGGGGCTTTCTCGCTGCAAGGTGCCGGTGTTGGTGTGCTGCTTGTCGCACCCACCGGAGAGCACCTCAAATACGTGGTCCAGATGCACTTTCCTCGGGAGAGATCAACAAACAATACTGCAGAGTATGAGGGGCCGCTTGCCGGTCTCAGGATCGCAGCAGACCTTGGAATTAGGAAGCTCATTGTCAGAGGTGATTCATATCTTGTCGTCAAGAAAGTCAACAAAGATTATCAGATCCATTGATGGAGGCCTACATAGATGAAGTGAGGAAGTTGGAGGAGCGTTTTGACGGTCTACAAGTAGAGCATGTTCCTCGAGCAGAGAACAACATTGCTGACAACCTGTCAAAACATGCTGCCCTCAAGTTACCTGTGGAACCAAGGACTTTTGCGCTCCAACTGGCTCAGCCATCTGTTGAACCGTCGGCAAGACAGAATAAAAAAAGGAAGTTGAGCCCGGCAAGTACTTTCCCACCGAACTCCCAGGAGCTTCCGGCAAGGAAGTTGTCGGGGACGATGCCAAGATTGCCGGGGAGCCACAGGCTCCGGCAAGGCCTCAAGCCCTTGCCATAGGGACAACTGCTCCCATGGCGCAAGATATGCCTTCAGTCCTTGCCATCGATCCCCAGGCTCTAGCATGGGCACAACACATCGTTCAGTTCCTCCAAACAGGGGAACTCCCCAAGGAACAGGAAGAAGCGGAGAAAGTAGCCCCTCGGTTTAACATGTACCAGTTTGTGGACGAAGTCCTGTACAGAAAAAGACCGAATGCGTGAAATTGCAGTGCATTCCCCGGGAGGATGGACTGGAGCTTGCTACCTCTTGAGCATGCATTGGTTTTCCCTTGAAGAGGAAAGTGTGATGCAGCAAAGTAGCGTAAGTATTTCCCTCAGTTTTTGAGAACCAAGGTATCAATCCAGTAGGAGACTACATGCAAATCGCCTAGTACCTACACAAACAATCAAGAACCTTGCAACCAGCGCGATAAAGGGGTTGTCAATCCCTTCACGGCCACTTGCAAAAGTGAGATTTGATAAAGATAATAAATAAATATTTTTGGTATTTTTTGTTGTATAGATTGGAAAATAAAGATTGCAAAATAAATAGTAACTAGAATTGTAGATTGGAAACTTATATGACTAGTAATTATGTATGTGCAATGCACGTATTAGGTAGGATATTAGTGGTACGTTATATTAGGTAAGGTATATTTCTGGCACATTGATATTTGGTAAGATATTAACTGCTTTCTTTGCGGGAATGGTAAGATATTAATTACATGGCAGATTTCATGGGATAGCGTTGAGTCTAAACATGTTTATAACCAATGACAGTGGTGGGTAATTAAAGCGTTAAACGTGTTTGGTGCTCAACATTGGAGCGATTTGAACCGCTAGATCACATGATTTGACGGTTGAGATGGTTTGGATCTGCCCCTTTGGGTCTTTTTATATTGGTATACATATAGATATAGATGTAAAGTAGACCCGGGGGCCATAGGTTTCACTAGTGGCTTCTCTCAAGATAGCATGTATTATGGTGGGTGAACAAATTACTGCCGAGCAATTGATAGAATAGCGCATAGTTATGATGATATCTAAGGCAATGATCATGAATATAGGCATCACGTCCGTGTCAAGTAGACCGAAACGATTCTGCATCTACTACTATTCACTGGTGCGCGTCGGTCCTAAACAAACGGTTTAAAACCCCTTTCCGCGACGGAATTTGGAACCGTCGCCAAGTGAGTGCGGGCGATAGGGGGGTCCTTCCCACACGACCCAGAAACTGTCGGGGATAGGGCCTGAGGGAGTCCTGGACTAGGGGGTGTCCGGATAGCCGAACTGTCATCACGGCCGGACTCCAAGACTATGAAGATACAAGATTGAAGACTTCGTACCGTGTCCGGATGGGACTTTCCTTGGCGTGGAAGGCAAGCTTGGCGATACGGATATGTAGATCTCCTACCATTGTAACCGACTACATGTAACCCTAACCTATCCGGTGTCTATATAAACCGGAGGGTTTTAGTCCGTAGGACGAACAACAATCATACCATAGGCTAGCTTCTAGGGTTTAGCATCCTTGATCTCATGGTAGATCTACTCTTATACTACCCATATCATCAATATTAATCAAGCAGGAGTAGGGTATTACCTCCATCGAGAGGGCCCAACCTGGGTAAAAACATCGTGTCCCTTGTCTCCTGTTACCATCCGCCTAGACGCACAGTTCGGGACCCCCTACCCGAGATCCGCCGGTTTTGACACCGACATTGGTGCTTTCATTGAGAGTTCCTCTGGGTCGTCACCGATAGGCCCGATGGCTCCTTCGATCATCAACAACGAAGCGGTCCAAGGTGAGACTTTTCTCCCCGGATAGATCTTCATATTCGGCGGCTTTGCACTGCGGGCCAATTCGCTTGGCCATCTAGAGCAGATCAAAAGCTACGCCCCTGGCCATCAGGTCAGATTTGGAAGTTTGAACTATACGGCCGGTGTCCGCGGAGACTTGATCTTCGGCGGATTCGAGCCGCAGCCAAGCGTGGCGCATTGTCTCGATGGGCATGATCTAGCTCTACAGCCGAACAATGCCCTCGAGGCCGCACCAGCATCCGCTCCGACCCTTAATCCGGAGCCGGATTCCCCGATCGAGGACGAGTGGTTGGACACCGCCTTGGGGGCTACGATCTCTACGGAGATTGAGCCGAACTCCATCCCGGTCCTTTGTGAAAACCTTGACTCCAGGGTGCCGGACTCCTCTCCGGACTCCGAGCCCTCCGCGCCCCTGCCAATCGAATCCGATTGGGCGCCGGTTATGGAGTTCACTGCCGCGGACATCTTTCAGCACTCGCCCTTTGGCGACATCCTGAATTCACTAAAGTCTCTCTCTTTATCCGGAGAGCCCTGGCCGGACTACAGACAGGAAGGTTGGTATACGGACGACGAAATTCAACGCCCGCCCACCACCCACTTTGTAGCCACTGTCGATGATTTAACCGACATGCTCGACTTCGACTCCGAAGACGTCGATGGTATGGACGACGACGCCGGAGACGACCAAGACCCAGCGCCTACAGGGCACTGGAAGGCCCCCTCATCATATGACATATACGTGGTGGACATCCCAAAAGATGGGAACGGCGATGGAACAACGGAGGATGACCCCTCCAAGAAGCAACCGAAGCGCCGACGTCAGCGGCGCCGCTCTAAATCCCGCCACAATAAAAATGGTGATTCCGCACAGAGATAATAACACCCCTGGACAAGGTGCGAAGACAACCCCTCCAGCAGGACTCGGTAGCAGAGGAGGGAGAAGCAAGTCCGCCTGACGACAGTCTGGCAGAAAAAAGAGGTCGAGGACGATAATTATGCGCCTCCCTCCGAAGATGAGGCAAGCCTCGACGACGATGAATTTGTCGTGCCTAAAGATCCCGCCGAACAGGAGCGTTTCTAACGCAGGCTTATAGCCACGGCAAGCAGCCTCAAGAAAAAGAAGCAACAGCTCAGAGCTGACCAAGACCTGCTAGCTGACAGATGGACTGAAGTCCTTGCAGCCGAAGAGTATGAACTTGAACGCCCCTCCAAAAGCTACCCCAAACGCAGGCCGTTGCCTCGATCAGAGGAGGAAGCACCCAAGTCACCAGCGCACGACATGGCAGACCGGCCACCCCGTGGCCGCGACAAAGAAGCCTCTCGGCCCTCCGCTCAAGCCACACCCCGACGCCGCTCAAAAAGTACCAAGGCACGGGAAAACGGGCCGGACATGCGAGATATATTGGAGGATAAGGCAAAACATACAAGATCGATCTACGGATCGCGTGGGCGCCCAACGACGTGGGATGATTACCGTCGTGCCGGATAAAGAAACCCGCCGGCCGAACCACGATGAGACAAAGCTCATATGAGCTACGTCGTGATATAGCCCAATCTGAGGCGCCGCACACCCACTATGCTTCACAGATGAAGTAATGGATCATCAAATCCCGAGGGCTTCAAACCCGTAAACATCGAATCATACGATGGTACCACAGATCCCGCGGTGCGGATCGAGGACTATCTCCTCCATATCCACATGGCCCTTGGTGATGATCTACATGCCATCAAATACCTCCCACTCAAGATTAAAGGACCAACTCGGCATTGGCTCAACAGCTTGCCAGCCAGAATCAATTGGTTGTTGGGAGGACACGGAAGCCGCATTCCTTGATAACTTCCGGGGCACATATGTGCGACCACGAACGCCGATGACCTTAGCCACATAATTCAGCAGCTAGAAGAATCGCCGGAACAATTACGGACACGGTTCCTCACAAAGAAAAATCAAATCGTTGACTGTCCGGATGCGAGAGGCCCTTGCAGCCTTCAAACATAACATCCATGACGAGTGGCTTGCCCAGCACCTAGGACAGGAAAAGCCGAAATCCATGGCAGCCCTCACAACACTCATGACCCGCTTTTGTGCGGGAGAGGACAGCTGGCTAGCTCGAAGCAACAACTTGGCCAAACACCCTGATAGTTCAGATACCAAGGACAGCAATGGCAGGTCGCGTCGCAACAAGAACAAGCGCCGCATTAACGGCGATAATGCAGAAGATACGGCCGACAATGCCAGATTCAGAGGCTCTAAACCCGATCAGCGGAAGAAGCCATTCAAAAGAAATACCCAGGGCCCGTCCAACTTGGACCGAATACTCGATCGCTTGTGCCAGATACATGGCACCCCGAAAAACCAGCCAATCACACCAACAGGGATTGTTGGGTGTTCAAGCAAGCAGGCAAGTTAAGTGCCGAACTCAATGACAAGGGGCTGCATAGCGATGACGAGGAAGTGCCCCGGCCGTCGAACAATAGAGGACATAAGGGTTTTCCTACACAAGTGCGGACGGTGAACATGATATACGCAACCCATATACCCAAAAGGGAGCGGAAGCGTGCACTAAGGGACGTATATGCGATGGAGCGGTCGCCTCAAGTTCAACCCATGGTCTTCCTGCCCGATCACCTTCGATCGAAGGACCACCCACTAGCATCCGTCACGGCGGTTTCGCCGCATTGGTTCTTGACCCAATTATTGATGGATTTCACCTCACCAGAGTCACGATGGATGGCGGTAGCATCTGAACCTGCTTTATTAGGATACGGTCGCCAAAATGGGCATAGACCCCTCAAGGATTAAACCTACAAAGACGACCTTTAAAGGCATCATACCGGGTGTAGAGGCCAATTGTACAGGCTCAGTTACACTCGAAGTGGTCTTCGGATCCCCGGATAACATCCGAAGCAAAGAATTAATCTTCGACATCGTCCCGTTTCGCAGCGGCTATCATGCACTGCTCGGACGAACCGCATGACGGTAAAGTTCAATGCGGTGCCGCGACCACGCATACCTCAAGCTCAAGATGCCAGGCCCTCGAGGAGTAATCACGGTTAATGGAAACATCGAACGCCTTCTCCGAGCGGAGGAGCACACGGGCGATTTCGCGGCGGAGGCGCAAAGCAGCCTCTCACAGCAATTCTCGAGTCCGGCCACTAAGCGTCCGGACACTGTCAAGCGCGCCCGGAGTAACCTACAACAAGACCGCCTGGCACGATTCAAGCACGCGTAGCAATCCGGCCCCAACCCCAGCCCTCGCAAAATTGCGAAGCCAGTACTACGCGTACATAACTACGCTCTGGAGATACCATGGGCATAAGGGGAGGGGCACGACCACGGCACGCCCGGAATGCGGCTCAACCGCACCAGGGGCTCCCGATTGTGTCATTCTTTTTCTTTTCTCTTCTTTTCCTTTTTCTTACTTTCAGGACTCCGTTTTCCAGAAGTCCTGTCCGGCACTAGAATCGTCGATCTCACGATGCAACAGCCAGGGAAGCAGAAAGCCACGTCAAGTGTTCAGGTGGTCTCTATTACGAGCATTATACCTGTTTTACATACCATCCCGCAGCTTACCCCTGGAGGGGGACATGTTAGATAGCCCCATCCCTTGCTTATCGCACTATTTGTATCGCTCGCTTTCATTGCAGTACCTTTTGAATAAACAATACATAGCTTTTTCCTATTATTGCACTCTTTTCTTTATATGTTCATTTCATGACATTACGCACCTGTACACTTTGGTACGGCTAATACACCAGGGGCTTAAGTACCCCAACATTATGGTGTGATAAGTCCGAACACTTTCACAAGTGCGGCACCCCAAACTTATAGCATTATATGAATCGGCTCCGAATCATGTCTTGGGTCAATAGTTGGGTTTGCCGGCTCCCGTGTTTTGGTACCTTACGCCCGTTATATCGGCTAAGGTAGCACCGGAGAACCACTGCGATTGTGCCCAGCTTGAGCTGGGTTGAGCACCTCAGTGGAGAAAGCTAAAACTGACCGTCATGATAGGGCGAGAGCCGGTCGCTGTTCGAGAGGTTTTTTCGGGTCCCTAAAGACTTATTCCGCTTAGAGCGAGGAACCGGAGTTGTCCGGCTAAGGTGTGGACGAACTCGGTCTTCCGAATACTAGGGGCTTCGCCGAAATTTAAAATTATAGAATTCTATGGCTAAGTGAGAGTGTTAAAGCATTATAAGTCCGGTTGCCTTGTTCGCTATGCTGAGCGCCTCCTAGATGGACCCAAGAATGGGAACAAGAGTGCTCAAGTTTATCCGAACACCCCAAAGACTGTGGCATGGGGGCTGAAGCCAACGACTTGCCATCTCTCAAATTTGATAAACGACCGCACAAAAGGTAATATATATTTTAAATTAACAAGCGTTGCTTAGCGCATATGAACAAGTTTTCAGCGTACAGGATAACAAATGCGAGTCTATTCAAAAATTACATCTTTGGAGCACTCATCCGCTATTTGGCCGGCACCCTTCAGGAGGCCCTCATAGTACATTTCGGGCGTGCGATGCTCCTTGCCCTTCGGTGGCCCATCCATCACAAGCTTCTCCGCATCCAGCTTGCCCCAGTGCACTTTAGCACGGGCAAGGGCCCGACGGACACCTTCAATGCAGACAGAGTGCTTGATGACTTCAATCCTGGGACAGGCGTCCACCAGCCGCCGTGACTAGCCCAAAGTAGCTCCTGTGCATGGCTTCTAATGGCCACAACCGAACTATGAGGCCCTTCATGGCCTGTTCGGCGACCTTGTGGAGCTCGACCAACCGCTTCACTGGTCGCTCAGGGCACAGACGTTCGGCCTCAAAGATATCGAGACCAGAACACCTTCTCCGTCGAGCTCCCCTCCTTGGCGCGGTAGAATGCGGCAGCATCAGACACACTTCAGGGAAAATCTGTGAATGCTCCTGGAGAGCTCCGAATCCGGGTGAGTAATAGGTAATTCACTTTCACATGCTTGCTTGGCATAAATAATGCCTTACCCGCTGCTATCTTCTTTAATGATTCAATTTCTTGGAGGGCTTTTTGGGCCTCGGCCTTAGCAGCTTTGGCACTCTCAAGAGCCGAGGCAAGCTCGGACTCAAGGGTCTTCGAGTCACGAAACAATAACTCGTGTTTTTCAACTAGAGCCTGGAGCTCTTGCTGCACCACCGCCACCTGCGCCTCCCCCCTTTTCTCGCTCGGTGCGTTCAGCAGCTTTGTTTTTCGACCACGGACCTTTGCTTCCTGCTGTGGTCGCCACCTCGCTCGTGGCCCCCGCAGTACCCATGTTATTCCTGTTATTTTTTGGCAACCAAACCTTTCTATAAGGTATTTCTTTAATAAGGTACTACTTACCTTCCTTGTCCTCGAGCTGCTTCTTGGCTTGGCCGAGCTCGTTCTCGACCGCCGAGGCTATGCTTTAATGCATTGACCTCCGCATCGGTCTTGGCAGCGGCAGAGGTGTGCAGCCTGCATTCCCATCTTGACATACTTATGTTAGACTCCTGCGTATATCTTTTTAGATCCTTAGTCCCGCTTTTCTTTCCGAACAATCGAAGTAAGCATCGTGGCTACTGTCTATGCGGCAATATTTTTACATATTCTAAACTTACCTCAAAGCCGGTTAGAAGGCTGGTACAGGCTTCGGTCAGCCCGCTCTTGGCGGACTGAACTGTCCGGATCACCGCACTCATAACAGTGCGGTGCTCCTCCTCGATGGAGGCGCTGTTCAGCGCCTCCAGTAAGCTATCCGGTGCCTCCGGTTGGACGGAGGACACCGGCGTCTTACCCTTCTTACGAAGGGACCGCTTGCCGGACTCTGGAACCGCTGAAGGTTCCGGCATGGAGTCCGGACAAGGGTCGGGCTTAGAGCCCCTGGGGGTCTTGCCCCCCACGCGCCTGGAGTCCGGGAGGTTGCCTTGTGCCGCCTCCTGCGCCACCTCCTCTTGACCAGGCCCCCCTTGGGGCACCACCTCGGCGTCGTCCGCGGCGTGAGGCGAGGAGGCGGTCGAAGCGGCAAGTACTCTCCATTTCTCGACGACCTGTGGAGCCGCTCGATGAAGCGGCGACTTCGCCCTTGGGCGGGCTGCATGATTGTCCGACATTAGAGAACACTCTGCAATAATAAAAAAGCCATGGGTATCCGGACACTTACAATCTCGACAGGGGCTTGGCCCTTGTTGGCCAATCCTCCTCGTTGTTGTCGACGTTGGTGGAGAAGTCCGGAGGAAGGGTTCTTCCCTTCTTGGACCCTCCGGCCTCCCGGTTAGGCGGCCTTCCTTTCTCTCTCCTTCACTGGGAGAGGCTTTTTCCTCCTCCTCGTCCTCGGGAGAAGATTCTGCTCAGACCGACGGCACTGGCGCCATGAGCTCCTTCGAGTTCCGTGGCCTCCTTCTTGGCCTTCTTCTCCGGCACCACATGGGTACCGGAGCCGGCAGCCCGTCAATCGGGCGTCCACTGGGTCTTCCGGCAAAAGGAGCCGGACAGTTAATCTGTCCGGACGTCTTCAGCCAGTCCTGTCAAAGATTAGGGAGTTTTAGGCCCCGCATAGAGTCAATCTATGAAAAAAGAGTCCCGCAAAGGGTAAAATAACTTACCTCGCCGGCTTGACGTTGCGAGTTGTATCCGCGATCTTCAGTAGCGGATGAGGGAGCCTCGGCGCCTTTAAATAAAGACCTTCCGTGCATCTTCGCACGTAGTGTCGAAGAGCCTTTTAGAGTCGAGTCCGTGTCGGATCGAACTCCACAATTTGAAGGCCCGTTGTTGGCATGGGAGAATCCGGCGGATGAGCATCACCGGATTACGTTAACAAGCCTGAGATTCTTGTCCACCAGGTTTCGGATGCATGTTTGGAGTCCGGATAGCTCGTCCGAATTCCCCCACGTCAGGCCCGTCTCTTTCCATGACGAGAGCCGTACGGGGAAGCCAGATCTGAATTCGGGGGCCGCCACCCATTTGGGTTCGCGTGGCTCGGTGATGTAGAACCACCCCGATTGCCACCCCTTTATTGTCTCCACAAAGGAGCCCTCGAGCCATAGGACTTTGGCCATATTGCCAACCATGGCGCCTCCGCACTCCGCTTGACGGCCGCCCACTACCTTCGTCCTGACAATGAAGATCTTCAGCCATAAGCCGAAGTGGGGCTGGATGCAGAGGAAGGCCTCGCACACGACGATGAACGCCGAGATGTTGAGGATAAAATTCGGGGCCAGGTCGTGGAAGTCCAGGCCGTAGTAGAACATGAGCCCTCGGACAAATGGGTGAAGTGGAAAACCTAGTCCACGGAGGAAGTGGGGGAGAAAAACCACCCTCTCATGGGGCCTGGGGGTTGGAGTAAGCTGCCTCAAGATCGGGCAGCTCAGGCGCGATGTCGCGGGACAAATATCCGGCCTCCCACAGTCTTGTGATGTGCCCCTCCGTGACGGAGGAGGCCATCCACCTGCCTCCCGCCTCGACATGGTTGGAGAAGGTTGAGGTGGGATGTGCGGACTTGGGCGCCGGAGCTCGAAAAGCCGGAAATGGATGAGCAAAGGAGGAAGAAGGCGAGGGTGAAAAGGTGGATCCTTATCCCTTATATGGACGGGACGGTTATCGTCCCCCACCAGCCTGGTAAAACTTGCTTATCTCCCAAGCACCGTAATCAATGGCGCGGATGGGTCACCCACGTCCGTATTGATGAGAATCCTGGAATAAGGGGGCACGATCTATGCTTTGATAAGACATGCCAAGGAAACCGCCTCGCTAAACGCGCTAAGGTGGAACGGTAAAAAACGATTCATATAAAGGCCTGGCCGTGGTGTGATTTCACGCCGCGGAGTACGTCAGCAGATCTGTGCAAAAATTATTCTCTATACGGTGGTATGTGGAACTAGTTTTGCAGAGCGGACACTATCCCGGTGTTCAAAACCTTCTATGAAGTATCCGGAGGAGGAACCCGCCTTGCAATGCCGAAGACAATATGCGCTACTGGAATCGTCATTGAAGCCTGGTTCAGGGCTACCGAGGGAGTCGTACTAGGGGGTGTCCGGATAGCGAATTATCATCACGGCGGACTCCAAGACTATGAAGATACAAGATTGAAGACTTCGTCCGTGTCCGGATGGGACTTTCCTTGGCGTGGAAGGCAAACTTGGCGATACAGATATGTAGATCTCCTACCATTGTAACCGACTGTGTAACCCTAACCTATCCGGTGTCTATATAAACCGGAGGGTTTTAGTCCGTAGGGACGAACAACAATCATACCATAGGCTAGCTTCTAGGGTTTAGCCTCCTTGATCTTGTGGTAGATCTACTCTTGTACTACCCATATCATCAATATTAATCAAGCAGGAGTAGGGTATTACCTCCATCGAGAGGGACCGAACCTGGGTAAAAACATCGCGTCCCTTGTCTCCTGTTACCATCCGCCTAGACGCAGGTTGGGACCCCTACCCGAGATCCGCCGGTTTTGACACCGGATGTGGCCCCTACAAGATTCCTACTGCTTTACTGCTCGCATTGCCATCGCAGTCGGTATTCTGTGGTGCTACGTTTGCGATGCACGGCCCATCACAAACGGTTCACTATTATAGAACGTGTATGATCGCGGCCCATCACAAACGGTTCACCGTTAAGAAGATTAGCTAATTGCCGTACGAGTGTCGGACAGGATTACGAAATGTCAGACCGTCGTAACATCATCGTACATGACAACTATCACACACGCTATTCTGTGGTGCAACGTTTATGATGCATACTTCATCAGAAACAGTTCATGGTTGTGAATCATGTACGATAAGGCAACTAACACAAACATTTAGTTTTCCCGCACTGTTATTGATATTATCTGGCATCGCACACTCTTTGCAAACGGCAACCATGTGCATGCTTGCACACGTTTCCTCTCTGTGAGCCGTCTCGGATTATGGTGCATATCGCAAACGTTTGTGTTTTACCAACCGTGTGTGCCGTAACAACCTGGAGAGCGTAATTTCACCGTAATTTAATTGCTGCTTTTCCAAATTGTACCGGATTTGGATTTGAATTTGAATGTATGCTATAGCTTTATTCATATCCATCAGGTTCAAACAACCAATGCATTATTCGATTCATAGGTACATATGTTCAAGAATTACATAAGAACCAAATAAAGAATGATGAACCACAATGGTATACTTGTACTATTAAAGACGGTAAAGAAAGAGGCGAAATATATTCTGGTTGCTAAACAAGGTGAAGTGGAATGCCCATATTGTGCCCTCCTCCATGCAAAAGGCACGCACGACTCTAGTCCAACCCCTTGTGATGGCCAACCGCCCATCCTTCACGGTCTTCATGAAAACATCTAGATAATCATCGTGTTCTGGTAGAAATACTTTAACCTTTGCATGCCCACCAATCATGTAGTATGAGAGGCAATCTTGAGTAAACTGCTTTGGTAACCACTTGAAAGGAATAAGATTTCAGACATTGTCATCTAACACAACTCATTATGGGCAGTAAAAAGAAGGCTGCAGAGTTCTTACTTACCATCCTGCAGTTTGCTGTTGTCTTGGATAAAGTGTAGACAAATAGTTTAATTGCCATCTTTGGACCCATTTTACTAAAAATCTTTATCAGCTTCCTCACTTGATGCTAGTTCATCGATATCCCATTGCCCCATACGCAGAAAGGGTCGAAACGTGGATATTAACACATGACATATGTACCTAAAAGCACCAAGTTAATATTAGAAGCTAAACAGCAAAGGCACAATGATGTAGTACAACACTCTTTTATAATATGTCTATATACATCCGTATGTGGTAGTCCATTTGAAATCTCTAATAAGACAAATATTTAGGAACGGAGGGAGTATCTTATAACATCCAATATACTCACATATTAGATGAATTAACATCTCATATTATGGGCCGGAAGGAGTTTATTTCGTTCTTAAAAATTATCTGCTGCTGTATCCATGGGTTCTGATTAGTTTGAGCTAGTTCGGGCTCAAATATCCCTAAAGTATATCTAAACATGAGGGCTAGTTTGAGCTAGTTGCATCTATAACCCACCCAAAAAACTACTATCCAGCCCAAGAGGTGCTAATTGGAGCTAGTTCTCCTAGTGCATTTATTGTCAATCTAACCCTGCCATCCAAACAACTCTTTGGATGGAGTTAGTTCAGGGTTAGTATGAGCTAGAAACTAACTCTAACCTCTAGCTAAGTTGTGTATCCAAACAGTGTTGTGTTGTTGTTGTTGCTGCTCTTTTACGTATATCTAGACATCATTAGAACATTAATGTAACACTCTTCCTTGTTGCTACATAGCCTAGGATTGCATATTTAGACATTAAGTACAGTGCATGTTGCTATGTAGCCTCAGATATATTACATATGGTCCTAGTTAACCTAACGAAAAATGGGTTACAGATATATTCAGTTAAAAGTCCGATTCACCAATTAGTCCCTTATCAGCCGTCGGCCTATATAGTACCAGCTACAGATATCATGAACAGTGAGCAGATATAAGCCATGGGATGAAACTAACCTCGATGGAGAACAACAGTCGTTCCCAAAATTGTCCTGTGTAGATACATCAGGAAGCATGTTAAGCACAACAGGCTAAACGTCAACCAAAATTACACGTGGCAGGCAAAATAATCTCCAAAAGATAGCTTCAGTTTGCAGGTTTAAGCACGCTAGTAAAGCAAAACAAGTGGAAAGGTGTGCTAACTACAACATGCCTAACATTTAACAAGAAGCAAACATGGTCATTCAAACTAGTATTGTGCCAGTCTAAGTACACTGGTTATGGTTAAATAAAAATGGAAAGGCGTGTTAACTACAAGATGCAGCAACCAAATGTAGTCATTCATAGTGGTATTGTTGAAACTGGTGCTGATGAAATTGAACTGCACAGTTCATACTTGCACATATAGAACATCACGTTGTGAATAATTGGAATAAACAAGGCATACTAGGAACAACCACAGATAGCATTTGAAACTGAACATATGCTAACTACAAACAACCGAACAATCAAAAAACTTTAAAAGAGGCATATGCTAGCTATAACAGGCTTAACAACAAGCAAATATATGCATTCCTATCGGTATGTTTAAAACTGGATTGATGAAATGTATTGCACAGTAAATAATTGCACATATAGAGCATCACATTGTGAACAACTGAAATAAACAAAGCATGGGCTTCCTCACTTGTCACAGATGGGCTCGTTCCCGTGGGAAGAGCACGGACCCTGGATGCGCTCCATGTTGTCGCAGATGGGATCCTTCCCCTTGGAAGAGCACGGCTGTAGGGTGCCCTCCCTGATGTCGTAGACGGGCGCTTTCCCCTTGGAAGAGCAGATGGGCTCTTTCCCCTTGGAAGAGCCGGAGAGGGTGCCCTCCTCGTGGTTGTCGTCGATGAGGTCGGACTTGGAAGCTGTGGATCCCAAGCCAGCGTCGCAGAACATGTCCTTCAGAAATGACAAAAGGGGCTCGATGGCGATGTAGAATGGCAAATTGTTGACAACAAGCCAGAGGAGATCAGCGGCGGGGCCATGGATGAGATCGACAGCAGTTGAACCTGAGGGGTTGGGGGTGGGCCACTTAACCTGTGACACAGCCCGCCTCAGGGCGTTGCTGTCGATGACCTCGATGTCGTAGCCGGTGGACGAGCCATGCCCGCATACTCTAGCCTGCTACTTGAGTGCCTGCCGCCAGTAATGATCGTCAGCTTCTTCGGCGACGTCGGGCGAAGAGACCGCTATACACTCTTTTGGGCCAGTCGCTGCTCGAGCTCCACGGGAAGCGTAGTCGGGCTTAGGCTGCGCTGCTCTGGAGTGGGGGATGGGGATCTGTGGGAAAGGGGGCGTATTGGCAGGCGTCATCTAAGAAACTATCGGTGGAAACGATACCTATGGGATCACTGGGACCCCTTCTACGGTCGGTGGGCGCGGGGTTGTGCAAAGAGCGGGTCTGGCAGGAAGCACAAGGATCGTTTACCCAGGTTTGGGCTGCAAAGATGTGTAAAATCCTAGTCCTGCTTTGGTGTATGTATTTGAGTGTTCTTGAGTTCTTGAACTAGCTACGGTGTGTCTCTAGTGCAAAATATCCGAATCCTTCTCCTGGTCGCCTCGGGCCTCCTTTTATAGATAAAAGGGGTTGCCATAGTGGCACACAGGAGGTGGAAAAGTGTACAGTGGATGAGTCTATCCTCTGGCACCGTCGGACAAACGCATTTAATGCGCTGCCGACGTGCCCCTCTTGCTTTATTGGGGACGGCAAGGAAGCTCGTCCCAGCTGTCGCCACCTCGCCTAGCTGTGACGCGCGTCTGAGCTGACGAGGCATTGTAGCGCCATGTTGGTTGGCTGCTCGGCTGGCGCGGTGGTGGAGTCTTCATGAAGATCTGCATGCCACCACGTAGGTGCTGGTTGAGTCGGCGTAGAGGCCACACGCTGCCACGCAGGTGCCTGCCCGACTGGTTGAGCTAGCAGATGCATGGGAGCGGCGGTGTAGTCTTGGCAGACATGGACCTGGCCGTGGCCCCGTAAGTGTCCTCGGCAAGGGCCTTGCCGGGGCCCCGACAAGGGTCTTGCCGCGGCACCGTGGTCGTCCCCGGCAAGGGTCTTGCTGGGGGTCTCGTGGATCTCCTCGGCAAGGATCTCGCCGAGGGTCGTCGTCTAATCTTGTGTGTTTATGATCTTGACGAAGATCTGCATGCCACCATAGAAGCGCCTCCCGAGCCTTGGTTCCAATGTGGTCGGTTGTGGTGTTGGAACCCGTAGGCTCATGGGTGGCTTGCTCTGTTGACGTCGGGCAAGTTGCCTCAGCAAGGCTCTTGCCGGGGCTGTGGAGGCTGCCCCGGCAAGGGTCTTGTCAGGGGAGTCCACCTCGCCCTCTTCTCTTTGTGTTCCTTGGTCTTGGCATTGCTTTGGTTGCCTTGCGCTTCGGCTTCCCTCTTCTGCCGTTCTCAGTGTGGTCGTGGGCGCGGCTCTGACTACCCGTGCACAAGTAAAGGGGTAAAAACGAGTGCCCCTACTTTTGTACACCGACAGGAGCCCCCGGGCCTGGGCCACACATAAGCGCGACACGTTGTTGGGCCAGGACCAGAACCGTGCGCGGGAAGGTGGGGCGGATTTTACCGTGGTAAGTTTTTCGCTTGCTTGCGCTTCCCCACGACCCGTGTTGAATGCGCATCATGGAGAGTCGTGCGTGACGTGGGGGTCATGCGTGGGGCGGTTCCCGCATGCATGCGTCACGTCACAGTAAAGAGGCGGCTCGCGCCTTAACCTTAAAAAGGGAAAAACGCAGAGGCGCGGCTCATTTACTGAGCGGACTCGGGTCGCGGTCTTCAAGGCGTCTGCGCCCCATGATCACAGGGTGGGGAACGGTCGCCTCACCCGTCCCCTTGATTTCTGCTTGCTCGCCATGTGTTCCCCATGCCTTCAAGGTGGCAGGCGGTGGAGGCGGGAAACCGGGCCGTAGCTGATTGAAGCAGCGGGTCGGTCCCGATTCCCTGCGCCCCCGACGGCCGGATTGGTTGAGTGGGGCGGCTGAGCCCTGATCCCGCCCCTTTATAAAGGGGGGGGGGGGGAAGGGGGATGGCACCCCACATTCTACCATCATCCATCTCCTTCCACCTCGTCTCCTTCCTTCCATCTGTCAAGGCGAGAGGAGGCGCTGGCCCTTCGACGGTGGGAACGAGGGTCTCTGCTCGACAGTGTGTCCTGCCTTCCCAAGAGCTCGCGGCGGCTGTCGTGGAATTGTCACGGCAGATGTCCTCATGAAAGGACTTAGTCGTAGGGCCATCGTACGGGTTAACCTAGAGGGGTTAAAGCGGACACAAGACATGGGAATTATACTGGTTCGGCCCCTTCGATGAAGGTAAAAGCCTACGTCCAGTTGTGATGTGATTGATATGATTTCGGCGACTAGGGAATAATCGCCTTCCCTTAGCCTCGAAATCCTCTCCCCTTAATCCGCCGCCGGGTCGTCCCCTTATATACACGGGTTGACGCCCGGCCGGTCCACAGAGTCCCGATCCGGCTCATACAAGTGTCCGGCTCGGTCTCTTCTCTCTTGTCTTACAACACAAGTTACAACACTAAGGCGGTTTACATAAATGGACCTTAAGTCGCCTCTGGGCTCCGGGCCTCCTTCGTGGGCCTGGATCATGGATTTAGGTAAACCGGCCCTCCAGGCGGTTCACACTCGTAGTTGTGTCCCCAACATTAGGCCCCAGATTGACTGAACCGGTTCAAGTCAATCTTCAACACCTTCAGGAACCTCTTTGATCTCCTTTCATATTTTGTAAACCGCCATCCGCTTGAACCGCCGGACGTCATCCTCCGATTTCCATGTCAGGGCACCTTGACGTCATCTTTAATAAAGAAATCCAAACAAGAAGATTCCCTTCATTTAACGCTATCCCGAAATCGAGGCGGCCGCACCGTCCGCCGCTTTTGACTCCTTTGATTCTCGCGCCCATTGATTGCTCCGGTCCCTTATAAATAGACCGGTCGCCTTTCTCTTCTTCTTCTTCCGCTCTTCTCCTTCCTCGCGACGCTCTAGCCCTGAAGCTCCGCCGTCGCGCCCGACCTTCGAACGACGCTTCATCGCCGGGGCCGCTGCATCAACTCGACCGTATCGAGCTTTGGCGCTCCTCCGCGGTTTCCGCCGTCGTAAGGTCCCTCTCAAGCCCTAGATCCCATCTGTAGATCATGTTCATCACGCAGTTCATATCGCTTTCCTCTCACTTGCTCCGCCATGGCCGTGACGCCTCAGCCATACCGTGCATCTTGTATAAGTGATCGCTCCGTCGTCCATTGAACTCTTTATGCACCCTTCCTTTTGTTCAGATCCTCGAGTTTAGAATATCTGAACCCTCCTGCTCTTTATGAAGGTTTGCATAGGTCGAAAGTTTTTCTTACTAGAGCTTGGTAGATCTCGATTACCTCCATTCGTATGTGAAAACTGTTTACATCCATACTTAGTAGACTTTTCAACTCTGCCATTTTCGGCGGTTTAACCTTCGACAGCTAATCCGTCACTCCATTAGTCCTCAGTTAAACCGGAACGGGAAGCCGGATGTTGAATCACCGGTTTAACAATGTATGATATGCCTGAACCGTTTAATGGTAAACCGTCTCTTCCTTTCTTTCGCAGCTTAATCTTCCGGAATGGCCCCTCAATTCTCAGCTTGCAATTGGGTCCGGTCCAAAATCACCAAACACAACCGAACGGCTATGTCACCACTGGCGGTTTGGCGCCAAAAATGTCCTCCATCGGGCGTGTTCCGGATGGCGAAGTTTCCTCCCGAGCCACAAGAGGGTGAAGTAATCGTGTTTATGCAGCACTTAGACCGGGATTCTGCCCGCCGGTTCAAAATTTTCCGGACGTCCTCGCAAGTTTGAAACTCCATCCGCAGGATATCGGCCCGAACTCTGTGTCAAACATATGCAACTTCCAAGTCTTCGTGAAGTCTACCTCGGAAGAACCATCTGTGGAGTTGTTCCGGGATTTTTCACTTGAACCGCTGCATCAATTTTCTCGATGGTCGAACACGTAGCTGGGCGGCGCTTTCAATCAAAAGAGGAAGGAGGTGGATTTTCCTCACGCCAAACACCACAGTCATCCAAAGGATTGGAACCAAACCTGGTTCTACTGCCGGACCACCGCTTCCTGCCAACGAGAACCCCTTGCCGGGTTATCGTCCTCACCGCTCAAAGAACCGGCATCCGCTGCTCGCAGACGCTTAACCGCCATGAACGGAAGAACTTCGCTACCAAATAATCAAGCTCCGGGCTCTAATGGCCAATGGATTAACCGGGCGTGGACCTTGTGCGGTGTTGGGTTTCTTGGGGCGTCTTGCCGCTAAGCCGCCGCCCGGATTGATGCATGAGTACACCGGCAGCCTCAAAGACCCTCAAAGACGCCACGAGCTGCCCATAACTCGAACTTGAAGTTACGGAGATTGTAAAGAAGATGCTTGATGAACCAATCTCCGCTTGCAGCCTAACCAGGCTGGCTCCATTCTGTGTTGCCAACAAACCGCCGCGTAAAGCTCTATTCACCGTTCTTGGGTCTTTAAAACTTTGTTGATATGTATTAATCCTTGTTATTTCTCAGTCGACAGCTCCTTCGGAAACGTACTAAACCGTTCGGGCGCCGTGTAAAGTCCAAGGCCACCAAGAAGGCAGGCAAGAAGAAAGTCGTCGAGTCCTCCGATCCGCCAGAGGACGAAGAATCGAAGGAGCTGAGGTAAAACTTGACATTCTTACGAGGGAGCCGCCAGAACCGGCTTCCCGCTTTGTGTTCATTCTTGCTTATGATTTGTCCCCTTGTACTCCTTTTATCGACAACTTTACTTCCTGTGATGATCTGAAGCCAGCCATGCCGACCCGTTGAGGTAATCTTTCTTTCTTCGAATCCGACCTTGTGCGGTTAAAAGAATTCGGCGCATCGTCCGGAAAGTGAAAAGATATCATTCCTGTGCTTACTTAAATCCAAACCTTTCTTTGAAGACACAGCAAGTGAAGAGCGCCAGACGACCCGCATAGATAGTGGCCAACGTATTACCTCATCGGTTTACCAGACACACCAACCCGGAAGCGTCGTCCGTGAGGTGACTTGCTCTCCTGAAAAGCGTTATCCCTTAAAGGGTTTCTTCCGATGTCCTCTCAATCCATCTGACCCAAATTATCAGGCCTCTTCCGGTTCGTCCGGCGGTTCATCAACCACGCAACTGCCTCCGCTTAAAGTCGCTGCAGGGTATGCAACCGTTGTCCCGTCCGTTCGGTTTACAATTGCTTTGTCCAATTTTTTCTTTATTCCATTCTGAATATTGCAGCACCAAGGCTCGCTTGAGCAAGAAAGCAAAAACCCTTGACCCTACTGCGGATGCTGATCCGGAAAAGACCCCAGAACAAACCCACGACAATCCGAAGCCGCCAAAGATAGCTCTGGCGAGTTGTACAAAGATGATACCGCTGACCCACGGAAGTTGAACCGGAGGTCCAAGTGGAAACCTCGCAACCTGCTCCATCAAACCCGTCCCACAGAGCGGGTCGTGATTGTTGAACCGCCGAGCGAGCAAGACGACATCAAGCCCAAAGAAGACCGCTGAAAATGACGATGTTATTGTGACAGTATCGGCTACACCGCTCCTAGCTAACCGGTCGCTTTAGCAAAGCACAGCATCAAGGAAGGTTTCACTACTATGAGCAAGGACAAGGGGAAGACTGATCTGTCGGCCATTTACAATTTCTCCGCCTAAGAACTTCATTCCGGCTTCGAACCGGCTTTACACAAGCCGTGACTTTGAAGCCGGTCTAGTAAATCGCATGAAGGACCGCTATGAGGTAATGAGTTGACCTTTCTTGTACTTTAATCAGATAGTATCCCCAAGGGTCGGTTTAACTTTGTAAAGTTAAACCGGGACTTAAGGTGTGCCTCCTCATAGCAAACTGAGATCAACTAGCCATTAGCCCCCAAGTGCCAAGTTGAATACTTGTATTGAGCTTGGGACTTGTATAATAAAACAACTAACATGCTCCCTTTGTCATCAGAATGAAATATACCAAAGAACTGTGCAACTCAAAGACTGCGAGCCAATCTGAGACTCAAGAAGCAGAAACCACTAAGGCCAAGGACGAATTGAGAACGGCCTTGGCCACTATGGAACAGCTGAAGGAGGGGTATAAATCCGAACGGGCCAACTGGGACACCGAGAAGGCCGGTTTGAAAAAACGGGCGGAAGAAGCCAAAGCAGCCCTTAAACCGGTGACTGAAGAGCTTACCGGACTCAAGCGCCAAGTGCATGCCATGACCTCTGCCGTCTTTGGTAAGAAACTATGCACTGACTATCTTAATTTTGATATTTCCGCCGGTTTATCCCGAGTTGCCTTAAACCGGTGCAGGCAAGCGTATTGCACATATGGGTTCTGATGTTAGGAAGAAGCTCAAAGGCCGCTTATACGCTGATTGAGCAGTTGTATACCGGCGCCCAATGAGCCATATGCGCTACATCATACGACAACACGGGCGCCGTCTCGATCGAGAAACCACGGACGGTTGTCCATGGTTCCGGGGCAGCTTGAAGAGTTGAAGCGATCCGCTCGTCTTTGGCACCTTCTTGGCTCGACGCGCGCAAGGCGTGGATAGCAGATCTTGATCCGGCCGACATAGCCAAAGGTTTCCCAGTGCTCAAGAGAATGGTGAAGCCTTTGATAACGACGCCTAAAACGGATCACAAAGGAAATGCGTCATTGGCGAGTCAACTGGCAGACCAAGCCAACTTTGTCGGTTCACCGTTCCTTTTATGAGGCCAACAACAAGCGGGTGGATTTTGTCATCCACGGCGCGAGCCTTGTTCCCCAATCCGTAAGCACACTTACGCCTCGACGTTGATCCGGCTGAGCTGATAAGTGAAGAAGCTGTCTTCGGGCCTTAACCTGGATTGTTGGTCTACCAATGACTTCCGGGCTTTGGGTGAGGAAGAAGAAGAAGTTGAACCGACGCCAGCGCCCCTCTACCTCACGCCAACCCGGCGAAGCGGCGTAATTCGTCAAGCCGGGTGGCGCCTCTGAAGCTTCAAGGCATAACCCCACATAAAACGCCGGGCCTCAAAAGGCTTTGTAATAGGATAGTCAGTACTTTATTTTGAACAATGCCGTTACAACCTCAGTCTGTAAACTTTTGCATGGCGGTGCTGGATTCTTTGGTTTTGAAGTAGTGAATCCTGCAACCTATTTTGCCTGCAATCACAAATTCTTAAACCGCCATGGCGGCTTGCGCCTCTAGCCGGATTGTGATACCAATATATTTATATAAGAAAATATCGAGGTATGCGATCAAAATTTTGTGATACAAACATACCTGCCAGTGTCGGGCACACAGTTGGCTTTAGCCAATCCTGAAGCGGAGGCCTTTATAAACCATCACCGTCAAAGGAGAACAATCCATGTGTGTATAATACCGATTTACCGTGTAAATCGTGTCGGGTATGATAAGCCCTGTTACTCCATAATGGGATGTTAACAGCAAAATCAAACCGGAATAATCAATCGCCGGAAAAAAGGGGACCAAATTCTAAAAACTTGAATCCGGTTGAAAGAAGGTTTGTCGGTTTAAGACAACAAACAAAAGCCAAATTATATGTATAAAAAACACATGGAAGCAAAAAACAATAACAAAGACTGTTTGCAAGAAAAGGCTTTATTGAGTCTGATCAGATGGCGTTACCATGGTCGGACAGGACCAAGCTCCCTATAAGGTGTAGCGATGGTTCAAGTCAGCCAGGTCCCCAACTGACATCGTGGCATTACGCTGATCAAGTGGCATTGCATTGTTTCGGGTTCGACCAAGCCCCCAAGTGATTCTATGGCCTTAGGCCGACCAAGAGGCGTGACTGGTTCAGACGTGACCATGTCCCCAAGTGATCTGGTGGCTTTCACTTTGTCAAGAGGTGTTGCATTGGTTCGGACACGACCAAGCCCCAAATGATCTGGTGGCTTTCGCTGCCAAGAGGTGTTGCATTGGTTGGGACACGACCAAGCCCCCAAGTGACAAAAATTTCACAAAAGCAAGGCCAAGGGTTAAACCGGAGGCCGCTTCACGACAACATCTCCATGTACCCAAACCGGACTTTGATCTGAGCAGATACCCCGCTTAGCCGAGGATCCGGTTTATTGCTTTTATTCATAATATATACATTGTCTTAATATGTACATAAGTGGAGCCAATGGCTCGGTATAATAAGGTCAAGATGAGCTATGTTCCACGGCTGTTGGTCTCCTCCTCCGACGTGCGTGAGTCCTTTCGCTCTCGAACATCAATCAGATAGTAGGACCCGTTGTATAGATTCTTCTTGCTGACCACAAAAGGCCCCTCCCAAGGTGGGGATAGCTTGTGCATATCTTTCTGGTCTTGAATGAGCCGCAGCACTAAGTCTCCTTCCTAAAAGGTTCTGGTTTTAACCCGCCGGCTGTGATACCGACGAAGGTCCTACTGGTAAACCGCCGAACGAGCAGCTGCCATATCGCGCTCTTCATCCAGTCAATCCAAATCGTCTTGCCGTGCTGCCTCGCTATCTGCCTCAACATAAGCTGCCACTCGAGGCGAGTCATGACGGATATCGCTGGGAAGGACCGCCTCGCTCCATAGACCATAAAGAACGGCGTGTATCCAAAGTGGATCGGTTGGGGTAGTATTTATACTCCATATCACCGATGGAAGCTCTTCCACCCAACAACCCGGCGTCCTCTCTAAAGGGACCATAAGTCGGGTTTGATACCTTTCAAGATCTCTGATTAGCTCGTTCCGCTTGACCATTGGATTGCGGGTGGGCTATGGAAGAAACATCAAGCGGATGTGCTCTCGTTCACAAAATTCCTTCATAGCTCCTTTGGACAAATTGGTGCCATTGTCCGTGATGATACCGTGTGGAAACCCAAACCGAAAATCACCTTTTGATGAACTGAACCGCCGTGGCGCATCACACTTGCTAACGTGCTCTGCCTCAACCCACTTGGTAAACTTATCAACCGCCACCAACAGGTGGGTCTTTTTTGTCCTTGGACCTTTGAAAGGTCCAACCATATCCAGCCCCAAGTCGCAAACGGCCAAGTAATTGGAATCATCCTCAATTCTTGGGCTGGCACATGAGCATGCTCGAGAACTTTTGGCAACCATCACATCGTCTGACCAGATCCTCCGCATCAGCATGGGCGGTCAACCAATAGAAACCATGGCGGAACGCTTTGGCCACCAAGGACTTTGAACCGGCGTGGTGACCACAATCCCCTTCATGGATCTCTCGCAATATCTCACGGCCCTCTTGAGGGGACACACAACGCTGAAACGCATACGACACCTTTGCAATGGTGCAACTCGCCACTAACAATGGTCATAGACTTAGACCGCCGAACTATCTGCCGCCAACGTCTCATCTTCAGTAACTTCGCCCGATTCATGTATGCCAAATAAGGGAGCGCCCAATCCCGAATGACATGCAGGGCCGCCACCAATTGAGCCTCCGGATCAGGGATAGCCAAACCAATTTCATCAGGAAGCTTAATCGACGGATTGTGCAAAGACATCAAGGAAAAGCGTTGGGTGGGACGGTTTACGTTGAGAGCCCAGCCGGCTTAAAGCATCACCGCCGTTCTTCCGACGATCCACATGGTCCACCTGATATCCTTTAAAATGTCCTGCAACAACATCCACCTCCCGACGATATGCAGCCATGAGTGGATCTTTGGAATCCCAAGTACACGATACTTGGCGAGCCACCAAGTCCGAAGTCACCAAAGCATTTAACCCGGCTGAGATTCATTTCTTTAGCCATCCAGGAGACCATGGAGCAAAGCTTCATACTCAGCTGCATTGTTAGTACAAGGGAACATTAGGCGGAGAACGTAATGTAACTTGTCACCTCGCGGGGAAGTTAAACGACTCCAGCCCCGAGCCCTCAACTGCCTGGACCCATCAAAGTGGATGGTCCAATAGGTATGATCCGGCTTCTCTTCAGGCGCTTGCAACTCCGTCCAATCATTAATGAAATCCACAAGTGCTTGAGATTTTACGGCCGTCCGAGGCACATACCTTAAACCGCGGCCCAAGTTCTATAGCCCACTTAGCAATCCGCCACGCTACCGGTTACGTATGATGTCGCCAAGGGAGCCGAATCGACCAATCGTGATGGGGTGCCCTTGGAAATATTGCTTTAGCTTCCGGCTTGCCATAAAACCTCAGATACCAGCTTCCGCCAATGCGGATATCTTCGCTTAGACTCAATGAGGACCTCGCCGATGTAATAAACCGCCGTTGAACCGAATACTCCTTCCACGCCTCCTTCCGCTCCACCACGATAGCCACGCTTAAGCGCCACGGCATTAGCAGCAACATATAGCAGCAGCGGCTCTTTGTCAATGGGGGCGGCTAGAACCGGCGGTTGGCCAACCGCCGCTTCAAATCCTCCAATGCTTCATCGCCGGTGAACTCTGCATAAAGCGATCCATTTTCTTCAACATCCGGTACAAAGGAATGGCCTTCTCGCCAAGACGGCAGATAAACCGGCTCAGAGCAGCAATACGGCCTACCAAACGCTGCACATCATAGATGCACTACGGCTTAGCCAACGAGGTGATGGCCGTAATTTTTTCCGGGTTAGCTTCGATCCCCTGTTGGACACGAAAACCCAATAACTTGCCTGTTGGAACACCAAAACGCACTTGGCGGGGTTGAGCATCATCTTGTACACCCGCAAGTTGTCAAAGGTTTCCTTTAGATCCTCAATCAAGGTTTCCTTCTTCCTTGACTTAACCACGATATCATCCACATAAGCATGCACGTTACGGCCGATCTGTTTGTGCAAGCAACTCTGAACGCAACGCTGATAAGTCGCTTGGGCGCTCTTGAGTCCAAAAGGCATAGATACATAGCAGAAGGCTCCAAAGGGGGTGATAAACGCCGTCTTCTCCTGGTCCTTAACTGCCATCTTAATCTGATGATAACCGGAGTACGCGTCCAAAAAGCTCAAACGCTCACAACCCGCCGTAGCATCAATAATCTGGTCAATGCGGGGGAGGGCGAAAGGATCTGCCGGACAGGCCTTGTTGAGATCGGTGTAATCCACACACATGCGCCAAGTGCCATTCTTCTTAAGAACCAACACCGGATTGGCAAGCCACTCTGGGTGAAAGACTTCGACGATAAACCCTGCTGCCAAGAGCCTAGCAACTTCTTCTCCGATGGCCTTGCGCATTTCCTCATTAAACCGGCGAAGAAACTGCTTTACCGGTTTGTATTTTGGGTCAACATTAAGAGTGTGATCAGCGAAGTTCCCTCGGTACACTTGGCATGTCAAGGCTTCCATGCAAAAATGTCCCGATTCTCACGGATGAACTCGATGAGCGCTTTCCTATTTAGGATCCAAGTTGGCACCGATAGTGAACTGCTTGGACGAATCGCCGGGCACAAAATCAACAAGCTTCGCCTCACCGATTTGAACTGCAAGTCCGGATCATGCTCCGTAGTTGGCTTCTTCAAAGGGGTCATATCCGCCGGATCAACATTGTCTTTATAATAGTTTAGCTCCTCGGTGGCACAAACCGACTCACAGAAGCCGCATCACCTTCCTCGCACTCCAAAGCGATCCGGCGGCTCCCATGAACCGTTATCGTTCCTTTGTGACCCGGCATTTTCAGCTGTAAGTAAACATAACAGGGCCGTGCCATAAATTTAGCATAAACGGCCGCCCAAAGAGGGCGTGGTAAGGGCTTTGAATTTTCACCACCTCAAATGTCAATGTTTACGATCCGAGTCATGTTCGTCCCCAAAGGTCACCTCGAGCTATCTTACCGACCGGCACGCCGACTTGCCGTGCACCACTCCGTGAAACACCGTCTTTGGATGGCCTAAAATGCCTATCCAAATCAACCCCATACGCCGGAAGGTCTCGTAGTACAGGATGTTGATGCGGCTTCCTCCATCCATAAGAACCTTGGTAAACTTGTACCCTCCTACAGGGTGCCACCACCAGGGCTAGCTGACCCGGATTGTAAACCCGGGAGGATGGTCCTCTCTGCTCCACACGATCGGTTGCTCGGACCAGCGTAGGTAATGCGCGCAGCCGGTTCAACAACGCCGACCGCCCGCTCGAAGTTTTCGGTCTCGTCATTCCAAGCTGGTGGTAAAGACGTGGTACTGTCCACCATTCAACTGCTTTGGGTTACTTTGATAACCCGATCGCTGCTGTTGTTGATTGTAGCCCCTTGGTTACGATTGTTACGATTGCTCTGATTACTTTGATTATTTGATTGCCTTGCCGCCTGGGATTACCACGAATCACGGGCCGGAATTTCCTCCACCAGAACCGGGCGGACCCTGAACCGCCGCCGGGCCCTTGATCATACCGGAAAGAGTTGGAGTTTTTGAACTCCTGCATAATGTAACAATCCTTCCAAAGGTGGTTCGCCGGTGCCTCCTTCGTCCCATGCTTTGGACAAGGCTGATTCAACATAAAATTCAAACGATCCGGATTGTGACCGCCCCGGTTTGATTGCCTACCCCTGCGCCGCTGACCCTTGTCCTGCGCGTTGGTGTTGGCCACAAAGCCCATGTTGCCGTTAAACTACGCTTGTTCCCTCCATTGCTGCCGAATGATCTCGCTGGCCCCTCGGGTTGCCGTTCGCTTTTCCCTTCCCCACTTCATCATTCTCAGATTCGGGATCCTTGGTACTATCGAGAATCAGCGTACTTTACCAAAACGCCCATTAGAGTGCCCATGTCATGGCAAAACGCTTCATGCGGCCCAGCTTCAATTTCAATGGCTCGAACCGCAATTGGCTTCCAAGGTCAAGATTGCGGAATCAGGGTTGATCCGTCCGAAGAATGTAAAACTTCAAACGTGGCGCACCCAATGGGTTGTGGATTCTCCTCCGTCTCGACACAAGCTGCTAAATCCACCACAGACATGGGCTGCTTACAGGTGTCTTTGAAATTTTGAATGAATCGGGTTCGCAATCGGGTCCACGAATCGATAGAGCTGGGCGGCAAATTTTTCAACCAAGTCCGGCCGTTCCTTCCAACATCATTGTGAAGTATTTCGCACATGCGGCTTCATCCACATCTAGCATCTCCATGGCCATCTCATAGCTTTCTATCCATGCTTCGAGCCAAATCGGCGGTATAATTGGGCACCTTGCGCGGCCCTTGAAGTCCTTGGGCAAGCGACGTTACGTAAAGCGGGACGAGGCAAGGCACCCCAAAGAACCAGACGCAGCCTGGCTCGAAGATGGTCAGACGAACCGCGCGAGCGGATGATCCTCTGCTTGTGCTGCTAACTCGGCCTCCCCACGCGTTCTGGCGCGGTCCACTACCACTTGAGCATCCTCAAAGCCGCCCGTCGGATTGTTGCCACGAGGCGGACCACGCTGCGCATTGCTTGACACGGCCCGGTTCGCCGACGCGTCGGCTATAGCTCCGGCTTAGGCGGGTGGTGGAGTGGATCCGATCCCGGCTGCATTTAATACGCTTCTTCGCGAGCCAGGCCGTCTGAGGAGCTCCTTGACCCGGCGGGTTTCGACCGCTGTGGTGAATCGCCCTCGATCGAATCGCCTCCAACCGTGCCGCAGCGGCGACAAGGTTATCCATCGGGTTGGAGTAGTGACCGGAGGTGTACGCACAGCACAGGAGTGCGCCCGGTGTGATGACGAGGTAGATCTATCACACGGGTTGAACCGGCGCGCCGTCCAGTGCTTCCGGCGGTTTACCACCGGTGGCGGATTATCGGTCCCGCCCACAGGGTGTTGAAAAGCTCTCTTCCCTCGAAAACCGAAGGTAAACGGGACCTGTACTTCCTTTTCATGACTTCATGCGATGCGCTCTGATCCAGCATGAGCCTATAAGCCTGCGCATCCAAAGCGGCCCGCTCCGCTGCCATCCTCACGTCCGCGGCTGCCAGGTCCGCTTTAGCTTTAGTGATCTGTTCTCTCACCTTTTGCAATCTCCGCGTTGTGCAGGTCCTGATCCAGCGGATTAGCCTCTGCCATGAGCACAGCCAACGCGTCGAAAAGCTCTGACAAAACTTGAGCCGGCGGGCGACAGGGCCTCCTTCCCGGCTGCCATCACCGGCTGTTGAACCGGGCGACCAGGGCGCCAGCGGTCGAAGAGTGAAGCGCCGCTGCGTACCGCCATGAAGATCCCAACCCGGTTGGGTAGATCGAAGGGTCCGGAATACTCTCACCGTCGGAACAGCCCCGATCCGCCATCTTGCGGTGGTATAGAGACTTCGGTTTCTCCGGCCGACGATTCGTCACGAGTAGACAACGGTTTCGTCATCGGATGTTGATCCGTCCTCGCAGCCTCCGTGGGCGACTCCCACGAAAACATGCACGACCGCCGGTTTAGCTGTGGCAGGACTCTTCTTCGCCCGCTGAGCCGTCTCGGCGAGGTCGGTCAGACGTCGGCCCAGGCCCTGGCTCGCCCGATCTTGCCGATGAACACGTGTATGCGCGAAGGGGACCCGTACCCGTACTCAACCGAGCCGGCCTCGGGCCCCAAATCCGCATCGTCGATGTAGAGCTTGCCGCGGCGACTCTTAGTCATCCGCCCATTGCATAACCTTCGAGTCCTTCGAACTTGCCCTCTAAGATCATCAAACCGTCGATGCGATAGCCCCACGGTGGGGGCCAACCGTCGTGGAATTGTCACGGCAGATGTCCTCATGAAAGGACTTAGTCGTAGGGCCATCGTACGGGTTAACCTAGAGGGGTTAAAGCGGACACAAGACACGGGAATTATACTGGTTCGGCCCCTTCGATGAAGGTAAAAGCCTACGTCCAGTTGTGATGCGATTGATATGATTTCGGCGACTAGGGAATAATCGCCTTTCCTTAGCCTCGAAATCCTCTCCCCTTAATCCGCCGCCGGGTCGTCCCCTTATATACACGGGTTGACGCCCGGCCGGTCCACAGAGTCCCGATCCGGCTCACACAAGTGTCCGGCTCGGTCTCTTCTCTCTTGTCTTACAACAAAAGTTACAACACTAAGGCGGTTTACATAAATGGACCTTAAGTCGCCTCTGGGCTCCGGGCCTCCTTCATGGGCCTGGATCATGGACGAGGGTAAACCGGCCCCTCCAGGGCGGTTCACACTCAGTAGTTGTGTCCCCAACAGTGGCGGAGCCAGCCACGAGAGGAAGGAGGAGGGGCGAGGCCGAGGTCGCCGTGGCGCTCGGGGTAGAGGAGGACGGGGCTGCGCAACGAACTTGCCTCCGCTGGTGATGCCTCCCCCAATGGCGGGCCATGTCGGGGACCAGCCTCGTGAGTTCTTCATTAGGCTGCGCCGGCCACCGCATCATCATCTTCATCTCCCAACTCCATTCGCTCGGGAGATGGAGCTTGACCCGCCACAGACCCTCAGGCTGCATATTAGGGGCTGTGCGACGTCGACTTTCCCGCTCCTCACGTCATGTACCTTCGTCGTGGATGGAAAACTTCCGCTCGCGTCCACAGCCTGACGGCGGGGCTCATTCTCTACTTTAAATTAATGGAGAACGTCCTGCTCTCCTTCAAGGTCTTCGGGGACCTTGGAACTCGCCTGAAGTGCTGCGTGGAGAGCTCCTCCAACGATGGAGACTCTTCCTCGAGCGGGAGTGATGAGGAGGACAGCGACAGTGACGACGAGGGCGTCGAGCGGGGCGACGCTGACCTTGACTCCGACTGACTGCATCGTCCCTTCCTTGGCCAAGCGCCCTGCCGAGGGCCTTCCTCGTCAAGCTCTCCATCGGCACGTTCCGTGCCGCCTCCTTGGGCGGCTGGCGTAGGAGGGCCGGAGAAGACGAAGAAGGCGAGCCGTCAAGTTGGAGTACGCGGGCACCGACGCCTTCATCGCGTGTTGTCGGCCTGCCGCCTCATCTTCCGGCTCCTCTCTCGGCATCAGGATGCTCTCCTGGTGTCTTCTGCTGCTCGTATCTCGCCTAGGCGTTTTCTTTGCCCTCCTGCTACCTTGTTCCATCCTCTGAGGAGAGGGACAAGAAAGGGATTACGGGCATCTTATCTCTTTTTAGTTTGTAAGCCTGCGGGCACTTGTTGAATTTAGAACTTGTAATCCCCTTGCTCATGTTTTTCATTTCGTATGAATTGTACCTGTATGGGATGTTTTTAATGAAAAAGGGGTGTTTGTCGTGTTCTTTGTGCGCGGGCGAGGCCCATGCCAAGGAGTGAATCCTTGTTATTTTTAAGATAAACATTGCCGCCCGGCAACAGGCCTTGCCACCCCCTTACTTCACTCGACCACTCTCACGCTCTTGGAGGGGGCGGGGGAGAAGTAGAGTTAGGCCCCTCGTTTGTCTCCTTGTCACCGTGACTACGACCCAGTTCCGACCCAGGAAGCAGTTCCTGGGTGCAGGAAAAAAGGGGGAGCACGGCGGCTGGGAATAAAACGGGGTTTCATACGTCCCAATTTAATACGGAAATGTACAATAGGGGATGAAAGGCTTATCTGGATCCGCAGCCCCCCTGCAGCTTCGGCTTGCCGTGGTTGGACTCCTGTGCCTGCAGCCCCCGGCAACCTTGGCCTGCCAGGGCCGGGGTGCCAACTTGTTCTCTTTCCCCCAGACAGCTCAGCAAAAACATCCGCGTGCCCTACGAACCAAAGAGGATGGAAAGGAACAGAGAAACGCACACTCGACCTCTATGCTAGGGGTTAGTCGCCGCTAAGCACTATCAACCCTAACCAAGGGAGAGACTTGACCTAGCATGCATGCTAAAAGTTAGGGCGCCAGCGCTTTGTTTATTTATGCTCAGGGTCTGGACCCGGCTTTGTACAGAGGGTTACATGCCTTGCCGACAAAGCTTGTACAAAAGGTGGTTTGCCGGGGATCCCGACAACTACGCCTTATGGGTAAAACTTGCGAAAATGTTCAATGTTCCTGGAGTTGCTCACCGGAATAGCATCTTCGGTCTCCAGGCGAACTACACCGGGCCTGGTGACTCGTATTACCCGATAAGGGCCTTCCCACTTCAGCGTCAACTTGTTGGAATTCTTGGCTGATTGAACGCGCCGAAGAACAAGGTCGCCTTCCTCAAAGCTTCGGGCATGAACCTTGCGGCTATGGTAGCGGCGCAAGGCTTGCTGGTAGTGCGCTGCTCTCACAGCCGCCCGAAGACGATCTTCCTCGAGGAGCGTTGCATCATCTTGCCGCAATTGCTCTTGCTCAAACTCGTCATAAGCGAGCACTCGAGGTGACCCGTATGTGAGTTTCGTGGGGAGAACTGCTTCTGCCCCATATACCAGGGAAAAGGTTGTCTAGTCGATGGCTCGATTTGGTGTCGTTCTAATTGACCAAAGAACTGCCGGCAACTCATCAATCCAGCACCTTCCGCTCTTGTGCAGTTTGTCAAAAGTCTTTGTTCTTAGGCCTCGCAGTACTTCAGCATTTGCCCTCTCCGCCTGGCCGTTGCTCCGTGGGTGTGCCACGGAAGCGAAACAGACCTTGCTGCCGAGGTCCTGGATGTATTGCATGAAGGTGTGGCTTGTGAACTGCGTGCCGTTGTCGGTGATGACCCTGTTTGGCACACCAAAACAGCAGACTAGCCCCTTGAAGAACTTGACGGATGACTGTGCTATTACCTTCCTCACTGCCTCCACCTCCGGCCACTTTGTGAATTTGTCGATTGCAACGTACAAGTACTCAAAGCCCCCGACGGCGCGGGGGAAAGGGCCCAGTATGTCGAGCCCCCAGACCGAAATGGTCAGGAGAGAGGAATTGTTTGAAGGGCTTGAGCTGGTTGATGAAGCTTCTTTGAATGGAACTGGCACGCTTCACACCTGGTTACTAGTGCCGTTGCATCCTGGAGGGCAGTGGGCCAGAAGAAACCTTGCCGGAATGCCTTGCCGGCAAGGGCCCTCGACCCTATGTGGGAGCCACATATGCCTCCATGTATCTCTGCCAACAGCTCTAGTCCTTCCTCTTGGGGGATGCACTTCAATTTCACACCGTTCGGTCTTTTTCTGTACAGGACGTCGTCGACGAACTGATACATGGCAGACCGACGGGCTACTTTCTCCGCTTCTTCCTGCTCCTCAGGAAGTTCCCCTGTCTGGAGGAACCGGACGGTATGTTGTGCCCATGCCGGAGCCTGGGGCTCGACGGCAAGGACTAAAGGCATTTCCTCCACCATAGGAGCGGCTGTCTCTACGGCCAGGGCTTGACGCCCTGCCAGAGTCAGATGCCCCACGGCAGGCTTAGTGTCCATGGCAGCATCCTTGCGGGCAGCTCCTGGGAGCTCGGTGGGAAAGTACTTGCTGGGGCCTGATTTCCTCCACTTGTTCTACTCTGTTGATGGTTCAACGGATGGTTGAGTTAACCGAAGCACAAAAGTACCTGGTTCCACAGGTAGTTTGAAGGCAGCGCTCTTCGACAGGTAATCGGCGATGTCATTCTCCGCTCGGGGAACGTGCTCTGCTTGTATACCATCAAAGCGCTCTTCCAGCTTCCTCACCTCATCTACGTAGGCCTTCATCAACGGGCTCTGATAATATTTGTTGACTTGCCTGACGACAAGCTGTGAATCACCCCTGACGATGAGCTTCTTAACCCCGAGGTCTGCTGCGATCCTGAGACCGGCAAGCAACCCCTCATATTCAGCAGTGTTGTTTGTGGACATCTCCCTGGGAAAGTGCATCTGGATTACATACTTGAGGTGCTCTCCGGTGGGTGCGACGAGCAGCACACCAGCACCGGCGCCTTGCACCGAGAAAGCCCCATCAAAGTACATGATCCAGTTGCCACTTGCTTCCTTGCTGGGGAGAGTGGTCTCCTGGATTTCTTCGTCGGGCGTTGAAGTCCATTCCGCAATGAACTCTGCCAAGACTCTGCTCTGGATCGTCGAAGTACTTTCAAACTTCAAACCGAAGCTCGACAGCTCCAAGGCCCACTCCACAATCCTCCCGGTTGCGTCTGGGTTATGCGATATTCGTTGCAACGGTAGGCGGGTGACGACGGTGATTTCGTGTGCTTGGAAGTAATGACGCAGCTTCCTCGAGGCCATAAGGAGGCCGAAGAGCAATTTCTGCACATCGGAGTACCTTAACCTAGCTCCATGCAACAGGGATCTAACGAAGTAAACCAGGTGCTGCATCATTTTCTTCTTCTGCACCACTTCATTTGGTTGCGTGGGCCCCGTCCTGATGGCGTCAGGCTCTGCCGGGGGCCTTGCCTTGCCGGCACCAGGCCCTACCGGGGGGGGGGGGGCTTGGCTCGCCATCCGCCAGTCCTATCGTTGCCAGTTCCTATTCATCGACCTCCCTCTGTGCCATTAGCGCGGCGTTGACCACTTGATTCGTTGCCGCTAGGTACAGCAACAACGGCTCTTGTGGTTTAGGCGCAACTAGTATCGGCGTAGAGGAGAGGTATTTCTTCAAATCTTGTAGCGCTGCTTCGGCCTCTGGGATCCATTCCATTGGTCCCGCCTTTTTCAAGATTTTGAAGAAGGGAAGGGCGCGCTCGGCAGACTTGGAGATGAATCGGCTCATGGCGGCAACGCAGCCGGTGAGCCGACTCACTTCCTTGATCCGCTTGGGCGCCTCAATCTGCTCGATAGCCTTGATCTTGTCTGGGTTCGCCTTGATCCCACGCTATGACACAAAGAACCCGAGAAGTTTGCCGGAGGGAACTCCGAAGACACACTTCTCAGGGTTCAACTTGAGGTTGATCTTGCGCAAATTTGCAAACGTCTCTTCCAGATCTTGTACAAGTGTTGCCATGTCCTTGGTTTTGACCACTATGTCATCCATATATGCTTCCATATTTCTATGTAGCTGGGGCTCAAAACCAATTTGGACTGCTCTTTACAAATGTTGAGCCAGCACTCTTCAACCCGAAAGGCATCTGTAAAAAGCAATACGTACCACATGGGGTGATGAATGTTGTCTTTTCTTCGTCTTCTCTTGTCATGAAGATCTGGTGGTATCCTGAGTAGGAGTCAAGGAACGATAACAGATCACACCCGGCCGTGGAGTCAACAATCTGGTCGATGCGCGTCAACAGGAAAGGGTCCTTGGGACAAGCCTTATTGATATCTGTGTAGTCAATACACAACCTCCACTTCCCATTTGCCTTGCGCACCACCACGGGATTGGACAACCATGTCAGATGGAGTACTCCTCTCACCAAGCCTGCCGCTTCCAACTTCCTGATCTCCTCTGTGATGAACTCTTGCCTTTCCAAAGCCTTCTTCCTGACCTTCTGCTTGACGGGCCACGCATGAGGACAGACAGCAAGGTGGTGCTCAATCACCTCCCTGGGAACGCCGGGGATGTCGGATGCTTTCCACGCAAACACATCGACATTCGCCCGCAGGAAGGTGACGAGCGCCCCTTCCTATTTGCTGTCGAGGGTGGAGGTTATGGTGAAAGCCCCTCCCGCGCCATCCTCCTTGATGGACACCTTCTTGGTCTCTGGCGGTGTAGCTCTAGATTTCTTGCTCTTGCCGGTGGAGCTCTCCGGCACGTCCTCGACGGTAGTGCAACACTCTGAAGAGGTGCACTTGTCGGCGTAGGCGCGAGAGGTCTTGCCGGTCTTCTTCTTCCCTCCCGGGGCTTCAGCGGCAGGAGCAAGTGCCTTGGCGGCAGTCGCTGCAACTGCTTCCCGGTAGAGTTGGTCGACACAGATCAGTGCATCCTTCTTGTCGCAGGGGACGGTGATGATGGTCATCGGCCCAGGCATTTTCAGCGTGTTGTAGGCGTAATGTGACGCCGCCATGAACTTGGCTAGTGTCGGGCGGCCGAGGATCCCATTGTAGGGCAAGGGGATCTCGGCTACATCAAAGACAATCCTCTTCGTCCTGTAGTTCAACTCGCCTCCAAACGTCACAGGCAGCGTGACTTTACCCTTTGGCTGAATCCTCCCCGGGTTGACCCCTTGAAACGTGCCTGTCTCTTTGAGGTCTCCATCAGGGATCTGCAGCCTTTCGATCACAACGGGTGAGATCATGTTCAGACCGGCCCCGCCGTCAACTAGCATCTTTGTCACCTTGAGGTTGCGTATCGTTGGTGAAACCAACAACGGCAAACACCCGACCGCAGTTGTGCAATCAGGGTGGTCCTCGGCGTAAAAAATGATAGGCGTCCTGGACCACTTTAGTGGCCTTTGAGCGTCGAGCGATGGTTCCGCTGCTGTGATCTCACGCGCCCACTGCTTGAGCTGGCGGTGAGAAGTATGCAGCAAGGCGCCACCGTCGGGCAACTCATGCTCGCCGGACTTGTCATCCTCGTCATGATCATCGTCTTCTTGCTTCTTGTCGTGGCCTCGAGCGGGCCTCTCTTGCTAGTTATCCGCGGCGGCCTCCTTGGCCGCCACGCTTCTTGCCGGATCCTTCGGCACCATCCTGACCCTTCTCCATATCCCGCCTCTCGTACTCGGCTTCTTGCTTTTCGTCAAGCAGCTCGACTTGTCGCCAGTTCTAGAGGTCGTGGCCCTTGGTGCGGTGGATCTTGCAATACTATTTGTCGGAGCCCCCTGGCTTGTCGGTAGCCGCCAAGGCCCGGCAAGCCGCGCACCCGGCAATCTCCTTGCCGGGGTCGTCTACCTTGTCCTTCTTGGCGGCGCCGGTGTCGTCGGATCCCTCGACGGCAAGCACGGCCTTGCCCTTGCGCTTCCTGTTGCGGCGTCGGCCCTTTTTCGTCGGGGCGGCGGTGTCTTCGTCCGTAGAGTCGGTTTCCGCGCTGGCGTCCTCGCCGGGGTACTTCCTTCCTTCTTCAGCCCGGGCGCATCTATCGGCCAGAACATAAAGTTTGGCCACATCCTTAACCTTGTTCATCGCCAGGTCTTCACGCATCTTGCGGTTGCACACATTCTGATGGAACACGCTGATCACGGTGGCGGATGAACATCTGGGATGTTGTTTTGCACCCGGCTGAACCTCTGTATGTACTTGCACAGGGTTTCACATTCCTTTTGGGGAATGATATGCAAATCACTGGCCTGGCCATGAGCTTGGTGGCCTCCAGTGAAGGCACCAACGAACTCATGACACAGATCTGACCAAGAAGAAATGGAATCCGCTGGCAAGTGCATCAATCAAGACATGACATTGGGTTTCAGTGCCAACGGGAAGTAACTGGCAAGCACCTTGTTGTCGCGAGCTCCAGCGGCTTGCATCGCGATGGTGTAGATGCTGAGGAACTCTGACGGGTGGGTCTTGCCGTTGTAGTTCTCACCGACGTCGGGCTTGAACATGCGGTGGGACGGCCACTGGAACCGCCGCAGCTCACGGGTAAAGGCCGGGCAACCCACCTCGTAGGGTAGGCCACCGGAGCCTCCCAGCGCTGGGTAGTCCATAGTGGGCCCTGCCCGCCTATCTGACTGGTGGCGCGCGTCGTGCCGGCGCTCGACGGTGGTTGGATCATATTCATGGGCTCGCTCCCGAAGAACTTGGTGCTGATCGCGGTGGGTCCGTGGGGTCGTACGACGCTATGGAAATGTTATCACAAGCGTCATCACGACGGACCGGCACCCGCGACAACTGGCGTGGGGGAGGAGAGTGCACGGTGGCTGCAGCACCTCCGATCCTTCCACCACTGGCATGTGGTGGCTCGACGAAGCAACGGCCCGAGGGCCCCGCTGGTCGCGGTTCATCTTTGTTGGCGACACCGACGAGGCTCCGGATGGTGGCTCTCCACTCATCGAGCTTTTTCGCGGCAGGAGGGAAGTCGAGGAGCAGCTGCACGCGCGCCAAAGCTTCTGCTGGCATGGGTGGCGGCGAAAGCTGCGTGGACCATGACGCGCTCCGACTTCTAACTACGTTAGAAGGAGCTCTATCACGGCCTGGCGGCTGTGCGCCATTTCCGCCAGCAATTCGGCAGGCATGCTGGCCTCCTTCATCCCGCGAATGATGCACAAGACTCTTCCCACGGCGGCGTCCAGGGTCACCAGCGTGGTGACGCTGCTCGTCGCGCACTCCCTGGGAAGAGCGCGTTGTGGGCGCCGGCGTAGGCGTCTTGGAGGTCACCGCCGCCCGTGGGTGGCACGGCGCCGCCCCCGGAGGGCCCCGCGCCGCCTGCGGGGGCCCAGCTCCGTCTTTGGATTTGGCGGCGTGCGGCCCGTCGTCTCGCACACGAACGACGCCGCTCGCCAGGCTCTGACTGCCAGAGCGATGTTGGTGTTCGCGGGCCGCGCCCCGGGTTCTGTCCGCGACCGCCCCGCTGCTCGCCCGCACCGGTACGGGCCGTCCGGCTCTGGATGAACCGTCGCCGTGATCATCTTTTTCTTGGGAGCCATGATGATGAAGAACTGCTAGGATAACTGCTAGACTGGATTTTCACAACTGCGCCCCCCTACCTGGCGCGCCAAAGATGTCGGTGGAAACGACACCTATGGGATCATCGGGACCCCTTCTACGGTCGGCGGGCACGGGGTTGTGCAAAGAGTGGGTCTGGCAGGAAGCACAAGGATCGTTTACCCAGGTTCGGGCCGTGAGGATGCGTAAAACCCTAGTACTGCTTTGGTGTATGTATTTGAGTGTTCTTGAGTTTTTGAACTAGCTACGGTGTGTCTCTAGTCCAAAAGATCTGAATCCTTCTCCTGGTCGCCTCGGGCCTCCTTTTATAGATAAAAGGGGTTGCCACAGTGGCACACAGGAGGTGGAAAGGTGTACAGTGGATGAGTCTATCCTCTGGCACCGTCAGACAAACGCATTTAATGCGCTGCCGACGTGCCCCTCTTGCTTTATTGGGGACGACAAGGAAGCTCGTCCCAGCTGTCGCCGCCTCGCTTGGCTACGACGTGCGTCCTAGCTGACGAGGCGTTGTAACGCCTTGTTGGCTGGCTGCTGGGCTGGCGTGGTGGTGGAGTCGTCATGAAGATCTGCATGCCACCATGCAGGTGCTGGCTGAGTCGGCGTAGAGGCCGCATGCTGCCACGCATGTGCGTGCCCGGCTGGTTGAGCTAGCAGATGCATGGGAGCGGTGGTGTAGTCTTGGCAAACGTGGGTCTGGACCGCGGCATCATGGTCATCCCCGGCAAGGGTCTTGCCGGGGGTCTCATGGATCTCCTCGGCAAGGATCTCACCGAGGGTCATCGTCTACTAGTCCTCATCTGATTTTGTGTGTTTATGATCTTGACGAAGATCTGCATGCCACCACAGAAGCGCCTCCCGAGCCTTGGTTCCAATGTGGTCGGTTGGTGGTGTTGGAACCCGCGGGCTCATGGGTGGCTTGCTCTACTGGCGTCGGGCAAGTTGCCCCGGCAAGACTCTTGCCGGGCTGCCCCGGCAAGGGTCTTGTTGGGGGAGTCCACCTCGCCCTCTTGCTCTTTGTGTTCCTTGGTCTTGGCGTTTCTTTGGTTGCCTTGCGCTTCGGCTTCCATCTTCTGCCCTGCTCAGTGCGGTCGTGGGCGCGGCTCTGTGCCCGTGCACAAGTAAAGGGGTAAAAAGGTGTGCCCCTATTTTTGTACACCGACAGAAACTCAGGGCGGCCTCGGTATGGAGATCGGTGGGTAAGCTGCATGGGAAAACCGGCAGATGTTGACAATGGAGGCCTTACAGCGGCGACAGTGACTTTGCTAGGGTTTCGAGCGAGGGAGGGTGTGTGTGTTGTGTGTGTGTGGGGGCGCGCGCACACGCCCGAGGAGGTTTTGGTGTGTGTGTGTGTGTGTGTGGAGGGGGGGGGGTGCTTGACGAAATGACGCGGGTACTAAAATTTTTACTACGCGGGAGTCAAACGCGAGAGTGAAATGCCGGGCTATTGAAAATTTTGATGATAGTGCATCGCACACGGTCCGGAGATAACAACCGTGTGTTATGAAAAAGAAAAACCCTCGAGGCGGGTAGATATTTTCGATGCAGGCAGGATTGGGAACAAGAAACATCGCACACGGTCCGGAGATAACAACCGTGTGTTATGAAACAGAAAAACAAGCGGGCAGATATTTTTGAGAGGGGGAGCCTCGTGGAGCCCAATGTACTGTGCGGATGTGTGTGTGACAGGTGCACCGGCGTGGCACACAGTTAGTTTGAGTGAACCGTGTCTGTTGCGTCATCCGACTTGTCTAATGTTCATAAATTTGGCAAAAAATGACGCGGGAGAGGGTCAGAACACGAACACACTTGCATGTGGACCAAATTTATGTATCAAAAGGGTGGTTTGATTTTCAAATACCAAATGCAACTTCAATGTGGCACCTCTCTTGCAAAGCGCACGGTATTGCTTGCTCCCACCCTCTCGTGTCGGCACGAAGGGAATCCTAAGCTATGAATGCATGCCCCCTCCCCCTCAAACAAGGTTCACCTAGCAAAGTGTGAAGTACGTAGCTAGCAGCCCCCCTCCTCCCTCGTGTCGGCACGAAGGGAATCCTAAGCTATATATGAATGCATGCCCACTCCCCCTCAACCGAGGTTCACCTAGCAAAGTGCAAAGTAGCTAGCAACCCCCTCCTCCCTCATGGTGGCACGAAGGGAATCCTAAGCTATATATGAATGCATGCCCCCCCCCAACCGATGTTCACCGTATCAAAGAGCGAAGTAGCTAGCAGCCCCTCCCTCGTGTCGGCACGAAGGGAATCCTAAGCTATGAATGCATGCCCCCCAACCGAGGTTCACCTAGCAAAGTGTGAAGTAGAGCTAGCAGCCCCCTCCCTCGTGTCGGCACGAAGGGATTCCTAAGCTATGAATGCATGCCCCCCAACCGAGGTTCACCTAGCAAAGTGCGAAGTTGCTAGCAGCCACCCCTCCCTCGTGGTCGACACAGAAGGGAATCCTAGCTAAGCTATCAATGCATGCCCTCCCCCCCAACGGAGGTTCACCCTAGCAAAGTGTGAAGTAGCTAGCAGCCACCCTCCCTCGTGTCGGCACGAAGGGAATCCTAAGCTATGAATGCACATGCCCCCCCAACCGAGGTTCACCTAGCAAAGTGTGAAGTAGCTAGCAGCCCCCCTTGTGTCGGCACGAAGGGAATCCTAAGCTATGAGCATGCCCCCTCCCCCAACCGAGGTTCACCTAGCAAAGTCTTGAAGTAGCTAGCAGCCCCCACCCCTCGTGTCGCCACGATGGGAATCCTAATTAAGCTATGAATGCATGCTCCCCCAACCGAGGTTCACCTAGCAAAGTGCGATGTAGCAACCCCCCCCCCCCCCCCACGCACACACTTTTAGTCGGTGGGCCAGAGAGGCATATATCTCACCAAGATGGATCGTAAAACGGACCAAGAATAATCCACCTTAGTCGTACAACCTCTCTCTTGTTGCTGGTCAAAGTGATGTCCTTCCATGCGACCCCGTAGATGGGCTAGCTCGCCAATAATCATGCAAGTAGCTAGTCCCCGAAGACAACCACTGCATGCGAGTGGCCCAAACATATGTATGGAGAGGTGTGTTTTTGAGTAACAATGAATGATATGGCACCGTGATTTCGAACTAGAAATCCCCACACTGAGTGAGGGTTAGGTTGACGATGCATATGTATGTTACACCACACTTCAAGCCAACGACGGGGATTCATATATGCATGCATGCGTGCATAGTATATGCGCTCAATTTTAATTAGGTCTGAATCTCACCATGACCTATACTACGATAACACTAACCTAGTGAAGAATCCGCCATGGTAACCTATCTTGTTGTTGGTCAAGGTGATCATGGATATCCATGCGGGCCCATGAATATATAGGCTTGTCGCCGATAACCACGCTAGGGAGTGTATCGTTCGAAGGAAACCACTATATGCATATGTATGGAGGTGATGCGTGCATGCATGTTTGAATACACAACACTGGCGCGTGTGTCAAAAATCATGCACTAGCTCCCCACACAGAGCGAGATCGGATCATGATGTGGTGTCTTTGTACTAGCCACTTCGACTCGATGGGAGGTATTCATGCGTACACATGCATATGTGTCTGCTCAAAGTTTATCATGCATGTCAGCCCAGCAAAAATAATAATCCCTCCTAAGTCAAATTAACCTCTCTTGTTGTCAGGCAAAAAGAAGTGATGGACCAAGCAGGCCCACAGATGGAAAGCATCGATATCGCTGATAACCGCTTAAGTGGGTGCGAGAGGACAACCGCCACCACTTTGCATGTGGGGCACACATATATATGTTGAATACCCAAAATGCACAACTTTGATGTGCCACATGCCTCAAAAACCGTAAACCATGCACCCACAGAGAGCGAGGTTCATATCAAGCGTACTACATATGATGGTCCCCTTCCCCCCTCTTCACCGCATACTATATGCTCCTGCCGTAATATATGTACAACCCAAAAGAATCCTCATCGATGGTGAAATTAATTAACCTCTCCCGAGGTAGGTCAAAATGATGCATGCATGCATCGACGATGGCCTCGTGGGCCCACAGATGGAAGCGTCCTGCGTGAGTGTCCTAGCTAGGATATATATGCATGTGGCCCAAAAAGGTGTTGTGTGATGTTTGAATAACCAATTTCACAATTTTGATGTGGCACGTGCCTCGGTAACCAAAAAGTACCGACACTGAGTGAGGTGTACTTGTTCACGGACGCATACGTATATGTATAGTATGTTTGAATAGTACAGGTGATAAGTGATTAGTTGTTTCATCTGTGCAAATGATTTATGCTAGTAATCCGACTAGGGTTAGTGTTCGTGCTAATAATTCCTAGCCAGGACTTGACAATTGATTTTGAATGACCTCCATATGTTTGTGCCATTATTTTCTTCAAGATTGGTCTGTACATAGACGACCGTGCTTAAAAATCGAACCATAATCTCTGAATATGTATAAATAAATAGCCATAAATTCCTAATCCTACTTCACGGCATGTAATCAGTGATTTGATGCCAAATTTGTTTTACTATATGTATAGGTGATGTCTGATGATGTGGACAGCGAGGATGAAGATGCCCAGAGGAGGTACAAGAGGCGAATCCTGAGGGAGCTTTATGCGGGAATGCATAACAGGCGTATTAGGACCTGGAACGAGGCTATGGATACCCATTTTGCAACGATTCATGACGCGTATCTAAGTGTTCTTGCACATGCAAGAGGACGGGTCATTGGCTCCTTCAAGCAGAAGTATTCTCACAGGGTGGCGCACGACGCGTACGCCAAGTACTTGGAGAAGCTTCAGGATTGTACCGGCCGCAAGTAAGATGAGATGTGGGATGGATCGAACTATGTACGCTTGAGTATGCTTAATGACGGTTGAACTATGTACTTATGGTTGAACTATGCTTATGTACTTGTACGCTTATTATCTATGTCTGAGTATGTTAAATATTTCGCCAAATTTTGGTAAAAATTACAACGGGGGACCAATAAACTAGGACGGAGGTAGTACCTCATTCACACATGGTTCCCAAAATTGGAACCGTGTGCAATGGCTATCATTTTGCCTGCTGCACCAATCACACACGGTTCGCTCTAGCAAACCGTCTCCCCCAAAAAAATCGTGGGACAGAAAACTCTCACCACCCAATTAAAAAAAGAAAAAAGAAAACCCTCACCATCCCCACATCACAAAAACCCTCACCCCGCCCGCCACCCACCTCGGCCCCTCCGGTACGTTCCCCTTTCACACCTGCACAAGCTCCTCCACGTCTATGCCATGGCACCGCCTATCGCGGCGGTAAACACTTAGCTCGACGCCTGTCGCCGCCGCCAGGCTGCCGGCAAAGCACACCACATTTCGCCACTTCCACTTGTTGCCGCCTATCGCATCGACTTTCTCGACACTACTCGTGGTCGACCCAGCTCCACTCGGTTGGGGAATCTGCCGTACTGAGGGTTCTTTCTCATGAACAACAAGGTAACTAATTTAATGAGATATTATCTCATCTCTTATCCTAGTTCATCTGCCTCATTTAATCACCCGGCGGAACGTGAATTCATTTTTATTCGAGCTAATTTGAGGGTTTTCTTTCATTCATAGAATGTACAGTGCGCCGATACTTCAGGACTTGGCGATCACCGCCAGAGATTCCATCTCATCGTACCAGATAACTTGAGGACGCCTTGTATGTTCAATCTCACCCTAAATCGGTTGGCATGGCCTACTTTCCTGAACATATTCTAAATATTGCTACATTTGGATAAAAGGTGCCACATGCACCATATACGTCAAAGGGGATTTTTTCCCTCTTCTTTCTATTTTAGGCATATTAATGATGTATTGTTCTTTTGATTACTCTCATATTTCCATGACATCATGTTTACCCTATCTGTTTAATTATAGACTTTTGTCCTTCGATTTCAACTGCTGTACAGTTCTTTCAATTTGGGCCCATATTTGCATGTTACCATATTTTCCTTAACAACCCTACCATTTTCTACAGGACATCCCTCGCTATGCAACAGATTATGTAGTGCACAATTTTTCCCTTCACATACATCAAGGCTCCACGAATGTCATACTGCGCACAAACCATGGATTTACAATCGTTGCTACTGGAAGACTTGATGAACGTGGTGACTCCTATTTTGGCATTGGCTTTTGGAATGAAATTGTAAAAAAAATTGTACTGAAAGCTGGCACTAAAATTGCACTGCACATAGAAGGGCATGGTCATGAGATATATGCTAACTTCCCCGACAAAATCATCCATCCAGACTTTGTTCGAAGTAAGTTTTCTTTTCAACTATCTGCATATGTTGACTTACCCAGCAATGTCAAATGAATTGTGTAGTATTTAAGCAACCAATTGTTATTCCCTTATCTTACTATATTCCTACCTAATAACTTCTAGTTACCAATACACTTTTCTATTGCCCTGTTTTAACTAAATATTCCCTGTACTCCCATTTCTATCAGAAGCACCACGACAAGGAGACTCCGGAGGTGGAGAACGGGGTTGCCAACAAGCGGAGGCGGGGCGAGCTAGAACCTCAAGCGACTCCAGCAGGCCTAGACTTAATAAGCAGCCTCCCCGATGATATGTTGAGAGTCATCATCTCCCTCCTCCCAATCAAATACGGGGCACGGACAACCCTCCTTTCCCGGCGGTGGCACCCCCTATGGAACTCCAGCCCTCTCGACCTCATCGACACCCACAAGCTCTGCTATGGCTATCGCAAAATCTTGGATGCGTTCTCCAAGATCCTCGGCAGTCACCTTGGCCCAACCAAAGGCCTTAGAATGGGAAACTTCCGTTCCAACGGCAAGGACCAAGCCAAGCTTGACGACTGGTTCCGATCTCCCACCCTAGATCAGCTCAGGAGCTCACTTTTGATGATGGGCATATGCGGTCGCTGCCAACGTTCGCACTCCGCCTCGCGCCCACGCTGCGCACCGCCAAGTTCAGGAACTGCCATTTCCCGCCCCTTAATGACGCGCCCGCTCTTATTCCCACGACTGAAGCACCTCGAGCTCGTCGTCGTCTGCCTCTCAAAGGGTGACATGGAGCGCCTGCTCCGTGGCTGTACTGTACTCGAGTACCTTCGTCTTCAGGTGATCAATGGATTGAGTACCTTTCACATCATATCCATGACTCTCTGTACTATTTATGTGTGTTGCTGGTGTGGCAGGAAGACATCACAAAAGGTGGACCACGGTATGGTCATCCAGGACACACCTGCACTTGAGAGATTACTTGTAGTTGATCAAGAAGGTCCAACAAGAATCAATTTCATTTCTGTGCCGAAATTGACAGTGGTGGGCTACTCGTCTTACAAATACTCCGAACTTGTTATTGGATCCACACCCGTTCAGGTACAACAACCGCCTTCTACTTCTCCTTCTACAAATTAACATTATTTCTAATTTTGAAGATGTTTGTTCATTTGTCATTCAGAAAATGATTCCGACAAGCTTGACCCCGAAACTGCGCACAGTGAAGGTCTTGGCACTTGAATCTATCGGGCCCGGCCTGGAGCAAGTTGTCAGTTTCCTGAGATGCTTTCCATGCCTGGAGAAGCTATATATCGAGGTGATGTTCCTTTCCTGTTAAATGTTAACCATAAGGGAGTTCAATTTGTGACACCTTTTTCCAAGTTTACAATGATGTACTATGATTTCTAAAGGTTCTTTTGGAGGATTTCAGTACATACATGCCCCCCCATATTGGTTGCTTGATCCATATGGTTACAATCAATAAGCATTTCTCCTTTGGATTCATCTATACTATTTTTCTTAGGGAACTTTTCATCCACTCCAACCTCTTGTGAAGAAGGCTACATTTTTCTAGAATGTAATCAAATGCCCATGTTAATCATGTCACATCGAAGATGGCATGTTAGTGAAGTTTACAAATCATACAAACCAAATAGCTAGTCCTGTAGTAATGTTCAAAACTGCATGTAGGCACTAACACGTTTTCTTGTTTTGCAGATAAGATTAGGCCCAGTGGTGGATAATGTCACGTCGAATGCCTAGATCTGCATCTCTCAGAAATTACTTTGAACTCCTATCGAGGGACCTTACCAGAGATTATATTCGCCGGGTTCTTTGTTCTCAGAGCAAGGGCGCTGAAGGAAATGAGGTTTTCCCTACATTTATTTCGCAAAAATGAATGGTCTAATGATCGGCGTCGGCGCCTGCGGCAGAATGGAGTAGGCTCCAAAAATGCTGAATTCATTTTGGAACTTCAGATGACAGAGTAATCGGAAGTCACTAGGTCAACCCCATACATGACTTCTGAGTGGCTGACCCCTTTGCAAAAATTTTGAGGTTTCGAAGCCAGACTTAGAAGTGGTGATATTAGTTTGACCCTCTCTGATATCCATGTTCAGCGCATCAGCGCGAGCGTTTGCAGCTGATGAGCTGAATTTCATTTCTAATATCAGTTTGAACATTGTAATCTTCGCATTTGAGCCATATAACTCTGGAATTTGAACCTTGTAACATTTCGAGCTTTTGTGGTACAATCATTGAAATGGCATCGTATGAGACTCGTATATTGCTAGCACTATTTTGACCTTAATATGCAATGGTCTTAGATTTTATCAACCATTCTCAAATCAGTTTACCTTGTCGATCTCACAGCACACGATCTGTATAGCTAACTCGACTTCGATCTTTGACATTATTGCACACAGTTGGTTTCTTCCACCGTGTGCACTGTAGAGTGCAGAATTAATTATCACACTCGAGTGTCCATGCCTGGGGTGCGGTGTTGTCAAGCGTGCACTGGATTCTGGAATCCTCCGCTATGAACGCCGTGACAAGACGTGACGATTACAGGCTGGCCGACCCCCATTTATTATTACAGCGGCCATTTAACCTACCCTTGTGTCTCTTCAACCTTTCGATCGCGCCTCATCATTGCAAGAAGCACACCCACCACGAGAAATTCTTAGAGGGTATCCTGTGCGGCTCCAATGGTGCTCCGAGCGGCTGCCGACGACGAGCAGCAGTTCACCATGTGTGCCGTGGTGGATACCCACAGAAGGTTCACGGACCTCCCGGTGGTGTACACCAATTACCCGGTCTGGGCGGAGCAATCCATCCACATCATGGAGCTGTTGCTTGCCGAGGAGAAGTATAAGGTGGTCGGGTTCGACCTCGAGTACACCCGCGCTCGTGTCGGGTCTCGTCCCAAGATCGTCATCGCCCAGATGTGCGTGCGCCACCACGTCCACGTCTACCACTACTGCCTGGCCACAAGGCCTTGCGAGCGTTTCGCCAGGTTTGTCAACAGCCCCCACTACATGTTCGCTATGGTGGACATCACCAACAATGTAAAGGCGCTCGAGAATTTGGGCATCACCTGCTAGAATCTTGTCGACATCCAGGGCCAATTCAAGATCTAGGGCAACATGGAGCAAGAGAAGGACTCACTAGTTCACCTCGCCGAGGCCATCATCGATCCCTACTACAGAGACATGAAGGATTCGTGCAACAAGGACAAGCGTGCCTGGCACTCAGCCTGGATGGAGAAACTCGACAAAGCTCACGCTGTGTACGCAGCTAAGGAGGCGTACACGAGCTACGGCATGTATCGGCGGATTGTTGACATGAGAAAGTCCCTCCTTCCCCAAAACATCAAGGGATCCAGCCGGAAGCAGAGCACTGGCAAGCGTCCCCGCAACAATAAGTAGTTGATTAGATCCTTGTTTCTCCTACTTTAGTATGCATGTAATTGCTTACTTTGGTGTGTGCAAATGCTATGTGTGTAGTCACTTGTATAATTGTATGCTTAATTTGGTTATGCAATGCTGTCTTTTTAAGTATATATGTTGATGCTTTGTAAACAGAGCGTAGATGGTGTGCGGACAAAGAAAATCACATCACACACGGACTAAACAACGGAACCCGTCGGTGATGTTTTCATCAATCACTCACAATTGTATACCAGCAATCGTTTGCTCACAACACACACGTCTTATTAGCAGCAACCATTTGTGTTCCTATCGGTCTTCAGACACATTTCTGATTACAGACCAGTTTGCCGCGTATCACACACATATTGTTAAGTTGAACCGTTTCCGTTCTCATGTCTCAACGCAAACAGTTCATCCGAGTGAATCGCATGCCATATATCGCACACACCTTTGATCTGGCTGACCGTTTCTTTTGTGTTGCCTAATCACAAACAGTTCATCCGAGTGAACCGTATGCTGTGTATCGCACACGCCTCCATCTAGCTGCCCGTTTCTTTTGTTCCTCCTCATCGCAAACAGTTCATTGAACTAAACTGTATGCCCTTCATCGCACATGCAACTAAAACCTGAACCGTGTTTGATGCATCCGTCATCGCAAACGTTTTACACATTTCTGACAGTTTTCATACAACACCTTTTGCGATTATGGCATCGCACACAGTTTCTCGAAGGGTCTTTGATCATAGTGTCGCGTTAGTAGCATCCTACAGTAGTGATTACTCCACACATCAACCGCTATCCAGCATGCATCTAGAGTATTAAGTTCATAAGAACGGAGTAGCACATTAGGCAAGATGATATGATGTAGAGGGATAAACTCAAGCAATATGATATAAACCCCATCTTTTTATCCTCGATGGCAACAATACAATACGTGTCGTTTCCCATTACATCCGGGATCGAGCACCGCAAGATTGAACCCAAAGCTAAGCACTTCTCCCATTGCAAGAAAGATCAATCTAGTAGGCCAAACTAAACCGATAATTCAAAGAGACTTGCAAAGATATCAAATCATGCATATAAGAATTCAGAGAAGAATCAAATAATATTCATAGATAATCAAGTTCATAAACCCACAATTCATCGGATCTCGGCAAACAAACCACAAAAGAGTATTACATCGAATAGATATCCAAGAAGAACAAGGAGAACTTTGTATTGAGATCCAAAGAGAGAGAAGAAGCCATCTAGCTAATAACTATGGACCCGAAGGTCTGTGGTAAACTACTCACATAACATCGGAGAGGCTATGGTCTTGATGTAGAAGCCCTCCATGATTGAATCCCCCTCCGGCAGATCGCCAGAAAAGGCCCCAAGATGGGATCTCACGGGTACAGAAGATTGCAGCGGTGGAAAAGTCGTGTCGTGGTTCCCTTGGATGTTTTCAGGGTATAAGAGTATATATAGGCGAAAGAAGTAGGTCGGTGGAGCTACGAGGGGCCCACGAGTGTGGGGGGCGCGCTTATCCCCCTGGGCGTGCCCTCCTGCCTCGTGGCCGCCTCGTTGTTTCCTTGACTTCCACTCCAAGTCTCCTGGATTGCGTTTGTTCCAAAAAAGATCCTCGCGAAGGTTTCGTTCCGTTTGGAATCCGTTTGATATTCCTTTTCTGCGAAACACTGAAATAGGCAAAAAAAATAGAAATTTGCGCTGGGCCTTTGGTTAATAGGTTAGTCCCAAAAATAATATAAAAGAGCATAATAAAGCCCATTAAACATCCAAAACAGATAATATAATAGCATGGAACAATAAAAAATTATAGATAAGTTGGAGACGTATCAAGCATCCCCAAGCTTAATTCCTACTCGTCCTCGAGTAGGTAAATTGATAAAACAGAATTTTTGATGTGGAATGCTACCTAACATAATTTTTCAATGTAATTCTCTTTATAGTGGAATGAATGTGTAGATCCAAAAGGTTCTAGACAAAGTTTTGATATTGACATAAAAATAGTAATACTTCAAGCATGCTAACCAAGCAATTATGTCTTATCAAAATAACATAGATAAAGAAAGCTTATCCCTACAAAATCATATAGTTTGGCCATGCTTCATTTTCGTCACACAAAATGCTCCCATCATGCACAACCCCGATGACAAGCCGAGCAATTGGTTCATACTTTTTAACGCGCTTGAGCTTTTTCAACCCTTACGCAATACATGAGCGCAAGCCATGGATATAGCACTACAGGTGGAATAGCATATGATGATGGGGGTTATGTGAGAAGATAAAAAAGGAGAAAGTCTCACATTGACGCGGCTAATCAACGGGCTATGGAGATGCCCATCAATTGATGTCAATGCAAGGAGTAGGGATTGCGATGCAACAGATGCACTAGAGCTATAAATATATGAAAGCTCATCAAAGGAAACTAAGTGGGTGTGCATCCAACTTGCTTGCTCATGAAGACCTAGGGCATTTTGAGGAAGCCCATCATTGGAATATACAAGCCAAGTTCTATAATGAAAAATTCCCACTAGTATATGAAAGTGACAAAATAAGAAACTCTCTATCATGAAGATCATGGTGCTATTTTGAAGCAAAAGTGTGAAAAAAGGATAGTAACATTGTCCCTTCTCTCTTTTTCTCTCATTTTTTTGTTTGGGCTTCTTTGGCCTCTTTTTTTATTTGGGCTTCTTTGGCCTTTTTTTTATTTTTCGCCCGGAGTCTCATCCCGACTTGTGGGGGAATCATAGTATCCATCATCCTTTCCTCACATGGGACAACTAACAATGATGATCATCACACTTTTTTTTACTCATAACTCAATATTACAACTCGATACTAGAACAAAAATATGACTCTATGTGAATGCCTCCGTGATGTCTTTGGGATATGCAATGAATCAAGAGCGACATGTATGAAAGAATTATGAGGGTGGCTTTGCCACAAATACGATGTCAACTACATGATCATGCAAAGAAATATGACAATGATGGAGCGTGTCATAATAAACGGAACGGTGGAAAGTTGCATGGCAACATATCTCGGAATGGCTATGGAAATGCCATAATAGGTAAGTATGGTGGCTGTTTTGAGGAAGATATAAGGATGCTTATGTGTGATAGAGTGTATCGTATCACGGGGTTTGGATGCACCGGCGAAGTTTGCACCAACTCTCGAGGTGAGAAAGGGCAATGCACGACACTTAAGAGGCTAGCAAATTGCGAAAAGGTAAGAGTGTGTATAATCCATGGACTCACATTAGTCATAAAGAACTCATATACTTATTGCAAAAGTTTATTAGCCCTCGAAGCAAAGTACTACTACGCATGCCCCTAGGGGGATAGATTGGTAGGAAAAGACCATCGCTCATCCCCGACCGCCACTCATAAGGAAAGCAATCAAAGAACACCCCATGCTTCAAATTTGTCACACAACGTTTACCATACATGCATGCTACGGGATTTGCAATCCTCAACACAAGTATTTCTCAATTCCACAATTACCCAACTAGCATGACCCTAACATTACCACCTTTATATCTCAAAACAACTATCAAGTATCAAACTTATCATAGTAGTCAATGCACTCTTTATGAAAGTTTTTATTATACTCATCTTGGATGCCTATCATATTAGGACTAATTTTATAGCCAAAGCAAATTACCATGCTGTTCTAAAAGACTCTCAAAATAATATAAGTGAAGCATGATAGATCAATAATTTCTATAAAATAAAACCACCACCGTGCTCTAAAAAAATATAAATGAAGCACTAGAGCAAAATTTATCTAGCTCAAAAGATATAAGTGAAGCACATAGAGTATTCTAATAAATTCCGATTCATGTGTGTCTCTCCCAAAATGTGTGTACAGCAAGGATGATTGTGGTAAACTAAAAATCAAAGACTCAAATCATACAAGACGCTCCAAGCAAAACACATATCATGTGGTGAATAAAAATATAGCCTCAAGTAAAGTTACCGATAGACGAAGACGAAAGAGGGGATGCCTTCCGGGGCATCCCCAAGCTTAGGCTTTTGGTTGTCCTTGAATTTTACCTTGGGTGACTTGGGCATACCCAAGCTTAGGCTCTTTCCCCTCATTATTCCATAATCCATCAAATCTTTACCGAAAAACATGAAAACTTCACAACACAAAACTCAACAGAAAATCCCATGAGCTCCGTTAGTATAAGAAAAACAAATCATAACTTTAAGGTACTATAATGAACTCGTTCTTTATTTATATTGGTGTTAAACCTACTGTATTCCAACTTTTCTATGGTTCATACCCCCGATACTAGCCATAGATTCATCAAAATAAGCAAACAACACACGAAAAACAGAATCATCAAAAGCAGAGCGATGCAGCAATCTGATTTGTTCGAATACTCCTGGAACTCCAAAAATTCTGAAAACTAGGACAACCTGTATAATATGTATATTGATCTACTTCAAAAATAATTAGTATTTTAGCACGTTCTGGTTAATTTTAACAATTATTTTCGTGAGCGCAAAGTTTCTGTCTTTTTCAGCAAGATCAAACAACTATCACCCAAGAAGATCCTATTGGTTCTACTTGGCACAAACACTAATTAAAACATAAAAAAACATCCAAACAGAGGCTATATGAATTATTTCTTACTAAACAGAAACAAAAATAAAATTGGGTTGCCTCCCAACAAACGCTATCGTTTAACGCCCCTAGCTAGGCATCAAGAATAGATCTAGGTATTATCATATTTGGTAGGCAATTCTTCAGTAGAACACTTATAACCCTTCGGAGTTTCCTTCTTTTTATTAATGATCAAACTCCTAGGCAAGAAATCAAGAAATTCATTGGTAGCAAAAGGTTCCTTAATGATAGCGAAAAAGTTGGGGTGAACACTTACTGATTTGAGATCCGTATTTTCCTTACTAGAAGATTCACCCTTACTTTTAGGAACATACATAAATTTGGCAACTTTGGCAGTAGGAGGATTCAAAGTGTTTCTCACGGCAGAGAAGGTAGACCCTAAGTTGGTAATAATATCCTCAAGTATATCAATTATAGTGGAATCTTCATCTATCTTTTCATTAACTATAGGTTCTTTCTCTCGAAAAAAAATTCAGAGTAACTCCCACCTTAGATCCATATTGGGTAATTTGGTTGTGGATCTCTTTATCCAAATTCTCGATCAACTCTACAGTGGCAACTTTATTTTCGATAATTTCAAGTCTTTGCATCACATGTTCTAAAGTTAAAATAGTTTCATTGACCAAAAGAGGTGGTGGGCCAAACAAATCCAATATAGCATTATAAGAATCAAAATTATGGCTACCCAAGAAATTCCCTCCGGTAATGGTATCAAGAATATATCTGTTCCAAGGAGTGACACCTTCATAAAAATTGCGAAGAAGAACGGAAGTAGAATGCTTCCTAGTGGATCTATTCTGAGCATTGCAAATTCTATGCCAAGCATCTTTTAGATTTTCTCCGTCCCTTTGTTTAAAATTAAGAACTTCATGATCGGGAGTACTAACAATGATAGAAGGACTAGCCATAACAGCAAAACAAACGATCTAACACACGGACATGAAAGAAGCAAGCGGAAGGAAGTGAACGAAAAAGGGCGAATAAAACGACAAAGGTTAAGTGGGGGAGAGGAAAACGAGAGGCAAATGGCAAATAATGTAATGTGAGGGATAAGAGTTTGTGATGGGTACTTGGTATGTCTTGACCTGTGCGTAAATATCCCCGGCAACGGCGCCAAAAATCCTTCTTGCTATCTCTTGAGCATGCGTTGGTTTTCCCTTGAAGAGGAAAGGGTGATGCAGGAAAGTAGCGTAAGTATTTCCCTCAGTTTTTGAGAACCAAGGTATCAATCCAGTAGGAGACTACACGCAAATCGCCTAGTACCTGCACAAACAATCAAGAACCTTGCAACCAACGTGATAAAGGGGTTGTCAATCCATTCACGACCACTTGCGAAAGTGAGATCTGATAAAGATAATAAGATAAATATTTTTGGTATTTTTGGTTGTATAGATTGGAAAATAAAGAATGCAAAATAAATAGTAAATCAGAATTGTAGATTGGAAACTTATATGATGTAAAGTAGACCCGGGGGACATAGGTTTCACTAGTGGCTTCTCTCAAGATAGCATGTATTACGGTGGGTGAACAAATTACTGTCGAGCAATTGATAGAATAGTGCATAGTTATGATGATATCTAAGGCAATGATCATGAATATAGGCATCACGTCCGTGTCAAGTAGACCGAAACGATTCTGCATCTACTACTATTACTCCACACATCGACCGCTATCTAGCATGCATCTAGGGTATTAAGTTCATAAGAACGGAGTAACGCATTAGACAAGATGACATGATGTAGAGGGATAAACTCAAGCATATGATATAAACCCCATATTTTTATCCTCGATGGCAACAATAAATACGTGTCGTTTCCCTTTCTGTCGCTGGGATCGAGCACCGCAAGATTGAACCCAAAGCTAAGCACTTCTCCCATAGCAAGAAAGATCAATCTAGTAGGCCAAACTAAACTGATAATTCGAAGAGACTTGCAAAGATATCAAATCATGCATATGAGAATTCAGAGAAGAATCAAATATTATTCATAGATAATCAAGTTCATAAACCCACAATTCATCGGATCTCGACAAACACACCGCAAAAGAGCATTACATCGAATAGATCTCCAAGAAGATCGAGGAGAACTTTGTATTAAGATCCAAAGAGAGAGAAGAAGCCATCTAGCTAATAACTATGGACCCGAAGGTCTATGGTAAACTACTCACACATCATCGGAGAGGCTATGGTGTTGATGTAGAAGCCCTCCATGATCGAATCCCCCTCCGGCAGATCGCCGGAAAAGGCCCCAAGATGGGATCTCACGGGTACAGAAGGTTGCGGTGGTGGAAAAGTGGTTTCGTGGCTCCCCTGGATGTCTTCAGGGTATAAGAGGCGAAAGAAGTAGGTCGGTGGAGCTACGAGGGGCCCACGAGGGTGGGGGGCGCGCCTACCCCCTGGGTGCGCCCTCCTGCCTCGTGGCCGCCTTGTTGCTTCCTTGACTTCCACTCAAAGTCTCTTGGATTGCGTTTGTTCCAAAAAAGATCCTCATGAAGGTTTTGTTCCATTTGGATTCCGTTTGATATTCCTTTTCTACGAAACACTAAAATAGGCAAAAAAACAGCAATATGCACTGGGCCTTCGGTTAATAGGTTAGTCCCAAAAATAATATAAAAGAGCATAATAAAGCCCATTAAACATCCAAAACAGGTAATATAATAGCATGGAACAATAAAAAATTATAGATACATTGGAGACGTATCAGAGCTGTTGGTAGAGATACATGGAGGCATATGTGGCTCTCACATAGGATCAAGGGCTCTTACCGGCAAGGCATTCCGGCAAGGTTTCTTTTGGCCGACTGCTCTCCAGGATGCAACTTCACTAGTAATCAAGTGTGAATCGTGACAGTCCTATTCGAAGAAACTCCATCAGCCAGCCCAAGCTATTCAAACGATCCCTCTTTCCTGGCCATTTTTGGTCTGGGGGCTCGACATATTGGGCCCCTTTCCCCGTGCTGTCGGGGGCTTTGAGTACTTGCATGTCGCAATCGACAAGTTCACGAAGTGGCCGGAAGTGGAAGCAGTGAAAAAGGTGAAAGTGCAGTCAGCCGTCAAGTTCTTCAAAGGACTAGTTTAGCGTTTTGGTGTGCCAAACAGAGTCATCACCGACAATGGCACATAGTTCATGAGTCGCGCCTTCATGCAATATATCTAGGACCTTGGCAGCAAGATTTGTTTTGCTTCTGCTGCTCACCCGAGGAGCAATGGCCAGGCAGAAAGGGCAAATGCTGAGGTGCTGCGGGGTCTCAAGACGAGGACTTTCGACAAGATGCACAAGTGGAGAAAGTGCTGGATTATTGAGTTGTTGGCAGTTCTTTGGTCAATCAGGACGACACCAAATCGAGCCACCGACCAGAGACCTTTCACCCTGGTATACGGGGCGGAAGCAGTTCTCCCCACAGAACTCATATACGGGCCGCCTCGAGTGCTCGCTTATGATGAGCTTGAGCAAGAGCAGTTGCAGCAAGATGATGCTACGCTCCTTGAGGAAGATCGTCTTCAGGCTGCTGCGCGAGCTGCGCGCTACCAGCAAGCCTTGCGCCGCTACATAGCCGCAAGGTTCACGCCCGAAGCCTTGAGGAAGGCGACCTTGTTCTTTGGCAAAGGACAGAAGGTTCCCTCGCATACAAGTTTGCTGGGGGGATAGGGAGTATGGACACCAATTGGCGACGTTTGAAGTGGCGTCTTGCGGGAAAGAGTGCAACAGCGAAAAGCTAAGTTGTGAAACATTGAGTGAATTTCTTTTAAATATGAGGTTGTTTTCCTTGGATGATTTTTGTATGGGAAACATGCACACGAAGGAACCTTGTCATGATTGGTTGCGCCCTTGCTCTGGTTCGAGTCCGCTCAACAGGTCAAGTGGCTGCGCTAAGAACGACAAGGTATCTTGTCGGCAGCGACACCCCCAGCAGTCTGCTAAGGATCTGTTCCTCAAAGCGCTCGTTGAAAGGGTGCGCGCACCGGCAAGTTTCTTCCCAATAAAGCGTAGGGTATATGCCATATAGAGAGAGAGATCAGACGAGAAAGATAGCATGCATTCAATCCAAAACACAGCAAGTTATGTTACATCAATAGTTGCCAGTTCTAACATAAGAAAAAATTTCTTGGGCACGAGTTCGTGGCGGCAAGGAGAAGCGAAGCGGCTAGTCCCTACGCTGGCCTTCCACCCTCTTGAGTTGGTCCACCATGTCGACGATAGGCGCGACGAGCTCTTCAAGCACCTTGCAGTCTGCATCCTCCGGCAAGCTCTCAAGCACGTTGGTGAAGTCGAGGCCGAGGTTCATGTACGCCACTTTGATGAGCACGTTGAGAAGGACAGCCCAGCAAAGTTTGCGGGATTCATTGGCCAGTTGGGTTGCTCGGCTGGAGTGGAGCAACTTCAGGGCGGCGAGGAGGGCCTCGAAGAACATGGTCAGTCTGGCGCTCGTAGTTACCCTCCCCTTGTGGGAATACCTGAAATTCGGCAAGCCCATTCTGGACAATTGTGCTGTACACCTCTCTGCGACGTCGATGAGGCGCTCAGTCCAAATCTCCACGCCTTTCACATAGTCGTTGTAGGTGGTAGCGGCGCTCTCAAGCAGTTTCTTCTCATCCTGGAGATCCTTGGCCAGGGTCTTCTCACGAGCCCTGCTGGTCTCAAGGGACCCCTCCAATGTGCTCAGCTTCAGCTTCAGATCGGCAATGGAGTCGTTGGCTGCGGAGAGCTGCTTGGTCTTGTCGGATATGGTGGTCTGCATCTCCGCCAAGGTATAGATGGTTTTCTCTCTATCGCTCTTGAGCGTCGAGATCTCCTTGGCATGTTCCTCCAGATCCGCCTCCAGCTTCCCCACCTTGCCGGCCAGCTCGATCTTGGCGGCCTCTACAGCTTCAGCAGTGTTGACGGCGTCATTCATCTTGCCGGCATGGTCCAAGACCAGAGTGATGCGGCTTGAAGCTACGTCGGTATTTCCCCAAACAGGAAGGGATGATGCAGCACAACGACAGTAGGTATTTCCCTAAGTGATGAAACCAAGGTTATCGAACCAGTAGGAGAACCAATCAACAATACGTAAACGACACCTGCACACAAATAACAAATACACACAACTCGACGTATTAAAGGGGTTGTCAATCCCTTTCGGGTAACGGCACTAGAAATTGGCCAACAGACGTGAATAAATTGTAGTAGATTGACAGATCAAATGCCAAACAAAATAAATCAGAATAAATTGCAGCAAGGTATTTTTGTATTTTTGGTTTAGTAGATCTAAAAATAAAAGCAAAGGAAAATAGATCGCAAAGGCAAATAATATGAGAAATAGACCCGGGGGCCGTAGGTTTCACTAGTGGCTTCTCTCGAGAAAAATAGCAAATGGTGGGTAAACAAATTACTGTTGGGAAATTGATAGAACCTCAAATAATCATGACGATATCCAGGCAATGATCATTATATAGGCATCATGTCCAAGATAAGTAGACTGACTCCTGCCTGCATCTACTACAATTACTCCACACATCGACCGCTATCCAGCATGCATCTAGTGTATTAATTTCACAGAGAAACGGAGTAATGCAATAAGAACGATGACATGATGTAGACAAGATCTATTTACGTAGAAATAGAACCCATTGTTTTATCCTTAGTAGCAATGATACATACGTGTCGGTTCCCCTTTTGTCACTGGGATCAAGCACCGTAAGATCGAACCCACTACAAAGGACCTCTTCCCGTTGCAAGATAAATAGATCAAGCTGGCCAAACAAAACCCAAATATCGGAGAAGAAATACGAGGCTATAAGCAATCATGCATATAAGAGATCAAAGAAACTCAAATAACTTTCATGGATAAAAAGAGATAGATCTGATCGTAAACTCAAAGTTCATCGGATCCCAACAAACACACCGCAAAAGAGTTACATCATATGGATCTCCAAGAGACCATTGTATTGAGAATCAAACGAGAGAGAGGAAGCCATCTAGCTACTAACTGCGGACCCAAAGGTCTACAAAGAACTACTCACGCATCATCGGGTAGGCACCAATGGAAGTGGTGAACCCCTCCGTGATGGTGTCTAGATTGGAACCGGTGGTTCTGGACTCTGCGGCGGCTGGAATTCATTTTCGTCGGCTCCCCTAGGGCTTCTGGAATAGTGGGGCATTTATAGAGTAAAGAGGCGGTCCAGGGGGCACCCGAGGTGGGCACAACCCATGAGGGCACACCTGGGCCTCCAGGCGCGCCCTGGTGGGTTGTGCTCTCCTCGGAGCAGCCCCCAGGTGCTTCTTCGGCCCATTTCTTGTCTTCTGGTCCAAAAAATCCACAAAAAGTTTCGTTGCGTTTGGAATTCGTATATTGATTACCTGTGATGTAAAAAACATGCAGAAAACAACAACCAGCACTTGGCACTATGTCAATAGGTTAGTACCAAAAAATGATATAAAATGACTATAAAATGATTATAAAACATCCAAGATTGATAATATAACAACATGGAACAATAAAAAATTATAGATATGTTGGAGACATATCAACATCCCCAAGCTTAATTCCTGCTCGTCCTCGAGTAGGTAAATGATAAAAACAGAATTTTTGATGTGGAATGCTGCCTAACATGTCATCTCATATTCTTCTCTTTATAGCATGGACATTTGGACTTTTATATTGTTCGAAGCAATAGTCTAGTTTTGACATGATAACTTAAATACTCAAGCATATCAACAAGCAACCATGACTTTCAAAATATCATCGCTAAAATAAGCTATCACTAGCCCATCATGCTCAATCATTGATCCATTCATGAAACACACTCGCATATTAACTACACCCAATGCTCAAGTACGATCATAGTGCCTCCTAGTTGGTGCTTTTATAAGAGAAGATGGAGACTCAAATTCAAAAATAAAAAATGCATAAAGTAAAAGAAAGGCCCTTCGTAGAGGGAAGTAGAGATTTGTAGAGGTGCCAGAGCTCAAAGCAAAAAATGAGAGATAAAAACATTTTGAGAGGCATACTTTTCCCACCAACGAAAACGACTTAGAGTTCCCAACACTTTCCATGCTAGATATATCATAGGCGGTTCCCAAACAGAAATTAAAGTTTATTCCTTTTTCCACCATACTTTCACTTTCCAATGAATTTATTATTTGACAACATAAAGTAAATTCATTTTTCATTTCGAGACTAGGCATCCCTAATACCTTTTCCTTACTCTCGTGGAATGACAAGGGAATAAACACTCATCGTAAGAATAACACATCTAGCATGGAAAATATTAGCCACCCTCACCGCCTCGCGAGCGGTACGAGCAGAAAAAAGAGAAAGTTATTTTGAATATTAGAGATGGCACATAAAAATTTGCTTATAATGGCAAAATAATACCGCATATAGGTAGGTATAGTGGACTCATGTGGCAAAACTGGTTTAAAGGATTTTGAATGCACAAGTAGTGATCATACTTAGTGCAAAATGAAGGCTAGCAAAAGATTGAGAAGCGACCAACCAAGAAACGGATAATCTCATAAGTGAGCATTAAGCATAATTAACTCCAAATAATGCACCATAAGTAGGATATAATTTCATTGCTATGACTATTGACTTTCATGCTTGCATAGGGAATCACAAACCTTAACACCAATATTCTTACTAAAGCATAATTACTCATCAAGATGACTCACGTATCACATCATCATATCTCAAAACTATTACTAAAAATCAAGTTTATTTTGTCCAATGATCTTCATGAAAGTTTTTATTATATCCTTCTTGGATATCTATCACTTTGGGACTAATTTTCATGTGTTACTCTTGATAAGCTCAAACAAATATAAGTGAAGATCATGAGCATAATATTTCTTTCTCTCAAATTAATTTAAGCGAAACAAGAGAGAATTTCATGAACATTTTACTAACTCTCAAATAAATATAAGTGAAGCAAGAGAGAATTTCTTAAAAAATACTAAAGCACGGCGTGCTCAAAAAGATATATGTGAAGCACTAGAGCAAATCCATAGCTCATAAAATTTTTAAGTGAAGCATAGAGAGCAATTCTAACAAGTCATGGCATAATTTTGGCTCTCTCAAATAGGTGTGTCCAGCAACGCATCAAGACTAAAAACACAAAACAAAACAAGCAAAGACTCATATCATACAAGAAGCTCCAAGCAAAACACATAGTATGTGATGAATAAAAATATAGCTTTGAGCAAAATACCGATGGCCGTTAGAAGAAAGAAGAGATGCCACTCGGGGCATCCCCAAGCTTAGTTGCTTGCTCTCTTTGGATAATAGCTTGGGATTCCGGGGCATCCCCAAACTTAGGTTCTTCTTACTCCTTATTCCTTCATCCATCGTAAGATAACCCAAAACATGAAACCTTCAATCACATAAAACTCAACAAACCTTCGTGAGATCCGTTAGTATAAGAAAGCAAATCACTACTATAAGTGTTGTAATAAACCAATTAATATTTTGTTCTTGCATTATATCTACTATATTCCAACTTTTCTATGGCAAAAACTCATCAAAGAAAACCATAGAATCATCAAAACAAGCACACAACACAAAGAAAACAGAATCTGTCAAAAACAGAACAGCCTGTAGCAATCTGGATATTTTGAATACTTTTGTTACTCCAAAAAATTTGAAAAATTAGGACGACCTGGGAAATTTGTATATTAATCTTCTGTAAAAAGAATTGATATTTTATCGCTCTCTGGTTAGAAATGAGAATTATTTTTGTGAGTGCAAAAGTTTCTGTTTTTCAGCAAGATCAAACGACTATCACCCAAGAAGATCCTAAAGGATTTACTTGGCACAAACACTAATTAAAACACAAAAAACACAATCATAACAGTAGCATAATTTTGCTAACACTCAAGAACAGAAAGCAAAAAAGCAAAAATAAATTTTATTCATTGGATTGCCTCCCAACAAGCGCTATAGTTTTACGCCCTTAGCTAGGCATAAAGCAAAGATCTAAGTATCATCTTTGTTTCGGGATCCATAAGATGCCCTCATGATTGATTCATATGGTGGCCTAATTCTTGTTCTAGGGAAATCTTCCATACCCTTCCTCTAAGGAAATTGTAACTTCATATTGCCTTCTTTCATATCAATCACGACACCGATAGTGCGTAAAAATGGTCTACCAAGAATAATTGGACAAGACGGATTGCAATCAATATCAAGAACAATAAAATCTATGGGCACATAATTCCTATTTGCAATGATAAGAACATCATTAATTCTTCACATAGGCTTTTTAATAGTAGAATCCGCCAAGTGCAAATTTAAAGAACATTCTTCAATATCGGTAAGACCAAGCACATCACATAAAGATTTCGGAATTGTAGAAACACTAGCACCCAAGTCACACAAAGCAAAACACTCACAATTTTTAATCTTGACCTTGATAGTAGGTTCCTATTCATCATGTAATTTTCTAGGAATTGAAACTTCTAATTCCAACTTTTCTTCTAAAGCTTTCATCATAGCATCAACAATATGTTTAGTAAAAGCTTTTTTTGTTCATAAGCATGCGGTGGAATTATCATGGATTGCAACAAAGAAATACAATCAATCAAAGAGCAACTATCATAATTAAAGTATTTTTAATCCAAAAGAGTGGGCGCATCACTAGTTAAAGTTTTGACCTCTTCAAACCCACTTTTATCAATTTTCTCAACAAGATTTTCACCCTCCGAATTATCGGGACGCCTTCTAACTAAAGTTGAATCTTCTCCAGTCCATTTTTCATCAATCTTAACTTTACTAAACAAGGAATCAATAGAAGAAATGCCAATCATTTTAAGATCTTCATCACTTTTACGAAAGTAATCAGTAGAAAATGTTTTTTTTAACTCTCTTCTAGCTCTAAGCATAGCGTTTATTTTATTACTTTCATACATAGAAACATAAAGAGATTTAATTGATTCCTCAACTTTAGGCACACCAAAATTCATCTTGAGATTTTCTACATCATGAGAAATTCTATCAACACTTCTAGACAAATCATCAATCTTATTCTACTTTTCTTCTATGGTAGTGTTGAAAACGTTTTGTGTGTTGATAATTTTTTTAATATTATTCTCAAGATCAGAGGTGTTCCTATTATTATAAAAAGGATTTCCACAGGAATTACCATAATTATTAGAGTAATTACTATGAAAAGGCCTAGGATTAGAATTACCTCTATAAGCATTGTTGTTGAAATTATTTCGAGAGATAAAATTCACATCTACGGCATCAATATTTTGCTCAATGAAAGTAGACAAAGGCATATCATTGAAACCAATAGGAGCACTTTTACTAGCAACCAATTTCATAAGAGCATCAACTTTTTCACTCAAAGAAGAAATTTCTTCAACCGAATTAACTTTTTTACTAGTAGAAGCTCTTTTGGTATGCCACTGGGAATAATTTGCCATGATATTATCAAGCAATTTGGTGGCTTCACCCAAAGTAATTTCCATACAAGTACCACCCGCGGTGGAGTCTAAAATAATACGAGAAACAAAATTCAACCCCGCATAAAAAATTGTATGATCATCCAAAGATTTAACCCATGAGTTGGGCAATTCCTTAGCATCATTTTCATCCTTTCCCAAGATTGTGCAACATGCTCATGTTCAAGTTGCTTGAAATTCATGATCTGGGTTCTAAGGGAAATAATGTTTCCGAGCGGAAAATACTTAGTGATAAAAGCGTCTTTGCACTCATTCCAAGAATCGACACTATTATGAGGCAAAGAAGAAAACCAAATTTTTGCAGAATCACGCAAAGAAAATGAAAAATAATTTCATCATCGCAATATCTTTGTCCACATATTTTTTTCTTTTGGATATCGCATAATTACACGAAGGTATTAAGATGGGACGCGACATCCTCATTAGGAGTACCAGAAAATTGATCTTTCATAACAAGATTCAGCAAAGCAGTATTAATATCACAAGACTCCGCACTAGTGGCGGGAGCAATCGGAGTGCCAATAAAATCATTGTTGTTGGTATTTGAGAAATCACACAACTTGGTGTTCTCTTCAGTCATGGTGACTACACAGCAAGATTGCACTCAAAACAGATCTGGCAAGAAAACGGCGAACGAAAAAGAGGGCGAATAAGACGGCCAATTTTTGTGAAGTGGGGGAGAGGAAAACGAGAGGCAAATGGAAAATAATGTAAATTGTGAGGAGATGTGATTTGTGATTAGGAACCAGGTATATGTTGAATATCCTCCTCAGCAACGGCGCCAGAAATTCCTTTTGATGCGGCTTGAAGCTGCGTCGGTATTTCCCCAAAGAGTAAGGGATGATGCAGCACAGCGACGGTAGGTATTTCCCTCAGTGATGAAACCAAGGTTATCGAACCAGTAGGAGAACCAAGCCACAATATGTAAAAGGCACCAACACACAAATAACAAATACTCACAACCCGACGTATTAAAGGGGTTGTCGATCCCTTTCGGGTAACGGCGCCAGAAATCGGCAAACGGACGTGAATAAATTGTAGTAGATTGATAGATCGAACGCCAAATAAAATAAATAAGAATAAATTGTAGCAAGGTATTTTTGTATTTTGGTTTAATAGATCTGAAAATAAAAGCAAAGGAAAATTGATCGCAAAGGCAAATAATATGAGAAAGAGACCCCGGGGCTGTAGGTTTCACTAGTGGCTTTTCTCGAGAAAAATAGCAAACGTCGGTAAACAAATTACTGTTGGGCAATTGATAGAAATTCAAATAATCATGACGATATCCAGGCAATGATCATTATATAGGCATCACGTCCAAGATTAGTAGACCGACTCCTGCCTGCATCTACTAGTATTACTCCACACATCGACCGCTATCCAGCATGCATGTACTGTATTAAGTTCATGGAGAAACGGAGTAATGCAATAAGAATGATGACATGATGTAGACAAGATCTATCTATGTAGAGGTAGACCCCATCATTTTATATTGGTCCAGAAAAAATCCACAAAAAGTTTCGCTGCGTTTGGACTCCGTTTCATATTGATTACCTGCGATGTAAAAAACATGCAGAAAACAGCAACTGGCACTTGGCACTATGTCAATAGGTTAGTACCAAAAAATGATATAAAATGATTATAAAACATCCAAGATTGATAATATAACAACATGGAACAATCAAAAAATTTATATACGTTGGAGACGTATCACAGAGCGTCAAGCGTCTTCTTGTGCTCCTGCTCCAGCTCTTGGGTCTGCTGCGTGACAAGCTTCTCAATTTCCTCATCCTTGCCGTGGAGCTTGGCGGCAAGTGCCTCCTTGCGAGCGGGAAGGTCATCTTTGTGAGCATCAAGCAAGACACGTCGTTCCCTTAGTTGAGCGTCTTCCTTGTGACCTGTAGAGCGGCCTCCTCCTGTGCCTTCTCAACGCCGGACTGCTTGAAAAGAAGCTCGTCCCAACGTTGGCTCAGCTACTCCCGGCCAATCTTCAGTTTGTTCCAGGCCTCAGCAAACCAGACCTGCATCTATTCGAAATGCTTCTGGAGATCTGACTCTGTTGTATCAACAACTACGGCCCTGGAGTCCAGCTTCTGCTTTCGGGTGCGGTGGAGCGCCTCAAGCTTCTAGAAATTGCTACTCATGGCCTAGAGGAGTTGGTCTTGTTTGGATCCGCTGCTGCCGGCGCTCAGCTTGTCGACAACCTTGAGCCCGGCAGCGGCGTTGACTTCTTCCTAAAAATCCTCCCCCTCAATTGGCGCTCCGGTGCTTGTCGTCTGCGGGATGCTGACGAACAGATTGTCACCAACCTTCAAATATCTGCCTGAGGGGGTGGCTTCGGATGTTGACGGTTGGTCCTCGACCACCGTCTCCCTGGCAGCTGAGGACTCTGGGAGCGATGTAGTGCCAGGCACTCCTGCGGCAGGAATGCCGTCAGTACGGTCACCGGCCTCCTTGCCAGCCTGCCCGGCACACCCCTGGGCGGCCTTTTCGTGCACGTCCTTGGCGGCCTCGGTAGCAGCGACCTTGGCGGCTTCGACGGCAACATCCTTGGCGCACCACTCGATGATGGCGTCAACATCCATCTGATCCGCCAAGGGGGGATCAGAAAGCCAAAGAGGAGAGATGAGATGAAACCAAGGTAGAACTTCAGAGCATACGAAAAAGAGAAAAAGATCATACTTGAAAAGTGACAAGTGCCAGGAAGTAGGCGGCTTACCCGTGACGAGCTGTTGGGAGGTGGCTCCCTCCCCGGCAACATTTGTTACCGTTGTCGGACCGCCGACGCCTTTGCTTGCCGGCTCTTCCTCCCCGTGGGAGGGCTCGTCAGTGGAAGCCCTTGTCGGGGACCCCTCTCTGGGCGGTGTGGTTGACGGAGGTGGCATGTCAGGGGTGGCCCTCAGCGGCTCCTCATGTTGATGTTCTTCCCCTGCAAAGCCGACAAGGTTAGCAGTGAAGATGTACACCCCAACACCCGCTAGCGGGAAATGAGTAGTGGACTCACGCCGGGTGCTGGGTTGGGGGTTGTGTCGTGGGCTGGACTCCGGGCTGATTGTGATCGTCTCTGACGCACTTGAGGTGCTTGCCGGGGGTCTCGTCGCTCGTCGAGGTCTTGGCCTTCTTCGCCATCCTCTACGCCAACGTTTCCGTGTCACTGTGGAGACAGGCCGAGGCAAGATCAAATAAGATAAGATAGCCAAATCAGAGATTCAGGGGATAAAGAAAGCGGCAGGACACTTACTCGTCTTCTTCTTCTTATGGCCTCTTCTCCCTCCTCGGGCTAAAAGAGGAGAGGTCGAAGTCGACCTCCGCTATGTTGTCCGTACGAGGGGATCGAGAAGGGGACCTGGGCCGCTTGGCTGTGGTAGGAGCGGCAGCTTGATGTGAGCTTGCTCCAACCGCCGGCGCCGGTGCGTGAGCCGCCCCCGCTGCTTTTTTTGCCGTCGCCCTTGTTTGGCGCATGGGTTGCTATTGAGCTCCTTGCCGCTCCACAGCCTTGTCGTGAACATCCTTGCCGAGAACCTATTTGTGCGAGGAAGTTTGCCGGACTGGCTCGACAGAGCCAACTCGACGAAGGACATGTTTTTTCTTCCCCGGGACATGGGGCTCCTCATGCGGCTCCTCTTCAGCTGTGTCCTCAGCTGCCTCTTCGGCTGAAGGGCCCCCGGCAGCTATGCCACTGTACACTCCGGCAGGCTCCCCTCGCTCGGTAAAATCCTCCTCTGCACTGGCTTCATCCTCCATGAAGCCAACGCCGCCGGCCTCCTCGGCAAGGGCTGCTTCTTCCGCCCTGGTGGCAATATACGCCACCTCTTTGTCGGTTGTGGGGCGGATGAGGTGCGTTTCCTCCCGGATGGACCTCTCCGACAACTTGTCGAAGAACTCTTGTGCCCGCTCCGCGGATGGCTCGACCCAGGTCTGATCAAGGCCAAGGGCGTTGAACACCGGCATCATGGCGATGATTGAGGTCAGGGCGCAGTTGTTGCACAAGGGGATCACTCCCGCTGGCAACCTGAGCGGCCTGTTGCCCTTGAGGTGGGATAGCTTTTGGTAGAGAGCCGTATGCTGCATGACCATCAGATTGTTGTTCAAGCCGGGGCGCGGGCTCATGATATCTGCCGCATTCCAGTATTCCACGCTGGTCTTCCCTTGTTATGCAGATGGGCGATGCGGCGGCGGAAGAAGTCGGCACCGACCATCTCGATTGTGAGCCCGGCAGCCTTGAGGCAATGGATCCTGGTGGTTGCGATGGTGAGCCTCCCGTATTGAGGGTCGAGGTCACCCGAATCGCTGCCGTGACTCAGTTTCGTTTGTCGGGGCATACAGAATGGCTACGGATCCCTCTCCACAATCCAGCACCACTTGCCCCGCCATTCGTCCCACTTCTCGCGATGGGACCCGTCTGGGTACGTCTTCTTGGTCAATGCCCTTGGGATCCAGGTGACACAGCCAGAAAGGGCCCCTCCTGTCTGGATGCGGGGAACGAAGTAATGACGGAAGAGGGCTGTCGTGGAATTGTCACGTCAGATGTCCTAGTGTAAGGACTTAGTCGCGAGGCCAACGCATCTATGTGGTAGATTGATAGGGATTGAGCGGAATCGAGAGACGCAACACACAAGACGAGGATTTAGACAACTTCGGGCCCCGGGAAACATCATCCGGTAAAAACCCTACATGCTGTTTGAGGCTAGGTCTCATTATCATCATGAGGGAGTCGCCGTAAACCGGCTCTCCTCTTTGTGTCTAGCCCTAAGATTGTTTCTTATTGCTTGTAACTTGTCCCTCGTTGGGGAGCCCTACCCCTCCTTATATATGTTAAAGAGGCGGGTTACATGTAGACTCCAACTCGGACTTAAGACTTAACTATTCTAACTTATCTTCATGGGCTTCTTAACATCTTGGGCTTCATAAAATCTCGGGTTTCATAACCCCTGACAACCCAGTTATCACGGTTTGCCGGTTTAACATTATCTGCCGGTTTAACATTGTCTGCCGGTTTAACATTGTCTTCCGGTTTAACATTGTCTGCCGGTTTAACATTGTCTGCCGGTTTAACATTGTCTGCCGGTTTAACATTTTCTGTCGGTTTAACATTGTCTGCCGGTTTAACACCAGCCGGTTTACCGTCTGTCTTAGCCATCTGTCTTGACTCTCTGTCTTAACTCTCCGCCGGTTTGCCATCCGCCGGTTTACCAAGTCCCAACGGGTTTACAACTCCAGCCGGGTCATACCGCGGGGTATATCCCCGACATTAGCCCCCAGTTTAATTTGGATTTATCCATGTTAAACTGATCCTGAGCATCTTTAAATCCTTGTCATTTCCTTCTAGAAAATCCGGGTCAATAGGCCAGCTTCATAATCAATTTGCTGACATTGGTTTGTCACAGAGAAATATTGTGAAGAATAACTTCTTTGACTCAGCTCCCAATGCTTAACAAAAATATTGGTCTATGAAATACTCATCTGATCTTCATCCGGTTTAAGAATGTAGAACTTGTCGGTTTACAAATATTGATGGTACCGGATCATAACTGTTTGTTAACATCAACTTTTGAAAATATACCTCTTATATGCCTATCACTTGTAGCCCTCAAATCTTAAGAAGGTAACATAGTAACAGCTTAAGATTTGCTTCAATATGAATGTCACAAGCTCGAAGAAATCCAGTTTGTTCATCTCAATCAATAGCCAGAACTGAGTATTCCACATATGTAGCCCCCAAGTGCCGGTTTGTCATGCTTGCAGCAACCTGGGACTTGTAATTGCCTGATGCTCATAAAAACTTCAACCAGTGTAGCCCACAAGGGCCGGGTCATTATGCAATAATGAGCAGGGACTTTGTAAATATAATCTTGTAAACTTTAAACAGCAACGTGTAGCCCCCAAGGGCCGGTTCAGTAAGATAATATTGAGCTGGGACTTTGATATATACTTCAATGAAAATAACGTCATATGATGTAACCCCCATCATGGGGCTTGAATCCATGTCCACAAGGTTAAGAGCCTTGTGCTTTACCAACTGAGCAGTAGACCCTTCAATATAATGGATAAAAAGCTTTGTACCTTGAATTGTTGACAAGAGCAATTGGTAGCCCGCAAGGGCCGGCTCATTATGATGTGATGAGTCGGGTCTTGAATAAGACTAATAAAAATGACTTTGCATTAGCTCCCAAGTGTCATGGTGCATGCTTGTAGCGACATGAGACTTGCATATTTGATATAATCTTAAGTTGAATAATGTAGCCCCCAAGTACCGGGTCTTGCACGACTTGGGACTATTCCTTCAATTATAAAATAAATCATATCCATTGATAATATAATAGCCATTGCGCTAAAGCGACTTTGAAAACCTTAATCATAGTACTGGTTACTGATAACCATAATAAAATCCAGCCATGTTGGCTATTTGAAGATTTGAATAATATAATCCAATGATTTATGAGCGCATGATTCCAATGGCGCAATCCAAATATATACTGGCGACTTATAGTCGAAACCAAACCGGGCTGATAGTCTCCGGATTATGATTTAATCGTGTTCCATCAATCTGTAACTGACAGTTGAACCGGATTTAATAATGTTGGGTGAAAACGCAACAGAAAAAATATTTATCAAAAGAAAAAAGAAACAAAGGCAAAGATAAAACCATTGCAAATGAGGCTTTGAGCCGATCAAGTGGCATTACCATGGTCAGACAAGACCATGCCCCCAAAAAGGCGTAGCTATGGTTCAAGTCAGTCTGGTCCCCAAATGATGCGTTGGCATTACACCGATCAAGAGGTGTAGCAATGGTTCGGGTTCGACCAAAGTCCCCAAGTGATGCTGTGGCACTAGGCCGATCAAGAGGCGTGACTATGGTTCAGACATGACCAAGTCCCCAAGTGATGTTGTGGCTTTTCGCCTACCAAATGGCGTTGCTATGGTTCGGACACGACCAAAGCCCCCAAGTGATACTGTGGCATTGCGCCGATCAAGAGGTGTGACTATGGTTCAGACATGACCAAGCCCCCAAGTGATCAATAAATGATAAGCCAATAAGGCATGATACCCATGTTTGAACCGCGCATCATGGCAGCAGGTCCTCTTTGGCACCCTTTAACTTTTGCAAGAGATAAATCCTTCTTGAACCGGACATTAAACCGGATATTGAGAGCTTCAAAGCTTTGTGGGAGACATATTTCCCTTGAACCGGATTTTAAACCGGAATCTTCATTTTCAGCCGGAAATTTTCTGACGGCCTTTAAACTCGAACTTGCGAGAAGTTAATTCGTTTTTGAACCGGACATTGTTAAACCTGATTTGAGTGCTTCAGAGCTTTGCAAGCGATAGTTTCCTCTTAAACTGGATTTAAACCAGACACTAAGGGCTTCAGCGCTGTGTGGGAGATGGGATTTTTCTTAAACCGGACTATAAACTGGAAGCATCCTTGTGAGCTGGAATATTTCTGACGGCCTTTAAATATGACAGTATCCTCTGGGACCGGGTTTCCCTTCATCATCCTAGGGCACTTGAATTTGCTGAAACTGGCAAGACTTGCTGCATCATATCATCGTAGCCCCCGAGTCTTAAGATGACTCAAGGAGTTGTCTTGAGATTCTCTGTATTGACCATAGCAGAAGATGTATGTCATTGGTGTTGATAGCGCGATGCGAATCCACAGAAGGTTGAGGTGACTGCGGCGGGTTATCACTGACCCGTATGAGCCGTGTCAGCAACTCGGCCAATGGTTCCTTCCAACTAGCTACTTGAAGTTAACCAAACTGTAGTGGCGGCAACTTGCGTGCCTGCCCATTAAGCCATCCAGTGCAGAAGGCGGTTGATGATAATCTGCCTCCAATTTGAAAGAAAACCGGGCTACCCAAGGAGTGACTTGCTCATACTCAATAACCAGCTCATGCAGACAAGTGTGGCCCGGTATGTTGATGTAGACCAAGCCGCAAGAGACGGACAGCAAAGACGACCGCAACATCAGAGGCAGCTCGGACAGATGAGTCAGCCGCATGTCACGGCATTGCAAGCCGGTGCGAACGGGAAAAATCGGCACCGGTGTTGTAAACTGGCACGAACGAACGAATTACTGTAGACCGGATCCGCAGAGGCGACGGCTTTGTGCACGTCCATTCAACGGGTAGTACGTCACGGACTATCGCCGGGCGGAACATTATCAGCCCGTGCTCCATACCGTGGTATAAACCACATTTGTAGTGAATAATTATCCTGTATACAAAAATATACAGATCAAAGTAATTGTTCTTTCACAAAAACAATCTACGTTAATAAATAAACTTAGATGAATGTCACCTGGTATTTTCGTCGGATGAACGTGAACAGTGGAGTAACAGTGGTCGGTTCACAATAGCAGAAACCACCGGGCGGCCGTGACAGCTCAACAGTAGCGGCCTACACATATACAAGCTGACTACTGCCCTTTCCTTTGATAGTCTCTTTTTTTCACTTTTTTTGATGTGGCACTAGCACTCACACGATCCTCCTTTGTCCTTCTTGTAATAACTGCAGCGACAATCTCTGTTGTTATTGGGAAGTGAACCACTGTTACCACTGTTCTGTGTTTGAACATGCGAGCACGTGCCCTGTTATACTCCTTTTTCTCTCCTCGACGCTTTTCTGAAGATTGCTTCTATATGTCTTCATCAGTGCTGAGCAAACTTACGATAAGTGCCATAGTTTAAATATCCTCAGCCATGTTATCTCTGCTTATAATGTGAGGTCCATCCCCTGGTCAAGGCTGATTGATCAATAGTAACTTGCCAGAACTTAAACTTTTATTCCTCCAAGCCAGATGACTGTCGGTGTCTTAGGATCCTGTAACACCTTCCCCTCATCCGTGGGTTACAGATTCAGCTCCAGCAGCCGCAATAACTCCCACGTGAGCTCTAGCATTTGTAATGCAGGGGCCTTGGCGGGCCAGCTTTCGGCTCGGCAGTCGAGGCGGTGGAGGCGAGGACTGGGAGCGCTCGGAAGAACAACGGACCCGGAGCAAAGGCGGTTTAAAACCTGTAGAAGAAATCGTGACGGTGGCTCACAGGCGTTGAGGTAGAAACGACGGAGCCAACGCGGCGGAACCCGCAGACTAAACCGGCGGCGGGCGGTTTACAGAGTGGCAGTGTCGGTTAGCGAGAAGGGCGCCGGTGACTTGGTAAAGCAGCGATGGCAGTTTCGACGCGGAGCTGTGGTCCATAGCAGTGGAAGTGAAAAGGGAGGCGAGGTCGTAGTCAACGCGGATGGGTCGGCGGCCATTCACCAGTTACTGTCTGTCCGGTTCATGGTGCCTCAACTTCAGCAGAAGACGACCGGTTCACAGATGGAGGTGGGCGTGCTGGCAGCGCGGTAACCCACTGCAATGGCGGACTGGTGACTTGGTGACTTGGCGGAGACGGGGGTGATCCGGATGGTCCGAAGACGATTCAATAGCAGCTGGCCGCGTGAAGAACCTGCGGCAGGTGCGGGGCGTCTCGTGGGCGGCTCGGAACAGAGGCTTGACTCGGCAGTGGTTTGGCCCAGTCAGAGGCCACTTGGCCACGACGGGGACAGAGCACGGGCGTTTGGAGAATAAGAGAAAACTACTGCAGCTCAACGATGGTGACTCCATGTCTGAGGTGAGTCTGGGCGGCGTTGGCGACGCCGCCGCCGATTGGCGACCATGCTCGTGCAAGCGGCGTTTTTGACGTGGGCGACTCACGGCGGAAGAAGCGGCCGGAGCGGCCGTATGGGGCACACCGGAGATGGTCGGAGGGCAACTCAGCCAGGGCGCGCAGACAGCGGGTTGAGGCAGGCGCCTCAGCTGCATGCGGAGGCAAAGGAAACAACGGCCGGTCGGCGAACTACAGAGCTGCCGGTGCAGGCCGGTTCGAACAGGCGAGGCGCGACGGCGGTTTGAAGAAGGCAAGGTCACGGAGAAGCAGAGGCAGAGGCACCTCAGGGGCGTGAACTAGTGCGGTGATCCGGCGATGCGGCCGGAGCGGAGGTGGCAATTGGGAGGCCGGAGCCGGCCAGTCAGGGGCGCGAGCCAGCGCGGTGATCCGGAGATGTGAAGATGGTGAATCAGTTGCGACGCGGCGAGGCGGCTGACGGGCGACGCAGGGCGTGCGGGGGCTGAGCGGGAGCCGGCCAGCGGGTGCGGGCACCTGCGGGAGCCGACCCGGCCGGCGCGGAGTAGCTCAGGCTGAGGTGAGCGATGCCGTCTCACGGGTCCGGCAGGCCACAGCCTCAGCGTGGCTACGGCGGTTCCGACACAGCGCCGGAGACATGAAGGCTTGTGGCAGAAGCGCTGGCGAGGGCGACGGTGACTGCGACACGGAGCCAGCGTGGCCGCGCGAAGGGAACCGCAAGAGGGCATCAACCCGCCCTGGCCTCTCTCCCAGTCGCGTTTGCCACGGCTGTGGAGTACGGGCGCCGGCGGTTCGGGCGCGGAGGCAAACCGGTGATGGTGGAAGGTGGCGCAGCGACAGAGGCGCGCCGGTGCGGCACAGCTGCGGCCGTGGAGGTGAAGACGGTGCGGCGATTTGTGGCTCGAGCCGAATCGGAGGAAAAAGGCGTCGAGGCAGCCGGCTTTTGAGACAGTGCTGCCCGCGACAGAGCGGCTCGGTAAGGCTTCGGGCGGCGATTGGAGGTGGCGAAGAACCGCGGCGGGTTGGGCAAATCCATGGCGGCCCGGTGGCGATTCATAAAGAGGTGAGGCGCGACTGAATCCGGTGTTGGGTTGTGGAAGCGCGGCTCCGGGTTGGTGATGGCGCGACTGAATCTGGTGTCGGGTTGGGGAAGTGCGGCTTCGGGTTGGTGATGGCGCGACTGAATCCGGCGTGGGAGGCCAGCGCGGCTCCGGGTTAGTGAACGGGTGCGCAGTCCGGCGCGTTGGTGGTCGAGGGCGGAGCGGACTACTCGTGGTCGAGGGCGGAACGGACCGGAGCCGGCACACGCTGGGAGGTGGCTGGGCGCGGTGATTACAAGCGGGCGATGCGGAGGCAACCCGCCCACCGGCGGAGGCAACCCTGGTTGGGACCCGGAGCCGGCCGGTGCGGTGATGACGAGCGGGCGGCCGAGTCGTGTGATGAATGGCGGTGGTGACGAGGACTGCACGCGCTGCGGAGGAGGCTGGGGTCGCGGGCACGCAGCAGCCGCGTGACATCGCGCCCGGCCATAGCCGCCGCTGCCACGCAGTGGAGGCGAGACGGGTTCTTGTCGGTGTTGCAGGGAACGGGGTCCCAGACTTGCTCGCTCGGCCTCGCGGCGTGGTTTCAAAGGAGGGCCCATCAAGGCCCATCTTCATCAACACAAGCTCAAGACCTCGCGAGGGGCCAAGCCTCATGAGGCGGGCTGACTGTGGAGCTTCCTCAGGCACGACCTCATCAGGCTGGCTCGCGAGGAGGCGGAGAGATCAAGGCGGGGTACCTCGCGAGGTGCCCATGACGCAAGCCATGACGACCAAGGGCGCCAGGCGGGCGCCAGCCCGCGCAGTGTCCTCCTTTCCTCTTTGGTGCAAAGGGAGCAAGCGCAGGCGAGAGCATCAAGCAAGGGCGTCCATTTCGGTGCAACAAGACCAAGACCAGTCCAACGGCAGGAAGGAAGTCATTGTGGAGCCCAAGCCGGCGTCATCACCAGAGCCTTTGACAGGCGAGGACCGACTTTAGTCAGGATAAGTGTACCAGATGTTCCCCTTCAAAATGGCCAATTGTTGGCGCCCTTCCCGCTCAATATTTGGGAAGAAGCCCGGGTCCTCTGCCTATATAAGTAGAGCTAGCCACCATAGTAGGAGAGAGCTGGAATCGGCAGAGAGATAGAGAGAAGCGACTGAACTCCTCCTAGCAGTTCATCGCACCAGCCGAGAACAGACCCTCGCGAGGCTGTTCTTCTTTGTATTGTTCATCACCATCAGCCCAAGAGGCAATTCACCACACCACAAACGAGAGTAGGGTATTACACCACAATGGTGGCCCGAACTAGTATAAACCCTTTGTCTCTTTTGCTGTTCCTTTCGTAGTTTAGATCCTAGCGAGGCGGCGGGGTGCAGGTAGGTAGAGGGCGAGATTCCGCGCGCACCCCAGTGTTCGAACCTCAAGGGTCTGCCGGAACCCAAAATCCGACATTTGGCGGGCCAGGTAGGGGTGCGCCGGAGTTTCCCTTCCGCCACCGCCGCGGCTCGCCTCGCAATGAGCAGCGTGCCGCCTGCTCCGGCCGCCCGGCGCCAACAGCTTGAGGGGGGGGCTCGAGCCACGCCCGGCGTTGCAGTCTTGATGGGGCGAACAAGTTCAAGCCAACAACGCCGCCGCGCTACAACGGCGCGACCGATCCGATGGTTTTCCTGCTGGTGTACGAGGAAGCCGTCCTCGAAGCTAGAGGTGATGACAGGGTCATGGCCAACTGGCTCCCTATGGCCCTCACCGACACTCCACGCGTGTGGCTGCTCCACCTTCCGACAGCCTCTGTGGCCTCTTGGGAAGAGCTCCGCGGCCTCTTCCTCACCCTGCGCTTCTTGTGGCGCCCGGTCGTCGCGGCCCTCTTGGGCGGCTCGCGGGCTCCGCCCTCGAGTCACCACGTCAAGCCGTTCGTCCATCGGGTCGGCGCCGTCTCCACGCAGTAGGAGGCCCCCCAGGACTGGTCGGTGCCCAAGGCTAGCCTGACCTTCAGCTCGGAAGATCACCCCTCCAACTCAGCCTGCTCGGGTGCGCTCCCATGCTGTGCACCCCCACCATCTGCCAGGTGGCCGTCACCGGGACTCTCATCGACGGTGGTGCGGGCCTCAACGTGCTCTCAGTCGAGGCCTTCAACCTCCTCTGCATACCCCGGGAGCGGCTGCAGCCCAGCCGGCCTTTCTTGGGCGTCGGGGGCGGATCATCCAGCTCCTTGGGACAGATCCGGCTCCCGATAACTTTCGGCACCTACGACAACTTCCGCGACGAAGCGTGTCGATTTCGACATCGCCCCCATCAGCCTCCCTACAACGCCATCCTCGGCTACCCAGCCTTGGCCCAGTTCATGGCCGCGACTCACCCGGCGTACAACCTCATGAAGATGCCCAGGAGCAACGGTGTCCTCACCGTGCCCGGGGACACCGGAGATGCGCTGCGAGTGCTCAAGCTCGCCTTCAAGACGGCGGCGCCAGCACAGCCCGCCGACGCGGAGACCCCCGAGCCCAAGGGGGCTGCACCAACCAAGAAGAAACAGTTGTTCACCCAAGACAAGGCAGAGACCAAGCAAATACCCGTCGACGAGGACGGGTCCACTGACGCCACTTTCACCATAGGCGCCAACCTCGAGCCCGAAAGGTGAGGAGGCCTGGTCAAGTTCCTGCGCGCAAACAAGAAGGTATTTGCCTGGGAGCCTGATCAGTTGGCGGGGATCCCTAGGATCGTAATCGAGCATCACCTCCACGTGTGCCCCAACGTACGCCCCATAAAACAGAAAGCGAGGCGGCAGTCCACTGAAAAGCAAGCCTTCATCGTCCAGGAGACCCGCAAACTAGAAGCCGCTGGGGTCATTCGCGAGGTCCGGTACCCGGATTGGTTGGCCAACCCTGTTGTCGTACCAAAGAAGGGAGGGAAGGAGCGCATGTGTGTCGACTTCACCAACCTCAACAAGGCATGCCCGCAAGATCCGTTCCCGTTTCCTCGCATCGACGGATCGCCGATTCCACCGCTGAAAAGGCTCACTGTTGTGCTTCTTGGATGCCTTCTCCGGGTACCACCAGATCAAGATGGCGGTAGAGGACGTGGAGAAGACGGTTTCCCGACCCCTGCAAGGCGGGGTGTACTGCTACACGTGCATGCCATTCGGGCTGCGCAACGCTGGGGCGACCTTCCAGCGGCTGATGCACATCACCCTGGGTCCGTAGCTTGGGAAGAATGTTGAGGCTTACGTCGATGACATTGTGGTGAAGTCTCGGGAGGCTAGTACCCTGATACAAGACCTGGAGGAAACCTTTGCGAGCCTCAATGCAGTGAGCCTACGGCTCAACCCGGAGAAATGTGTGTTTGGAGTCCCCTCGGGCAAGCTCTTGGACTTCCTCGTATCCCACCGAGGCATCGAGGCTAACCCAGAAAAGGTCAAGGCGGTCGAGGACATGAGCCCGCCCAAGACCCTTAGGGAAATGCAGAAGCTCACTGGGCGCGTGATTGCGCTAGGGCGCTTCATCTCCAAGTTGGGGGAACGAGCGCTGCCTTTCTTCCTGCTAATGATGAAATAGGGGCCTTTTGAATGGACTGAAGAAGCCAACAAGGCGTTCCAAGATCTTAAGAGGTACCTGACCAGCCCTCCAGTCATGGTGGCCCCACGCCCGCAGGAACCCCTGGTGCTCTACCTCGCCGCCACTCCCTACTCCGCCAGTGCAGCTCTGGTGGCGGTTAGGGAAGAGCGTCAGACCAGAGCCACAGCAGCAGCCCAGGCCAAGGCAAAGCAGGAACAAGGAAGACCCACAGAAACCACTGCCGCGGCTGAGAAGGGTTAGCCGCAAGGGAAGCTGGCTGGGGAGGAAGAGGTCCCTCCCCCAGACTCCCGGCCTCCGGAGGCCCCACCGCCTCAGAAGGCGCCACGGTCCCCGGAGGGCGCCGGTGGCACTGGTGCTCCAAACCTCGTTGAGCACCCAGTATACTTCGTCAGCATGGTGCTGCGGGACGCGAGGGCGCAGTACCCCATGCCTCAGAAAATCCTCCTCGTGCTATTGGTGGCCTCACGCAAGCTGCGGCACTATTTTCAGGCTCACCCCATCACGGTCGTCTCAGCATACCCCTTGGAAAGGGTGCTCAAGAGCCCTAACTCAGCCGGAAGGGTCGCTGAGTGGAACATTGAACTGCAAGCGTTTCAGCTCGAATTTAGCACGATCAGAGTCATCAAGGGGGCCGCGTTAGCGGATTTCGTGGCGGAATGGACGGAGGCACCGGGCCTCAAGGCCGACGAGGATCGGTCCCTCTCTGCAGGAAGCGAAGCGCCGGAAGGCTGGGTCATGTACTTCGATGGGGCGTTCTCCAGGCATGGCGCTGGGGCTGGGGCGGTGCTCATATCTCCACTCAGGACAAGCTCTACTACGCTGTGCAGCTCTGTTTCCAGCAAGGTGAAAAGGTCTCCAACAACATAGCAGAGTATGAAGGTCTAATAGCGGGCTTGAAGGCTGCGACAGCCCTGGGGGTGAAGCGCCTTACCATCAAGGGCGATTCGCAGCTCCTTGTCAATTTCTCCAACAAGGTGTACGAGCCAAAAGATGAGCACATGGAAGCCTACCTTGCGGAGGTCCGCAGGATGGAGAAGCAGTTTTGGGGGTTGGAGTTGCAGCATGTGCCCCGCGACACCAATCAGGAGGCCGACGACATCGCCAAACGAGCATCCAGGCGGTTACCTCAGGAGCCTGGCGTGTTCGAGGAGCGGCTCTTCAAGCCCTCCGCCATGCCATCACTATCAAACATGGCGCAGCCTCAGGAGGAGCTCCCCCAGCCACCTGCCTCAGGAGCCCAGTCTCAGGGCCCGACCTCGAGGCGCGCTTTGCTCGACGATGGAGCCTCGGGAGGGTCTTTGGATCACAAAACTCCCGAGCTACTTAACGCAAGGGACCCTGCCGGAGAAGGAGGAGGAAGCGGAGGCGCGTGGCTGCAAGCCACAAAGATACTGTATCGGGGATGGAGAGCTCTATCGGAAGCGGCGAATGATGTGGCATTCTTGTTGCATCTCCGAGGAGCAAGGGAAAGAATTGCTGGCGGATATACATGGTGGAGACTGGGCATCACTGCGTCATCACGAACCCTCGTGGGCAAGGCATTCGAGCGGTTTCTATTGGCCTCTGCGCCCAACAACGCCAGAGAGCTAGTGAAGGCTTGCGAAGCCCGCCAATTCCATGCCAAGCAGATCCATCACGGCCAGAGGCCCACAAACTATACCCCTCTCGTGGCCATTCGCGATTGGGGGCTGGATATCTGGCCCGCTTCCTCGGGCGCCAGGGGGCTATCGCTACCTTTACGTCGCCATGGACAAGTTCACCAAGTGGGCTGAAGTGGAAGCCGTCCGCACCATCCCCGCAGGTTCTGCGGTCAAGTTCGTCAAGGGCCTCGTGAGCCGGTTCGGGGTGCCGAACCGCATCACCACTGACAACGGTTCGCAATTCACCAGTAACCTCTTCAAAACATATTGTGCTAACTTGGGAACGCAGATATGCTACGCTTCGGTGGCGCACTTCGGCAACGGCCAGGCCGAGCGGGCCAACGCAGAGGTCCTGAGGGGCCTCAAAACCAGAACATTCAGGAAGAAACTGGAGGCCTGCGGTAGGGGTTGGTACGACGAGCTTAAGTCTGTGTTGTGGTCCATCTGCACGACCACAACCAAGCCAACTGGAGAGACCCCGTTCTTCCTGGTCTATGGAGCCGAAGCGGTCCTTCCTCATGAGGTCAGACATCGTTCCGCACGGGTCCTGGCGTTCGACGAGGCGCAGCAGGACGCCATGCGGGGGACGGATCTCGTGCTGGGGGAGGAGCGCCGTCGAGAAGCTGCGTTGCGAACAGCAAGGTACCAACAAGCACTGCGACGATACCACTGCCGCAACATCCGCCCCAGAACTCTCGAGGTAGGGGACCTCGTGCTCAGGCGGATTCTCTCCAGGGAAGGGTTGCATAAGCTCTCTCCCATGTGGGAGGGCCCGTTCAAGGTTGTTCATGTTTCCAGGCCCGGCTCCGTGTGCTTCGAGACTCAGGAGGGGGTGCCAGTCTAGAACACGTGGAACATCCAGCACCTCCGGAGGTTTTACCCCTGAAAAGGCCCAGAGCCTGTGAAGAAGTCGAATGCCTGTGAATCTGTCTTTTTGGAAAAGGCCCAGAGCCTGTGAAGAAGGCGAATGCCTGTGAAGCTGTCTTTTTGGTAAAGGCCCAGAGCACATGAAAAGGCGAATGCCTGTGAAGCTGTCTTTTTGGAAAAGGCCCAGAGCTCGTGAAGAAGGCGAATGCTCGTGAAGTCATCTTTTTGGAAAAGGCCCGAGCTCGTGAAGAGGGCCAATGCCCGTGAAGCTTGCTTCCCCAAGAAAGGCCCGAGCCTCGTGAAGAAGGACAACGCCTGTGAAGCTTCGCCGCCTGCGTGACACTCTCACGTAATAATGAGTTGGGGCTGTACACGCCCGGAGTCTCGTGAGCGCCTCAGCCACAGGGCTCCCTCCCACGCCCAAAGGGCAAGATTTAGCTCCGCGCTGGTGAGAAGACGTCGAAGACTAGATTAGGTGCCGGACGCGGCTTTTTCATTTGCTTTCTGCAGTTGGCTTGTTCATTCTCATTTGAGGTTTTATCAAAGCTGTTGTCGTTTTTGACTTGTGGCTCTTCGACCTTTCGCCCTCTTACCTCGACTTCTCTCGCGCAAGGTCACGCGAGGGTGGCAGCCTGGGCGCCCCAGCGAGTGTTCTCTGCCCTTATTGTTCGAGGTTTCCCTACCCGGGTCCGCTACAGGAGCACCCCTCCAGTCCACGCCTCACGGGCACCGCGACACGAACACAGGACCTGGGTCGGTCGCCTCCATAGCTGAGGCCGGGAACTACCTCTCCAGACTAACCTTTGCAGGACATGAAGCGTTCGACGAGGGCCAGGACAGGCGCCCCCGAGCCAAATAATTTCTACGCGCGAGCATGTAGTACAAGGGCAAAATACCGATATAGCAGAAACAATACGATAACTAACAACAATAGTCCAAGCACGCCCACGCGGGGCCCTACGCTACTGTTTCTTTGTGCAGGAAAAGGAAAAAGGGCAAAACAGGCGCGGCTCGCCTAACACCAACTCGCGGGGGAGACTCGAACTGCCTCCGGAGCTCAGGCGGACTCCCTCTCGCGCTTCACTGGGGCAAGACGGCGGGCGGACTCGCTACCTCCCTCCAGGCGGCGCGCCTTGTGTGGAGGCTGGTCGCGACCACCGCTGGAGGAGCCGCTGCCCGAAGAAGAGCCGTTGAAGCTCGACGAGCCCCGGGCGTCGCCGACCACGCGCGCGTTGTCGTCTTCATCGTCGTTGAGGCTGAACCCGCGCCATGGTCGTCGTTCTCAGGGCAGCACCCAGCGCGGCGACCATCTTCCCCGAACACCCTCACGTAGAGGGTGGTGTCGCCGTCGAACTTGAAGTGCAGGGTGCATCGCCGGCTCAGACCGTGCGCACGGGCAAATGTTTGCCACCATGGGCGAGGGCTGCCCCGGGCAGCAGAGACCTCCAAATGAAGCCCAGGAGGCCCGACTGCAGCAACCATCCGCCTAAAGCCAGAGGCCGCCCGGGGCACCGGCCGGAAGCTCACCTAGGAGGAAGCGAGGGAGCTGGAGCCGGGTGCCAGTCGACTCCGTTGACCAGACCACAAACTCTGGCAGCATCTCTGCTGAGTGGAAGCATGGCCTAGGGGGCGGCGGGCGCCGCGCACCCCCGGCAGCCTGCCGCCCGCCCGCAGTCAGGAGGTCACCTCCACGACCACGAGGAGCCACCATGGGAGCCACAGGGTGTTTGCGAGGACGGCCTCGGCCGTGCTTGGGCGGGGGAGAGTCAGGCCCTACCCGGCGAGCCTTCCCCTTCTCTGCGGCCGAGAACCTCTTCGGCGGAGCCATGGGGAAGAAGAAGAAGCAAGGAGGAGATGGACTAGAAGGGCAGGCGTTGTCCCGTGCATTTATAGCCGGGAAGGCCAACCACGACCTCCACGATCGCAGGCAATCATGACCCGCTCTGCATGCAGGGACTTGTCAATTCGTGCAGTTGCCGAGGCGTCGTGGGGAAGTGGAGACGCCCACGTCCAATCAACCGCCATGTGGCGCCCAAGGCCGCAGCTGTTAGAACTGCAGCGCTTCAAGACTTGCCCCTTCGCCTCTGCTCAGCCAAGTCCGGCGCGCCTTGGGCGGGGGCCTCTGTCGGCGTTCGGGAATGGGGGTCCCGGACTTGCACATGCGGCCTGCGGCGTGGCTCAAAGGAGGGCCCATCAAGGCCCATCTTCATCAACACAAGCTCAAGACCCTCGCGAGGGGCCAAGCCTCGCGGGGCGGACGACAGGGAGCTTCTTCAGGCACGGCCTCATCAGGCTGGCTTGTGAGGAGACGGAGAGATCAAGGCGGGGTACCTCGCGAGGTGCCCATGACGCAAGCCATGACGACCAAGGGTGCCAGGCGGGCGCCGGCCCGCGCAGTGTCCTCCTTTCCTCTTTGGTGCAAAGGGAGCAAGCGCAGGCGAGAGCATCAAGCAAGGGCGTCCATTACGGTGCAACAAGACCAAGACCAGTCCAACGGCAGGAAGGAAGTCATTGTGGAGCCCAAGCCGGCGTCATCACAGAGCCTTTGATAGGCGAGGACCGACTTTAGCCAGGATAAGTGTACCAGATGTTCCACTTCAAAATGGCCAATTGTTGGCGCCCTTCCCGCTCAATATTTGGGAACAGGCCCGGGGCCTCTGCCTATATAAGTAGAGCTAGCCACCATAGTAGGAGAGAGCTGGAATCGGCAGAGAGATAGAGAGAAGCGACTGAACTCCTCCTAGCAGTTCATCGCACCAGCCGAGAACAGACCCTCGCGAGGCTGTTCTTCTTTGTATTGTTCATCACCATCAGCCCAAGAGGCAATCCACCACACCACAAACTAGAGTAGGGTATTACACCACAATGGTGGCCCGAACTAGTATAAACCTTGTGTCTCTTGTGCTGTTCCTTTCGTAGTTTAGATCCTAGCGAGGCTGACAGGCTACTGTGGTAGGTAGAGGGCGAGATTCGCGCGCACCCAGTGTTCGAACCTCAAGGGTCTGCGGAACCCAAATCCGGCTAGCTGCGGACTTGGGTGCGGAGGCGCCCTACTCAACATGAAGCAGCAGTGTGTTCGAGGCGCAGGTTGAGGCGGAGACCAACTCCGTGGTCTTATCCACTTTTTTTAGCACATGATGACTCAGTTGAACATAATACTCCCATATAATCGATTGTACAGGACTAGTCCTTCGATCCTTAGCAGAAACCACGTGGCTTTAAACCTGTAACCCGGCAGCAGAATCTTTCCGGGACTTGGCGGTTTAGACAACAGAATTTTTTGTCGGTCTCAAACTGGACTCGGCGGATCAGACAACAATTTGACAGCTTGCAGGATGCGACGTACAAACAAAGTCAATCCTCCGTTGGTTTCAATAAACCGCTTCGTCGCCATGGCGACGCACAAAACGTCAAACCCTAATTATTTTCATCTCAATCTGGTAAACTTGCACTTGATGCAGATCCTTCCAAACCGGCTCATCTTCATCCGGTAACTGCAAACTTCTCGATCCCTGGAAGAAATCCCTCCAAGAACACTACACCACCGTGCGCAGGCCCCACGGCGAGCGCCAACTGTCGTGGAATTGTCACGTCAGATGTCCTAGTGTAAGGACTTAGTCGCGAGGCCAACGCATCTATGTGGTAGCTTGAGAGGGGTTGAGCGGAATCGAGAGACGCAACACACAAGACGAGGATTTAGACAGCTTCGGGCCCCGGGAAACATCATCCGGTAAAAACCCTACACGTTGTTTGAGGCTAGGTCTCATTATCATCATGAGGGAGTCGCCGTAAACCGGCTCTCCTCTTTGTGTTTAGCCCTAAGATTGTTTCTTCTTGCGTGTAACTTGTCCCTCGTTGGGGAGCCCTACCCCTCCTTTATATGTTGAAGAGGCGGGTTACATGTATAGTCCAACTCGGACTTAAGACTTAACTATTCTAACTTATCTTCATGGGCTTCTTAACATCTTGGGCTTCATAACATCTCGGGTTTCATAACCCCTGACAACCCAGTTATCACTGTTTGCTGGTTTAACATTGTTTGCCAGTTTAACATTGTCTGCCGGTTTAACATTGTTTGCTGGTTTAACATTGTCTGCCGGTTTAACATTGTCTGCCGGTTTAACATTTTCTGCCGGTTTAACATTGTCTGCCGGTTTAACACCAGCCGGTTTACCGTCTGTCTTAGCCATCTGTCTTGACTCTTTGTCTTAACTCTCCACCGGTTTACCATCCGCCGGTTTACGAAGTGCCAGCGGGTTTACAACTCCAGTTGGGTCATACTGTGGTATCTCCGACAAGGGCCGTATTGGGGATCACCCCAGTAAAGTTCTCACAGAGGTGGGCGAAGGTGGACACGCATGCCACAACATTCGCCGTGAAATCCAAGATATAGAAGTCGAATGTGTACAGGATGTCACTGAGGAAATCAAGAAATGAGGGGCAGAGCCTGTAGTAGAAGTAATCGACGAAGAAAGGGAATTTATCTGGGGCGGGCTCGGTGCGAGAAGCCAGGATGATGCGGGTAGCAGGGTGGCCCATCGTCGCTCTCCCCCACATGCACAGGTACCACTCCTTCAGAGCGCGTGTATCGAGCGTCAGAGCGAAGACGATGTTCTCCCTCCGCATCTTCACCAACTCGCTCTCCGACACCTCTTTCCCCCTTTTTGCCTTGGGCGCCTCCTTCCTCTTGCTCGCGTTAGGCGCCATTAGAGACTGGAGAGAAGCGGGAGGCCGGGGATGGTGGGAGAGCAGGGGCGGCGGATGGATGAGGTGACTCTGTTTCGGGCTCGAGGAGGAAGATGACGGCGGTTCCTAGATTGGAACGGGCGAGGGGTAAATGAACAACGCCTCTGCGGATTCTTCTTTTTATGGGGAAGGCGCTTGGCTGCCTCTTTACTGTTCGATGTGAAGGCGTTTCCACAGCGTTCTACTGCTGCGACCGTTCCGTGCACGCAACCCATGTCGCACACTCAATACGGATCGTGGGGAAACACAGCAAACGAGATGATTACAACAGTTAAACACTGCCACGCGTGCCCGCGCACTGTTTGGGCCTAGCCCAACAATGCATCGCACCCCCATGCGTGGCCCAGGCCCGGAGACTCCTGTCGGTGTACTAAAGTTTGGGCCCTTTTGGTACCCCTTACTTGTGCACGGGTAGTTGTAGCCGCACCCGCAGCAAGGCCTGACGGGAACAGCTGGAGGCAATATACAAGACGACCAAGACGGAATCCGAGCCAGTAATCAGAGAGCAGAAGACAAGATGAACCCCCGGCAAGATTCTTGCCGGGCTGGTTTGCGAGCCCTGGCAAGATCCTTGCCAGGATGGTTTGCGAATCCTCATCAAGACCACCACCCTTGAGGTTGAGAGCTCTGACACCATCGACAATGTCAAGACCAAGATCCAGGGGAGTGTGCATTGTGGCATGTAGCTTTGTGTAGACCAGGAGGCAAAGTACCCAGCAAGGCTCTTGCCGGGGACGTTTGCAAGGCCCCGGCAAGATTCTTGCTAGGGACATCTATGAGGTTGCGACAAGGGTCGCACACAGCAAGGTTCTGCCACCCTGCCGCCGCTCCAGCATAGCAACTGGCCTGCCAGCCAGGCAAGCACCTGTGTGGTGGCATGCAGATCTTCGTGAAGATCCTGGCACCGATCCAGCGCAGCGGCTAGCCAGTCAGCTTGGCATTGCAGTCCTCGTCATCTTGGGTGTGTGTCAAGACGGGGTGAGGAGGCGACGGATGGGACGGGTTCTATTTCCGTCCCCGATAAAGTTAGGGCCACGTAACCAGCACATTTAATGTGTTTGTCCTAAGACGTCAGTGATAAGCATGTACATTGTAGCTACTTTACACCTCCTGTATGCCTGTACACCACTGTGGCAGCCCCTTGGTATAAAAGGAGGCCCAAGACGATGCAGGAAGTGACTTTTGGACTTTACGGCCCAGATTGCATGCGTAGCAACTAGCCGAAGCTCAAGAACACTCAATATACCCTCAAAGCAGGACTAGGGTTTTACACTTCTCAGCAGCCCGAACCTGGGTAAAAATCCCTCGTGTTGATCATTAGATCTGCTCTTTGCGCACCCCTCTTCCCTGCCAACCCGTAGGAGGGATCCACAGGATCCCATAGGTGTCATTTCCCCGACAATCCCTCTTGAATATCTATCACTTTGGGACTAGTTTCATATGTTGCTTTTGATAAGCTCAAACAAATCTAAGAGAAGAACATGAGCATAAAATTTTCGTCTCATAAAATAATCTAAGTGAGACATGAGAAAATTTCTTCAAAAACTTACTAACTCTCAAATAAATCTAAGTGAAGCATGAGAGTAATTCATCAAAATATTAAAGCACCTTTGTCTTTGAAGATATAAGTGAAGCACTAGAGCAATTCTAATAAATCATAGCATAATTTTGGATTTCTCAAATAGGTGTGTCCATCAAGGATACTTGTGACAAATTAAAAAGCAAAACAAGCAAAGACTCGTATCATACAAGACGCTCCAAGCAAAACTCATGATATGTGACGAATGAAAATATAGCTCCAAGTAAAATGCCGATGGTCGTTAGAAGAAAGAGGGGATGCCACTCGGGGCATCCCCAAGCTTAGTTGCTTGTTTCTCCTTGAATATTATCATGGGGTGCCATGGAGAATCCCCAAGCTTAGGCTTTAGCTACTCCTTATTCCTTCATCCATCGTGATCTCACCCAAAACATGAAAGCTTCAATCACACAAAACTTAACAAAACCTTCGTGAGATACGTTAGTCTAAGAAAGCAAATCACTACTCGAAGTACTGTTGAGAACCCATTATTTTGTTATTGTGTTATATCTACTGTATTCTAACTTTTCCATGGCTTAAACCCTTCAATAAAACCATAGAGTCATCAAAACAAGCACATAACACTGCAAAAAAAATACACTTCCGTGATGATACATGTTTGTCACACTAGGTCGCATTTTTTGTCATGCATGTACATCCATGAAAAATTTATGATAGAATCAAGATTGTCATACCTGTGTTGTCGTAGAAGTGTTCCATGACATTACCAAAATTATCATCACGGAAGTGCCCACTTCCATGATGATAAATCACGCGTTACAGAAGTGCTTTCGTCAAGGGTGACCGACATGTGGCATCCACCGTAACGGAACGCCGTTAAGCTATCGGGTCGGGTTTTGGATCCGATAACCCGTTAACAGCCCGACCAATGGGGATTTTCCACGTGTAAAATCATCATTGGTCGGAGGAAACACGTGTCTTCTCATCGTTGGGGACAGATGTCATCCACTCGTTGGACGGAAGGCGCCTTATGATACCTCGACACGTGGCACGCCCAATAGAGGCCCATTCACCGTGAAAAGGCCGCCCGCTTGACTTGGTCAAAATGTGGCGGCCAGCCCATGGAAAGCCCGTTAACGGCCTGTTCGCATATAGCCCATTTACAACCCGCTAACCCAAGGCCCGTTCGCCCTATCCGAATTAGGCCCAAGAGCGTCATCTGGGCCACCCAATATGATTCCAAATGCTTTTCACTTCCGCCCATGTATGTCCCATGACGCCTTTCAGCCCATATGAGGCCCTATGTAACTCTTGGCCTATTAACGGCCCGTGGTGAAACTGGCCCGTAATGAACAAAGTGTATCACTTTACACCCATTAATCTAATTCTGTGGTGAAACCGGCCCGTAATGAACAAAGTGTATCACTTTATACCCATTAACTACCCGTTATTCCGCTAATGCTTTCCATCCCATGTTATCTTTCGGCCTTCTCGAGCCCATTTATTCTTGGGCTCATTTCCGATTCGTTTACTTATGGCCCGTTCTTGTCATTTTTCTGCTTGTGGGCCAAATTCAGCCCGTGGTTACAGTCGGCCCGTTTGTGGTCCGTTAATACGTTGGGCCGTTTTCATAGCGTCATGAAATACGGCCTATTGATGGCCCATTATGGTCGGCCCATGAACGGATGATTCCTACTCTAGCCCGTTTACGGCCATAATGCGGCCTGTTATTGGCCCATGTTATCATACTGCCCGTATAAGGCCCATTGATGATACAGCCCGTAGAAAGCCCATTGTTTCTACGGCCCTTAGAAGGCCCATTGTTTCTACGGCCCGTAGGAGGCCCATCGCTTTCACGGCCCGTAGGAGGCCCAGATCACTACAAGAATATTAGCCCATGGTTATTGTAGCCTAGTTTTATAAAATAGGTTATTGCAGCCACTAGCAAACCATGAAAAGAACTGCAATGACTACAAGCAAACAAATAAACAAGACAACAAGGAAATAAATAAGCAAGCAACTTACGCTAGGCTATCACGGCTATCACATATTACATCCACTGGGCATCAAAGTTCGCCACCAGTGCAAATAAACGCGCCGACAAAAGAATATACAAAACTAAGAGCACTTCAGAAGGCACTAGGCCTGGCCAGGAATGGCCCCCCAAACAGCTGAAGAAGCTGAGTAGACCTCAGTTGTGTCAACGATAGATGCATCAACACTAGATTTAAGGCTTGATGGTGCGCACGGCAGTCCTCTGACATCTTCATTGCATCTTTGACTTCAAGTCGGAGCTGAGCTGAAGCAAGCCTTTCCGCTTTAAGTTGAGACTGAAGAAGTCGAACTGATCGAGGCAACGACTGCACAGAGGTTGTCTCACACCTGCTGGTGAGTAGCTTCAACTCACTATCTTCATTAAGACAGGACCTTGGGGTCATCTCGCTGTCCACAAGATGGTTTGGCTCACTATCTTCCCTAAAGTTTTGCCTGGCATAATAGATACGACTCTGAAAGAGAAACAAGGAGACACGTAACAGGTTTCACAATTATATAAGCAAAAAAATGGATCTGTTCTGCATAAGGAACATGTTTTTACAACTACAATTTGAAACTGGTAGTTGTTGCAAACATCCAATCAGATGTAAACAGCAAAGCAAACAGCAGAGGAGGAAATGATGCCTATCCAAATCTATATTAGAACAAAGTTTGAAGGCTTGAGAAGGATGAACTTACATTACATGTTAACACGGGCTGGACAAAGCCCTTCTCCATGTTGATGGAAGGATAATTCAATAAATTCCCCAAAGAAAATTCTTTATAAGCGTTGCCATTATTCTACATTTTGCAAAGACTAAATATAGATCAAATAATATTGGAAGAAACAGAGGATAATGAAGCTTAGGTGTAGACTGATGATACATAATCAAATAGCAATTAATTAAGTACAGCGTTACAAGGCAAAAGGCAAAGAGGTACTGATGAGAGCAATGCAGAGCCCATTATTGTTTTGAGATCGTATGATCCTTTGAGCAAGGAGATTCATCTAAAATTAGTTTTCATACAAGAGAGAAGGTAAGGCACAAGCAGAAATTTAGGAGTTCAAATTTTGAATTGATATCATAGACAGTACCTGACGCTGGGCTCCCAACAGTTCTAATAGGGGTTTGGCCATTGGAGTAGGGGTGAAGTGTGGTACAGTTGGGCCTGTGTTTTCTGTGGCTGCTGATCTATCTGATTTAACAGGTATCACTACCTTTTCCAAATACATAGTTTTTACTCCTTGAGGATCTGCACTCACCCTCTTCCTTTTGGACATCTATTATGAAAGGACAACATTTGACTAGAAAAAGATAGTGTGACGACACATGGAATAGGTACAGAAAATGGATAGGTATGGCATATAATCATATATTGCTTAAACTAAGCAGATGGTGTAACAAAGTAGAAGTAATGCAAGAGGTCAGATGCAAAATATGTGCACTAATACAACTTTGCAAAGCTAGAGCAAGCACCTTGATGGGTGAATAAGATAGGCCATCCTCCACCATGCCAAGTTTGTTAGCCAATGGATCGTTCCGCAATATTCCTCTCGTGTGCCCATTCTCATATTCATTTTGATAATGTTCAATATCTGACATGCATGAAAACATAAAAACAAGTGAGATTTTCTTTGTAATGCAGAAGTGATTCTAATCCAATACTGCCTCCCTGTAAACCCCTTTGTTCTATCTCTGTAATTCTTCTAAAAGATGCGATGCATGCTATAATTTGTTGTGTGCATTAATATAATGTGGCCTACTACTCAAAATATGGGAGCTCCAGAAGTGATGACACTTCGCAGATGATAGCTTCAACATATAGTAAAGAAGAACAAGTCGACCGACCGACAGATTCAAAATATACTAAGGAGAACAACTCGACCGACCAAATTTAATCATGAGAGAAGAGTATCATCTTAAAGAAGAGCAGAAGAGCAAGCAGATTGAAGATATTACAAGTCTTTCAATACAATGTCGGTTGGCCACCCATGATGAACCAGAGCGCACAGAGAAATACTATTATTTCCGGTCTCTCCATATGTGGCTCACATGCATTTCGAAACTAAAGTAGGAACATTTAGCTCACCAATTAAACATCTCTCAGTTTTACTAATATCAGCAATAATATCATATATGAATTTGCACAACTAAGCTTGTTTAGCTCGATGGGTGGAGCAGTGCTATCACGACACGAACCACGTAGGCTTATTGTGGTCATCATAAAATGGGGAAAACATAAGCATGATGAGTACAGTGTTGACCGTGGCAGTGGGATGGCAGATCTGAAGCTGCAAACCGCGCAAAGGGTAGTTAGCAACCGATGTTTGCTTTGAAATAACAACTAAAATTTGGTATGGAAAAGAAAGTACGGTCAACAAGTGACAAAGAAATGCAATTATGTTGTCTCTCTATATGTCGCGAGATGCATTTGGAAACTCAAGTGGGACCTTTAGCTAACCAATTAAATGTGTCGGTTAACTAATATCAAGATCATATCACAATCATATTTGAACAACTAAGCTTTCAATTCGAGTGTAGTGTTGTTTAGCTTGAAGGGTGGAGTAATGCTAGTACGACAGAAAGCACCTACGCAGATCATAGTAGAGTAGATAAAAGGGGAAAACCCTAAGCATCAAGAGGAAAATCAGGAAAGTGAAACTAGCTGGACCAGTGGGTGGCGCACATGCTTTTCGAAACAAATATAGGAACATTAGGTGACCAATTAAACATTCTTTGTTTTAGTGATATGAGCATCATATCAGATTCGTATTTCAACACGTAAGCTTTGGGTTGAGGTCTTGAGGAGCAGTGCTAGCACGACACCTAAGCACCTCACGATGATGGTAGTGAATATAAAGGGGAAACCATAAGCTTTACGAGTATAGTGCCCGTGCCATGGCGGATCTGAAGGTGCAAACCGGACAAAGCTACTCCGCAACCAATGTTTGCTTTCAACTAGCCACTACGATTTGGTACGGACAAGAAAAGTACAGTAAACAAATTGCGGTCTATTTTCCGGGTGAGATCAATAACTTAAGCACATATGGAAGAGTACCACCTCTCTTGCGACGCCGTGTAGGCCTATGCTGATACGTTGAGGGTGCTGCGGGTGCGATGGCTGTCGGCGGCGGGGAAGAAGACTTTAGACGGCAGACGGCCGGGTCGGGGGATATATCATGTTGCCGTGGACGAGGCGGTCGTAGGAGCGGCAACAGCAAGGTGGACGACGGCGCCGATGAAGCGAGAGGAGGCGATGAAAGGATCCTGGTCCAGCGCCGTGGATGAGAGACGTCCATCTCTTGCAGTGGACGACGGGGTAGGGGTAGCGGCTCTGGCAAGGTGGAGGATGGGGTGGCGGACGAAGGAGGCTGGCCGCAGTGCGGAGGTTGTCATGCCGCCGATGGTGTATGAATGGGGAAATGGAGGGGAGGGGGGATCTCTAACTTTGGGACGCGCTTCTCTGAAAAGGGGGAAAGTTACGAACTTATCCCCCGTCTAAAATTTCGGACATCGCGTCGGTTGGGGATAAGACGCTAATATCGCATCTCCCAAATATTTGCCGGTAACTATTTCGGGCGAGGAGAGGGTGTTTTGCCGCCCACGATTGGCGCCCACGGTGTATGATCGGGGCTGACAGGTAGGGCGGTTGTGTCACGTCTGATGGAAGTTACATATCTGCCCTATTTAAAATATTAGCCTACATCGATTTCGGACGAGGAGAGTTTGTTTTGCCGCCCACCGTGTATGAATGGGGAAATGGAGGAAGAGACACATGTCTTTCAGACGAGCTTGAATTAAATGTGTTTTATGCCCACGTTTGGCGCCCACCGTGTCTCGAATGGGCTCAGAGGCCGTCGTGTCACATCTGATTGAAGTTACTAGTCTACCCCTATCGACAAAGTGTAAATCCGGTCGATAAGGATGTACTCAAAGGTCGTGGGTAGACAGTAATTTCCATCTCGCAAACACTTGCTTCGGGCAGCCCACAAATTATAGTGGGTGTTTAGCCGCTTGCTCAAAACTTGGGAGAATTAGCATTCACGTTTGCCTCGGGACCTCGCAAACTAAATTCAAATCCAATTTGTATTCGATTACGAATATCCATGTATAATTATACGTTTTGTTATTTATTTCTTCAACACCACAACAAAGATTTATTCCACCTTTATATATGATTATGATTTAGAAATGCCATGATCTTAGAATTCAGTAGGTTGGATACACTCTGATTCAAACAGTTATTTCATCCAATACAATATGCTCACACGAAAAACAGTTCACCTTATGTCAATCATACAAGTACTGAGGATTACCTCGCCTAAAAAATTCGGATCATTACACCACATGGACAACATGGAATTCCGGACAACATAGGGAGTCTTGCAACATAATCCATTCAGAGACATGACATAACATGCAAGTACAATAATCTAATGACAATTTCAACTGGTATCTAAAGAAGAACCGGGATTACCTTGGGCTTCAGATAGCAGAGACAGCAGGGCCTCCTCCGTCTTCAAATGCAACATTCTTACTTCCTCCAATTCTTGGGTTGCTTGCATAATGCGTGCCGCTAATTCCGTAATTTCCAGCCTCAAGATAAATATTACCTCATTCATGGCAGCCACACCATCTCTTTTTGCCTCTAGTAGAGCCTCAAGCACTATAATATCGTGCTCGAGACTGCTCTCCGGTGGTGTTGCATCTGAATCGCTACCATTTGGTAACATGGATGGCGCACTACTTCCACAAATAGATTACGGGGTTGTACATTGTGTCCTAGTGTGAACGGCATCCTGAAAGGTTTCACTGGACATAAATAAGAGATAGTTATCGTATGATCCAGGCAGTAAGCTTACATGGTAAACGACAGACTAATTATTCGAGCATGGCAAACTATATTTGAATGGTTCAAAGCAGCATCACCGAAAAAGAAATTAAAATGGTAAGATGAAACTAGGGATGTAAGTGGCAAATAAACGACATCCGCCAGTCCCATCTAGTTAGTTTTTGCTACCTCCCTAGTTCATTTTCCTCAAAAAACAAAAAATATTTTGAACTATCATACAACTAGTGGACTTTAATCAGGATTAAACGGGACCCATTTGACATCCCTAGTTGAAAGGGAGTGTACAACCGCTATATTTAAGTTGCCAAGGCATCTAAGAAGTTGAAATAATCTGAGAAAGCACTTAACAATGTGGCCTCATATAAACTGTGAAGACAGTCTTGTGATGAAGTTGAGAGGAAAAGTTAAGGACTCAAACGAAATAGGCATGCATTTCTTTACGATAGTACAACAGGCACTGCTGACATATTGGCCAACTCAGGTATAGCGTAACAACAAACAAGCATTCGAATCAAGCAATACAAAGAAAAGGCATAACTGAACTATTTGTAATTCGGTAGGATTACACTTGAGGGCACAAGCCAAGAAAGCAGCCCACTCGCATTACATTTCACATGTACTAAAACACATTGGCTTACCATATGTTGCTGTGAAGCCTAGCTGCTGTTGCAATGTTCTTTGAAAATATCACAAGATCCCGTGGTTGCAAATCTAGTTGTTGTAGTTTATTCTGCACCATCTATTTAGGTAAAATTAATTTTAATCGCATGCACTCGTCCGAATAGATCATCAATGGTTCATCTAAACTAATGAAAGAAGGGTGTGTGCATACACGACAATATATCTGCTTCCCTCTATTTTTATGCTTGTTCGAGGTGCCGGCCCCAAAAGAACAAATATTTTGCTTGATGGGGTTGGCAGCTCCATAATTAATAGAAGCATCAAATTAGTCATGCAACTTGGGAAGATCAAGAACACACAAACAAGTAATGAACAGAGGCTCGGAGTAGTGATGTAATAGCTAGCATCAGAAAATGTAGGGTAAAACAAACAAAAAGCAGCGGAACCACATGCTAGTTTGCTGATGTGTAATTAAGCATAGAGAACATTAACCAGTCTGATGGAACCAACAGGTGGCATCGTAACAAAACTAAAGAATATTAACTATATGTGCACTTTGGTATGTAATTTAGCACATGTAACATGTTCATCGCCGTAAGTATGCCCTACAGTGCAAGCGAATAACGCGTCTCATGAAAAACTGAATGATGCCCTCAAGAAATTCAAAGGTGCGATGCTTATGCTAGGAAAGTGAACGAGGCGCCGCCGTTGGATGATAGTACCTGATTCTCGGCGCGTATGGGTATCGTTGTCATACTTGATAGCTAAGGATCGCCGATGGTGCTCGTGTTGCGGTTGAGTTTGGGTTTTATGTCGCCCGTTCTTTGAAGCGGCTTCGGTGCTACGGTTGCGGCGCCTGTCGACATACAAGAAAGCTCATCTGTGGTAAGTGAACAGTTGCACGATAAAGAGAAAAACCGAAGGAGTACAAATCAAAATAACCTGATGAGGCTGCGGCATCGGTAAAGCAAGGCCGGTGGAGTTGAATATGGTGTCCGTGTAGCGGGTCCGTGCAATGGGACGAAGGCTTGGCGGGCGTTACAGGCTGATGCTTCGGTGAGGCGGATATGTTGCCGAGGACGAGGGCTTGTATGAAGGGCCAGCGAAGGGGCGGACTAGGGAGTCAGTGAAGGGCCTACGATGTGGTGGACGAGGGCGCCGGTTAAGCAGATCCGGTGCGGTGGACCATGACGGCGGTCAAGGAGATCTGGAGCGGTGGACAAGCCAGTCGCTGAAGCGGCTCTGGTGAAGTGGTGAGTTGGCGCTTGGGGTTCCAAGGTGCGGAAGCTAGATCCGGCGGGTGTGATTTCCACCGCTGCGGCGGAGGACTAGATTCGGCTTCTTTGTGTGGTTGGGGGGTCGGGGAGGGAAGGGAGGGCTACGGGAAGAATGTTGGGGGCAAAGAGGGGAAAACAATGGAGTTACCAAAGCAGCCCTTTCCGTTCATGTGGCCGGGGTAAAACAGGAATATCGCAGGGCTAAACTTTCGGGCGCTTGATATTTCGATGTGAGCGGGAAGTTTGAAAGCTTTTGGCGCCTAAAATTATAAGTATTCTGCTCTCGCATGACCCGACTATGATATCATGGCCGACAATTTGTTTGTTTTGCATAAAAAAATGTGAAAGTTTTGAAAATGAATGTCTCCAACTCAAAACTTAGATTGTCCATTCAATTCAAATATGGATCATTGAGCTACTACAAGCAAATACCATCATACGGTCCAATTCAAATGAAATTCCAAATGTGTTTATCCTAAATATGATGACAAAATCAAAAATGTGTATGTGTATGAGTAAAGTGGATGATTATAAAGTTTGAACATGCCCGTATGTGTATATCTCTAGGTTTGATATATGAATTTGAAATCACGAAATTCCGGCTTAAAAAATGCACCTCCATTTAAATGAATTACAAAAGCTAATGATGGAGTCAAATTCCAAAATTCCAATCTTAGGTTTGTAATTCTGGTACATCAAGGTATATCACGCATGTTCAAAAGTATCGTTATCTCATAGTACAAACTGTGAAACAAATTGATCAACCATGAGTGCACAATATCTCAATTACGCTAAAGTCCCTCAAATATAGACACCTCAGTCTTTATATGAAGTCACCCCCCCCCCCACCACCACCACCACCACACACACACATAGAGAAGTCGTTCTCTCCCCTAGACACCAACACACGAGCACATTAACACCCCTCTCTCTTGTAAAGTCCGGACCCCAACATAGGTCTCTATCACTTTGTCTCCAAGGCATGCACACATCTCTTCCCTCACTCTCTAGGTCTCCCGCTATCTCTCTTACCCAAGCACACGCACTATGTAGAGTGTATATTTCCCATACACACAAAACGCCGCCTCTAAACGTCTATCTCCCTAGTTATGTGGTTCTCGCACTCACCTCACAAACCACCCCCACCGCAAACAAGCACACTTTGTCTCCTTGTGCACCACTCTCCTCTTTCTATCTCTCCCACATGCGACCCACCCTAGCTCCTTCCCTGTATACATATATGTCGTGACTCTTTGCATAGCTCCCTAATGTATAATCGTTCTCGATTTCGCACATTGTTCTCTACACCATCTATTCTAGATCTCTCATGAAGTCCCTATCACACACACGATGACTCGCTTCCCCTGCGTCTCTGTTCATAGGCCAATTTCGGACAACATCAACATTGTCTCCCTATCTATACGCCATTTATGGACACAAACGGCCCCTCTCTTCCTCACTCTCTCTCTCTGTCTCTCTGTCTCTCTATCTCTCTCTCTCTCTCTATCTATCTATCTCTCTCTCTCTCTCGTCGCTAGCTCTCTCTCTTTCTCTCACTCTCACACCCCTCTCCCACACACACACTCAATGTCTCTTCCAAATAGTCTGCTCCCCCCGCCCGCACCCGTGCTATCTCTCTACTACACATGTCACACCATTCCACCTTCCCTTATACTAGGTTTACATCATCAGTGGTCTCTCTACTCCACATACAATCTCTCCCTGTCACACACAAACGCGTGCACAAACACATACAGACACGCACAAACACCCATTTATCTGGATCCTCATCTCTCCCCATGTCCGCATGTGTATCTCACACACTCACTCTCTAATTATGTATATGTGTCTCCACGTTACACAACACAAAGCCCCATGTACATGTCTCTCTCTATCCTCCACACACATAGACACAAAGAATCTGTTATCATTGCCTCAGTCTCTAACATATCGCACACGCACTCTCTCTCTCTCTCTCTCTCTCTCTCTCTCTCTCTCTCGCAAACACGCTCAACAATGAATAACTTACCGTCTACTCATCAACAGTCGTGGCAGTACGGCGAACACGAGACGTGAAAAAGAATAAATCTACACGTGCTTAGACCACCTAGTATGACTACTAGGACTAGAGCAAGCCAAAAAAAGCGCCGCCATCACCCCCTCCTTGTCGGCGACGGGAAAATCTTTGTTTTACACAGTCGAGAAGTCATTGTGCTAAGGCCCCACATGCTGAGGCGTTGAATATAATGTAGATGCTAGTTTGCGGAAGCAAGTATCGATAATACGTTTGTATCTCCATACTTATATTTCTTCTTTTATAAAAAACCAAGTTGGTGATGATGGTACGTGTGCCATCTTGCAATATAGACCGTCTGATCTATATCTCGACGGATGGAAATTAAACTAAAAGATACCCGCACCTCTCCACATTTGCAGACAAGGCCTTCCTTGTTCATCCTTATCTCCAACAAACCCCATTGTTGAGCAATTAAGAAAGGAAGCCTCGAACAACCGACCTAGTGGCGCTGCCGGGCGTTGTCAATCCCCATGCCTCCGCACAGTCCAACCACCAACCACCACCACACCCAACTCCTCTTCACCTTATCTCATATTTCTCGAGATATCATTAGTTTTTACACATGGGATTACTCCCGCAAGGGTCAATCACAACAAGTGTTTTTATAAAAAAATGCATCTTGATGTTCCGTTAATGCACAGATCTTGCTAGTACTCCTACACAAGACTAAGTTGGTGATGCTGGTGTGTCTGCCATCCGTCGTTTCTGACCATTAGATCTACATCTAACGATTGTGAGGTAAGTTGTTGCCTTTTCTCACCAACATCCCACTTGTCTACCAATTTGTAGAAAAACCCATAATTAGTATCTTAAAACCAACCACATCCCTCCCTGACCTCACCAAAACAGCCCAAGGAATATATTATGATTGAAACATAATATACATATGTATATCAAAATTAGGGTGTTTTGTACCAAGTTTGTGAATAAGTATTATTCTAATTATGATTCGTTGCAACGGACATGAACATTGCTAGTATTTACAACCATGTATTTTTTTCTAGTATTCCATAGTTTCGAGTTTGCCATCAAGATATTAGTCACTCATGGTTGATATTTAGTTTCAATCATGTACACATATGCACTATGTAACTAGCCTTGCTTATTGGCTTCCAAAGCTTAACTTTCACTCCTACTTACAATATGTAGAGTATTTAACAAAAGACTACCACTTTCAACCAGCCCTAGGAAGAATCTATTGTACAAAAAATAGCAAAAACATACCCAAAATTTCTTAATCCACGCCAAAAACAACTACTACCTCCGTTTCAGTTTACAAGTCTTGCGCGTATACCTAGGTTGTCAATTTTATCACCCTAATATAAACTATATAGCACAAAATTATACCTTTTGAAAGTAGAAACTCCATAGTTTATGTTGGTATATTTTTTGTAATATATGACTTGTATTAGGTTGGTCAAATTGACGACCTAGGGGTACGCGCACGCCGTAAACTGAGAGAGAGGTAGTACTACCTAGTACTCCTATCGATTAGGTTCGTTTAAACCCATTTATGACTGGGTTGGCCCACACGTCTGCGGCCGACGAGGCAGCTTAAACCAACACATTTTGTTTGACCGTTGACACGAGGGACCCACATCCGACCTTCTATCCTGTTATTCCCCTCAAATCATTATTTTTCCTGAACATTACTTCAAACAAGATCGATGCGTGTTCGCCGGTGGCGCCCGGTGATGAGTGAGTTGGCTGCCGCTCACGGACGGGCGGACGCCTTGGCCTCCGCACGGGTTGGCAGGTGAGCTGGCCCGGCGTGACTCATGAGCGAGCACGCCGCGCTGGCCTTCGCCGAGCGGATGGCTGCTTTGGCTGAGCGGCACGTGCGATCAAGCCACCGCGCTGCCGTGCCAATCTAGCTAGCAAACCTTGCAGACAAGCAGCTGGACGGAGCTATCTTTGCTAGCTAGCGGCCGCGAGCGCCGGACGGAGCTGTCATCCGGGCTGCCGCAACATGGGCTCCGCACCACGGCGGTTTTGACCTCGCCTTTACGCGGCGGCGGTAGCTGCGTCCCATGGCCGAGGATGACTAGATGGACGGGCCGGAGGTAGGAGGTCACTCGAGGATTTTGGTTGGTAAGAGCATGTACAATGGTTGATAAGGTAGTCTTATCTTAAGTCTGCCACGTATGCAAGTGGTAGTAGTTTCTTGGCATTTTAGTGATTTCTTGCATTATTAGGGGTTTCTTGTAAGGAACAATGTACGTACTACTAGCGACAAAAGGCGATTCTAGGTTGCGTTGTACTCCAACGAGTACTACTAGTGGTCGCGGGAGTGTATACCTCGTTTTGTGGGTTCCATCCTAGCCGAACGCATATGCCTTTTAAAAATAGTACTAGTTCTACACTTCGCCACGAGCCAATATTTTACACGGGTAGTTTGAGTTTTGAAGTCAAACGAACGTGCGCCCCACAACTGGGTGCCTCGGACAGCCTAGCCACGTGAACGGGTTTTCCTTCCCAGCATCCCGTGGCTCGCGTGCTCGCCCTAGCCACACCTCGCTTGCAGCTTCCTCATCAGCTAGTAGTAGCATATTTAAACTAGCGCCTCCCAATTAAGCACGAGGAGCTCGAAAAGCCTGGCGGGGCATTGGGAACTGTGCAATATGGCTCTGTACTCTATGTAAAGTGTTGTACTACTAGTACTCTGTAGCTTGTGGCGTTGCACGCATGGACTTCACTCCATTATCGGCTCTACTATAAAATAAATTCCTCTTGACGTGTTTTTTAAACGGAGGCAAAAGCTTTGCTTCATCTCATTCATAAAGAAGGAACTACTAACAAAGTTCGACGAGATCCATTACACCTCCACAAATGGAAGCGAAAATCCTAGTCTCATTTGTATCAAATAACTCAAATGTTCTCGCCTGCAGACCGCAAAGAACCGTCACGATAAATAGGCTGCTAGTGTGTGCGTGAGAGGAGCGGCTGAGTAGGCCAGCTACTCGCCACGTGAGAGGAGCGGCTGAATATAGCACCGAGAGTACCCACTAGGCCACTACGCAGTGTACTTCCCTGCATTGATAGTACAGTGATGGTTCTAGAGAACGAGTACCCTCCACTTCCAACCTGTAGCTCCTTGGCCCCGAGATTCAAGAATTCAAAACTGGTGCACTATACTAGACTAGACTAGACTAGAAGTACAAGACATCGCACTAATACTCGTAGTTCGGAAAAGTAGTACTGGTATCGCTACAAAGACGAGTAATGCATTCGTCACATAATGTAAGACGTTTTTGACACTAGTTGGCGTGTACAAAAATGGCAAAACATACCCAAAATTTCTTAACCCACGCTTAAAAACTACGCCTAGTGCCAAAAATTTCTTACTAGTGCTATTATTTACGATAATGGAATCCCATAACGTTCCATAATGCTAGTACTAGTAGTAAATAATAGCCTCACCCCTTCGCTGAGGAACGATCTACGCTTGGAAGGGACGAGGCCTGCGGTTACTACGCTCTTATCTCCTCCTCGCCAGCCCTCCTCCCGAAGAGAAGGCAGTTCGTCGCTGCTCCCATGGATTCGCCAGGCGGTTCTCCTCGTCGTCGGGGCTGGGAGACCTTGGACGACGATCCTCTGGGAGAAATCGCACGCCGCTCCGACGTCCTCACTGCCGCAAGACTCGGTGCTTCTTGCACCAACTTTTTCCAGACGCTGCTTAAACAGGTTTGGGAAAAGGCCATGCTTGTTAGTCTTCCATGCGTCCTCGAGGAGAAGGTTCTTCTATGGGACAATCCTTCGAACAGTCCACCGCTCCCTGGCCATGGTTGCACGTTGACTCCGATAGAGTTGCCGACGTTGAGAGGTAGTCGGATTTTTGTTTTTCCATGTCTTACTATCTCATCCATGTAGCCAAGAGTGGCTATATATAATAAGCCGGTTATTTTACTTCCTCTATACCGGAGTAGTACTATTTGCTGCACATTATTACTGACCGCCATATTTGAGCACAACATTATTATGCATGGACATTGACTATGTACGTCACCATGTGTCCAGATCTGGGATGCCGCGTGTACCAGATGAACGGCGCCGAAGTTCGACCCCGTGATGCTACGTGGGTGCCGAGGAACACTCTTGGAGAGTACTCGCTTTTCATCGGGGACAGCTACCCCATTGTGAAGCGGATGCCACCTTCCGTGCACGAGGAAGGCCTGCCGTTCATGAAGCATGGTTGTGTCTTCATTGCGCACCACGGATGAACGACATCTTTGGGACACGCTATCCCTGATTTACGCCGCTTCAGCTTGGATGAGTCTCCATCGTGTGGAACCGGACTAGAAAGCTGCGACAATGATTTCCGTTGCCCACCGCTATGGATCGTGCCATCCATAAAGAACACTTGGGACTGGAACCTGGAGGAGGACATGCATGTAGCCCATCTATAACGTGTAAGTGGAGTACGGTAATTGTGAACGGTAGCGCTGTGAATATAAGTAGACTAGTCGTGCACAAATTTATCACATGAATTGGAGATGAACTTGTGTGACATACTGGCATTTGTCCTTTAGAATTTATTACTAGTAAATATGTTATGTGTACATGCAACTTGTGTGGTTGTTGCACGGGCTCCAACGCGCTCTTTGAGAAAAAAAGGTGGCACAACTTTAGATATACGTGACGTGGCGACATCATACAGTAGCATCGTTCGCTATAGTTGTAGTACACTCCTACTAGGATGAAAACTCCTATAAAACCTTGCGCTTGGCTCTTTGCCTCTTCGGGAGGTTCAATAGTTCATACTCGTGTGAACCTTGCACTTGCCTCTTCGCCTCTTCGGAAGGTCCAACAATGATGATACTACAGTACAATATGCATCTGGCAATCTGACACCGATTGAACTGCTGCACGTCCACCCCGAGGGCGAGGGCGAGGGCGAGGGAGAGGAAGAGGGAGAGGGCGCTGTAGTCAAAACCCTCTCCTCGTCCTGCGAACCACTGCTGGCGTGGGGCGAGGGAGGCGTAGTAAGCAAGCTTCTCCTCGTTCGGCGAGTTGACGGGACACATCAAAGCAGTACTAGTACTAGTAGTAGTCCATACTGCGTCCTTTCCGATTAATATAGCTTAATTTGAAACGAGAAAATACACTGGCGGTCAACGTATGTAACAATACGCTCTTTATGGTCACTATATATAGTTTTGCGTCGATTATACGATCACTAGATCATCGTAGAGCATCGTAATGCAACCTACTGACCGCCACATAGTCGACGTGGCACTTTGTTGATCGGTTAAATTGTCACCTGGTTTCGGGTCCCACACATGGGTTGGCGGAGCAAAGAAATCAGTTAAACAAAACTTTACGCAGGCGCCACACGAGTCCAACCCTTGCGCCCGAACCGTCCTGGATGTCTATGTGAGTGCATGCACGTGTCCTCCCTCGGCCTTCCAACAAAGAGTGTTCATCGGCTATAAAACAAAGAGTGTAGTAGTACATGATATACATCTACACTTCCAATGCATTTAGCCTTTAATCTAAATTGATATTGATTGACTAATGCACCAACTTGTGCTGTAGGTATAGGCTACATGTCTATCCTTAATTACAGCATGCAACGGCCTTCATTTAATCTTCTTATCTCAATGGTCGCATGCACACATAAGTCTGCTACTTTTGGGCGTTAATTATACCCTGGTCAATGTGTAAATCTCTAAATGTACAGTATTTCACAGACGTAGGGAGTAGGTTGACCACTTGAGCGTGAGCGTGTGTGTTGCATCGTGTGATGTGTGCCGCATGGGGTGCGTGAGTGTTGCGTGCGTCCATGTGGAGTACGTGTGAGTGTTGCATGTTGCATGCATGCATGCATGGGGCTTACTCCCTCCCATTGACATGTTCATATTTCAAACTTCCTCTCTTCCCTCCATATGGTGATACTCCCTCTGTTCCCAAATACTCCAGTACGGAGTAAAAGCCTCCCTCTGTTCCCAAATACGGAGTATTTTATTTTCTACAGATTTCAACAAGTGACTAGGTACGGAGCAAAATGAGTGAAGTGAGCGTAGAGGCATAGGGATACTGTAGAAAGTTAATCCTCGCGATCCATCATTCCCCATCTCGGTCAGAGAGAACTATTCAACTAGTCTTCGCAGTGAAGTGACAATACACGCTGCAGCAGATGGGAAACGTAATTAATAAGCTGAACCAGCGTGTTGGTGTTACTAAATCAGCCTTACCCGATCGCCATCATGTTTGCCAAGAGAGCGGGCTTCCGCAGATAAGCTTCACGCACTGTGTCCTCCATTAAGCGACATATGGGCCCTCTTGTGGTAGACCCACATGTCATCGGTGTAACTATTTACACTCGGAGGACGGTGCCTATATCCCGGTAGTAGTACTAGTAAAATTGAGATTTAATGCACTTTCTTCCCGTCTTCCACTCTTCTTCCTCCTCTCTTCCCCATCGGCCGCACACCATTTACCCCACATCGCCGCTCGCTTCGCCGCCATCTTCCTTGGTAGCTCGCGTACCATATACCCCGCCACCGCTTTCGGCCACACGAGGAGAAGCTTCTTCTCGCTCGCCGAATCCACTTCCCCGGCTCGCAGGAACCGAAAACCCCAATGGCGAGAACCGACCGACACGCAGAGCCGCGATTGGAATTCCCTCCCGATGTTCTCTTGGAGCAGATCTGTAGTCGTATGGACCTACTTCAAGACCGGCCCGTCTGCCGCGCATGCTCGGTGTGTCTTTGTACCGTCTACTGCGTCGCAACCGCCGGCTCTTTTCAAGACACCACCTTTGCCGATGCCCGATCCTCGTGAGGTGGCCCGCATAATCGACTTGACGATCCTACGGAGGTTGCCGTGGTGCCCCTCGACATGCTACCACTACCCTTCCACATGTCCTTCATGCGTGGCCACTACTGGGTGGGCATGAAGGCCAACTGGATCGTCCTCATCCATCACACCGGTAGTCTGTGGCGTCTCGTGGATATCTACACCCAGCGAGAGATCACCCTTCCATCGTTTGATACCGCCGACGTCGATCCTCGCGGCCCGCCGGACACTCCTGCCTACTACGCACGAGACACATCAAGCTTTTGGCTCGACCTCTGTTTGCAGAAAGTTGTAATCTGCGAAGTGCCCACACCATCAGAAGACTACATGGATTACAAGCTCATTGCCTTGTTCAAAATGGGATTAGTCTATCTGGAATCCGGTGGCCATACATGGTTATGGCTCATCATCAATCCTGTTGAGGTAACATTTACGTTCGATGCTATAGTGCACGATGGCATCGTTTACTGTGATCGACGCCGATTGGCTGCATATCTTTGGTGGAATCTATCGTCCTGTAATTGTTCTATCTCATCTCATCTTTTACCTTATGAATACATTTGCATGTTCATTTGTTACAAATTTAGAATGCATAGCATGTCTATAACCACATCATTGCTATATGTTCCTCTCATTTCCTAGATTTTTATGACCACACATGTTATTGTTAGAGTTGATATGAGAACAATTGGCATCTAATGATTGTTAGAATACATATTATGAGCATAACATCATGATTGCTATATGTTACTCTCGTTTACTAGATTTTTATAACAACGCATGTTATTGCTTAGAGTTGATATGAGAATAGTAGTAGTAAGTGCTATGGTAGAATATGAGTAGGCGATGTCATAGCTGTTTTCCTCTCATTGTTACATGATGTTTGAACCATGACATGTTGCTAGAATATGAAAGACATTGGCTTATTTTTTTAACTTGGGGTATGATTATGACCACGGCATTGCAATTCTCTGTCTATGATATGTGTCACTGTTATAATAATCTTAATTCCACACATACTCGGAACATGATTGTTTATTTTTTTCCTTTTGTTCTCCAATTTGAATTGTTGCAGCAGATGCAAATCGTTGGCCTTCATGATTCCAGAATCGGAATCATACCCGACCGATGGGTCTGGTTTATCGCTCATTCACCGACAATGGCGGTCATTTGATGCTCATTTGCACATACCAAATTGACCAAACCATTAAATCAAACCACATGCAAGACAATGCGTGGGGCATTCGTGACATTGATGGCTATGGCTGCTTCGTGTTCGAGAAAGATCCCAGCTCCGTTGGGCGGCGTATTCAATCGGAGGCGGGTTTACGTACCTCGCAACCACTCCTTGTTCCTCGGGCTCAATTATCCGATCATCCAACCAATCATCGATCATATCACCGGTGATGATTACCGTGTTATGCAACTTCCATTCACGAGGGGGGCTGTGTTTACACATCATACCATGGGTTTCATGAATCACCATATCCAGAGATTCACGACACGCCTTGTTGCCGTGTAATCTTGGGTGTGAAAGGCATCAAGCTTCCATGCGATGGATGGCTTTTGCAAACCCGACATGCGGCGATGTGGTTCATGCCAACAAAGAAATATGCACAACTTGATTCGTCGATATCTAGATCGAGCCATGTATTACGCCATTGTAGCACGACCCTCTTTTGTTGGATATTATGTATTGTTGTTAGTTTGAAGCATTCCTCTAGTTTGAAGGATAGATACCTTCACGGGATCAAGTGCATCCTAACTCACTGCGAGGGATGTACTGATAATGATGATGGAGATGATGTGCAGAAGCCATATATATACATATATATCAGTTAGGCTTCAAGTGCATACTTGTTAGTTAAACCTATGCATAAATTGTGACACTAAATACGACTAGTAAGTAGTACAGTAGTAGTACTAGTATACGTCGGTCAAATTATTCATCATGTCCACACATTGAATTGACGTGACAACACGCTGCGCGTGAGGCGACACAAGAATCCCGACGGCGTGTTCGGGTATTCCGGACTTCAGATTTGGAGTACCACTTATCTATCGAAATCTTCTTTTTTCGAAATGGAGGCAAAAGATTTGCCTCATCCATTAAATAAGAGGAGAATAGAGATTAGAGTTTTTACAAGCGCCCTTGCAAAACGGCATGGAAATTACTCTCGTACAACTATCGAAGAAGCGTGAGTTTTACTCGCCGAAATCTTTCATCATTCACTTAAAGATCGATTGGTCATACATTGAGTACCATATAACTGGAATTACCGATGCAAGTCGAAGATGGATTGGCGGTGCTACCGGGTTGGCGTCAAGTTCGATCCCACGGATCAGGAGCTGATCGAGCACCTTGAGGCCAAAGTGAGTGTTGATAGCGAGATTTCAGTCTCTCATCAATTTGTTCATACCAACCATCGACAGCGAAAGCACGGCATATGCTACACCCAACCCGAGAAACTTCCGTAAGACACCGATCGACCGTCTACTTGCACAAACATATTCCTTTGTTTATAGCTCTATTTTTCTTTTTAGACGCAGACCTGGTGAAACAATTACAATTTGACAGTTAATAAAAAGTGAAACAAGTGACTGCAACATGCCAAAGATGTGATGAAAATGCCAACTAGGTACACTAAAACCTGTATTCCACAATACTGCAGGTATCACACTGAGTGGCCTAAGGAAGCATTTCTTCCAGCGCAATTCCAGGGTGTTCAAAAGGGGCACGTGGACGCGTCGCAAGATACAGTCGGAGTGCGGCACACACGTGATGTGGCACAAGACCGGCAATACCTTGCATGTGATGGTCAACGGCCGGCAGACGGGCAGCAAAAAAGGTTCTGGTGCTGCACACCAACAAGAACTTCGACTAGCAGAGGACCAACTGGGTGATGCACCAGTACCACATCGGGGACCTGGAGCAAGAGAAGGAGCGGGAGCTGGTCCTCTGCAAGATTTTCTTCCAAACGAACACTAGGGCCAGGAGTAGTTTGGTATTGGTAGTTGTACTACCTTGTCATCCGCAAGTTGGTATTGTTGTTAACGATCTTTTGGTATGAACTTGAATTTGCTTCCAACCATCATGCCGAGGGTCGACATGGATATAAAGTTGAATCATTTGTTTCGAAACGAATCTCAGGCACCTGATTTTTATTTGATGGGTAGCATAAGCACCCGCCGTTTGAATTCCCAGTTCTGCAGTTTTTTCGAAGCAAGTGCATGCACTTATTATCACGATAAAAAAACAATATCCGTGTTGCGTCCCAGTTATCAGTTTGTGCTTGCAGAATTCTCTCGTTTATTGAGCACGCATATTGTTTTTTCAGGTCAAGCAAGTTTCAACTGGGATGTAGACTGACCAGGGTTGGTTTTGTTTTTAACAGGCCCAGCCCATGACGACAACGGGGCACAAAGATCCAGCAGGTATCTACTAGCCTCTGGCCCGCCAGCGTTAGTTATATTTTGTCTTACAACATCCGCAGGCAGTTTTGTTACTGAATCAAACACACAGCCCAGTTCTATTTTCCTCTTGAAACGCATGTCCTACATCTGTTTTCTAATCTCTACCTATAGTTTTACTAGTTCATATACACGTATCATTATATTGAAAACACATAAAATTCCCTTTTCATATTTACATCCTTATTTTTGTTGTTTTTTCCCACCCAGCGCTGATTTTTTACCACTGGTTTTCTCTTAAACCAACTCAATTGTCCCACGTCTTATTTGCTTACAAAAACAAAACGATTTTTTTGGCAAATCAATAAGTTCTTAAAAAAATGTTTATCATTCCAGGATTACACCAGTTTGGACTCCACTGAAATATGCAAAATAAGGTTGAACTTTTTGACCGTGGTCCTGGGCAGAAAATGGGCTCTAATAAATTACTTAAGAATTAGCAAATGGGCTGCAAATTATAAAAAATAGCAAATGGGCTGCAAATTGTAAAAAATAGCAAATGGGCTTTATGTTGTCTGCCACAGATTTTGAGGCTGACTTGTGGGCCTACTAAGTTCATGCGTACACAAGGTTTCTTAAAAAAGAAACTTAGTCAACAATCAACTCTACCGGCGTCAGACCATTAGATGTCAATCTAATGGCAATCGTGCTTCTTCGGGCCTCCGATCTTCCCGCCCCACCGCCCAAACCAGCCATTGCCGAAACCGCCGCCTCCCGCCTCCCGTGGCCGGGCAAGAAGGTTGCCGGGCAGGCCTCACGGCCCCATCATACTCGCATCCCTGGCTTGTCTATCCCTCTACTCACCCACACCTCCTGTTATTTTCCAGCGACGGCTGCCGAACCAGTCAACCTCGTACTCTCCACGGCGTGGGCAGCCGCCGTGTCTTCGCCCGGCTCCTCGTCGTTCCTTCAGAGGCCTCACCGTCGTCCACCGCCTGGTGCTCTCGGCGGGCGTGGTCAACGATGTCCATCCAACGGACGTAGTGCTTCTTCAACATCTGGTCTTCTTGCCCCACCGCCAAAGCAGCTACCGGTCGTGCCGCATGCTCTCGCACCCGTGGCGGCTGTGCTACCGCGGAGGCCTCACCGTCCCCATACTACTCCCACCGGTGGCCACGCCATCCCTCCACTCACCCACTCCCCCTGTTATTCTGCGGCGACGGCAGCCTCACACCGCAGCCGAACCAGTGAACCCTGGTACTCCTCTCCGCGTGGGCATCCACTGACGCGTCTTCCTCGGCTCCGCGTCGTCCCCTTCCTAGGCCTCGCCGTCGTCCACCGCCCTGGTGCTCTCGGCGCGGCGTGGTCAATGTAGTCAATGACCGACTTCCATCGGAAGAGTACTGTACGTGGAGAGGCTGACAGCTAGGTCCACGGCAGCCACAAGGAAGTGCCTCCTTATTACGCGCAAAATAATTATTCCTCCACCTGACAGTAGGGACCCACCGGACGGGCCACTAGTATTTCGCAGAAAAACGTTTCCTCCCTGACTGCTGTGACCCACTGGACGGGCCACCGTATTTCGTGATAAAAACGTTTGCCCCTGACTGCTGGGACCCACTGGACTGACCACTGTATTTCTCAAAAACAAAGTTCCCCCCGCTGTCAGCTCGGACCCACCGGAAGTGCCTCCTTATTACGCACAGAAAAATGAATACTCCCCCTGCTAGCTGGGACCCACCATGGTGGGAGGCTGACTTGAGGGCCTACTAAGTTGACGGGGACAGAGGGCTTTGTCAACTTAGTCAATATGAACGATTCTAGATCCATTGACCGTACGATGTCCATCCAACGGCCGTCGTGCTTCTTCAATCTCTGCTCTTCCTGCTCTAGCCGCTCAAACAAGTGTCGGCGGGACTGCCTGCTCCCTCCTCCCCGCGGACGACTGTGCTGCCTCGCAGGCCTCACCGCCCAACCATACTCCCATCGATGGCCTAGCCATCCCTCTACTCACCCACACGGCCAGACCTGTTGTTATTCTCCGGCGAGGGCAGACGAACCAGTAAACCCTCATACAGTCATACTCCCCTCCGCGTGGGAAACAACTGCCGAGTCTTCCTTGCTTCCGTGTCGTTCCCTTCCTAGGCCTCGCCGTTGTCCACCACCCTAGTGCTCTCAGCGCGGCGTGGTCAACGTGGTCAAGGAACAGCTTCCATCGGACGTGGACTGTACGTGGAGAGGCTGACAGCTGGGTCCACGGCCGCAGCAAGGAAGTGCCTCGTTATTACGCGCAAAATAATTATTCCTCCACTAACATCTGGGACCCACCGGAAGGGCCTCTGTATTTCATGAAAAAAACGTGCCCCCAACTGACATGTCGGACCAACCAGCTATCTTCGCACGCAAGGAAGTGCCTCCTTATTACGCACAAAAAAATGAATATCGCTTCGCCACCGGAACCCAAAGCATAGTGGGAGGCAGACTTGGGGGCCTACCAAGTTGACGGGACGGAGGGCTTTGTCAACTTAGTCAACATGAATGATTCTAGCTCACATTGCAGACGATGTTCATCCAACGGCCGTAGTGCTTCTTCAACCTCTGGTCTTCTTGCTCCATCCGCCCAAACCAGCGCCGGTCGTGTCGCGTGCTCCTGCCTCCCGTGGCCGTCTATGATGCCGCGGAGGCCTCACCGCCCCGTACTACTCCCACCGCTGGCCAGGCCATCCCTCTACTCACCCACACCCCCTGTTATTCTGCGGCGACGGTAGCCGAACCAGTGAACCCTCAGATTCTCTCCGCTGGCTACCACTACTGCGTCTTCCCCGGCTCCACGTCGTCCCCTTCCTTGGCCTCGCCGTAGTCCAGACCACCGCCCTGGTGCTCTCGGCGCGGCGTTGTCAACGTGGTCAACGATAGACTTCCATCGGAAGAGTATCAGACATGGAGAGGCCGATACTGGTCCAGGCGGCCGCAAGGAAGTGCCTCCTTATTACGCGCAAAATAATTATTCCTCCACCTGACAGCAGGGACCCACCGGACGGGCCACCTTATTTCACGAAAAAACGTTTCCCCCCTGACTGCTGGGACCCACCGGACGGGCCAGCGTATTTTGCGGGGAAAAAAATCCCGGTGCTGTCAGCTCGGACCCACCGGAAGTGCCTCCTTATTACGCACAAAAAAATGAATACTCCCCCTGCTAGCTGGGACCCACCATGGTGGGAGGCTGACTTGTGGGCTTACTAAGTTGACTGGGACGGGGGCCTTTGTCAACTTTAGTCAATATGAACGATTCTAGCTCCAGTGATCGTACGATGGCCATCCAACGGCCGTAGTGCTTCTTCAACCTCTCGTGTTCTTGCTCCAGCCGCCCAAAGCAGCGCCGGTCGTGCCGCATGCTCCTGCCTCCCATGGTTGGCTGTGCTGCCGCGGAGGCCTCACCGCCCCCTACTATTCCCACCGTTGGCCTGGCCCTGCGGCGACGGCAGCCTCACACCGCAGCCGAACCAGTGAACCCTCGTACTCCTCTCCGCTGGCTTCCATCGCGTCTTCCCGGCTCCCGTCGTCCCCTTCCTGTGCCTCATCACATCCACCGCCGTGGTGCTCTCGGCGTGGCGTGGTCAATGTGGTCAATGGCCGACTTCCATCGGAAGAGTAATCAGTGCGTGGAGAGGCCGACAGTTGGGTCCACGGCGATGCCGCAAGGAAGTGCCTCCTTATTACGCGGAAAATAATTATTCCTCCACCTGACAGCAGGGACCCACCGGACGGGTCACTAGTATTTCGTGAAAAAAACATTTCCCCCTGACTGCTGGGACCCACAGGACGGGCCACCGTATTTCGCAAAAAAACGTCCCCCCCCCCCCGCTGTCAGCTCGGACCCACCGGAAGTGCCTCCTTATTACGCACAAAAAAATGAATACCCCCTGCTAGCTGGGACCAACCTTGGTGGGAGGCTGACTTGTGGGCCTACTAAGTTGACTGGGACGGAGGCCTTTGTCAACTTGAGTCAATATATGAACGATTCTGGCTCCGGTGACCGTACGATGTCCATCCAACGGCCGTAGTGCTTCTTCAACCTCTGGTCTTCTTGCTCCAGCCGCCCAAAGCAGCGCCGGTCGTGCCGCCTGCTCCTACCGCCCGTGGCCGGCTGTGATGTTGCGGAGGCCTCACCGCCCACTACTACTCCCACCACTGGCCAGGCCATCCCTCTACGCACCCACACCCCCTGTTATTCTGCGGCGACGGCAGCCTCACACCGCAGCCGAACGAGTGAACCCTCATACTCCTCTACGCATGGGCATCCACTGCCGTGTCTTCCCCTTCCTAGGCCTTGCCGTCGTCCACCGCCCTGGTGCTCTCGGCGCAGCGTGGTCAACGTGGTCTAGGAATGGCTTCCATCGGACGTGGACTGTACGTGGAGAGGCTGACAGCTAGGTCCACGACCGCAGCAAGGAAGTGCCTCCTTATTACGCGCAAAATAATTATTCCTCCACCTGACAGCGGGGACCCCGGACGGGCCACCGTATTTAGCGAAAAAAAGTTTCCCCCTGTCTGCTGGGACCCACCAATTACATCTTCGCACGCAAGGAAGTGCGTCCGAAAAAAACGATTACGATTCGCCTCCCTCACTGCTGGGACCCACCAGCTACATCGTCGCACGCAAGGAAGTGCCTAACAGTCGGGACCGACCTGGTCGAAGCGTACGTAGCGTTGTCATTCTGGTCGCGAACGTGTACGTACATATATACTGGTGGATGTAGAGGCGCGCACGTGTCGTAGTAGAGGCGCGCCCATAGCATGTACACGTACGTACAACGGCGAGGGTGCAAGAAAGAAAATACGGCCACGTACGTACATACGGGCAGGGTCTCTAACGCCTATCGTGCATACGTACATGGCTGGTCGTAACGGAGAAACAACGTCGTCGTCGTGTTCATGGGGATCCAACCGGCTGGGTCGGAACGGAATGCGTGGTCGTGTTCATCGGGAGGGCTTGGACGGAACAGGCGATGGAAACGAGGCCTGGTGTACCGCACAATGGAGGAAACGGCCTTGTGTTCGACCGGCCACGTTCGAAACGGGGTCCTGTTGATCGGGAGGGGCTTGGCGTACCGCAAAACGGAGGAAAGGGACCTCCTACGGTCGAAACGGGGGTCCTGTTGATCGGGAGGGGTGTGGCGGATCGCAAAACGGATGAAACGGACTTGTGTTGGAGCGCTACGGTCAAAACGGGGGTCCTGTTCATTGGGAGCGGTGTGGCGTACCGCAAAACGGACGAAACGGACTTGTGTTGGAGCGCTATACGGTCGAAACGGGGGGGTGTGGCGAACGCAAAAGCAGGACTGCACGGATACTGTTCATCTCCACCGTCGACCTCCTCCAGCCTCCACGGGCTACCGTCGACCTCCTCCGGCCTCCACAGGCTCCCTGCTCATCCAGCCTCCACCGCACGCTTACTCCACCGGCCATCGTTAAACCACCCCTCCACGGCCACCCCTCCACCGCTTCATCGCTCATCCAGCCCTCCACACCACGGGGTCCTGTTCAACCACCCTCCATGGCCACCCCTCCACCATCTACTATTCATCCAGCCCTCCACACCACGGGTTCTGTTCATCTAGAGGCAACGCCACCACTCACCGCTCATCCACCCCCGCAACGCTCACCGATCATCCCAGAGGCAGCATCGATCGGCTTGATTAGCAGCAGAGCGGCGAATCGCTCCATCGAGTTCGATCAGCCATCGATCGATCGCCGGGTTCGAGAACGCGTAGCTCGCAGCAATCGCCGGGTTCAATTAGAGCCCAACGCCTCGCTCTGCTTTAGTTAGAGCCAACGCCGCACACATGCGCCAGACGCACGAGAAACGCGCATCGCTCCGCTTCGACCTCCCACCGTGAACTGCAACTCCTCAAATTTTCCTCCCTCGCTTCTACCACGGTTTTTTCCGTCATGGACGGCCCAAAGAATGTCATGCAGCTGCGTCTCCGGCCCGCCTGAGCGAAAAGCCCATTTTCTCGTCATGATTTTTGTCATAGAAGTAGGAGCCCACCACATCTATGATGATACCGGTTTTGTCACAATTATCGTCATAGAAGTGTCATATGTATGACAGAAAAAAATTCGTTCGGCCCAAAATGTCACGGATGTGTCTTTTTTTTGTAGTGTAACACAATGAAAACAGAATATGTCAAAAACAGAACAGTCTGTAGCACTCAGAAAACTTCGCATACTTCTCTAACTCCAAAAATTCTAAAAATTTAGGAAGACGTAGGAAATTTGTATATCAATCTTCTGTCAAAAATTCATAATTTTATCACGCTCTGGTGATAGGATTTTCTGTACTAGGCGGAAAAGTTTCTGTTTTCCAACAAGATCAAATCAACTATCACCCAAATCAACCCAAAGGCTTTTCTTGTCACAAACACTAAATTAAATCACAAAAACACATCTAATGAGAGGCATCTTTGTATATTTATTGTAAAACAGCAAGAAAACCAAAAAGCAAAAAGATACAAATTGGGTTGCCTCCCAACAAGCGTTATCGTTTCACGCCCCTAGCTAGGCATAATGCATGGATTCTTATTTTCCATAGATGTGTTCTTGTCATGAGGTTTTGCAAAAATAACTTCAAACACATTATCCGTAGAAATTTTAGCATTGTCAAGTTGCCCATCTACGTATCCCCTTTGATTTCCTGCCACAATCCAGGAATATTTTTGATTAACGTCATTGAAAACTTGTTGGATTATATCTAAAACGGGGATTTCCTTTTTGCGATTCTCATAAAAAATTTGATTATTTCTAAGAAAATGTCTCAACATATAATCACTGTTATAAAGGATCTCATCTATCACCGGTTTTTTACGGCTCATGCCATAAAAATCAATAATCTCCCTAGCTTCCCGTACTATGTAATCAAATTCATTCATAAGAACAAGGGTAGCTAACTTTTTAGCTTTAGGATCGTTTATAACGAGTAGCTCATAAAACAATCTTTGCAAGGTAGGATGGGTACGGATAAATCTATTTTCATGTTTCAGGACTAGTGCTGAAATAGTTTCCGCATAAGATTTAGTTCTTTTAAGTATAGGAGCATTATCAAGAGTCAAAGTTTCGACACAATTGAAAAATTCTTGGATATATTCTTTTCCCATAACATTCCCTTGCCCAAAAAAAAGTTTTAGCATCCAGATTGCCAGATCGTCTAGTTTTAGGAGTTAGGCAATCATCTGTTTCTGCCATACCAAAATCACTCATAGTGATAAGTTTAAGCAAATAATAGATCTGACAAGAAAACGATGAACAAAAAAGAGGGCGAATAAAACAGCAAATTTTTGTGAAGTGGGGGAGATGAAAATGAGAGGCAAATGGCAAATAATGTAAATTACAAGGAGATGAGATTTGTGATTAGGAACCTGATAGATGTTGATGATTTCTCCCCGGCAACAGCGCCAGAAATTTCCTTTGACCTGGCTTGAGACTGCATCGGTATTTCCCCAAAGAGGAAGGGATGATGCAGCACAGCGACGGTAAGTATTTTCCCTCAGTTATGAAACCAAGATTACCAAACCAGTAGGAGAACCACACAACACTATGTAAATGGTACCTGCACGCAAAGAACAAATACTTGCAGCCCGACGCGTAAATAGGGTTGTCAATCCATTTCGGGTAACAGTGCCAGAAATTGCCAAGTTGCCGGGATAAATTTGTAATAGATTGATAGATGCAAATAACAGCAAATAAAATTCAGCGATGTACTTTTGGGTTTTTGATAATATGGATCAAAAAATAAAAGCAAATAAAAATAGGTCTCAAAGGCAAATAATAGAACGGAAAGCAAATATGATGAAGAATAGACCCGGGGGCCGTAGATTTCACTAGTGGCTTCTCTCAAGAAATAGCACATGGTGGGTAAACAAATTACTGTTGGGCAACTGATAGAAAAAACGAATAGTTATGACGATATCCAGGCAATGATCAATATATAGGCATCATGTATAAGATTAGTGGACCGACTCCTGCCTGCAACTACTACTATTACTCCACACATCGATCACTATCCAGCATGCATCTAGTGTATTAAGTTCATGGAGAAACGGAGTAATGCAATAAGAAAGATGACATGATGTAGACGAGATATATTCATGTAGGAATAGCCCCCATCTTGTTATCATTAATAGCAACGATACATGCGTCTCTTGATGCCCCTTCTGTCACTGGGAAAGAACACCGCACGATCGAACCCATCACAAAGCACCTCTTCCCATGGCAAGAAAAATTGATCTAGTCGGCCTAACTACACCAAAGATTCAAAGAAGAAATGCGAGGCTATAAATAATCATGCATATAAGAGATCAAAAGAAGACTCAAATAACTTTCATGGATATAAATCTGATCATAAACTCAAAGTCCATTGGATCCCAACAAACACACCGCAAAAAGAGCTACATCAAATAGATCTCCAAGAGACCATTTTATTGAGAATCAAGAGAGAGAGAGAGAGAGAGAGAGAGATAGGAAGCCATCTAGATACTGACTACGGACCCATAAGTCTATGATGAACTACTCACGCATCACTAGAGAGGCACCAATGAGGATGATGAACCCCTCCGTGATGGTTTCTAGAATCGATCTCGTGGTTCTAGAACTTGCGGCGGCTGAAATTGTGTTTCCTCGACTCCCCTAGGGTTTCTAGAATATTTGGGGATTTATAGGGTGAAGCGGCGGTGTAGGAGGCCACTGAGGTGGGCACAACCCACCTTTGCACCCACGTGCGTCCTGGTGGGTTGTGCTCCCCTCGGAGCCCCCTCTGGTACTTCTTTGGTCCATTTTGTGTCTTCTGGTCCAGAAAAATTCTCCAAAAAGTTTTGCTGCGTTTGGACTCCATTGGTATTTATTTTCTATGAAGTAAAAAACAAGCAAAAAACAGCACGTGACACTGGGCACTATGTCAATAGGTTAGTCCCAAAAAATGATATAAAGTTGTGATAAAATGATTTTAAAACATCCAAGAAGGATAATAAAACAACATGGAACAATCAAAAATTATAGATACGTTGGAGACGTATCAGGCGCCCAAATCAATGTCCGATCGTCACCTCTCTCTCGATTCCGACGAGGTGAGGAAGAAACCAACTAAGCCATTGTGTCATTTGTCTTCGTCACACTCTGGTACATCTGCCTGACTACCTGCATGACCATAGAGGCCCCAAACCCAAAGCTCCGGTGACTTGCCCCCATCACATCCGTCGTCCATGAGCTCCGTCGAGGTCACACCGGGCACGGTTGTAACACATTGTTGGAATACTCTAGAGGCAATAATAAATGTTATTTGTTTATTTCCACATTTGTAAATATTTTTTATTTTTTGTGTTACAATTGGTATGGTTCTTCAATGTTAGATTCAGAGAAAAACTCATAAACATGTGTGGAAACATAAACACGGTAGTAGGTTCCTAATTTTGCCTCTAAGACTAGCTCACGTGTTGCATAATGATCTCATTTTCTTGATCACATGGCATTGTTAAAGTAACAAATATAGGGCTAAGGTGTCGGAAGTAATTCTAGAAGTTATCCCTACGACCAAATTGGGAGTTGTCGCGACTAATGCGGAAAACAAGTTCATAGCTGAACCGGGCAGGTGCTTGAGGGTATGTGCTTGCCTAAAGAATATTTCATCTGTTTCATTTCTCTCATTCATTTTCATATCATTTTCATGGTCTAGCAATATTGTTCTAATGGATTAGTGGGAGGCACAACAATTGAAGCAAGACCAATAATATCATCTTTAATAGGCAATTCTCTATCACGAGGTTGCCTATTAGACTTAAAGAAATTAAATTCATGAGATACATCACCAAGCTTAACCCTAACCTTTTCCTTGATACAATAAATTTCAACATTAACGATATTCAAGAAAGGTCTACCAAATATAATGGAACATAAATTATCTAGAAAATGTGCTAACTAGATTATTGACTCTAGTGCAACTGGAAGTCTGTTGGAAATATGCCCTAAAAGTAATAATACTGTATTATTATATTTACGTGCTCATAATGAGTTTATATTCTATGTTATAAATGCCTTGATCCCGGAATATGCGATTCAGTGGAAAACGCATATGCACGTGTAAAATAATAAACGGTAATATAAGATTCCTAGTCTCGCCTCTAAGATTAGCTCAAGTGTCGTTGCTGATCACGTTTTCCGGATCTTATGATATTGTTAAGTGTAACGATAGTCCTAAAACAACATTGGGAATATGACGTTGGAAGAATGATCATATTGAATCGATCCAAACTTGTTTGTTATACTTTGTGATGCAATCATCATAAGTCGCTATAACACGGAGATACTTTGTGATGGGTTCGATCTTGCGGTGCTCAATCCCAAAGGATGTAAAGGGACATGACATGTATTTGTATTGTTGTCATTAAGGATAAGAATATGGGGTTTATTCATGCGTGAGTTTACTTTGTCTACATCATGTCATCTTGCTTAAGGCGCTACTCTTTTCTTGAACTTAATACACTAGATAAATGCTGGATAGCGGTCAATGCGTGGAGTAATAATACTAAATGCATAATCGTTTTAGTCTACTTATCTCGGACGTGATGCCTATATACATGATCATTGTCTTTGATATCGTCATGATTATTTGCTTTCTATCAGTTGCCCAACAATAATTTTTTTACCCACCGTATGCTATTTTTAAGAGAGAAGCCCCTAGTGAAAATTATGGCCCTGGGGTTTACTTTTATCATATATTAAAATCCTAAAAATACCTTAATGCAATTTTACTTTATTTATTTTATTTTGCATTTTTGTTCTCTATCTATCACTACGCAATTTACTCTAGCAATTAACCGCCGAGGGATTGACAACCCCCTGTTCACATTGGGTGCAAAGATTTGTTCTTTTGTGTGCATGTGCTGCTAACAAGGTGTTACGTGGTTCTCCTACTGTATTGATAATCTTGGTTCTTAACTAAGGAAAATACTTATCTCTAATGTACTGCATCATCCCCTCCTCTTTGGGAAATTCCCAACGCAGCTCACAAGTAGCAGTCATTGAATGAAAGGGTTTTTGTTCATGTCTATGCTTTATCAAACCTACAGGATCACAAGTTTAAGATAATCATGATCGGTTGAATGTTAGTAGGATGGGAATAATGAGAATATATTTTTGAAATAGTTTCACTAATATTCAAAATAGTTTCGAGAGGAACCAAAAACATTTCTGGGTCACCGGAAGGTTTCAGAGTTTATCGGGCAATGGGTATCCCCGATAAATAATATATAGGTGGAAAATGTTCCCGATGATGTTAAATTAATAATAAAAAGGCTCTAATAATACTTAGGAGGTTTTCATATTTAATTTAATATCAATGTGTCTTAAAAGGCTAAGTGGTGGAAAGCTACTTGGGCCACAAGGGCCCAATAGTGGAGGCACTACCCCTTAGCCTTTTAGGGGACCAAGGTAGGCCGAATTGGAGTAGGAAACCACCTCCTTGGCCGGACAAAGGGGGAGGTTTTCTTCCCCCCTTGTGGTGCCTCTCCCCCATCCTCCAACCTATATATATACTAGCGTTGTAGAATCGCGGCGCACGCCGCGCCCGTGACCGATTTCGTATGTATTTTACTAAAATAAGAAAGAAAACAATATGTATCACGCCAGAAAATAAAATAAAAAGAAGAATATTAATTCTATCTTTACCCCATTATTTACGTAAGCATGTAACAATCATTAAATGATTTAACAAATTAAGTAAATCGGCTGGTCTATTAATATTTTTTCATCAGGACGTATTTTCCCCTTTTGTAGGTAAAAAAGTGATGGGCACGGTAATAATATGTAGTTGAATTCATTCTCATATGGCATGTTTGATCAATAGTGAGATCGAATGGGATTTCTACCAATGTGTACACCCTAGAGTAGGGAAATATTTCTTGTCCTTTTTGTGCATCTTTTTCACCTACATTTCATATCTAGTTCCTACTCAACATTCTTTCATTCTCTCTTAAATATGGATATATTTAATAAATTTCAAATTTCATATGTAATTTAAACCTCATATTTGTCATGGTGTAAAAAAGGATAGTAATTAGTGGAAAGCTTATTTTAACGCATTATCTATGAATGGCTAACCTGATAATAGGACGTTCAACCCAATGCGCTTTTCAAATTGTGATATATGATAAGTGGTATATCCATACTTCGGGAAATTTTGGCAGCTAAGGAACAACTGGTTCTACAATAGTTTTTTGAGCAGACACTCCCCTCCACGAATGATCTATTGTCTTGTATTTTTTTTCTTTTTCCTTAAATTGGTCAAAGAAATAGAATTGGGAGTGGAGTGGAGTGAAGAGGTTGGTTGAGTGACATTTTTTAGTTTCATGTTGCCCTTTGTCGTTGGTTGCTAGACTGTCGTGATGGCTCGCGTCGTAGGGGTGGCTTCAGTAATCGCATTGTGGTTAAAGCCTCGATCTGGTTGGCCACAGGGAAGGAGAAGGTGAGGTAGACAACGACAACAACGACGGTCATTCTCCTTGTGTAGGTGAACGACCGAGGGAAAATGAGTCTTAGTTTTTTGGGGGGTTTTCCTGGCATTTATTCTGGATTATTGTTCACTTGAATGCATGGTGCTGATTTACTGTTTTATTTTCCCAGTTTATTCAGGTTTACTACGCTGGATTACAATTCATGTATTGTTTTGGTTAATGGTTTGGATGGGCTAATGTTTTCGGTGTACTCAAGCATTGATTCGTTTCATTGGTTCTACTGTTCCGGGTCGAGGAAGGAGGAGTCTCAAAATAAAATTGGGTTTATTTTTTACTATTGGTTTTCCTTCTGGATTACTGTTCACATGAATGCATACTGCTGGTTTACTGTTTTTGTTGTCCCGGTTTATTCAGGTGTATTGCTCTGGGTTATTTGGTTACTGTTTCGGTTAAAAACATGTTGGAACCCCTTAAACCTTAAAAATAATAAAGAATGAAATCTCATAACGCCACCCATTATTATATGAAACTCGTGTTAAATTAGAGTGTATGTATGTGTGTTATGGTGCATATTTTAATATTGTTAAATATGTTGAGACAGATACACACTACAGGAATCAGCTAATTTGCCGTCTATGGAACTCTTTTGTCGGCCTTTTCGTCCGTATCGACGGTAAAGACCACTTCATGGTCTCAGAAAAAACACGCATAACAAAGCGTGACTTGGAGTGTTGGGCTGAGACCAACCAATTGCATGTAAATCACCATGAGGCATTTAATAAAGAATCCCAAAAAACGAAAAAGCAAAGCCTTGCCGGTTAACCCTTTACATAATTCTCCGATCTAAGCAACACAAAAACAATATTAAAAATGAGACGAATCCACTGCTGGCTTAGTATATGTGTATGTGTATATATAAAAATTAAATTAAAAAATGAGACCAATCCACTACCGGCTTAGTATATGTGTATGTGTATATATAATTTTTTTTGAACTGATATGTGAAGGAAATATGCCCTAGAGGCAATACGAGGGTACGTGGACACACTTTCCCCCTCTCATTGCTATGCATCTCCTAGATAGATCTTGCGTGACCGTAGGAATTTTTTAAAATTACATGCTATGTTCTCCAACAATATGTATATATTTTTCCCTGAAGCTACTATTCAAAAGTAAGTATTGTGACAAAACTTATTATTGTTCATGCATGATACTGTTTGAACTTTGTTACTGTTTACATATGATTACTGTACACGGGGAGGGGTGTTGTTCACTGGATGGGGGTGGCACTGGGCTCACAGTAAAATGTACCGTAGACAACAAAAAAATTCAAAAAAAGAGAAAGCTTCCCGCTTTAGCATTGTTATTTAAAAAAAGGGGAAAACAAAGCCTTGCCAGTGAACCCTTTACGTAATTCTCCGCTCTAAGCAGCACAAAAATAAAATTAAAAAATGAGACCAATCCATTGCCGGCTTAGTATATGTGTATGTGTATATTTTCCTGAATTGATATGTATATATTTCGCCCTGAAGCTACCGTTCAAAAGTAAGTATTGTGATAGAACTTATTACTGTTCATGCATGATATCATTTGAACTTGGTTATTCTTTACATATGATTACTGTTCACGGGGAGGGGTCTTCTTCACTGGATGGGGACGTGGCACTGGGCTCAACAGTAAAGTGTACAATAAAGAACAACAAAATTCAAAAAAAGAGAAAAGGAGAAAGCTTCCTCCTTCGGTATTGTTACTTCAAAAAAGAAAAAAACAAAGCCTTGCCGTTTAACCTTTTACGCAATACTCCGATCTAAGCCGCATAAAGATCAAATTAAAAAATGAGACCAATCCACTACCGGCTTAGTATATGTGTATGTGTATATATAAATTTTTTTGAACTGATATGTGAAGGAAATATGCCCTAGAGGCAATAATAAAGTTGTTATTTATATTTCCTTATACCATGATAAATGTTTATTATTCATGCTAGAATTGTATTAACCAGAAACTTGATACATATGAATACATAGACAAAACAGAGTGTCCCTAGTATACCTCTACTTGACTAGCTCGTTAATCAAAGATGGTAAAGTTTCCTGACCATAGACATGTGTTTTCATTTGATGAACGGGATCACATCATTAGGAGAATGATGTGATGGACAAGACCCATTCGTTAGCTTAGCATAATGATCGTTAAGTTTTATTGCTATTGCTTTCTTATGACTTATACATATTCCTTTGACTATGAGATTATGCAACTCCCGAATACCGGAGGAATACCTTGTGTGATATCAAATGTCACAACGTAACTGGGTGATTATAAAGATGCTCTATAGGTATCTCCGAAGGTGTTTGTTGGGTTGGCATAGATCAAGATTAGGATTTGTCACTCCGAGTATCGGAGAGGTATCTCTGGGCCCTCTCGGTAATGCACATCATGATAAGCCTTGCAAGAAATGTGACCAATGAGTTAGTTACAGGGTGATGCATTACGGAACGAGTAAAGAGACTTGTCGGTAACGAGATTGAACTAGGTATGAAGATACCGACGATCAAATCTCGGGCAAGTAACATACCGATGACAAAGGGAATGACGTATGTTGTCATTGCGGTTTAACCGATAAAGATCTTCGTAGAATATGTAGGAACCAACATGAGCATCCAGGTTCCGTTGTTGGTTATTTACCGGAGATGTGTCTCGGTCATGTCTACATAGTTCTCGAATCCATAGGGTCCGCACGCTTAACGTTTGATGATGATTTGTATTATGAGTTATGTGTTTTGGTGACCGAAGATTGTTCGGAGTCCCTTATGAGATCACGAACATGACGAGGAGTCTTTAAATGGCAGAGAAGTAAAGATTGATATATTGGACGATAGTATTCGGCGGAATGGTTCTAGAGCGTTTCGGGAATTTATAAGAGTACCGGAGGGTTACTGGAGGCAGGGAAGCCCACAAGGAGGTGCCCCCCCCCCCATGGGGAGTCGAATTGGACAAGGGGAGGGGCACGGCCCCCTTTCCTTCTCCCTCTCCCTCTGTCGGTGTCAAAACCGGCTGATCTCTTGTAGGGGGTCCCGAACTATGCGTCTGAGGATCGAAGGTAATAGGAGGCAGGGGACATGATTTTTACCCAGGTTCGGGCCCTCTTAATGGAGGTAATACCGTACTTCCTGCTTGATTGACTTTGAGGAGTATTGGAGTTATAAGAGTTGATCTACCTCGAGATCGTAATGGCTAAACCTAGATGTCTGGCTTGTATGATTGTGATTGCCTCTACGGACTAAACCCTCCGGTTTATATAGACACCGGAGGGGCCTAGGGTTGTACAGAGTCGGTTTACAGAGAAAGGAATCTTCACATCCGAACGCCAAGCTTGCCATCCACGCAAAGAAGAGTCCCATCCGAACACGGGAGAAGGCCTTCTATCTTGTATCTTCACAGCCCATCAGTCCAGCCCATATCACATAGCTCGGACCCCCGAGGACCCCCTAATCCAGGACTCCCTCAGTAGCCCCTGAACCAGGCTTCAATGACGATGTGTCCAGCGTGCAGATTGTCTTCGGCATTGCAAGGTGGGTTCCTCCTCCGAATTCTTCAAAGCAGTTGATCAAAAAGAACTATATCCGGCTCTGTATAATAGTTACAACGCAAAATACTTAAATAAAACAAGTCACGTCTACTGACAGCTTTTCCGGCGAGGCGTTATGTTCTGGCCTTATTATTATTTCGAACCGCTTTTTAGCCCCCCGCTTCGCGTTTCGAGGCGAGGTCTTCATTGACACATCTTGTCAAAGCAAAGATCGTGTCCCCTTATTGCAGGATTCTCATCAATGCGGGTTTAGGTAATCGAACCGTGTCGTTTGCACGACCCCTGGGGAATAGGCGAGTTTTAAGGCTCATGGGGGGGTGTCGGTGTCAAAACCGGCGGATCTCGGGTAGGAGGTCCCGAACTGTGCGTCTAAGGCGGATGGTAACAGGAGGCGGGGGACACAATGTTTACCCAGGTTCGGGCCCTCTTGATGGAGGTAATACCCTACTTCCTGCTTGATTGATCTTGATGATATGAGTATTACAAGAGTTTATCTACCACGAGATCGCAGAGGCTAAGCCCTAGAAGCTAGCCTATGATTATGATTGTTGTTGTCCTACGGACTAAACCCTCCGGTTTATATAGACACCGGAGGGGGCTAGGGTTACACAGAGTAGGTTACATGGGAGGAGATCTACATATCCGAATTGCCAAGCTTGCCTTCCACGCAAAGGAGAGTCCCACCCGGACAAGGGATGAAGTCTTCAATCTTGTATCTTCATAGTCCAACAGTCCGGCCAAAGTATATAGTCCGGCTGTCCGAGGACCCCCTAATCCAGGACTCCCTCAGTAGCCCCTGAACCAGGCTTCAAAGACGATAAGTCCGGCACGCAGATTTTCTTCGGCATTGCAAGGCGGGTTCCTCCTCCGAATACTCCATAGAAGATTTTGAACACAAGGATCGTGTCCGGCTCTGCAAAACAAATTCCACATACCACCGTAGAGAGTATAATATTCCACAAATCTAATCTGCTGACAACTTTCATAGCGTGACATCACGCCATGGCCCGGTTATTATTCGAACCATTTTTCTCAACCAGCTATCACACATATTGCGAGGCGGTTTTCCTGGCACGTCTTGTCGAAGCAGAGATCGTTTCCCCTTATCACGGGATTCTCATCAATACGGGTGTGGGTAACCCAACCGCGCCATCAATCACGGCGCTTGGGGAATAAGCGAGTTTACCAGGCAAGTGGGGAGGCGCACAGTTTCTACCGCCCTTATAAAGGGACAAGGACTCCTCTTTTTCACCCATGCCTTCTTCTTCCCGATCCATTCCCCTTTGCTCAAGCTCCAGCGCCCGAGCGTTCGTCTTCTCCGCCCACAAAGGCCTTCCGAAAATGTCCGGATCCGGAGCAGGAGGCAAGTGGATGGCCTCTACCGTCCGGGAGAAGGATATCAAAAAGCTTCGAGAGGCCGGGTACCTGGCCAAGAAAATCAGCCACCGTCTCCCGACGGCGGGACAGATCGTCCCTACTCCGGAACCCCACAAGAGGGTTGTATTCATCCCTCATTTTGTCCGCGGGCTAGGGTTTCCCCTCCACCCGTTCGTTCGGGGCATCATGTATTATTACGGGATCGATTTTCATGATCTATCCCCCAATTCCTTCCTCAACATCTCGACATTCATCGTCATGTGCGAGGCTTTTCTCCGCATCTCGCCACACTTCGGCTTATGGCTAAAGATCTTTAATGTGAAGCCCAAGGTAGTGAATGGCGAGCACGCCAAGTGCGGGGGTGCTATGGTGAGCAAGATGCCCAACATCACATGGCCAACAGGTACTTTTAATGATTCCGTCAAAGAGTGGCAATAGCATTGGTTTTACATCACTGAGCCGCGCGGCACGGAATGGCCGCTGCTCCCAAGTTTCGATCCGTAGCCCCTCTGCGGCTTGCGTCCTGGCCCAAGAAGGGCCTGAACTGGTCTTCATCCGACGAACTGTCGGTGCTCCAGACGCGCGTTAAAGACATGGAAGACAAGAACATCGAACTTGTCAATGTAGTCTAGGTGATGTTAGTTCGCCGAATCCTGCCTTGTCAACACCGTACTTGCAATCTATGGGAATTTGATCCGGCCAAGCACCAGACCCTGCGAGAGCTCTTTGGCTCCTCTCACAAAGACATCTGAAAGGTGCTTTTCAAGTCCGGCAAATCATGGCCGGACTCAGCCGAGGACCGTGGGTACCAACTGTCCCGCCCAGCAAGCTCGGTAAGTCATCATATGTTTTATCCGCATAACCCAAGGGAAATGCTTAATGAGTTTTACACAAATCACCTAGGGCTGGACGAAGAAGGCGGAGAGGATCCACTGTCCGGCCCCGCTGCCCGAAGAACCAGCCGGCCCACTTCTGACGAAGATGCTGGTCCCGGCGCCTTACAAGGCGCCGAAGAAGAAGGCCGAGAAGGAGGCCAAAAAGACCCGGGGCGGCCTTCGTTGCCGCGGCACTTCAGACACAATATCCGAAGGTTCCAATGCTCGTTCTGCCTCTGGAGAGGACGAGGAGGAGGAGGAAGATGAATCCCCAGCGGGGGGAAGAAAGAAGAGGACGGCCTCCATACACTTGGAGGCCGAGTTGCCTAAAATGGGAAAAACTCATCTTCCGGAGGAGTCCACTGCCGCCGCCGACAGCGGCCCGGAGTGGGATCCCAGGGCCCAGCCCCTAGTGAACTCGTGAGTATCCGAACACGATTATGCGTCCAGACTCATCATGGCATAATATTTTAACCTGAGCCATACTTTTTGTAATCCGGCGAGGTCCCGTACCGAACAATCCTCGTCAGAGGATTTGCTGATCTCGGATGCTATGGTGAGCGGGACGCCCCCGAAGGCCCCTTCCCCCAAATATGTGAATGACACCGAGGTTTCGTCCCAGAAGGACCCGAGCCAAGGAGGGGGGGAGATCGTGAAGGTGGTGCCTGGAGGTCAAACTTTAGGGGCCGGAGACATGGGGGAGAAGATTCCCATAGGAGTCGACGGCAGGGGCCATCTTGAATTCGGCCCCTGGCTGGATGCAATTCCGGAGACCAATACGGCTGGAGGGAGTGTGCGTGTTCCACCTGCAACCGCTGTCCAACCAGAGGTGTCGAATGCTTTGTTGGCGGCGCTGAAGAGCGCCTCCATCATCGATGAACACCATGCCCTTATGGGTGCGCTGATTGAGAAGATTCAATCTGCTGAGAGTGGGCTGAATGAAGCCTGTATGAGCCTTATAAGAGGCTTTGAGGTATGTTCTATGAGGTTTCGAAGAGTGTCATAGAATGGATAGTAGCCCCTGATACACTGTTCGGTGAAATAAAGAACCGGACAGAGGATCAAATTTATGTTCGCAGGAAGACTCTGTTCATGACATCTATCTCTCCTTTTTTATAAGCGGGCGTCTGTAGCGACTGCTACCTCTCATACTACGGAGGTCTCCGGACTGAATCAAAGTCTGGAGCGGGCCAAAGAAGAACTTGGCCAGTTGAAAAGGCAGTTAGTAGATAAACAAGGTATGCACAAGCCCTGTTCGCGTTCATTGCGAACGAATTTCTAGTATGATTAAATATGTTTCATGATTTGAGCTAGGGACAATGACCAAAGTCGAGGCTCTTAAGAAGGTTGTGGCCGAGGCCGAGAAAAAAGGCAGCCGTAGAGCAGGCTTGTCGCGAGAAGCACGAGGCCAGGGTTATTGAAGCTGAGTAGGAGCTTCAAGAGGTCGCGAAGAAATGCGAGAGCTTGGAGCAGAGTTTAACGGAGAAAGAATCCGAACTCACTGTGGCTCATCGGTCACAAGGCGATGCCCGGGGGGAAACCCAAAGCACCCTGCAGGAGATCCAAGAGGCGAGGAAGATCGCGGCGGGTAAGGATTTTTTCCATGTAAAGCATGTATTTGAGGAGAAAATCATGTTTCTAATTTTGAATTCAGATTTCTCCAGGGGTATTTGCGGAGCTACCCCGCAGCATATCGGATGCCGCTCAATTCTACCAAGCCTAAGAAAGGGAAACTGCGGATAAGCTCTTCTGGTCACAGTATCTGGCACAGAATTATCTAGTGCCTTTTGCCGATCAACTGAAACAACTGATCGAACTACATAGGGTGGCCGAACTAGCCATGAAGGATTTGATTCTCCGGCTATGGCCCGCCGAGCCGATTCCAAGCAGCTACTTCGGGCTCGTGAAGTGGCTTGTAACTGCCTGCCCTCGACTTGATGTCATCAAGCGGTCAGTCTGTATAGAGGGTGCGTGTATGGCCTTCACCTGTGCAAAGGTGCACTGGGGGAAGATGGATGCTGAAAAGCTGATGACCGAGGGACCGCCAGAGGGGAAGGAGCACCGCAAGCCCGAATTATAAAGTGTCCTGAAAGGAACCTGCCTTGCGGCGGAGCAATGCACCAAGGACGTTATATTTCCATGAATACAATCATGTTTTCCTTTGTAATGTTGAACAAGGTCATTTCTATTATTTATTGCCTGTTATATGAAAGTTTATCCTCCTGCGCCGCTTTATATATTAATCCCGAGAGTTGGCTACCGTCTTACGCCCCCATGTAGGAAGTACGGGGTGTTCGGGATAAATCTGATCACTCTTTATCCCAGCTTTTGGGTCCTTCAAGGAGGTGTTCAAAGACAACGAACTGTGCAATCGGACTATAGGGCTTTATCACTCTCACTTAGCCATAGGAGCTTTAGAAAAGGAAGGTAGGTGCAGCCCCGGTGTTCGGAAGACCGCACGAGGGCTCTGTAAGCACCGAGCGGAAGAAAACCGATCCATCGTGACGCTGCATTGGTTATGACATTATGCGTGAGAAATCCTTAAAGATTTAACAACATCTCAAACAGCTGACAAGCTCACGCCGTAGCATGACGATTCGGTTTTCGGCTTTCTCTCGAGGTGCTCGTCCGGAAGAACCGGGACACAATCGCAGTAGTTCTCCCTGTGCCGCCTTAGCCGATATAGCGGAATGTAAGGCAGCAAAACATGGGAGCTGGGCAAACCCAACATTTGACCCAAGACATGATTCGGAGCTGATGCATATACATAATGCTATAAGTCCGGGGTGACGAACTTCCATGAAGGTGTTCGGACTTTATTGTTGTATTATGGGTAAAACGAAGCCCCTGGCATATTTAAGGCATATCGCGGCGTACAGATGCCACTTGACAAAAGAATTTCAATAAAAAATAACAGCAGATAAGCGTCACATAAATCCACATGTTGTATTTGAATGGTACGTCGATGTGTATGAGTACAGGTAATGTGATAAAAAAGAGATATGACTGTGGAACCTGCTGAGACCAGGGGGAAGAAGTTGTGTGCCGATCCGGAGTATAGTCGGATGGTAATTGCGGGGAATATCTAAGGATTCCCTTGCGCGTTCGAGCTGCTTCCAAATTGCCAGTCCTGGTCGGTTTAACGGTGAACCTACAAAGGGAATGTAAGAAATGTTTGTGTGCCGGAGAGCGGTTGAGCCGCGGTATGCGGCTGATGACCCACAAGTATAGGGGATCTATCGTAGTCCTTTCAATAAGTAAGAGTGTTGAACCCAACGAGGAGCGTATGAAATGATAAGCGGTTTTCAAAGAAGGTATTCTAGGCAAGTACTGAAATAAGTGGTAACAGATAGTTTTGTGATAGGATAATTTGTAACGAGCAACAAGTAACAAAAGTAAAAAAAGTGCAGCAAGATGTCCCAATCCTTTTTGTAGCAAAGGACAAGCCTAGAAAAACTCCTATATAGAGAAAAGCGCTCCCGAGGACACATGGGAATTATCGTCAAGCTAGTTTTCATCACGTTCATATGGTTCGCGTTCGGTACTTTGATAATTTGATATGTGGGTGGACCGGTGCTTGGGTGCTGTACTTACTTGAACAAGCATCCCACTTATGATTAACCTCTATTGCAAGCATCCGTAACTACAACAAAATTATTAAGGTAAACCTAACCATAGCATGGAACATATGGGTCCAAATCAGCCCCTTATGAAGCAACGCATAAACTAGGGTTTAAGCTTCTGTCACTCTAGCAACCCATCATCTACTTATTACTTCCCAATGCCTTCCTCTAGGCCCAAATAATGGTGAAGTGTTATGTAGTCGATGTTCACATAACACCACTAGAGGCTAGACAACATACATCTCATCAAAATATCGAACGAATACCAAATTCACATGACTACTAATAGCAAGACTTCTCCCATGTCCTCAGGAACAAATGTAACTACTCACAAAGCATATTCATGTTCATAATCAGAGGGGTATTAATACACATATACGATCTGAACATATGATCTTCCACCAAATAAACGAACTAGCATCAACTACAAGGAGTAATCAACACTACTAGCAACCTACTAGTACCAATCCCGGACTTGGAGACAAGAATTGCATACAAGAGATGAACTAGGGTTTTGAGAGGAGATGGTGCTGGTGAAGATGTTGATGGACATTTCCATCTCCCGATGAGAGGAGCGTTGGTGATGACGACGGCGATGATTTCCCCCTCCCGAAGGGAAGTGTCCCCGGCAGAAAAGCTCTGCCGGAGCCCTAGATTGGTTCCGCCAAGGTTCCACCTCGTGGCGGCGGAGTCTCGTCCCGAAAGCTTGTTCTGATTTTTCCCTTGACGAACGACTTCATATAGCAGAAGATGGCCACCGGAGAGCCAATAGGGGGCCCACGAGGCAGGGGGCGCGCCCTGGGGGGTAGGGAGCGCCCTCCACCCTCGTGGCCAGGTGGGGCCCCCTATGACGTACTTCTTCCGCTCAATATTTTTTATTATTTCCAAAAATAACTTTCATGGAGTTTCAGGACTTTTGGAGTTGTGCAGAATAGGTCTCTAATACTTGCTCCTTTTCCAAATTTCGTAATTCCAAATTACCAAGCATTCTCCCTCCTTATGTAAACATTGTAAAATAAGAGAGAATAGGCATAAGTATTGTGACATAATGCATAATAACAGCCCATAACGCAATAAATATCGATATAAAAGCATGATGCAAAATGGACGTATCAACTCCCCCAAGCTTAGACCTCGCTTGTCCTCAAGCGGAAGCCGATAACGATAAATATGTCCACGTGTTTAGAGGTAGAGGTGTCGATAAAATAAAATACGGACATGAGGGCATCATGATTATTCTCATAACAGCAACATATATGGATATTGTCATATGATTTCTTATGCTTAAGTAATAATCTATTCACAATACAAAAGTATGAATCAGAAACTTTATTGAGAACTAACAAACTATAATCTCAGTCATTGAGGCAATTGCAATTTATCATAACATCAGAAAGAGTCTATGTCAGAGCTTTCTAGCAAGTCCACATACTCAACTATCATTTGGTCTTTCATAATTGCTAACACTCACGCAATACTTGTGGTTATAGAGTTTTAATCGGACACAGAGAAAGATAGGGGCTTATAGTTTCGCCTCCCAACCTTTTACCTCAAGGGTAATGTCAACAATAATAGTTCGTGCTAACCCATATCCAATTAGATATATCTATCAGGATCTTTCCAACACCCTGTGCTTGCCAAAGGATAAAATAAAAAGGAAAGGTGAAGATCACCATGACTCTTGCATAAGGTAGAAGATAATAATAAAAGATAGGCCCTTCGCAGAGGGAAGCAGAGGTTGCCATGCGCTTTCAGGGTTGGATGCACAAAATCTTAGTGCGAAAGACCGTCACTTTATATTGCCCCTTGTGATATGAACCTTTATTATGCAGTCCGTCGCTTTTATTTCTTACACATCACAAGATCGTATAAAGCTTATTTCCTCCACACCAATCAATCATACATATTTAGAGAGCAATTTTTATTGCTTGCACCGATGACAACTTACTTGAAGGATCTTACTCAATCCATAGGTAGATATGGTGGACTCTCATGGCAAAACTGGTTTAAGGGTTTTTGGAAGCACCAGTAGTATCTCTACTTGGTGCTAAGAATTTGGCTAGCATGAGTGGGAAAGGCAAGCTCAACGTGTTGGATGATCCATGACAATATACTTTATCTCAGATATAAGAAAACATAACCCATTATGTTGTCTTCCTTGTCCAACATCAACTCTTTAGCATGTCATATTTAATGAGTGCTCCCAATTATGAAAGATGTCAATGATAGTATATTTATATGTGAGACCTCTCTTTCTTTATTACTTCCTATTAATTACAACGATGACCAAGGCTATGTTTGCCAACTCCCAACAACTTTTAATCATCATACTCTTTATATGTGAAGTCATTACTCTCGATAAGATCAATATGACATTTTTATTTCTTTTCATTCTTTTCTCTTTTCTTTTATTCACTCAAGATCATATCAAGCTAATCAAGCCCTTGACTCAACACTAATCTTTATTATATAGCTCACTGACTCGATTACATAGAGAGATCATAAAGGAAAACTCAAAACTCGATCATGCCAGAAACTTTATTCTACTAGATCAAGATACTACTAATAGGATCGAACTAAGAAAAACGGTAAAGATAGGAGATGTGATGGTGATATGATACCGGGGCATCTCCCCCGAGCTTGGCAGTTGCCAAGGGGAGTGCCCATACCCATGTGATTATATCTCCTTTGCTGGTGAAGAAGGTGGAGGTGGTTTGGTTGATGGTGTAGGATTCTTCCTTAATTTGCGCTTGAGGACAGAATTTTGATCCCTCAAGTCGCCAATCTCCTGCTCCAGGATTAATATCTTTTTGCATAGTTCCTGCTTGTTTTCCTGCAAGAGACGAAAAGGGATAAACTCAATCTTATGTTTATTTGCTCTATCAGGGAGGCTTGACTTTTTGAACTCCACGTGCATGTCCCCAAGTTGAGGTAATGGGGCTTCATCATCATCCGAGCTCGTCTCTTCCTTCCTCTTGGGTTCATAGTCCTCTTCTTCCTCCATAGTCCAACCACAATGTTCCACATCTCCATAGACCTTACTATCTGCAAGGTAATCATCCACATAGCTTTCTCCTTCCGAATCCTGGGACGACATGTTGCTCTAATCTGCAGCAGGACAGCTCGAAACAAGAATAGAGGATAATTGTGTAATACGGGAGTCAAAACCTTCGGGAGATTATATAATGAATTTTTACCAACCAAAATATGTAACGTGCAAGAAAACAAAGTCCGGAGAGCACACGAGGTGCCCACGAGGTAGGGGGCGCGCCCAGGGGGGTAGGGCGCGCCCTCCACCCTCGTGGAGGCCTCGTGTCCTTCCCGGACTGCTTATTATTTTTCTATTTTCCTAAATATTCCAAAACGGAAGAAATATTTCCTTAAAAACTGTTTTGGAGTCGGTTTACTTACCGTACCACATACCTATTCCTTTTCAGAATCTGAAACGTTCCGGAAAGTGTCCCTTATGTATTCCTCTGGGGTTACGGTTTCAATAACATTGGTTTCAACATTTATAGGATTACCTGAGATATAATGTTTAATTCTTTGACAGTTCACCACCTTCGGATTTGTGCCTTCGAAGTTGTAGATTTGTATGGCACCGGAACGATAGACCTCCTCGATAACGTAAGGGCCTTCCCATTTAGAGAGAAGTTTTCCTGCAAAAAATCTTAAACGGGAGTTGTATAGCAATACATAATCACCTACATTAAACTCACGCTTTTGTATCCTTTTGTCATGCCATCTTTTAACTTTTTCTTTAAACAACTTGGCATTTTCATAAGCTTGGGTTCTCCATTCATCAAGTGAGCTAATATCAAATAACCTCTTCTCACCGGCAAGTTTGAAATCATAATTGGGCTCTTTAATATCCCAATATGCCTTATGTTCTAGTTCGAGAGGTAAGTGACATGCTGAAACATCTCCAACGTACCTATAATTTTTTATTGCTCCATGCTACTTTATCTACTGTTTTGGACTATATTGGGCTTTATTTTCCACTTTTATATTATTTTTGGGACTAACCTATAAACCGGAGGCCCAACCCATAATTGATGTTTTTTTTGCCTATTTCAGTGTTTCGAAGAAATAGAATATCAAACGGAGTCCAAACGGAATGAAACCTTCGGAAACGTGATTTTCTCACCGAACGTGATCCAGGAGACTTGGACCCTACGCCAAGGAAGAACAGAGGCGGTCACGAGGGTGGGGGCGCCTCTAGGGCACGCCCCGCCTCGTGGCCCCCTGTTGCTCCACCGACGCATTCCTTCCTCCTATATATACCTCACGCACTTCCCAAACAATCGTAACAGGAGCCAAAACCTAATTCCACCGCCAAGAACTTCCTGTATCCATGAGATCCCATCTTGGGGCCTATTCGCATTCAGCCCGGAGGGGGCATCCACCATGGAGGGCTTCTACATCAACACCATAGCCTCTCCGATGAAGTGTGAGTAGTTTACTTCAGACCTTCGGGTCCATAGCTAGTAGCTAGATGGCTTCTTCTCTCTTTTGGATCTCAATACAAAGTTCTCCCCTCTCTCGTGGAGATCTATTCGATGTAATCTTCTTTTATGCGGTGTGTTTGTTGAGACCGATGAATTGTGGGTTTATGATCCAGCTTATCTATGAATAATATTTGAATCTTCTGAATTCTTTTATGTATGATTGAGTTATCTTTGCAAGTCTCTTGAATTAGCTGTTTGGTTTGGCCAACTAGATTGGTAGTTCTTGCAATGGGAGAAGTGCATAGCTTTGGGTTCAATCTTATGTGTCCTTACCAAAGGACAAAAAGGGTTGCAAGGCACGTATTGTATTGTTGCCATCGAGGATAACAAGATGGGGTATTTATCATATTGCATGAATTTATTCCTCTACATCATGTCATCTTGCTTAAGGCGTTACTCTGCTTTTTAACTTAATACTCTAGATGCATCTGGATAGCGGTCGATGAGTGGAGTAATAGTAGTAGATGCGTAATCGTTTCGGTCTACTTGTCTCGGACGTGATGCCTATATACATGATCATACCTAGATATACTCATAACTATGCTCAATTCATCAATTGCTCAACAGTAATTTGTTCACCCACCATAGAATATTTATGCTCTTGAGAGAAGCCACTAGTGAAACCTATGGCCCCCGGGTCTATTCTCATCATATCAATCTCCATCGCTTTAATACTTTCTTTGTTCTTACTTTGCCTTTTACTTTTCACTTTGCATCTATATACCAAAAATACCAAAAATATTATCTATCAGATCTCACTCTCGTAAGTGACCGTGAAGGGATTGACAACCCCTAATCCCGTTGGTTGCGAGTAGCTATTGTTTTGTGCAGGTACGAGGGACTTGTGCGTGGCCTCCTACTGGATTGATACCTTGGTTCTCAAAAACTGAGGGAAATACTTACGCTACTTTACCGCATCACCCTTTCCTCTTCAAGGGAAAACCAACGCAGTGCTCAAGAGGTAGCAAGAAGGATTTCTGGCGTCGTTGCCGAGGAGTCTATGCAAAAGTCAACATACCAAGTACCCATCACAATCCCTATCTCTCGCATTACATTATTTGCCATTTGCCTCTCGTTTTCCTCTCCCCCACTTCACCCTTGCTGTTTTATTCGCCCTCTCTTTCCCAATCTCCTCCTCTTTTCCCGTTGCCTTTTCCTCGTCCGCTTGTTTGCTCGTGTGTTAGTTTGCTTGCTCATCGTCATGACTAGTCCTATATCTTCTCCGTTATCTCCCGAGAATGAAGTTCTAAATTTTAAGCAAAGGGAGGGAGAAAATCTAAAAGATGCTTGGTATAGAATTTGCAATGCTCAAAACAGATCTACCAGGAAGCAATCTACTTCTGTTCTTCTTCATAAATTTTACGTAGGTGCTAATCCTTGGTATAGACATATCCTTGATACCATTACCGGAGGGGATTTCTTGGGTAGCCATACTTTTTATTCTTATAATGCTTTAATAGATTTATTTGGCTCACCACCTCTTTTGGTTAATGGAACTATGTTAACTTTGGAGCATGTTATGCAAAGGCTTGAAATTATTGAGAATAAAGTTGCTACCATTGAATCAATTGAAAATCTTGATAAAAGATCCACAATCAAATTACCCAATATGGATCTAAGGTAGGAATGACTTTGAAAAATATTAAAGAAAAGGAACCCATAGTTAATGAGAAAATGAATTTAGATTCCTCTAGAATCGATAAACTTGAGGGTATCATTACCAACTTGGGAACCGCTTTTTCTTCCGTAAAAAACACTCCAAGTTTGTCTACTAAAAATACTAACCTTATTTATGTTCCTAAGAATAAGGGTGAATCATCTAGTAAGGAAATCATGGATCTTAAATCTATAAGTGTTCATCCCAATCTTTTGCCATCATTAAGGAACCATTTGCTATGAATGAATTTTTCGATCTTTTGCCTAAAAATTTGATAATTACTAGAAATAAAGAAAATTCTAAAGAAGGTAGATGCCTCATTGAAGAATTGCCTACCAAAGATGGCAATACCTAGATCTATCCTCGCTTTTATGCCTAGCTAGGGCGTTAAGCGATAGCGCTTGTTGGGAGGCAACCCAATTTTATTTTAGTTTTTTTGTTTTTGCTTCTGTTTAGGAATGAATAATCCATCTAGCCTCTGTTTAGATGTGGTTTTATGTTTTAATTAGTGTTTGTGCCAAGCTAGACCTATTGGATCTTCTTGGATGATAGTTATTTGACCTTGCTGTAATTTCCAGAAACTTTGTGCTCAGTGCCCGAATTATTAAAAATCACCAGAACATGATAAAATACTGATTCCAATTGCTGCTGATCAATAAACAAATTTTCCAGGTCGTCTAATTCTGGTAGAATGTTTTGAGTTCCAGAAGTTTGCGTTAGTTACAGATTACTACAGACTGTTCTGTTTTTGACAGATTCTGTTTATCGTGTGTTGTTTGCTTATTTTGATGAATCTATGGCTAGTAAAATAGTTTATGATCCATAGAGAAGTTGGAATAGAGTAGGTTTAACGCCAATATAAATAAAGAATGAGTTCATTACAGTACCTTAAAGTAGTCTTTTGTTTTCTTTCTCTAACGGAGCTCACGAGATTTCTATTGAGTTTTGTGTTGTGAAGTTTTCAAGTTTTGGGTGAATCCTTTTGATGGATTATGGAACAAGGAGTGGCAAGAACCTAAGCTTGGGGATGCCCATGGCACCCCCAAGATAATCCAAGGACATCAAAAAGTCGAAGCTTGGGGATGCCCCGGAAGGCATCCCCTCTTTCGTCCACTTCCATCGGTAATTTACTTGGAGCTATATTTTTATTCACCACATGATAAGTGTTTTGCTAGGAGCGTCTTGTATTATTTGCGTCTTTGCTTGTTAGTTTACCACAGTCATCCTTGCTGTACACACCTTTTGAGAGAGCCATACATGAATTGGAATTTGATAGAATACTCTATGTGCTTCACTTATATCTTTTGAGCTTGATAGTTTTGCTCATAGTGCTTCACTTATATCTTTTGAGCGTGATAATTTTTGCTCCAGTGCTTCACTTAGATCTTTTAGAGCACGGTGGTGGATTTGTTTTAAATAAACTTGATCTCTCATGCTTCACTTAGATTATTTTGAGAGTCGTTAATAGCATGGTAATTTGCTTAATGTTAATATACTTGGTATTCAAGATATGTGAAACTTTCTTTTGAGTGCGTTGAATACTAAGATAAGTTTGATGCTTGATAATTGTTTTGAGATATGAAGATGGTGATATTAGAGTTATGCTAGTTGAGTGGTTGTGAATTTAAAAAATACTTGTGTTGAAGTTTGTGATTCCCGTAGCATGCATGTATGGTGAACCGTTATGTGATGAACTCGGGGCATGATTTATTTATTGATTGTCTTCCTTATGAGTGGCGGTCGGGGACGAGCGATGGTCTTTTCCTACCAATCTATCCCCCTAGGAGCATGCGCGTAATACTTTGCTTTGATAACTTCTAGATTTTTGCAATAAGTATATGAGTTCTTTATGACTAATGTTGAGTCCATGGATTATACACACTTTTTCCCATCCTTCCACCGTTGCTAGCCTCTCTAATACCGGGCACCTTTTGCCGGTATCATACACACACCATATACCTTCCTCAAAACAGCCACCATACCTACCTATCATGGCATTTCCATAGTCATTCCGAGATATATTGCCATGCAACTTTCCACCGTTCCGTTTATTATGACACGCTCCATCATTGTCATATTGCTAGCATGATCATGTAGTTGACATCGTAGTTGTGGCAAAGCCACCGTTCATAATTCTTTCATACATGTCACTAATGAATCATTGCATATCCCGGTACACCGCCGGAGGCATTCATATAGAGTCATATTTTGTTCTACGTATCGAGTTGTAATTGTTGAGTTGTAAGAAAAATAAAAGTGTGATGATCATCATTATTAGAGCATTGTCCCAAGTGAGGAAAGGATGATGGAGACTACGATTCCCCCACAAGTCGGGATGAGACTCTGGACAAAAAAAAGAGGCCATAAAAAAAAGAGAAAAGGCCCAAATAAAAAAAATGAGAGAAAATGAGAGAAGGGACATTGTTACTATCCTTTTACCACACCTGTGCTTCAAAGTAGCACCATGATCTTCATGATAGAGAGTCTCTCATTTTGTCACTTTCATATACTAGTGGGAATTTTTCATTATAGAACTTGGCTTGTATATTCTAATGATGGGCTTCCTCAAATGCCCTAGGTCTTCGTGAGCAAGCGAGTTGGATGCACACCCACTTAGTTTATTTTGTTGAGCTTTCATATACTTATAGCTCTAGTGCATCCGTTTTATGGCAATCCCTACTCAATGACATTGATATATATTGATGGGCATCTCCATAGCCCGTTGATACGCCTAGTTGATGTGAGACTATCTTGCCTCTTTTTGCCTTCTCCACAACCACCTATGGCATTCGGAAACTATTGATGGAGATGCCCATCAATAGATATCAATGTGAGTGAGTAGGGATTGCCATGCAACGGATGCACTGGAGCTATAAGTATATGAAAGCTCAACAAAAGAAACTAAGTGGGTGTGCATCCAACTCGCTTGCTCACGAAGACCTAGGGCATTTGAGGAAGCCCATCATTGGAATATGCAAGCCAAGTTCTATAATGAAAAATTCCCACAAGTATATGAAAGTGACAAAATGAGAGACTCTCTATCATGAACATCATGGTGCTACTTTGAAGCACAAGTGTGGTAAAAGGATAGTAACATTGTCCCTTCTCTCTTTTTCTCTCATTTTTTTATTGGGCCTTTTCTATTTTTTTATGGCCTCTTTTTTTCATCCGGAGTCTCATCCCGACTTGCAGGGGAATCATAGTCTCCATCATCCTTTCCTCACTTGGGACAATGCTCTAATAATGATGATCATCACACTTTTATTTTTCTTACAACTCAACAATTACAACTCGATACCTAGAACAAAATATGACTCTATATGAATGCCTCCGGCGGTGTACCGGGATATGCAATGATTCATGAGTGACATGTATGAAAGAATTATGAACGGTGGCTTTGCCACAAATACGATGTCAACTACATGATCATTCTAGCAATATGACAATTATGGATCGTATCATAATAAACTGAACGGTGGAAAGTTGCATGGAAATATATCTCTTATTGGCTATGGAAATGCAATGATAGTTAGGTATGGTGGCTGTTTTTAGGAAGGTATATGTTGGGTTTATTATACCGCTAAAGGTGCGCGGTATTAGAGAGGCTAGCAACGGTGGAAGGATGGGAAAAGTGCGATAATCCATGGACTCAACATTAGTCATAAAGAACTCATATACTTATTGTAAAAATCTAGAAGTTATCAAAGCAAAGTATTACGCCGCATGCTCTAGGGGGATATATTGGTAGAAAGACCATCGCCGTCCCCGACCGCCACTCATAAGGAAGACAATCAATAAATAAATCATGCTCCGAAGTTCATCACATAACGGTTCACCATACGTGCATGCTACGGGAATCACAAACTTCAACACAAGTATTTTTTAAATTCACAACTACTCAACTAGCATAACTCTAATATCACCATCTTCATATCTCAAAACAATTATCAAGCATTAAACTTATCTTAGTATTCAACGCACTCAAAAGAAAGTTTCACATATCTTGAATACCAAGTATATTAACATTAAGCAAATTACCATGCTATTAACGACTCTCAAAAGAATCTAAGTGAAGCATGAGAGATCAAGTTTATTTAAAACAAATCCACCACCGTGTTTCTAAAAGATCTAAGTGAAGCACTAGAGCAAAAATTATCACACTCAAAAGATATAAGTGAAGCACTATGAGCAAAACTATCAAGCTCAAAAGATATAAGTGAAGCACATAGAGTATTCTATCAAATTCCAATTCATGTATGGCTCTCTCAAAAGGTGTGTACAGCAAGGATGACTGTGGTAAACTAACAAGAAAATACGCAAATAATACAAGACGCTCCAAGCAAAACACTTATCATGTGGTGAATAAAAATATAGCTCCAAGTAAATTACCGATGGAAGTGGATTTAAAGAGGGACGCCTTCCGGGCATCCCCAAGCTTTGACTTTTGGTGTCCTTGATTGTCTTGGGGGTGCCATGGGCATCCCCAAGCTTAGGCTCTTGCCACTCCTTGTTCCATAATCCATCAAAAGAATTCACCCAAAACTTGAAAACTTCACAACACAAAACTCAGTAGAAATCTCATGAGCTCAGTTAGAGAAAGAAAACAAAAGACTACTTTAAGGTACTGTAATGCACTAATTCTTTATTTATATTGGTGTAAAACCTACTGTATTCCAACTTCTCTATGGGTCATAAACTATTTTACTAGCCATAGATTCATCAAAATAAGCAAACAACACACGCAAAACAGAATCTGTCAAAAACAAAACAGTCTGTAGTAATCTGTAACTAACGCGAACTTCTGGAAATCAAAAAATTCTACCAAAATTAGACGACCTGGAAAATTTGTTTATTGATCAGCAGCAATTGGAATAAGTATTTTATCACGTTCTGGTGATTTTTAACAATTCGGGCACTGAGCGCAAAGTTTCTGGAAATTACAGCAAGATCAAATAACTATCATCCAAGAAGATCCAATAGGTTTAACTTGGCACAAACACTAATTAAAAGATAAAACCACATCTAAACAGAGGCTAGATGAATTATTTATTCCTAAACAGAGGCAAAAACAAAAAAACAAAAAATAAAATTGGGTTGCCTCCCAACAAGCGCTTTTCTTTAAGGCCTTTTAGCTAGGCATTGATAATTTGAATGATGCTCACAAGAAAGACAAGAACTGAAGCACAAAGAGAGCATCATAAAACACGTGATAAACACATCTAAGTCTAACATACTTCCTACGCATAGGAATCGTATAGGCAAACAAATTATCAAGGCAAGCAAAAACTAGCATATGCAAGGAGGCGGAAAGAAACAATAGCAATCTCAACATAACGAGAGGTAATTTATTATCATGAAAATTTCTACGACCATATTTTCCTCTCTCATAATAATTACATGTGGGATCATAAGAAAATTCAACAAAATATCTATCACATAAAATATTTTCAACACGATCCACATGCATGCAAAGTTGACACTCTTCCAAAATAGTGGGATTAACATTAACTAAAGTCATGACCTCTCCAAACCCACTTTTATCAAAAATTTCATAAGATTGAATATTCTCCAAATATGTGGGATCTAAAGTTGACACTCTTCCAAACCCACTTTCAATATTATTGCAAATAATATTATCAATCTCATATTCATCATGGGGATTAAATAAATTTTCAAGATCATAATAAGAATCACCCCAATGATGATCATTGCAACAAGAAGTAGACATAGCAAAACTAGCATCCCCAAGCTTAGGGTTTTGCATATTATTAGCACAATTGACATCAATAGAATTTATAGTAAAATCGTTGCAATCATGCATTTTATTCAAATATCTATCGTGAATCGCTTCATAAAGTACTTCATCATAATTTTTAGTTTCACGAATTTCAGGAAAAACCTCATAAAGATAATCTAGTGCACTCAGTTCACTAGCAATAGGTTCATCATAATTGGATCTCTTAAAGAGATTAGCAAGTGGATGAGGATCCATAAACTTTTAGCAAGCGAAGATGCAAGCAAAAAGAAGGCACATGGTAACACAAGATTGAACAGAGGAAGGGCGAATAAAAAGGCAAGGGTGAAGTGGGGGAGAGGAAAATGAGAGGCAAATGGCAAATAATGTAATGCGGGAGATAGGGGTTCTGATGGGTACTTGGTATGTTGACTTTTGCGTAGACTCCCTAAGCAACGGCGCCGTAAATCCTTCTTGCTACCTCTTGAGCTTATGCGTTGGTTTTCCCCAAGAGGAGAGGATGATGCAGAAAAGTAGCGTAAGTATTTCCCTCAGTTTTTGAGAACCAAGGTATCAATCGAGTAGGAGGCCATGCACAAGTCCCTCGTACCTGCACAAAACTATAGGTACTCGCAACCAACGCGGTTAGGGGTTGTCAATCCCTTCACGGTCACTTACGAGTGTGAGATCTGATAGAGATAATATTTTTGGTATTTTTGGTATAAAGATGCAAAGTGAAAAGAAAAAGGCAAAGTAAAAACAAAGCAAGTATAAAAGTGATGGAGATTGATATGATGAGAATAGACCCGGGGGCCATAGGTTTCACTAGTGGCTTCTCTCAAGAGCATAGATATTCTACTGTGGGTGAACAAATTACTGTTGAGCAATTGATGTAATTGAGCATAGTTATGAGTATATCTAGGTATGATCATGTATATAGGCATCACGTCCGAGACAAGTAGACCGAAATGATTACGCATCTACTACTATTACTCCACTCATCGACCGCTATCCAAAGCATGCATCTAGAGTATTAAGTTAAAAACAGAGTAACGCCTTAAGCAAGATGACATGATGTAGAGGAATAAATCCATGCAATATGATAAATACCCCATCTTGTTATCCTCGATGGCAACAATACAATACGTGCCTTTGCAACCCTTTCTCACATCGGGTAAGGACACCGCAAGATTGAACCCAAAGCTATGCACTTCTCCCATTGCAAGAACTACCAATCTAGTTGGCCAAACCAAACGGATAATTCAAGAGACTTGCAAAGATAACTCAATCATACATAAAAGAATTCAGAGAAGATTCAAATATTATTCATAGATAAGCTGGATCATAAACCCACAATTCATCGGTCTCAACAAACACACCGCAAAAAGAAGGTTACATCGAATAGATCTCCACGAGAGAGGGGGAGAAATTGTATTGAGATCCGTAAAAGAGAGAAGAAGCCATCTAGCTACTAGCTATGGACCAAGGTCTGAAGTAAACTACTCACACTTCATCGGAGAGGCTATGGTGTTGATGTAGAAGCCCTCCATGGTGGATGCCCTTCCCATGGAGCTCGCATAGGCCCCAAGATGGGATCTCGTGGATACAGGAAGTTGCGGCGTGGAATTAGGTTTTTCCTGCTCGATCGCTTGGGGGTACGTAGGTATATATAAGAGGAAGGAGTACGCCGGTGGAGCAACAGGGGCCCACGAGGCGGGCGCGCTTTAGGGGGTGCGCCCACCTCGTGACCGCCTCCGTTGTTCCTTGGCGTGGGGTCCAAGTCTCGGATCACGCTCGGTGAGAAAATCACGCTTCAAGGTTTCATTCCGCTTTGGACTCGCTTGATATTCTGCTTCTTCAAACACTCAAAAGGCAAAAAACCCAGCAATTCGGGTTGGGCCTCCGGTTAATAGGTTAGTCCCAAAAGTAATATAAAAGTGGAAAATAAAGCCCATTATAGTCCAAAACAATAGATAAAGTAGCATGGAGCAATAAAAAATTATAGATACGTTGGAGACGTATCAATGACCCACAAGTATAGGGGATCTATAGTAGTCCTTTCGATAAGTAAGAGTGTCGAACCCAACGAGGAGCAGAAGGAAATGATAAGCAGTTTTCAGCAAGGTATTCTCTGCAAGTACTGAAATATGTGGTAACAGATAGTTTTGTGATTGAATAATTTGTAACGAGCAACAAGTAACAAAAGTAAATAAAGTGCAGCAAGATGGCCCAATCCTTTTTGTAGCAAAGGACAAGCCTGTACAAACTCTTATATAGAGAAAAGCGCTCCCGAGGACACATGGGAATTATCGTCAAGCTAGTTTTCATCACGTTCATATGATTCGCTGCTCGTACTTTGACAATTTGATATGTGGGTGGACCGGTGCTTGGGTGCTGTCCTTACCTGAACAAGCATCCCACTTATGGTTAACCTCTATTGCAAGCATCCGCAACTACAACAAAAGTATTAAGGTAAACCTAACCATAGCATGAAACATATGGGTCCAAATCAGCCCTTACGAAGCAACGCATAAACTAGGGTTTAAGCTTCACACTCTAGCAACCCATCATCTACTTATTACTTCCCAATGCCTTCCTCTAGGCCCAAATAATGGTGAAGTGTTATGTATTCGATGTTCCTGTAACACCACTAGAGGCTAGACAACATACATCTCATCAAAATATCGAATCTAATACCAAATTCACATGACTACTAATAGCAAGACTTCTCCCATGTCCTCGTGAACAAACGTAACTACTCACAAAGCATATTCATGTTCATAATCGAGGGGTATTAATATGCATATAGGATCTGAACATATGATCTTCCACCAAATAAACCAACTAGCATCAACTACAAGGAGTAATCAACACTACTAGCAACCTACTAGTACCAATCTCGGACTTGGAGACAAGAATTGGATACAAGAGATGAACTAGGGTTTTGAGAGGAGATGGTGCCGGTGAAGATGTTGATGGAGACCGCCTCTCCGGATGAGAGGAGTGTTGGTGATGACGATGGTGATGATTTCCCCCTCCCGGAGGGAAGTGTCCCCGGCAGAACAGCTCTGCCGGAGCCCTAGATTGGTTCCGCCAAGGTTCCGCCTCGTGGCGGCGGAGTCTCGTCCCGAAAGCTTGCTTCTGATTTTTCCCTTGACGAAAGACTTCATATAGAATAAGATGGTCACCGGAGAGCCAACAGGGGGCCCACGAGGCAGGGGGTGCACCCTGGGGGGTAGGGCGTGCCCTCCACCCTCGTGGCCAGGTGGGGCCCCCTCTGACGTACTTCTTCAGCTCAAAATTTTTATTATTTCCAAAATAACTTTCGTGGAGTTTCAGGACTTTTGAGTTGTGCGTAATAGGGTCTAATATTTGCTCCTTTTCCAAATTGTAATTCCATGCCGCATTCTCCCTCCTTATGTAACCCTTGTAAAATAAGAGAGAATAGGCATAAGTATTGTGACATAGTGCATAATAACAGCCCATAATGCAATAAATATTGATATAAAAGCATGATGCGAAATGGACGTATCAGCGGCCTGTCCTGGACTTCGCCGGAGTGTTTAATTGAGCTCTGGACGAGCCAGGCTATCCTGCCGCGAAGTAGTTCGAAGTCCTTTGGCGGTGTCCGGGAGCCTGCCGTCGACTCGAGGTTCGATTGGGAGGTGCCACTCATTACTTCTGCTGTTAAAGCAGCGGTATACTCCTTGGTGCCGAGGGACAGTTCGGCCTTGCCATTAACCGTGATGACGCCGCGCGGACCGGGCATCTTGAGCTTACGGTAGGCGTAATGTGGCACCGTGTTGAATCGAGCGAACGCGGTTCGTCCGAGCAGTGCTTGATAATCACTGTGGAAGGGGACGATGTCGAAGATTAACTCTTCGGCACGATAATTGTATGGTGATCCGAAGACTACCTCAAGGGCGACGGAGCCTGTACAGCTGGCCTCCACACCTGGTATAATACCTTTGAAGGTGGCTTTAGTGGGCTTGATCACCGAATGATCGATGCCCATCTTGCGCGCTGTGTCCTGGTAAAGCTGGTTTAGACTGTTGCCTCCGTCCATAAGGACTCGTGTGAGGTGGAACCCGTCAATTATTGGGTCGAGGACTAGTGCGGCTGGATTGCCTCGATCGGTGTTAACCGGACGATCCGCGGCGGTTGAAGGTGATCGCCCTAGTTTATATTGTGGGACGACCGGTTCCGTTAAGTCGACATCCCTAGGGGTGTGAATCCGTCCGGGTTGGGAGTGTGGGTCCTGCTTACCACGCTCACCATTTGGATTTGTGGGGAAATTTCTTTTGCCCTCCTCAGATTCGGTGATTTGGGCTCCTCGCCGCCATCATCGCTTTGAGACCCCTTATCTTTGTTTTTGGCACCGACCGCCGCTTGTTTGAAGACCCAGATTCTCTATTGGTATGATTGGATGGTGTTCTGGGTGCCATGAATTTGGCATGGGCGGTCGAGTATGCGGTCCAGACTGGACGGACCCGAATTGTCATTTTTGAGTGGCCCATTCCGCTGACCGGACTTAGAGCCACTAAATCTGGCATTGACTGCCGTATCTTCAGCGTTTTCACCATTTTTGCGGCGCTTGTGTTTGTTGCGTTGGTGTTTGCCGTTGCTATCTCTAGCCTCTGATGTGCCAGGGTTGCTTGCTGTGTTGTTGCTACGGGCCAACCAGCTATCTTCGCCTGCGCAAAAGCGGGTCATGAGTGTCGTGAGGGCTGCCATGGATTTTGGCTTCTCTTGGTCGAGATGTCGGGCGAGCCACTCGTCATGGATGTTATGTTTAAAGGCCGCTAGCGCTTCGGCATCCGGACAGTCGACAATTTGGTTCTTTTTAGTTATGAACCGAGTCCAGAATTTCCTGGCTGACTCTCCGGACTGTTGTGTTATGTGACTTAAATCGTCAGCATCCGGTGGTCGCACATAAGTGCCCTGGAAGTTGTCCAGGAATGCATCTGACAGGTTCTCCCAACTACCGATGGAGTTTGTCGGCAAGCTATTCAGCCAATGCCGAGCCGGCCCTTTGATTTTTAGCAGGAGATACTTGATGGCGTGTAGATCATCCATGAGGGCCATGTGAATGTGGAGGAAGAAATCCTCTATCCATACCGCGGGGTCTGTAGTGCCATCATATGATTCAATGTTCACGGGTTTAAACCCTTCTGGGAATTCATGATCCATTATTTCATCAGTGAAGCATAGGGGGTGTGCGGTGCCTCTGTGCCGGGCTATATCACGACGTAGTTCATACGAGTCTTGTCTGCTGTATTCGGGCCGGCCGGATTTGCTTTGAGTATATCCGGCATGACGGTCGTCGTCACGCGTTGAGGCGCGCCCCCGTGATCCATAGACCGATCTTTTATGTCCTAATTTTTTTTCCAATATGTCTCGCAGGTCCTGCGTGTTTCCCCGGGCCTTGGTGTTTTTGTTTGGCTGGCGACGGGGTGAGGGCTGGAATTCGGGCTGATATGCCGCTTTGTCTTGGCCACGGGGCGGCTGGTCAGCCGCATCATACGCTGGTAGTGTAGGCTTTAATGCTTCCTCTTCGAGTTGGGGTAGCAACTTGCACTTTGGGAAACTTTTGGTTGGGCTGCTCGAGTTCAGATTCCTCGGCCGCCAGACCTCGGTCCATCTATCCGCTTAGCAGATCTTGATCATCCCGAAGTTGTTGTTGCCTTTTCTTCGTGCTTTTGTCTGTGGCTATAAGTCAACACTTGAAGCGCCTCGCCGACGGGATCCTCAGCACGATAAATTCTTCGCCGCCAAGGCTCGCCTGCCTTCGTGAGAGGGACATGTAAGTGTCATCTTACGATTCTCCGCTTGTTGCCTCGCTTCTTAGGGCTAGCTTGCCCATCCTCCCGCTCAAGCCCGGCCGAGGGGATTGTCTTTGTCTTTGGCACTATCTGCAGTGTTATTGTCTCTTGTGCCGGTATCGCTGCTTTTGCTATGGCGGGGCTTAGAGCGGCGCCGATGACGCTGGTGCTTAGATTGCTTCCCGAGGGGATTATCATCCATTGCCTTATTGCCATCGCTTTCTTTGGGGGTGTCCACCATGTATATATCATATGATGAGGTGGCAGTCCAGTGCCCTGTGGGCGGTGGTTCCTGTTCTTCTCCTCGTGATCGCCGCCCATACCGCCGATGTCTTCGGAGCCGAAATCGAGCATGTCAGTTAAGTCATCGGCAGTGTCTATTAAGTGGGTGGTGGGTGGGGAACGAATTTCTTCATCGTCCGCTTCCCACTTGAGCCGGACATAGTTCGGCCAAGGGCCTCCTGACAAGGAGAGAGACCTTAATGAATTCAGCGCGTCGCCCAGGGGCGAGGGCTGAAAGATATACGCGGAGGAAAACTCCATGATTGGCGCCCAATCAAATTCGATAGGCACGGATGCAGGCGGTTCGGAGCCCGTGGCTGGGGAGGAATCCAAGGGTCAGGCAACACAGGTCTCGTAGGAGGTGAAGTCAGTATTCGGCTCTATCACCACTGAGTTTGCGGCCTCCGTGGCGGGGTCCATCCACCCGTCCTCGGACGGCGCAATCTGCTCCGGATTGAGGGCCGGAGTAGCCACAGGTGTGATCTCCCAAACACCATCCGACGGCAGAGCTGAGTCATGCTCGTCGTGACTGTGCGGCGCACCTGACATGGGCTCAAATCCGTCGAAGATCAAGTCTCCGCGGATGTCGGCGGTATAGTTTAAGTTTCCAAACCTGACTCGATGGTTGGGCGTAGCTCTCGATCTGCTCTAGATGGCCAAGCGAGTTGGCCCGCAGTACGAAGCCGCCAAATACAAAGATCTGTCCGGGGAGAAAAACCTCACCCTGGATCGCATCGTTGCCGATGATCGAAGGAGCCATCAAGCCTTTACCGTGACGGCACAGTGGAACTCTCAATGAAAGCACCAATGTCGGTGTCAAAACCGGCGGATCTCGGTAGGGAGGTCCCGAATCGTGCGCCTAAGGCAGATGGTAATAGGAGGCGGGGACACAATGTTTACCTGTGTTCGCCCTCTCGATGGAGGTAATACCCTACTTCCCGCTTGATTGATCTTGATGATATGAGTATTACAAGAGTTGATCTACCACGAGATCGCAGAGGCTAAACCCTAGAAGCTAGCCTATGATTATGATTGTTGTTGTCCTATTTAACTAAACCCTCCGGTTTATATAGACACCAGAGGGGCTAGGGTTACATGAGTCGGTTACAAGCTTAGGGATCTACATATCCGAATTGCCAAGCTTGCCTTCCACGCAAAGGAGAGCCCCACCCGACACGGACGAAGTCTTCAATCTTGTATCTTCATAGTCCAACAGTCCGGCCAAAGTATATAGTCCGGCTGTCCGAGGACCCCCTAATCCAGGACTCCCTCAGGGGGCGCTCGATATTCACTGCCTTTATAAGAATATAAGGATCCATCTTTTTACCCCACGCCTTCTTCCTCCTCAGCCCATCTGCCCTCGAGCTCCAGCGCCCAAGTTTCAAACCTTCCTGTCCCCAGCAAACACTCCAGCCATCTCCGGATCTGGAGCGCAGGACAAGTGGATGGCCTCCTCCGTCACAGAGGGGAACATCAAGGAACTCCGGGAAGCGGGGCACTTAGCCAAGGAAATCGCCCACCGGCTTCCTGCCAAAAAGCAGATCGTCCCCACTCCAGTGTCCAATGAGAGGGTAGTATTCATCCCCCACTTTCTTCGCGGTCTAGGGTTTCCGCTCCACCCTTTTGTCCGCAGGCTCATGTTCTATTACGGGCTAGATTTCCACGATCTAGCCTTGAGTTCCTTCCTCAACATTTCGGCGTTCATCGTCGTGTGTGAGGCGTTCCTCCGCATCCCCCCCCCCCCACTTCGGCCTGTGGCTCAAGGTCTTCAACGTGAAGCCGAAAGTGGTCGATGGTCAACACGCGGAGTGTGGCGATGTCATGGTGAGAAAACTCCCCAACGTCACCTGGCCCACGGGGACCTTCGTAGAGACCATGAAGGGATGGCAATAGGAGTGGTTCTATATCACGGAACCCTGTGACGCCACATGGGCCGCCACTCCTGAGTTCAAATCCGGTCCTCCAATGCGGCTTGCATCATGGATTAACAAGGTCCTGGATTGGGCGTCGTCCGACGAGGTGATGACGCTGCAGAAGCGCGTCAAGAGCATGATGGAGAAGAACACCAGTCTTGCCAAAGTGATCCAGGTGATGCTTTTTCGCCGGATTCTCCCCTGCCAACGCCGAACTCTCCATATGTGGGAGTTTGATCCGGCCAGTCCCCGGACCTTGCAGCGGTTCTTCGGCACAATGCACGGAGACATATGGAAGCTGCTTTTCAAGGCCCAGAAGTCGTGGCCGAAAACGACCGAAGACCTCGGCCTCGACTGTGCTCATCTGGCTACTCTAGTAAGTTTTTCACATTTTCAAAACGTATCCTCAACTTGTAGATCCAAGGAGTATGCTAAGCCTTCCCCTCATCCTTCATGGCTGGACGAAGAAGGAGGAGCGGATCTAGTGTCCGGCTCCACTGCCCGAAGACCCAGCTATTCCTCTTCTGACGAAGATGCTGGTTCCGTCGCCGTACCAGGCGTCGGAGAAGATGGCCAAGAAGAAGGGCAAGGAGGCCAAAAGTGGCCTTCATCGTAAAGGTACTTTGGACATAGCATTCGAACATACTGAAGCTCTCTCCTGCCACGAGGGAGATGAAGACGAAGAGGAAGAGGAGGAGAGCAATTCCCTCCTTAAGGGAGGAAAGAAGAAAAGGGGGGCTTCTGTGGACCTAGAGGCGGAGGCATCCAAGAAGGGGAAGATCACCCTTTCGGACGATTCGGAATCGGATGCCGAAGCCGTCCTTGAGTGGCACCCCAGACCAAAGCCCCTGGATGAATAGTAAGTATTCAAAGATACTGTATATATCCAGCTTTTTATAAATTATAGGATGACATGTCATCTATGTGTTTCAGTCCGGCCCGTGATCTCCCCCAACAATCATCATCTTCGGGGAATTCTTTGGCGCCGGAGATGATGGAGAGTGAAACACCTCCGCGGGCCTCTCCATCTCATGTCGTGGACGACACCGAGGTGTTGTCCCAGAGGACCTCTCCGGGCCAGGGAGAGGTGCAGAAGGTCGCGGAAACGGCGCCAGAGGGTAATGCCTCGGCTGCCAAAAACATGGGGGGCACAACCCCCATGGAAACCGATGACGGGGGCCCGGACCAGTCCGGCCCCCAGTCGAATACGACTCCAGAGACCCACTTGGCTTCCGAATCGAGCGAGCAACCCCCTTTGAAGGACGGGGGAGCTCCGACTCCATCGACGACCTCCATCAATCCGGAGGCGCCGATACATTGAGGGAAGCACTTCGACATGCTTCTGTCGTGGAAGAGCACCGTACCCTAATGGGTACGGTGGTTGAGAAGGTTCAGTCTGCAAAAAGCGGGCTGAATGAAGCCTTTACCAGCCTGCTAACAGGCTTTGAGGTATGCGACTTGATATTCTTAGCCGCTTTTGCATGTGTAAAGATAGTAGCCCCTGACACTCTGTTCGGCGTTTTGGAAAAGGGGTCGGATATAGGATCAAATATTCCGGAGATAACATACTTGTCTATTTTGATAAACATGCTTCACTACTAGCAGCTTTGGCGAAGGATGCTGAAGTGTCTGAGCTTCAGTCGAAACTGAAGCTGGCTGACGATGAGATCGACCGCATTAACAAGTGGTTCGATGAGGCCCAAGGTATGCTTTTAAAAAGACCCCTTATATGCCTAAATTATAATGCAAACTCAGAGTTTAAGCTCGTGTGCTGCTATGTAAATGATGGTTGGCAACGCGACCGAGGTCGAGGCCCTCAAGAGTGCCCTTGTCGAAGCCAATGAGGAGGCGAGGGTAAGCAAACTAGCCGCAGAGAAAGCAGCTGCGGATGTGGAGGCCAAAAAGGCCGCCCACCTTTAGTATGAGGCGAGGGTGACCGAACTAGAGCAATCACTCTAGGAGGCCGCCAACAAGTGTGAGTCCTTGGAGGAGAGTAACAAGGCCCAAGCGGCCAAACTCACCAAGGCTCTGCAAGCTGCGAAAGAGCAGCGGTCCGAATCCTGGGCGGCCCGCGAGGAGATCAAGCATGCCGAACAGATAGTGGCTGGTAAGCCTTTTCTTTTACAGAGTATATTTGGCGGTCGAAGATATGCTTTGCTAAATCAATTATGGAGTACAACAGATGCCTTTGCGGATCTCCCAAGGAGTGCTGCCGACACCGCCCAGTATTTCCGGGCCCAAGAGGGGAACGCGAGGGAGAAGCTCTTTTGGTCGCAGTACCTGGCGCCGAAGCGGCCAGCACTGCTAAACAACCAGAAGATGCAGCTGGTGGAGCTGCATAGGATGTCCGGTTTGGCCATGAAGGACATCATAGTCTGGCTATGGCCAGCCGGACCCATTCCGAGCAGCTACTTCGGTCTGGTCAAGCGGCTTGGCGATGCCTTGCCCCGAGTAGAGGCGGTGAAGCGCTCGGCATGCATAGAAGGTGCACGGATGGCTTTTGCCCGTGTCAAGATGCACTAGGCGAAGATGAAGTCCGCCGTCGTGGCAGTTGAGGGTCCACCCGGCGGCAAGGACCACCGCAAGCCATAGAGCTATTTTGAAGATGTCCTTGAGGGTGCCCGTTTGATAGAGGGTCAATGCTCGAAGTATATCATGTTTGAGTAAATGTATCCGGGCTACCCGGACAATGTATTATAAACCAAGGTTGTGTAATGTATTTTATGCATTTATCTGAACTACTTTCCTCCTGTGTGGCCGTATTATTACTCTGAAAGTTTGCCAGTCGTCGGCTTCAGCCCCCACGTAGATAATAGGGGGTGTTCGGGATAACGTGTAATCACTCTTGACCCAACGTCTTGGTCCGTGAAGGAGGTGATTTACATAGTGAACCAGGCAATCAGACTATGCGGCTTTAGCACTTTCTCTTAGCCATAGGAGTTTGACAATGGGACCGTAAGGTAGCCCCTGGTGCGTATGCGGCTATCCGTACTTGCATGCCTTAAGCGCATGACTGGAAAGAGCCAGTCCTTCGTGTAATATGGAAGAAATCGCTAGAGATTTAGTAGTCGCCAAATTGCTGACCAACTCTCGCCACATCATGATAGTCAGTTTTCGGCTTTCTCTATTGAGGTGCTTGACCGAACGAAGCAGAAACACAATCGTAGTAGTTCTCCCTTTACTATCTTAGCCGAACTAGCAGAACGTAACGTAGCAAACACAGGAGCTGGGCAACCCAACTATTGACCAAAGACATGATTCGGAGCTGATGCATATACTGCAGTATTCGGGACGCCGAAGTCTAATCTGGGAGTGTTCGGACTTTTCTGTTTCGCAAATATATATGGATAAATAGAGCCCCTGGCGATTTAACTCGTACCGCGGGGTATATGCCAATCTGACATAAAGGGGGGGGAAACAGATTAAGAAATAAGCCGATACCAAGCAAAGTTGGGCGAAATTGTTTCCATTGTAGTCTGATTGGTGCGTCAAAATGTACTTTTATAGAAGATGCGATAAGCGTCATGGCTATTTTACATGCCGAAAACAAGGGAAAGTTGTATACAGGTCCTAAAATTGAAAAGATGAATTTGAAGATCCTTTGGACACTCTGCCGCACGTCTGCGGCGCTTTTCGCCTTGGTGTATGATCCTTTGAGAGGATCAGCAACCGAGTATGCATAAGGGGCCTAGAAAGGGGCCCTTGTTACCACCAGAAATTGATGTGGGTTATAAAGAACCTGGAAAATAAAAAAAGAAGAAAAAGGTGAAAAAATATGAAGGTCCGGATAGGGTCGAGCCGTACTGTGGACCTTATGCTTAGCATGCCTCCGTCCTTGCCCATGGTATCTTTAGTGCGTAGTTATGTACGCGCGGTACGTACACCGCTATCAGGTTGGGGTTTTGATGGAAGCCGAATTGCTAATCTAGCTCAGGATGAGCCGGACTGTCATTCTGCAGGGTAGACTGGACTCGTTTAACGGTGTCCGAGGGCTTGACTGCCAGTGTAGTATTCGGCTTAACGAGGCCGCCCTACACCTCGGCTGCGAGGGCCGCGGTATGCTCTTCGGTACGGAGGGAGCGCTCCATGTTTCCATTAACTGTAATAACGCCGTGGGGTCCGGACATTTTGAGCTTTAAGTAAGCATAATGCGGGACCGCATTGAAGCGGACGAAGGCGGTTCTCCCGAGCAGTGCGTGATAACCACTGCAGAAAGGTACGACGTCGAAGATCAAGTCTTCGCTTCGGAAGTTGTCCGTCAAACCGAAGATCACTTCCAATGTTATTGAGACCGTGCAGCAGGCTTCTACACCGGGTATTACTCCTTTAAAGGTGGTTTTAATGGGCTTGATTCTTGACGGATCGATGCCCATTTTGTGGACACTGTCCTGATAAAGAGGTTAAGGTTGCTGCTGCCGTCCATAAGGACTCGCGTAAGGTGGAATCCGTCAATAATTGGATCGAGGACAAATGCTGCCAAACCTCCGTGACGGATACTGGTCGGATGGTCTCTGCGATCAAAGGTGATCGGACAGGCTGACCATGGGTTGAATTTTGGGGCGACTGGCTCTATGGCGTAGACGTCCCTAAGTGCAAGCTTGCGCTCCCTTTTGGGGATATGTGTAGCATATATCATATTCACCGTTTTTATCTTGGGGGGGGGGGGGATTTCTTCTGCCCCCCTGTGTTCGGTGGGTGAGGCTCTTCATCATCGTCCTCGCTGGGTGGCCCCTTCCCCTTATGTTCGGCGTTTAGCTTGCCGGCCTGTTTGAAGACCCAACGATTCATGTTGGTATGATTGGCAGGCTTATCGGGGGTGCCATGAATCTGGCAAGAACGATCGAGTATTCTGTCCAAACTAGATGCACCATCTCTGTTTCCTTTGAATTGCTTCTTCCGCTGACCGGGTTCAGAGCCACTGAATCTGGCGTTGACCGCCATGTCTTCGGTACCTTCGGTATTGCTTCGACGCTTGTGCTTGTTACGACGTGGCTTGCCATTGCCAACCCTGGCTTCGGAGGTGCCAGGGTCGCTGGTGCTATTGCTTCTACGAGCTAGCTAGCTATCTTCTCCCATGCAAAAGCGGGTCATAAGTGCGGTAAGGGCTACCATGGACTTCGCTTTTCTTGGGCGAGGTGTCGGGCAAGCCACTCATCTCAGACGTTGTGTTTGAAGGCCGCGAGGGCTTCGACGTCCGGACAATCCACAATTTGGTTCTTTTTAATTAAGAACCTGGTCCAGAGTTTCCGGGCTGATTCTCCGGGTTGCTGGACAATGTGACTAAGGTCATCGGCGTCTGGAGGCCGCACATAGGTACCTTGGAAGTTGTCTCTAAAGGCATCTTCCAAGTCTTCACAGCTGCCAATAGAATTTTCTGGGAGGCGGTTTAACCAGTGTCATGTTGGTCCCTTTAATTTGAGCGGGAGGTATTTGATGGCATGGAGATCATCACCGCGGGCCATGTGGATATGGAGAAGAAAATCTTCGATCCATACTGCGGGATCTGTCGTACTGATAACCCACAAGTATAGGGGATCGCAACAGTTTTCGAGGGTAGAGTATTCAACCCAAATTTATTGATTCGACACAAGGAGAGCCAAAGAATATTCTCAAGTATTAGCAACTGAGTTGTCAATTCAGCCACACCAGGATAACTTAGTATCTGCAGCAAATTATTTAGTAGCAAAGTAATATAGAAGTAACAGTAACGGCAGCAAAAGTAATATTTTTGGGTTTTGTAGTGATTGTAACAGTAGCAACGGAAAAGTAAATAAGCGAAGAACAATATAAGAAAAGCTCGTAGGCATTGGATTAGTGATTGAGAATTATGCCGGATGCGGTTCTTCATGTAACAATCATAACATAGGGTGACACAGAACTAGCTCCAATTCATCAATGTAATGTAGGCATGTATTCTGAATATAGTCATACGTGCTTATGGAAAAGAACTTGCATGACATCTTTTGTCCTACCCTCCCGTGGCAGCGGGTCCTAGCGAAACTAAGGGATATTAAGGCCTCCTTTTAATAGAGTACCGGACCAAAGCATTAACACATAGCTAATACATGAACTCCTCAAACTACGGTCATCACCGGAGTGGTCCCGATTATTGTCACTTCGTGTTGCCGGATCATAACACATAGTAGGTGACTATAGACTTGCAAGATAGGATCAAGAACTCACATATATTCATGAAAACATAATAGGTTCAGATCTGAAATCATGGCACTCGGGCCCTAGTGACAAGCATTAAGCATAGAAAAGTCATAGCAACATCAATCTCAGAACATAGTGGATACTAGGGATCAAACCCTAACAATCTAACTCGATTACATGATAAATCTCATCCAACCCATCACCGTCCAACAAGCCTATGATGGAATTACTCACGCACGGCGGTGAGCATCATGAAATTGGTGATGGAGGATGGTTGATGATGACGACGGCGACGGATTCTCTCTCGGAGCCCCGAACGGACTCCAGAACAGCCCTCCCCAGAGGTTTTAGGGCTTGGCGGCGGATCCGTATCGTAAAACGTGATGAATCCTTCTCTCTGATTTTTTCTCCCCGAAAGTGAATATATGGAGTTGGAGTTGAGGTCGGTGGAGCGTCAGGGGGCCCACGAGGCAGGGGGCGCGCCCCCCACCCTCGTGGACAGGGTATGGCCCCCCTGACGTGGATTCTTCTTCCAGTATTTTTCATATTTTCCAAAAATATGTTTCGTGGAGTTTCAGGTCATTCCTAGAACTTTTGTTTCTGCACATAAATAACACCATGGAAAGTCTGTTGAAAACAAAGGCCATCCAAGTTAGTTCCATTCAAATCATGCAAGTTGGAGTCCAAAATAAGGGCAAAAATGTTTGGAAAAGTAGATACGACAGAGACGTATCAACTCCCCCAAGCTTAAACCTTTGCTTGTCCTCAAGCAATTCAGTTGATAAACTGAAAGTGATAAACAAAAACTTTTACAAACTCGCTTTGCTCTTATTGTTGTAAATATGTAAAGCCAAGTCAAGTTTTCAAAGAAAGATTATAACTAACCACATTCACAATAACTCTTAGGTCTCATGTTTACTCATATCAATAGCATAATCAACTAGGGAGCAATAATAATAAATCTTGGATGACAACACTTTCTCAAAACAATCATAATATGATATAACAAGATGGTATCTCGCTAGCCCTTTCTGGGACCGCAAAACATAAATGCAGAGCACCTTTAAAGATCAAGGACTAACTAGACATTGTAATTCTTGGTAAAAGAGATCCAGTCATAGTCATACCCAATATAAATTAATAGTAATAGATGCAAATGACAGCAGTGCTCTCCAGCTAGTGCTTTTTAATAAGAGGGTGATGACTCAACATGAAAGTAAATAGATAGGCCCTTCACAGAGGGACGCAGGGATTTGTAGAGGTGCCAGAGCATGGTTTTAAAATAGAGATAAATAATATTTTGAGCGGAATACTTTCATTGTCAACATAACAACCAAGAGATGGCGATATCTTCCATGCTACACACATTATAGGCGGTTCTCAAATAGAATGGTAAAATTTATACTCCCCCTCCACCAACAAAGATCAATCCATGGCTTGCTCGAAACCACGAGTGCCTCCAACTAACAACAGTCCCACGGGAGTTTTGTTTGCAATTATTTTGATTTGATTTGCATAAAGCATGGGACTGGGCATCCCAGTGACCAGCCATTTTCTCGTGAGTGAGGAGCGGAGTCCACTCCTCTTGAGAATAACCCACCTAGCATGGAAGATACGAACAGCCCTAGTTGATACATGAGCTATTCGAGCATATAAAACAGAATTTCATTTGAAGGTTTAGAGTTTGGCACATACAAATTTACTTGGAACGGCAGGTAGATACCGCATATAGGAAGGTATAGTGGACTCATATGGAATAACTTTGGGGTTTAAGGGATTGGATGCACAAGCTGTATTCCCGCTTAGTACAAGTGAAGGCTAGCAAAAGACTGGGAAGCGACCAACTAGAGAGCGACAACAGTCATGAACATGCATTAAAATTAATAAACATTGAGTACAAGCATGAGTAGGATATAATCCACCATGAACATAAATATCGTGGAAGGCTATGTTGATTTGTTTCAACTACATGTGTGAACATGTGCCAAGTCGAGTCACTTAAATCATTCAAAGGAGGATACCACCCCACTATACCACATCACAACCATTTTAATAGCATGTTGGCATCCAAGGTAAACCATTATAACTCATAGCTAATCAAGCATGGCATAAGCAACTATGATCTCTAATTGTCATTGCAAACATGTTTATTCATAATAGGCTGAATCAGGAACGATGAACTAATCATATTTACAAAAACAAGAGAGGTCAAGTTCATACCAGCTTCTCTCATCTCAAATACCCATCATATATCATCATTATTGCCTTTCACTTGCACGAATCAAGGATGTGAAAATAATAAGAGTGCACGTGCATTGGACTAAGCTGGAATCTGCGAGCATTCAATAGATAGGACAATACAAGGCAATATGGGATCTTGGTTAAATCAACAATAATGCATATAAGAGCCACTTCAACAATTTAATTATGGTCTTCTCCTCTCGAACCCAAAGAAAAGAAAAGAAATAAAACTATTTACACGGGAAAGCTCCCAACAAGCGAAAGAAGAACAGGAAATCTTTTTGGGTTTTCTTTTTAATTATTACTAATACAGCAAGAAAAGTAAACAAGCTAAAGCTATTACTAATTTTTTTTTTCTTAAGATTTAACAAACACACAAGAAGAAAGCAAGAAAAAGAAAATAAACTAGCATGGATAGTACAGTGAAAGAGTATGAGCACCGACATCTAGCAATGAGTGTGTGTGTGAACATAAATGTAATGTCGGTGGGAAATACGTACTTCCCCAAGCTTAGGCTTTTGGCCTAAGTTGGTTTATTGCCACGGATGGCCTGGCGGATATCCATAGTTGTAGCTGAGGTCGTACTGAGATGAAGAAGACTCTGATTGCCACTGGTTGGAAATCATCTCTAGATCCCACTGGTAATTAGATTGTCGTGGGGGATCAAATTGTGGTTCTGGCTCCGGCTCTGTGGCTGATGTAGGGTTCTGGTAGGCGTGAATGGCCGCCAGCGGAACGAGATACGGACTGTTTGCGTTGGTCGCGGAGGAAGTCGGTGAGGCCTACATTCTCAGCCAATTCATAAAAATCATCATAAATCCCGGCTGCTCTCAAGAAATCATTGGAAGGCCATTCACACGGCTGAACCTCCGCGGTGCGAGGCAAATTATATTTGGGCCTCTCTGCTTCTTCACCTTGCTTTTCCTTCGAGCTTCGGCTCGATGAGCCCCTCAAAAATCTCTTCATTAATTTCTGAAAAATTCTGAAATTTTTAGTAACTTCAAATAAAAGTGGACCAAGCTCAACAAAATTGATAACAACTACTCCTACAAGTGCCTAGAGACTATATCATGCATTAGAACTACTTGGAACCATATAAATTTGACATGCAAGCTCAAGAACATGGTCACCTAGGCAACAAAAATTTGCAATGAATAGAACACTAGAGCAAAAACTAATTGGACCAATGGAGGAGTCACATACCAAGGTACAATCCCCCCAAGCAGTTTTGTGAGAGGTGCTTTGAGCAAGGAGATCGAAAATCGCAGCAAAATGACCTAGAACTCGTGCTTGAGCTGGATGGTGATTTTTCTGGGAGGAAGAGGAAGTGTGTGGGCGCAGGAATAAGTGGAGCGGAGCCACCGTGGGCCCACGAGGCAGGGGGGCGCGTCCTGTAGGGGTGGGCGCGCCCAAGACCCTCGTGGCCAGGTGCTTGCTCCCCCCGCTGTGTTCTCAGTGCCAGATATTCTCTAATATTCCAGAAAAAAATCATATTTAAATTTCAGAGCATTTGGAGAACTTTTATTTTTGGGGTATTTTTATATTGCACGGATAATTTAGAAAACAGACAGGAAAATACTATATTTCCTTTATTTCAACTAAATAACAAAAAGTAGAGAGAGGGTACAGAAGGTTGTGCTTTCTAGTTTCATCCATCTCATGCTCATCAAAAGGAATCCACTAACAAGGTTGATCAAGTCTTGTTAACAAACTCATTCCGAATAAACATTGAGCCGGAGAAATTTCGAATAACACTATGTTACCTCAACGGGGATATGCACATCCCCAATAATAAGAATATCATATTTCTTCTTGACAGTAGGAAGAGGAAATTCAAAATCTCCAAAAATAATCGATGGAAATTTTCCAATAGAATTGATACTGTGGACTTGAGGTTATTTCCTCGGAAAGTGTACCGTATGCTCATTGCCATTAACATGAAAAGTGATATTACCTTTGTTGCAATCAATAACAGCCCCTGCAGTATTCAAAAAGGGTCTTCCAAGAATAATAGACATACTATCATCCTCGGGAATATCAAGAATAACAAAGTCCGTTAAAATAGTAACGTTTGCAACCACAACAGCACATCCTCACAAATACCGGCTGTGTATAGCAGTTGATTTATCAGCCATTTGCAAAGATATTTCAGTAGGGTGTCAACTTATTCAAATCAAGTCTATGATATAAAGAGAGAGGCATAACACTAACACCGGCTCCAAGATCACATAAAGCAGTTTTAACATAATTTGTTTTAATGGAGCATGGTATAGTGGGTACTCCTGGATCTCCTAGTTTGTTTGGTATTCCACCCTTAAAAGTATAATTAGCAAGCATGGTGGAAATTTCAGCTTCCGGTATCTTTCTTTTATTAGTAACAATATCCTTCATATACTTAGCATAAGGATTCATTTTGAACATATCAGTTAATCGCATACGCAAGAACATAGGTCTAATCATTTCAGCAAAGCGCTCAAAATCCTCATCATCCTTTTTCTTGGATGGTTTCGGAGGAAAAGGCATGGGTTTCTGAACCCATGGCTCTCTTTCTTTACCATGCTTCCTAGCAACAAAGTCTCTCTTATCATAACGTTGATTGTTTGATTGTGGGTTATCAAGATCAACAACAGGTTCAATTTCTACATCATTATCATTGCTAGGTTGAGCATCATCGTGAACATTATCATTAACATTTTCATTAGGTTCATGTTCATTACATATTGTGTTTCAAAGATCGTAAATAGAAATATCATTTGGATTCTCGTGTGGTTCGCAATAGGTTCATTAGAAGCATGCAAAGTCCTATCATTTTTCTTTTTCTTCTTTTTAGAAGGACTAGGTGCATCAATATTATTTCTCTGAGAATCTTGCTCAATTCTCTTAGGGTGGCCTTCAGGATACAAAGGTTCCTGAGTCATCTTACTAGTTCTAGTAGCCACTCTAACAACATAATCATTTTTCTTACTATTTAATTCATTGAGCAAATCATTTTGAGTTTTAAGTACTTGTTCTACTTGAGTGGTAACCATAGAAGCATGTTTACTAATGAGTTTAAGTTCACCTTTAACTCTAGACATATAATCACCCAAGTGTTCAAGCGTATCGGAATTGTATTTCAACTGTCTACCAAAATAAGCATTGAAGTTTTCTTGTTTGACAATAAAATTATCAAACTCTTCTAAGCATTGTCTAGCAGACTTATAGTGAGGAATATCACCTTCATCAAATCTATAGAGAGAATTTACCTTTACTACCTGTGTCGGGTTATCAAGACCATGAGTTTCTTCAATACGTGATGGGTTAAGATCATATGTTTCTTCAACAGGCGGTAAAATAAGACCATGTATTTCTTCAATAGGAGGTAAATTCTTAACATCTTCAGCTTTAATACCCTTCTCTTTCATAGATTTCTTTGCCTCTTGCATATCTTCAGGACTGAGAAATAGAACACCTCTCTTCTTCGGAGTTGGTTTAGGAATAGGCTCAGAGTTGGCTCGTGAAGTGTCCAATTATTTTCATTGGTCAATATATTATTCAATAAAATTTCAGCTTCATCCGTGTTCTTTTCACTGAAAATGTAACCAGCACAACTATCCAGGTAATCTCTGGAAGCATCGGTTAGTCCATTATAAAAGATATCAAGTATTTCATTTTTCTTAAGAGGATGATCAGGCAAAGCATTAAGTAATTGGAGAAGCCTCCCCAAGCTTGTGGGAGACTCTCTTCTTCAATTTGCACAAAATTATATATATCCTTAAAGCAGCTTGTTTCTTATGAGCAGGGAAATATTTAGCAGAGAAGTAATAAATCATATCCTGGGGACTACGCACAGAACCAGGATCAAGAGAATTAAACCATATCTTAGCATCACCCTTTAATGAGAACGAAAATATTTTAAGGATATAAAGGTAGCGAGATTTCTCATCATTAGTGAACAAGGTGGATATATCATTTAATTTAGTAATATGTGCCACAACAGTTTCAGATTCATAACCATAGAAAGGATCAAACTCAACCAAAGTAATTATATCAGGATCAACAGAGAATTCATAGTCCTTAGCAGTAACACAGATAGGTGAAGTAGCAAAAGCAGGGTCAGGTTTCATTCTAGCATTAAGAGATCGCTGCTTCCATTTAGCTAATAGCTTCTTAAGATCACTTCTATCATTGCAAGCAAGAATAGCTCTAGCAGATTCTTCATCCAGAATATAACCCTCAGGCACAACAGGCAATTCATATTTATTAGGGGGAGAGTCTTCATCATCACTATCTTCAATATTATCAGTTTCAATAATTTCATTCACTCTAGCCCTAGCAAGTTCTTCATCAAGAAATTCACCAAGTGGCACAGTAGTATCAAGCATAGAAGTAGTTTCATCATAAGTATCATGCATAGCAGAAGTGGCATCATCAATAACATGCGACATATCGAAACGAATAGCAAGCAGGTGTTTAGGTGTCGCAAGCTTACTCAAAACAGAAGGTGAATCAAGTGCAGAGCTAGATGGCAGTTCCTTAACTCCCCTTGTAGTTGAGGGATAAATTTTTATTTTCACGTCTTTCAAGTTCTTCATAGTGACCAGAAGATATAAATCCCAAGTGACTCAAAGAATAGAGCTATGCTCCAAGCAACGGGCGCCGTAAAATAGTCTTGATAACCCACAAGTATAGGTGATCGCAACAGCTTTCGAGGGTAGAGTATTCAACCAAAATTTATTGATTCGACACAAGGGGAGCGAAAGAATATTCTCAAGTATTAGCAACTGAGTTGTCAATTCAACCACTTGGATAACTTAGTATTTGTAGCAAAGTATTTAGTAGCAAAGTAATATAGAAGTAACGGTAACGGTAGCAAAAGTAATATTTTTGGGTTTTTTAGTGATTGTAACAGTAGCAACGGAAAAGTAAATAAGCGAAGAACAATATATGAAAAGCTCGTAGGCATTGGATCAGTGATGGAGAATTATGCCGGATGCGGTTCATCATGTAACAATCATAACATAGGGTGACATAGAACTAGCTCCAATTCATCAATGTAATGTAGGCATGTATTCTGAATATTGTCATACGTGCTTATGGAAAAGAACTTGCATGACATCTTTTGTCCTACCCTCCCGTGGCAGCGGGGTCCTAGCGGAAACTAAGGGATATTAAGGCCTCCTTTTAATAGAGTACCGGACCAAAGCATTAACACATAGTGATTACATGAACTCCTCAAACTACGTCATCACCGGGAGTGGTCCCGATTATTGTCACTTCGGGGTTGCCGGATCATAACACATAGTAGGTGATTATAGACTTGCAAGATAGGATCAAGACCTCACATATATTCATGAAAACATAATAGGTTCAGATCTGAAATCATGGCACTCGGGCCCTAGTGACAAGCATTAAGCATAGCAAAGTCATAGCAACATCAATCTCAGAAAATAGTGGATACTAGGGATCAAACCCTAACAAATCTAACTCGATTACATGATAAATCTCATCCAAACCATCACCGTCCAGCAAGCCTACGATGGAATTACTCATGCACGGCGGTGAGCATCATGAAATTGGTGATGGAGGATGGTTGATGATGACGACGGTGACGGATTCCCCTCTCCGGAGCCCCGAACGGACTCGAGATCAGCCCTACCGAGAGGTTTTAGGGCTTGGCGGCGGCTCCGTATTGTAAAACGCGATGAATCTTCTCTCTGATTTTTCTTTCTAACCGAAAGTGAATATATGGAGTTGGAGTTGAGGTCGGTGGAGCGTCAGGGGGCCCACGAGGCAAGGGGGCGCGCCCCCACCCTCGTGGACAGGGTATGGGCCCCCTAACGTGGATTCTTCTTCTAGTATTTTTAATATTTTCCAAAAATATGTTTCGTGGAGTTTCAGGTCATTCCGAGAACTTTTGTTTCTGCACATAAATAACACCATGGAAAGTCTGCTGAAAACAACGTCAGTCCGGGTTAGTTCCATTCAAATCATGCAAGTTAGAGTCCAAAACAAGGGCAAAAGTGTTTGGAAAAGTAGATACGACGGAGACGTATCATGTACCATCGTATGATTCAATGTTCACAGGTTTAAACCCTTCTAGGAACTGATGTTCCATCACTTCGTCAGTGAAGCATAAGAGGTGTGCGGCGCCTCTGTGCCGGGCGATGTTGCGGCGCAGTTCGGATGAAGTCTGTATGCGGTTTTTGGCCCGGGTGAGGTTGTGCCTGTCACGCCAGGCCTGATGGCCGTCCTCTCGCGTTGGAGCACACCTCCTCGATCCATAGATCGATCTTGTCTGACCGGCTCTATTGTCCAGGACCTTGTATAGGTCGTAGGTATAGACTGGGGCCGTTGCCTCCTTGCCTTGACGGTGGGGTGGCACGGGCTGGTGTCCGGCGTAAGTTGCCGGTCTGTCCCGTCCACGTGGTAGTCGGTCGGGCTCGTCAGCGGTTTTATGCTTTGGCGGTATTGCCTCGAGGGCCTCGTCATCAAATTGTGGTAGTAGCTTGCACTTCGGTAACTCTTAGTTGGGCGTTCGAGACCATATTCCTCGCCTGCCAGGACATTAGTCCATCTGTCATTGAGTAAATCATGTTCGTCTTGAAGCTGCTACTGCTTCTTTTTTAGGCTTCTCGCAGTGGCGATTAGCCGGCGCTTAAAGCGCTCTTTTTCGAGGGGTTCCTCCGGCATGATGAAGTATTCGTCGCCGAGGCTCACATCCTCTTCGGAGATCGGTAAGTAGCTACTATCCTCCGAGTCCTTGTTACAGACCGGATTGTCGGGGTTAACTTGCCCATCCTCCCAATCATCCTGTTCGGATGTTGGCTTGACAGGGGCTTCAGAGTCTTCGGCATTCTCCGGAGTGTTATTGTTTCCGGTGCCGGTATTGCTATCTTTTTCGCGACGCGATTTTGAGCGGCGCCACTGACCTCGACGCTTCGGAGGTGCTTCAGCAGGCTTGTCCTCAACCGGATCCTTCTTGCCGTCGTTGTCATCCTCTTTGGGTGTGTCCATCATGTATACGTCGTATGTGGAGGTGGCATCCAACGTCCGGTAAACGGAGGGTCTTGGCCTTGTTCATCTCCAGCATCGTTGTTCATGCCGTCGATGTCTTCGGAGGCGTAGTCCAGCATGTCGGTTAGATCTTCGACAGTGGCTATGAAGTGTGTGGTGGGTGGGACGTAAAATTCCCCGCTCTCAGCCCATAGTTCGGGTTGGGCGTAATTCGAAAGCGATTCCTCTGTAATGGCGAGGGGATCGCATTAAGTCCAGAGCCTCGTTTAGGAGCGAGGTCTGGATAGAGAAGCGAGAGCCTCCTGGCTGCGCCCGCTTGACACGGACCTTGAGCGACAAGGGGAGCTCGGTTCATCTTCGGGTTTGCCGATGACGCAGTCCCCTCCAGATCTCCGGTAGCAAGTTACATAATTGCAGGGAGTCCGACGGGCTCTAAACTCCCGTCTTCGGACCTGGTAGTCTGCTCTGGATCTAAGGCCAGAGCAGCGGTCAGGGCCGCGAACCCTTCTAAGATTAAGTCTCCTCGGATATCGGCGACATAATTTAGGTTCCCGAAACTGATCTGATGACCAGGGGCGTAGCTGTCGATCTGCTCAATGTGGCCAATCGAGTTGGTAGGCAGTGCAAAGCCGCCAAATATGAAGATTTGGCCGGGGAGGAAAGTCTCCCCCGAAACGACATCATTGTAGATGATCAAACGAGCCATCGAACCGTCTATCGACAGCACAGAGGAACTCTCAATCAAAGCACCAATGTCGGTGTCAAAACCGGCTGATCTCAGGTAGGGGGTCCTGAACTATGCGTTGAGGATCAAAGGTAACACGAGGCAGGGGACACGATGTTTACCCAGGTTCGGGCCCTCTTAATGGAGGTAATACCCTACTTCCTGCTTGATTGACTTTGATGAGTATTGGGGTTACAAGAGTTGATCTACCTCGAGATCGTAATGGCTAAATCCTAGATGTCTAGCCTGTATGATTGTGATTGCCTCTACGGACTAAACCCTCCAGTTTATATAGACATCGGAGGGGCCTAGGGTTGTATAGAGTCGGATTACAAAGAAAGGAATCTTCACATCTGTCCTGGAATTGTCACGCAGATGTCCTCTTGCAAGGACTTAGTCGTGGAGCCATCACAACTAGGAAGCTTAAAGGGGTTAATGGGACAAGGGACACGAGAGAGGTTTTATACTAGTTCGGCCCCTTAAGATGAAGGTAAAGCCTACGTCTAGTTGGGTTGGTATTGCTAAGGTTTCGATGACCAGGGAGCGAGATACGCTATGCCCGGCTCTCGATTAGATGTTTCTTGCCCTAAGCCGCCAGCGGGTCATCCCCTTATATACACGGGTTGACGCCCTGCGGCCTACAGAGTCCCGGCCGGATCATAAATAGTGTCCGGCTCGGTGACTAGCTAATCCTGCCTTATAATACAAGTCATGCCATTACGGCGGTTTATCACTACGGGCCTTAAGTCGCCTGTGGGCTTTAGACCCTTTACTGAACCGCCATCTTCACGCTTGATCTTGGGCTTCATATGATGAATCACCTTTGCGTAACCCGGCCCCTCCTGGGCGGCTTACACAAATAGTTATATCCCCAACATTAGGCCCCAGATTGATTTGAACCGGTTCATGTCAATCTTGAAATACCTTAAAGAAAGGCCTTCTGTCTTCTGTCTGTGCAAAGGTTATAACCCGCCGTGACGTCATCTTCTGAATCCGTGACCACCCGTCGTGACGTCATCTTCCATTAAATTCATATTTTACTCCGTCATATCTTTAACAGATCTTTATCTTTACTGACCATTCCGAAAATCAAGGCGTCGGAGTCGTTGTATAATGATGCCTGGCCTCCTCGTTTCTTGCACTTTCTCAGTCGGCCCTTCTTTATAAATAAGCACGTCCCCTAGGTCTTTTTCCGTTCTTCCCCTTGGGTCGTCTTCTTCCTCTCATGACCCCGCTGCTGCTCAAGCTCCGCCGCCACCACCGCCGTAGCAGAGCACCGCACCTTCATCGACCTTTTGGTCACATCGACTTGAACTGGCCCGTAGATCCGCTGACGGACCTCGCAGCAAGTCTCAGATCTCAGAAGTTTTCTTCTTCCTTGTACCTCAGATCCATATTAGGATTCTCGAGTTCCTCAGTGTTCTTCGCTGTTCGTCACGAACCCTTCATAAATTTCGCCACCGCAGCCTGATTCGATCTATAAGAGGATAAAAAACTCATGCGGTAGCTGTTCTGCCCCCTTTTTAAAATGTAAACAAACCCCTTTTCACTTGCATAGAGGCCTCATTCGAGCTTATGAACTCATCTGTACTGGCTTTAGGTCTGGAATATTTTCTTTTTTGGAACGACCATTTGATCTAAAATAATAACTACAACTTGCGAAACCTGTTTGTTCCATACTTAGTCAAAAATCTGCTTCTGTCAGATCCATTTAGCCACAACGACTCTCACCGCCGGCTTAAAAAGACAATACTGATTGACAGCCTTGCCGACTGATCTGGCGGTTTAAAGTAACTTAACTGCTTCTGATATTCATAGCGGCTTAACTGACCAGATACAATTAGCCATATGTCATTAGGCCCCTTCGTAAGCCGTCATATTGAATAGAATTTGAAATGTTTTCCTCCGGGTTAAATTGAACCGGAAAATTTTATTTTTTCATAGGCTTTCATCTGCATAATGGCACCCAAGGCTCCCAAAGCACTTGTGACCTGTAACTGGGTCAAGTCCATTGTTACTGAAAGCACCTTGTCTGATTTCGTGAAGACTGGCTATCTGCCTAAGAAAGAAGTCATGTCCTATCATGCTCCTAATCCATCAGAAGAAAAACCTCAACCCAAGGAGGGGAAGTGATCGCTTTATCGATCATATGAGCCGGGGCTTTTCTCCACCCGGCTCAAAATTCTTCAGGGATGTTTTACACTTTTTTGACCTCAGACCTCAAGATATCGTGCCCAAATCCGTGTCAAACATTTGCAACTTCCAAGTCTTTTGCGAGGTGTATCTTGGAGAAGAACCCAACCTATTACCTTTCAGAGAATTGTTTTATTTAAACCGCCAGAATGAACGTGCCAACGGGCCTAGCCTGGAACTTGGTGGTATCTCCATTCAGCGACGGAGGGACTGCCTTTTCCCATATGCTCAACTGCCAAGCCACCCTAAGGATTGGAACCAGACGTGGTTCTATTGCCAGGATGCTTCTCCGGCTAATGAGAACCCGCTGCCCGGCTTTCACGCTATGCGCCTCGAATCCAACCATCCATTGCCGGACAAGTTATCTGTCGTTGAGCGTCTACGACTTGCTCCCACCATAAAGAAAATCAAAGCTCTCTTGGGGAACGACTTAGATGGCATTGATTTGGTCCGAGTCTGGATCTCATGGCGGGTGATTCTGTTAAGCCGCCGCCCCGACTTGATGTGCACTTACACAGGCGAAAAGGATGACCCGCTGCGTCATTGTCCTGATGACTTACCTGATGACATGGTTGAAGCCATGACCCAATCTCTTTTGAGAGAGGGTTCAGTGGTTAGTAACACCTTCGGCTTACTTCCATTCTGCAAGAATAATCCGGCTCCTGTAGTAAGTCATCAATCTAAAAATTTATACTCTTTTTGTGGAATGCCTTGCTTTTACTCATAACATTTTCTCATTATTCGCAGGCAAATGACAATTTATGGAAGGTCAATTATGATCATGAGGCTACTAAATAGGCCAGAGCAGCCAAGAGGGCCGAGAGGAAAACCGCCAAAGCAGGAATCCAGAAGAAGAAGAATCCAAGTGCTTCAGATTTGCTCAAACTGGATGACACCACTGATGATGAAGAAGAGGTAATCCTTAACTCCCCTGATTCCTTTACCATCATCTTATTGACATTAATTTCCTTCAGGAGGACACGGGAAATAGCCAAGCAGTTGAGGAAGAGGTAACTATAATTTCCTCCGACTCCGAGCCTTTGCCAACGCAGAAAGTCCGAAGAGTGACCCGGAAAGTAAGATTTTCACATCCTTTAGCTTACCAAGATCCTCAATTTCTTTTGAAGCGACAGACTCATGAGAGCCGGAGGCAGACCCGGACCAGCAAAGACGCAGAACTCTCCTCCGGCTTACCTGATGTGACAAGGAAGCGCCGGACTGAGGTTATCTCCGATTTACATTCTTTTTCACCTTTGGCGGGTTTCATTCGTCAACCCCTCAATTCATCTGACTCAAACTATCTGGACATTTCACCTTCCTCCGGCGAATCCATGCAATCCAATATGCCAGCTTTCAAAACTGCTCCAGGGTAATGTCAACTTGTTTATCTTTATGCTTATCTTACTCATGTTTTTGTACTAACCCTTTTGATTTGCACACAGCGTACAAGTGAAGCCCAGCAAAAGGGCGAAGAAAAATAAGCCGGCTGAAGAACCGGTCGTGACTGACCCGGAGCTCGGAACAACCGCTCCTGGCACCTCCACACATGAGCCGCCGCCTGAACCGGCCCATGATATTCCAACACCAACTTCTGATCCGCCTACCGAACAAGCTCTGGACGGCTCTGATAACCCGGAGACTCCTAGCCCGGCCAAAACAGATGACTCAGTTTGTTGAACCGGGAAGACCCACTGTACTTGCTAAGTGCTCTGCTACGGAAGAACTTTTGGAGCGCCGAAAAGCCAAGCTGGACGTCACTGATTATACTCATCTGAGTATTGGAGAAATTGTCTCTGGCTATATAAGTCAAGTGCACAGCAGCCGTGACCTGGAAGTTGATATGGTGAAGCAAATACACCAAAAATCTGAGGTATAACTCTTGTTGCTAGTCCTTATTCCTCCTTACTATACCATCCCCCAAGTCTATTGCTTACGAGAAAAATATGTTGTAGACTTAGAATCCGCTTATCACTGCTTGTCAGACGCCCGGAGAGGGAGTCCTGGATGAGGGGGTGTCCGGATGGCCGGACTATAACCTTTGGCCGGACTCCTGGACTATGAAGATACAAGATTGAAGACTTCGTCCCGTGTCCGGATGGGACTTTCCTTGGCGTGGAAGGCAAGCTTGGCGATACGTATATGTAGATCTCCTCCCATTGTAACCGACTCTGTAACCCTAGCCCTTTCCTCGTGTCTATATAAACCGGAGGGTTTTAGTCCGTAGGACGAACAACAATCATACCATAGGCTAGCTTCTAGGGTTTAGCCTCTCTGATCTCGTGGTAGATCTACTCTTGTACTACCCATATCATCAATATTAATCAAGCATGAGAAGGGTTTTACCTCCATCGAGAGGGCCCGAACCTGGGAAAAAACAAATTGTCCCTTGACTCCTGTAAACATCCGCCTAGACGCACGCCTCGGGACCCCTACCCGAGATCCGCCGGTTTTGACACCGACATTGGTGCTTTCATCGAGAGTTCCTCTGTGTTGTCATCTTTAGGCCCGATGGCTCCCCCGATCATCAACAACGATGCGGTCCAGGGTGAGACTTTTCTCCCCGGACAGATCTTCGTATTCGGCGGCTTTGCACTGCTGGCCAATTCGCTTGGCCATCTGGAGCAGATCGAAAGCTACGCCCCTGGCCATCAGGTCAGATTTGGAAGTTTGAACTACACGGCTGACGTCCGCGGAGACTTGATATTCGATCGATTCGAGCCACAGCCAAGCGCTACCATCATCACGATGGGCATGATCTAGCTCGCAAAGTGCTCGGAGGCCGCGATTAAAGGTCCGCCCGACCTCAGCTCGGAGCCGACTGCGCCAATCGAGGACGGGTGGCCGGACACCGCCTCGGGGGCTGCAATCTCTACGGCGATTGAGCCGAACACCAGCCTTGTCCTTTGCGAAGCTTGTGACTCTGAGGTGCCAGACTCCCCTCCGGACTCCGAACCTTCCGCGCTCCTGCCAATCGGATCCGACTGGGCGCCGATCATGGAGTTCACCGCCATGACATCTTTTTCAAAGACTTCGCTTCTTCGGCGACATTCTAAATTCACTAAAGTCTCTCTCTTTATCGAGAGCCCTGGCGGACTATGGTCAACAAGGTTAAAAGGACGACGAAGAAATTCAAATCCCACCCACCACCCACTCGTATCCACTGTCGATGATTTAACCGACATGCTCGACTTCGACTCTGATGACATCGACGGTATGGACGCCGATGCAGGAGACGACCAAGAACCAGCGCCTGAGGCAATCGAAGGCCACCTCGTCATATGACATATACATGGTGGACACCCCAAAAGAAGGGAACGACGATGGAACAACGGAGGATGACCCTCCAAGAAGAAGCCTAAGCGCCCGGCGTCGGGCGCCGCTCTAAATCCCGCCAAAGCAAAAACGACGATTCCGGCACGGGAGATAATAACATCCCGGACAATGCCGAAGACAACCCCCTCTAGCAGGATTCAGCGCAAGAGGATGGAGAAACCAACCCTCATGAGAGAGCGGCAGACAGAGAGGTAGAGGAGGATAATTACATGCCTCCCTCCAAAGACGAGGCAAGCCTCGACGACGACGAATTTGTCGTGCCTGAGGATCTCGTCGAACAAGAGCGTTTCAAACACAGGCTTATGGCCACGGCGAGCAGCCTCAAGAAAAAACAGCAACAGCTTAGAGCTGACCAAGACTTGCTAGCCGACAGATGGACTGAAGTCCTTGCGGCGGAAGAGTACGAACTCGAACGCCCCTCCAAGAGCTACCCAAAGCGCAGGCTGCTACCTTGATTAGAGGAGGAAGCACCTGCACCTACATCACCAGCGCATGATGCGGCCGATCGCCACCTCGTGGGTCATGACAGAGAGGCCTCTCGGCCCTCCATTCAAGCCGCACCCCGGCATCGCTCAAAGAATACCAAGGCACGGGGAAATGCGCCAGACCTGCGAGATATATTGGAGGACAAGGCAAGGCAAACAAGATTGATCTATGGATCGCCTGGGCGCCCCATGACACGCGACGATAACCGTCATGCCGGATATGGTAAATCTGACCGGGCCGAACAAAGTAGACAAAGCTCATTTGAGCTACGTCGTGATATAGCCCAAAGATGCAGGCGCCAAGACACCCACTATGCTTCACAGATGAAGTAATGGATCATCAAATCCCGAGGGTTTCAAACCCGTAGAACATCGAATCATACGATGGCACAACAGATCCTGCGGTATGGATCGAGGATTATCTCCTTCATATCCACATGGCCCGCGGTGATGATCTACACGCCATCAAATACCTCCCACTCAAGCTTAAAGGACCAGCTCGGCATTGGCTTAACAGCTTGCTAGCAGAATCAATTGGTTGTTGGGAGGACCTGGAAGCCGTATTCTCGACAATTTGTGGCACCTATGTGCGACCACCAGACGCCGATGACCTAAGCCACATAATTCAGCAGCCAAATGAATCGGCCAGACAATTCTGGACACGGTTCCTAACCAAGAAAAATCAAATATTCGACTGTCCGGATGCAGAGGCCCTTGCAGCCTTCAAACATAACATCCATAACGAGTGGCTTGCCCGGCACCTAGGACAGGAAAACCCGAAATCCATGGCATCCCTCACAACACTCATGACCCGCTTTTTCGCGGGAGAAGACAGCTGGCTAGCTCGTAGTAATAATATGACCAAGAGCCCTGGTAATTCGGATACCAAGGACAACAATGGCAGGTCGTGTCGCAACAAGCAAAAGCGCCACATTAACTGCGACAATGCTGAGGATACGACAGTTAATGCCGGATTCAGAGGCTCTAAACCCGGTCAGTGGAAAAAGCCATTTAAAAGAAATACTCCGGGCCCGTCCAGTTTGGACCGATTACTCGATCGTCAGGCGATATACACGGCACTTCGAAAACCAGCCAATCACACCAACATGGATTGTTGGGTGTTCAAGCAGAGCAAGTTAAGTGCCGAAACAGAGACAAGGGGCTGCATAGCGATGACGAGGAGGAGCCCCACCACGAACAATAGGGGATGAAGGGCTTCCCCCACAAGTGCGGACGGTGAACATGATATACGCAGCCCACATCCCCAAAAGGGAGCGGAAGTGCACTCGAGGACGATATGCGTTGGAGCGGTCGCCCCAAAGTTCAACCCATGGTCCTCTGCACGATCACTTTTGATCAAGGGACCACCCCACTAGCATCCGCCATGGCGGATTCGCCGCATTGGTTCTAGACCCAATCATTGACGGATTTCACCTCACTAGAGTCCTTATGGACAGCGGCTGACTGAACCTGCTTTATCAGGATACAGTGCGAAAAATGGGCATAGATCCTCAAGGATTAAACCCACAAAGGCGACCTTTAAAGGCGTCATACCATGTGTAGAGGCCAACTGTACAAGCTCAGTTACACTTGAGGTGGTCTTCGGATCCCCGGATAATTTCCGAAGCGAGGAGTTAATCTTCGACATAGTCCCGTTCATGATGGCTATCACGCCTTTGCCGGACAAACCGCATTTGCAAAGTTCAATGCGGTGCCGCACTACGCATACCTTAAGCTCAAGATGCCAGGCCCTCGAGGAGTCATTACGGTCAATGGAAACACTGAACGCTCTGTCCGAAAGGAGGAGCATACGGCGGCCCTCGCGGCGGAAGTACAAAGCAGCCTTTCAAGGCAATTCTCCAGTCCGGCTATTAAACGTCCGGACACCGTCCAAGCGCGCCGAGTAACCTACAACAAGACCGCTGGCACATTCCGAGCAAGCGTAGTAATGCGGCTAACCCCAGCCCTCAAATTGCGAACCAGATTACGCTGCGTACATAACTACGCTCTGGAAATACCATGGGCATAGGGGGAGGGGCACGACCACGGCATGCCCAAAATGCGGCTCAACTACACCAGGGGCTCCCGATTTTGTCATTTTCTTCTTACTTTCAGGACTCCACTCTACGGAAGGCCTGTCCGGCAGTACAATCGACGAACACACGATGCAACAGCCAGGGAGGCAGAAAGCTACGTCGAGTGTCCAGGTGGTCTCTATAACGAGCAGTATACTTGTTTCACATATCGTCCCGCAGCTCGCCCCTGGAGGGGGACATGTCAAATAGTCCCATCTCTTGCTTATCGCACTATTTGTATCGCTCGCTTTTACCGCAGCCTTTTTGAATAAACAATACATAGCTTTCGTCTATTATTGCATTCCTTTTTATAAAAATATGTTCGATTATGACATTATGCAACCATACACTTGATGCAGCCAATACACGGGGCTTACGTACCCCATAATATGGTGTGAGAAGTCCGAACACTCTCATGAGTGCGGCACCCCGAACTTATAGCATTATATGCATCGGCTCTGAATCATGTCTTGGACCCCCCTAGGGCGCGCCCCCCCTGCCTCGTGGGGCCCCCGAAGCTCCACTGACGTACCCCTTGCACCCATATATACCTACGTATCGTAAAACTTCCAGAACAGAGATTAGATCGGGAGTTCCGCCGTTGCAAAGCCTCTGTAGCCACCAAAAACCAATCGAGACCCTGTTCCGGCACCCTGCCGGAGGGGGGATCCCTCACCGGTGGCCATCTTCATCATCCCGGTGCTATCCATGATGAGGATGGAGTAGTTCACCCTCGGGGCTGAGCGTATGTACCAGTAGCTATGTGTTTGATCTCTCTCTCTCTCGTGTTCTTGATTAGGCACGATCTTGATGTATCGCGAGCTTTGCTATTATAGTTGGATCTTATGTTTCTTCTCCCCTCTACTCTCTTGTAATGGATTGAGTTTTCCCTTGAAGTAATCTTATCGGATTGAGTCTTTAAAGATTTGAGAACACTTGATGTATGTCTTGCCGTGCGTATCTGTGGTGACAATGGGATATCACGTGATTCACTTGATGTATGTTTTGGTGATCAACTTGCGGGTTCCGCCCATGAACCTAGCATATGGGTTGGCACATGTTTTCGTCGTGATTCTCCGGTAGAAACTTTGGGGCACTCTTTGAGGTTCTATGTGTTGGTTTGAATAGATGAATTGAGATTGTGTGATGCATATCGTATAATCATACCCACGGATACTTGAGGTGACATTGGAGTATCTAGGTGACATTAGGGTTTTGGTTGATTTGTGTCTTAAGGTGTTATTCTAGTACGAACTCTAGGGCTGTTTGTGACACTTATAGGAATAGCCCACCAGATTGATTGGAAAGAATAACTTTGAGGTGGTTTCGTACCCTACCATAATCTCTTCGTTTGTTCTCCACTATTAGTGACTTTGGAGTGACTCTTTGTTGCATGTTGAGGGATAGTTATGTGATCCAACTATGTTATTATTGTTGAGAGGACTTGCACTAGTGAAAGTATGAACCCTAGGCCTTGTTTCTTAGCATTGGAATACCGTTTGTGCTCACTTTTATCAATAGTTACCTTGCTGTTTTTATATTTTCAGATTACAAATACCTATATCTACCATCCATATTGCACTTGTATCACCATCTCTTCGCCGAACTAGTGCACCTATACAATTTACCATTGTATTGGGTGTGCCGGGGACACAAGAGACTCTTTGTTATTTGGTTGCAGGGTTGCTTGAGAGAGACCATCTTCATCCTACGCCTCCCACGGATTGATAAACCTTAGGTCATCCACTTGAGGGAAATTTGCTACTGTCCTACAAACCTCTGCACTTGGAGGCCCAACAACGTCTAAAAGAAGAAGGTTGTGTAGTAGACATCAAGCTCTTTTGTGGCGCCATTGCCGGGGAGGCTAGGTAAGTGAAGGTATATCTTTAGATCTTGCAATCGAATCTTTTTGTTTCTTGTTTTAGCACTAGTCTAGTTTATAAAAGAAAACTACAAAAAATGGAATTGAGTTTGTCTCATAGGCTTCATCTTTTTAATATCTTTCGTGAGTATGAAGGGAAGGAAAATTATGCTCAAGTACTAGAAGAAGAATTACATAGAATGCTTGGCATAAAATATGTGAATGATGAGCATGATTGCAATGTTGTTAGTATGAACTCCTTGAATATCCATAGTACTAATGATGATTGCACTAGTTATGATGAAAATGCCTCCTATAAACATGTCAATTTTTGTGGTGTGCATTGGGTTTGTAAGTACACACCAAATAGGGAAGATAGATATTGCAATAGGCATAAGTACTTAGAAACCAAATTGTTGCAAGAAGAGCTAGATGAATGTGCTGAAAATTTATCTTTTCTTAGCCCTACTTGTGAACTCTGCTATGAACATGATCATTTTAATACCCAATGCAAATTGTTTCATGAGCGTATCGTGTCCAAAAATTGTGATGACTTGATTTCCCTTGCACATCATAGTGAACTTAGTTTGCTCTTGGGTTATGAAGAAATTAAACATAGAATTAAGGATATTCCAAAATTTGTCCTTGATAAAGTTCTTCATTTTAATCTTGAAGAAATTTATATGTATTGTGCGGTGAATTGCATTGGAAATCCTTATATTGCCAATTACATAAAGAAAAGAAAAGAAATAGAGGATTAAGAGAATACTAATGAAAGGGAAGAGACTTCCCAATATTCTCCTATTATTTCTTATGATGAATCAGGTAACGAGGAGGAGCCTTCTATTCAACCAATCTCATTAATAAGGAGCTCCAAAAAGAGGATTGAACCCACACATTACGTGAAGAAGAAGAAAAGAAAAAGGAAGAGAGGTAAAAAGGTATCTCTCCCAAATAAGGTTGCTCCTATTATTGCTGTGCCTCATGAAAATGAAGATGATACACTTGATGATGATCTCGTTATGCCTATTGCTTGTTGTGATGATTATGATTGGGAAGATAATGATACTTCTTATGATCTTGAAAATCTTTTCGGCACTTGCTTGGAAGAATATGATAGTAATGTTTGCTATACTATTGGTGCTATCTATACTATTAATGATGAGAGTGATTATGCCTATGATATGAAAAGGCCCAAGCTTGGGGAAGCTATGTTTAATGAGGATGGCATATTTGAGAATATATTTGTTGTAATTAATGTTTGTCCCAAGCTTGGGGATGCTATGTTTAATAATGATAATATTTTTAGCCTCCCAAGTTTTGATATGCAAAGTTGTTATGATGATCGCATGCCTTCTACCTATGATGATTATATTGATGAAAGTGGGTTTGGAAGAGCGTCAACTTTAGGAAGTAGTGATCCCACTATTTTGGAGGATGTTGAATCTTATAATATTTATGAAAGTGGATTTGGATAGGTCATGACTTTATTTAGTGATGTATCCACTATTTTGAAAGAGGTTTCAATCGATTATGATGAGAACAAAGTTGCTATTATGATGATTATTGTGATAAAACTTATGCTATAAAGAGTAGTGATGATTATATTTATAAAACTTGTCATGATTATTATTACCCTTCCTCTGAACATTACTCTTTTAATGTGAAAACAATTTATAGTATTCAAGTCTCTTATGATACTCCCACTATTCCGAATGAGAAGAATTTTACTTATGTGGAGAGTAATAAAATTTCTATGATTGTAGATCATGAAAAGAATGTTTTAGGTGCTGGTTATATTGTTGAATTCATTCATGATGCTACTGAAAATTATTATGAGGGAGGAACATATGCTTGTAGGAATTGCAATAATATCATGTTTCCTCTCTATGTGCTTAAAGTTTTAAAGTTATGCTTGTTTTGCCTTCCTATGCTAGTTGATTATTTTTCCCATAAGTTGTTTTCTCACAAAATCCCTATGCATAGGAAGTGGGTTAGACTTAAATGTGCTAGTAATATTCTTCATTATGCTCTCTTTATGTTTCAATTCTTATCTTTTATGTGAGCATCGTTGAAATCATCATGCCTAGCTAGGGGCGTTAAACGATAGCGCTTGTTGGGAGGCAACCCAATTTTTTTTAGTTTCTTGATTTTTGGTTCTGTTTAGGAATAAATAATCCATCTAGATTCTGTTTAGATGTGGTTTTGTGTTTTATTTAGTGTTTGTGCCAAGTAGAACCTTTGGGAAGGCTTGGGTGAAGTCTTGATGATCATGCTGTAAAAAACAGAAACTTTAGCGCTCATGATATTAGCTTCAACTTTTTACTGGAGAGTGATATTTAGTTGATTCTTTTTTCAGATGATTAATAGACAAATTACTCAGGTCCACCAATTTATTTTAGAATTTTTGGAGTTCCATAAGTTTGGGTTAGTTACAGATTACTACAGACTGTTCTAATTTTGACAGATTCTGTTTTCATTGTGTTGCTTGCTTATTTTGATGAATCTATGGCTAGTAAAATAGTTTATAAATCATAGATAAGTTGGAATACAGTAGGTTTAACACCAATATAAATAAAGAATGAGTTCATTACAGTACCTTGATGTGGTGTTTTGTTTTCTTTCGCTAACAGAGCTCACGAGTTTTCTGTTAAGTTTTGTGTTGTGAAGTTTTCAAGTTTTGGGTAAAGATTCGATGGACTATGGAATAAGGAGTGGCAAGAGCCTAAGCTTGGGGATTCCCAAGGCACCCCAAGGTAATATTCAAGGACAACCAAGAGTTTAAGCTTGGGGATGCCCCGGATGGCATCCCCTCTTCGCCTTCGCTCATCGGTAACTTTACTTGGAGCTATATTTTTATTCACCACATGATATGTGTTTTGCTTGGAGCGTCATTTTATTTTCCTTAGCTTTGCTTGCTGTTTGAATAAAGTACCAAGATATGAAATTATTAAATGGGAGAGTCTTCACATAGTTGTATAATTATTCGACTACTCATTGATCTTCACTTATATCTTTCGGAGTAGTTTGTTATTTGCTCTAGTGCTTCACTTATATCTTTTAGAGCACGGTGGTTTATTTGTTTTATAGAAACTATTGATCTCTCATGCTTCACTTAGATTATTTTGAGAGTCTTAAATATCATGGTAATTTGCTTAAATAATCATAATATGCTAAGCATACAAGATTTGTAAGAATTCTTATGAGTGTGTTGAATACTAAGAAAAGATTGATGCTTGATGATTGTTTTGAGATATGAAGATGGTGATATTAGAGTCATGCTAGTTGAGTAGTTGTGAATTTGAGAAATACTTGTGTTAAAGTTTGTGATTCCCGTAGCATGCACGTATGGTGAACCGTTATGTGATGAAGTCGGAGCATAGTTTATTTATTGATTGTCTTCCTTATGAGTGGCGGTCGGGGACGAGCGATGGCCTTTTCCTACCAATCTATCCCCCTAGGAGCCTGTGCGTAATACTTTGCTTTGATAACTTCTAGATTTTTGCAATAAGTATATGAGTTCTTTATGACTAATGTTGAGTCCATGGATTATACGCACCCTTCTCCCTTCCACCATTGCTAGCCTCTATAATACCGCGCACCTTTTCGCCGGTATCATACAACCACCATATACCTTCCTCAAAACAGCCACCATACCTACCTATCATGGCATTTCCATAGCCATTCCGAGGTATATTGCCATGCAATTTCCACCATTCAGTTTATTATGACACGCTCCATCATTGTCATATTTCTTAGCATGATCATGTAGTTGACATCGTATTTGTGGCAAAGCCACCGTTCATAATTCTTTCATACATGCCACTCATGAGTCATTGCACATCCCGGTACAACGCCTGAGGCATTCATATAGAGTCATATTTTGTTCTAAGTATCGAGTTGTAATTGTTGAGTTGTAAGAAAAATAAAAGTGTGATGATCATCATTATTAGAGCATTGTCCCGGTGAGGAAATGATGATGGAGACTATGATTCCCCCACAAGTCGGGATGAGACTCCGGACGAAAAATAAAAAAATGAAAAATGAAAAAAAAGAGGCCAAAAAAAAGGCCCAAATAAAAAAATGAGAGAAAAAGAGAGAAGGGACAATGCTACTATCCTTTTACCACACTTGTGCTTCAAAGTAGCACCATGATCTTCATGATAGAGAGTCTCCTATGTTGTCACTTTCATATACTAGTGGGCATTTTTCATTATAGAATTTGGCTTGTATATTCCAATGATGGGCTTCCTCAAAATGCCCTAGGTCTTCGTGAGCAAGCGAGTTGGATGCACACCCACTTAGTTTCTTTTGTTGAGCTTTCATATACTTATAGCTCTAGTGCATCCGTTTCATGGCAATCCCTACTCACTCACATTGATATCTATTGATGGGCATCTCCATAGCCCGTTGATACGCCTAGTTGATGTGAGACTATCTTCCCTCTTTTTGTCTTCTCCACAACCACCATTCTATTCCACATATAGTGCTATATCCATGGCTCACGCCAAGATTGCGTGAAGATCGAAAAAGTTTTGAAAATGTTAAAGTATGAAACAATTGCTTGGCTTGTCATCGGGTTGTGCATGATTTAAATACTTTGTGTAGTGAAGATAGAGATTAGCATGTCTATATGATTTTGTAGGGATAACTTTCTTTGGCCATGTTATTTTGAGAAGTCATGATTGCTTTGTTAGTATGCTTGAAGTATTATTATTTTTATGTCAATATTGAACTTTTGTCTTGAATCTTTCGGAATATTCATATAACAATTAAGAAGAATTACATTGAAATTATGCCAACTAGCATTCCACATCAAAAATTATCTTTTTTATCATTTACCTACTTGAGGACGAGCAGGAATTAAGCTTGGGGATGCTTGATACGTCTCCAACATATCTATAATTTTTGATTGCTCCATGCTATATTATCTACTGTTTTGGGCAATATTAGGCTTTATTATCCACTTTTATATTATTTTTGGGACTAACCTATTAACCGGAGGCCCAGCCCAGATTCTTTGTTTATGCCTATTTCAGTGTTTCGAGGAAAAGGAATATCGACGAGTCAAACGAACGAAATCAACTAGAGAAGTTATTTTTGGAAGGAAAGCCATCGGATAGACTTGGACTCCAAGTCAGAAGATACGGGAGCTGGCCACGAGGGTAGGGGGCGCGCCCACCCCCCTAGGGCGCGCCCCCCCTGCCTAGTGGGCCCCCCGAAGCTCCACCGACGTACCCCTTGCACCCATATATACCTACGTATCGTAAAACTTCCAGAACATAGATTAGATCGGGAGTTCCGCCGCCGCAAAGCCTCTGTAGCCACCAAAAACCAACCGAGACCCTGTTTCGGCACCCTGCCAGAGGGGGGATCCCTCACCGGTGGCCATCTTCATCATCCCGGCGCTATCCATGACGAGGAGGGAGTAGTTCACCCTCGGGGTTGAGGGTATGTACCAGTAGCTATGTGTTTGATCTCTCTCTCTCTCTCTCTCGTGTTCTCTCTCGTGTTCTTGATTTGGCAAGATCTTGATGTATCGCGAGCTTTGCTATTATAGTTGGATCTTATGTTTCTTCTCCCCCCTCTACTCTCTTGTAATGGATTGAGTTTTCCCTCAAGTAATCTTATCGGATTGAGTCTTTAAAGATTTGAGAACACTTGATGTATGTCTTGCCGTGCGTATCTGTGGTGACAATGGGATATCACGTGATTCACTTGATGTATGTTTTGGTGATCAACTTGCGGGTTCCGCCCATGAACCTAGCATAGGGGTTGCACATGTTTTCGTCGTGATTCTCAGGTAGAAACTTTGGGGCACTCTTTGAGGTTCTATGTGTTGGTTTGAATAGATGGATTGAGATTGTGTGATGCATATCATATAATCATACCCACGGATACTTGAGGTGACATTGGAGTATCTAGGTGACATTAGGGTTTTGGTTGATTTGTGTCTTAAGGTGTTATTCTAGTACGAACTCTAGGGCTGTTTGTGACACTTATAGGAATAGCCCACGGATTGATTGGAAAGAATAACTTTGAGGTGGTTTCGTACCCTACCATAATCTCTTCGTTTGTTCTCCACTATTAGTGACTTTGGAGTGACTCTTTGTTGCATGTTGAGGGATAGTTATGTGATCCAACTATGTTATTATTGTTGAGAGGACTTGCACTAGTGAAAGTACGAACCCTAGGCCTTGTTTCTTAGCATTGCAATACCGTTTGTGCTCACTTTTATCATTAGTTACCTTGCTGTTTTTATATTTTCAGATTACAAATACCTATATCTACCATCCATATTGCACTGGTATCACCATCTCTTTGCCGAACTAGTGCACCTATACAATTTACCATTGTATTGGGTGTGTTGGGGCACAAGAGACTCTTTGTTATTTGGTTGCGGGGTTGCTTGAGAGAGACCATCTTCATCCCACGCCTCCCACGGATTGATAAACCTTAGGTCATCCACTTGAGGGAAATTTGCTACTGTCCTACAAACCTCTGCACTTGGAGGCCCAACAACGTCTACAAGAAGAAGGTTGTGTAGTAGACATCACATACCTATGATCCTTTGATTACCTTGCCGTCTTATGTGACCCGAACAATGAGGGTAAGCTTTTTAATCCTGAAACCTGGCACATATGAAGTTTGTTTATGCACTATCAACTGTATTTGATCAAAATTAGTCCGGTGGGATAAAAATCACCCCATAAACGCTTTCAGAAAAAAGATCTCAAACAGTCAAACAATTGTGATCGCAAATGTGTTATGAAAAATAGACAAAATTCAAAGGCTTCTGATTCGAATACAATCAGAAAATCGTTCTGAAGGGATTAAGCTAAGATTCGGATATGATCATATAGCCCCCAGTGGCTTTGGTGATGCCGATCAAGTGGGTATCGACAGCTATGTTCTCTTTGGTTCAAATACGACCTATGTTTGAACAGGAAGCCCCCAAGTGACCATAAGAGTTGTTTAATGACGCTGATTCGAATACGATCCACGTTAGACCCAAAGGGGTTAAGCTATGATTCAGATATGATCAAGAAGCCCCCTAGTGGGTTTGGCAGTATGCCGATCAAGAGGGTATTGACAGCTATGTTCTCTTTGGTACGAATACGACCTATGTTTGAACAGGAAGCCCCCAAGTGATCATGGCTAGATTCAGATATGATCATAAGCCATACCAAAGGGAAAAACGGATTCAAATATGGTCCGATCCCTGTTGGTTGTTTCAACAACATAATAATGGAAGACATGTAAACATTTGAGGATGAAAAGGACGGAGGTCCTGCTTTATTGCTTTTCATAATATATATACATCTCAAGATATGTACATCCTGAGAGCCGGTGGCTCAAGTGTAGTAAGGCCGAAGATGAGCGATATTCCACGGCCGGCGGGTCTCCTCCTCCGACTTACGTGAGTCTTTGTGCTCTCGAACATCGATGAGGTAATATGACCCGTTGTTCAGGTTCTTGCTGACCACAAAGGGTCCTTCCCAAGGGGGGATAGCTTGTGCATATCGGATTGATCCTGGATGAGCTGGAGCACCAAATCACCTTCCTGAAAGGTTCTGGATCTAACCCGACGGCTGTGGTAGCGGCGCAGGTCTTGCTGGTAAATCGCCGAGCAGGCTATTGCCAAGTCTCGCTCTTCATCCAACAAGTCAAGTGCATCCTGACGAGCTCGTTCATTATCAACTTCAACGTAAGCCGCCACGCGGGGCGAGTCATGACGGATGTCACTTGGCAGGACCGCCTCTGCTCCGTACACCATGAAGAAAGGTGTATAACCCGTAGATCTGTTAGGTGTAGTGTTGATGCTCCAAATCACAGAGCGTAATTCCTCCACCCAACAACCCGGCGTCTGTTGTAAGGGGACCAAGAGCCAGGGTTTTATACCTTTCAAGATCTCCTGATTGGCTCTTTTTGCTTGACCATTGGATTGAGGATGAGCTACTACCGAAACATCAAGCCGGATATGTTCTCGTTGACAGAACTCTTCCATAGCACCTTTGGAGAGATTAGTGCCATTATCAGTTATGATGCTGTTTGGAAAACCAAAACGAAAGATCACATTTTTCTTGAACTGAACTGTCGTGGCTGCATCACACTTACTGACCGACTCTGCCTCAACCCACTTTGTAAATTTATCCACCGCCACCAGGAGGTGTGTCTTTTTATCCTTAGACCTTTTGAAAGGCCCGACCATATCAAGCCCCCTGCATCGCAAACGGCCAAGTGATTGGAATCATCCTCAATTCTTGAGCCGGCACATGAGCTCGTCGTGAGAATTTTGACAATCGTGACATTTACTTATCAGATCTTCCGCATCAGCATGAGCCGCCAGCCAATAAAAACCATGACGGAAAGCCTTGGCCACAAGAGATTTTGAGCCGGCATGATGACCACAATCGCCTTCATGGATCTCCAGAAGTACTTCCTGACCTTCCGCAGGTGACACACAACGTTGAAACGCCCCAGTGACACTGCGATGATGCATCTCACCATGAACAATAGTCATGGACTTAGACCGCCGGATGATCTTTCTTGCCAAGGTATCATCCTCGGGCAACTCTCCCCGGGTCATGTAAGTCAAATATGGCACTATCCAATCCGGGATGACGTGAAGAGTCGCCACCAACTGCGCTTCTGGGTCAGGAACAGCTAAGTCCTCCTCTGTGGGTAACTTGACAGAGGGATTATGCAAAACATCTAGAAAGGTGTTAGGCGGTACCGGCTTACGCTGAGATCCCAGCCGGCTTAAACCATCAGCCGCCTCATTCTTCCTTCGATCAATGTGTTCCACTTGATAACCCTTGAAGTACCCAGCTACAGCATCAACTTCACGACGATAAGCCTCCATGAGGGGATCCTTGGAGTCCCATTTGCCTGACACCTCTTGAGCCACGAGATCTGAGTCGCCCAAGCATCTTACCCGGATCAAATTCATCTCTTTGGCCATCCGAAGACCATGGAGTAAGGCCTCATATTCAGCTGCATTACTAGTACAAGGAAACACGAGCCGGAGCACATAACAAAATTTGTCACCTTGAGGGGAAGTTAAAACGACTCTAGCCCCCGAGCCTTCCAACTGCCTGGACCCATCAAAGTGAATAGTCCAATACGTGTTGTCCGGCTTCTCCTCCGGTGTCTCCAGCTCTGTCCAATCATTGATAAAGTCCACCAGGGCTTGAGACTTAATAGCAGTATGTGGCGCATACTTCAAACCATGAGGCCCAAGCTCAATGGCCCACTTGGCGACTCATCTTGTGGCCTCTCTATTCTGGATGATGTCTCCTAAGGGAGCAGAACATAACACGGTGATGGGGTGACCCTGGAAGTATTGCATAAGCTTCCGGCTCGCCATGAACACCCCGTAAACAAGCTTCTGCCAATGCGGATATCTTTGCTTAGACTCAATGAGCACCTCACTGATGTAGTAAACCGGCCGTTGAACCGGATGCTCCTTGCTAGCCTCCTTGCGCTCCACCACAATTGCAACACTAACAGCACGTGAGTTAGCAGCCACGTATAACAGCAACGGCTCTCTATCAATGGGAGTCGCAAGGACCGGCGGCTCAGATAACTGTCTTTTTAAATCTTCAAAGGCAGCATTAACAGCATCACTCCAGACAAAAGTGTCCGTATTTTTCATCATCTGATACAGTGGTATGGCCTTCTCACCTAACCGGCTTATGAACTGGCTTAAAGCAGCGATACGACTCGCCAGTCGCTGAACATCATTGATACACGCCGGCTTAGCCAAAGAGGTAATTGCCTTGATATTCTCCGGATTAGCTTCAATACCCCTGTTGGAGACTAAGAAACTCAAAAGCTTGCCTGCTGGCACGCCAAACACACATTTGGCCGGGTTAAGCATCATCTTATAGACCCGGAGATTATCAAAGGTTTCCTTCAGATCATCTATCAAGGTTTCCTTCTCTCTGGATTTCACCACTATATCATCCACGTAAGCGTGAACATTGCGCCCAATTTGATCGTGGAGACAGTTATGTACACACCGCTGATAAGTTGCCTGGGCACTCTTGAGCCCAAACGGCATAGAAACATAGCAGAAAGCTCCAAACGGAGTGATGAAGGCCGTCTTCTCCTGGTCCTTAACTGCCATCTTGATTTGATGATAACCAGAGTAAGCATCCAAAAAGCTCAAACGCTCACAACCCGCCGTAGCATCAATGATTTGATCAATACGTGGGAGAGCAAAAGGATCAGCCGGACAAGCTTTATTTAAGTCCGTGTAATCCACACACATCCGCCAGGTGCTGTTCTTTTTAAGTACAAGCACTAGGTTAGCCAACCACTCTGGGTGAAAAACTTCAACAATGAACCCGTCCGCCCAGAGCCGGGCCACCTCCTAACCAATAGCTTTCCGTCTCTCTTCGTTGAACCGCCAAAGAAACGGCCTGACCGGCTTAAACTTCGGATCAATATTAAGAGTGTGCTCAACGAGTTCCCTCGGTACACCCGGCATGTCAGAAGGTTTCCATGCAAAGATGTACCGATTCTCACGGATGAACTCGATGAGCGCGCTTTCCTATTTAGGATCCTGATTGGCGCTGATGCTGAATTGTTTAGATGAGTCGCCTGGAGTAAAATCAACAAGCTTGGTTTCATCAGCTGACTTAAACTTCATTGTTGGGTCATGCTCTGTGGTCGGCTTCTTCAGAGATGACATATCCGCCGGGTCAACGTTATCTTGATAAAAATTTAGCTCCTCCGCTGCGCAAACCGACTCGGCATAAGCCGCATCGCCCTCCTCACATTCCAGGGCTATCTTTCGACTCCCATGCATAGTAATGGTGCCCTTATGACCCGGCATCTTGAGCTGAAAATAAACATAACACGACCATGCCATGAACTTGGCATAAGCCGGTCGTCCAAACAGAGCGTGATATGGGCTTTTGATCTTGACCACCTCAAAGGTTAATTTCTCAGCCCTAGAATCATATTCATCTCCAAAGGCCACCTCCAGCTCAATCTTTCCAACTGGGTATGCCGACTTACCAGGCACCACTCCATGGAAAATGGTGTTGGATGTCTTCAAATTTTTGTCAGTCAACCCCATACGTCGAAAGGTCTCACAATAGAGGATGTTGATGCTGCTACCTCCATCCATGAGTACCTTAGTAAACTTATATCCACTGACTTGAGGTGCTACCACCAAGTGTAACTGACCCGGATTGTCAACCCGGGGAGGGTGATCCTCTCTACTCTACACAATAGGCTACTCTGACCACCTTAAATAATGGGGAACCGCCGGCTCAACAACGTTCACAGCCCTTTTATGAAGCTTCTGGTCCCGCTTGCATAAGCTAGTGGTGAACACATGATACTCTCCACTATTCAGCTGCTTTGGATTGCTCTGATAACCCGATCGATGTCTGTCACGACCTCCTGACTGCATCGGCCGGTGATTATAGCCACCTTGATTTCCCTGAAAGCCAGAATTTGAACCGCCACCCGGGCCATGAAAACCGCCGGCACCTGAGCCACCACCCGACCCATGATTGCCGTCGAATGTGTTGGAATTCTTGAAAGCCTTCATGATCGTGCAATCCTTCCATAAGTGAGTGGCCGGCCTTTCCCGGGTGCCGTGTCTCGGACAGGGTTCATTGAGTAGCTGCTCAAGAGATGGACCTGACCCGCCAGATCGAGGGGCGGCCTCCCCTTGCGTCATTGTTACCCTGCGCATTAGCGTTGGCCACAAACTCTGGGTTATCATCGGCCTTACGCTTATTGCCTCCTTGATTCGCCGGGTTATGTTGCTGACCCTTTCCGTTGCCGTTCTTCTTTCCCTTCCCTGTCTTTTCCTCATCAGACGCGGGATCCTTGGTACTATAAGAATCGGCGTATTTGACTAGAGCCGCCTTCAGCTGACCCATATCATTACAATCACGCTTGAGGCCCCCCAGCTTCTATCTTAGCGGTTCAAATCGGCAATTTTTCTCCAACATTAAAACTGCAGAGCCGGCATCCATCTTGTCGCATTTAATGTATTATCTCCTTGACCAGCGCACCAATGAGTGGTAGATTCACCCTCCTCTTGCTTACAATTAGTTAAGTCCACAATTGACATAGATTGCTTGCAAGTGTCCTTGAAGTTCTGAATGAACCGGGCCTTTAACTCCGCCCATGAGCTAATGGAATTGGGCGGCAGGCCCTTTAACCAAGTCTGGGCCGTTCCATCCAACATCATGGTGAAATACTTAGCCATTGCCGCGTCGCTGACCTCCAATAGCTCCATGGCCATCTCATAGCTTTCGATCCACGCCCCGGGCTGTAAGTCGGCCGTGTAATTTGGCACCTTTCGGGGTCCCTTGAAATCCTTAGGTAGACACACATTACGTAAAGCCGGCACCAAACAAGGAACACCACCGGTTCTGGTGGCCACTCCTGCCTCAACAGAAGTCGTCGGATAATCCGGGAAGGCTTGACGAGTCGTCTGTTGAGCCGCCAGTTGAGCCGCCCGCTCGTCCTCCTGACGTATCCGGTCCTGCACCGGGTTATAACCGCCGGGCTGGTTACGGCGCTGGGCGTTACTTGACAAAGCCTCCGACTCCATGTGCCTGCTTTAACTCGGACTCCGGCTTGGGCGAGGAGTCGAATGAATCCTGTCTCGACTATAGGAATAAGCCTCTTGTGAGCCAGAGCCGTCTGGACGAGTTCTCTGATCCTTCACGTCTCCACCGCTGTTGGATCGTCGCCGTCCATTGGGAGAGCCGCCAAACATGCCGATGCTGCGATCAGGTTCTCCATGGGGTTAGAAAAGTGACCCGGTGGTGTTGGTACGTAGCGGGGCGGGGCCATATTCACATGAGGAGGTGCCATCGCCCGAGGCTGAACCGGTCCCCCTGCTCCGGATGTTATGAACTGGTTTGCTTCTGGCGGGTTACTAGGGCCGGCTCCGGGTGTGGAAAAAAGGTTCCGAGGATCATAAACCGGAGGCAAACGGGATTGAGTTTTCTGGTGTATCCTCCTCATCACCTCGTTAGATGCGTTCAGGCTAATCGTAAGCTGGAAAGCCTCTGACTGGAGTTGTTGTGCCCGTGCATCAAAAGCCGCCCGTTCTGTGCCAACCTGGTGTCCTCAGCTGCTAAGGCCTCCTTGGCCCGAGCTATTTCCTCACGTACCTGTGCCACCTCTGCATCGTGCTCATCTTGACTTGCAGGAATAATTGTGGTGGTTAACAGGGCCGTCAGCTTGTACATGAGGTCAATCAGCACCTGAGCCGGCGGGCGCGCTGGGCCTCCTGCCCCGACAGCTCCTGACCAGGACGTTATTGTTGCCGTACTCGTAGAGTTTTGGCCGGGTTGAGTGCCATCCATGAAGACCCCTACCCAGCTCGGCGGCTCAAAGGGGTCCGGAATACTGCTGCCATCGGAACAGCCCCCAAGCCTGCCATCTTGCAGTTGATACAACGAATTCGTTTCACCAGTGGACGAATCACCATCGGAGTGGACGGCCGTCTCACCGCCGTCCGCGGATCCTTCATAAAGTTCTCCTCCGTGGATGCAACCAATGAAGGTACGCTTCACGGCGGGTTGAGCTCGGGTGGGTCTCGCACGCTAAGCCGTCTCGACGAGGTCGGTGCAGTTGTCCGGCTCAGGGCCCGGCTCACCAATCCGGCCGATGAAGATGTGGATTCCGCCGAAGGGGACCCGGTACTGTAGGATCGAAAGTATGTCTAGAGGGGGGTGATTAGACTACTTAACCAAATAAAAATATATCATTTTCCCAATTTTAGTATTTGGCAGATTTTAGCTATCTTAGCACAAGTCAAGCAATCTTAACACAATTCAAGCAAGCATGCAAAGAGTATATGAGCAGCGGAAAGTAAAGCATGCAACTTGCAAGAAATTTAAAGGGAAGGGTTTGGAGAATTCAAACGCAATTGGAGACACAGATGTTTTTGTCGTGGTTCCGATAGGTGGTGCTATCGTACATCCACGTTGATGGAGACTTCAACCCACGAAGGGTAACGGTTGCGCGAGTCCACGAAGGGCTCCACCCACGAAGGGTCCACGAAGAAGCAACCTTGTCTATCCCACCATGGCTGTTGCCCACGAAGGACTTGCCTCACTAGCGGTAGATCTTCATGAAGTAGGCGATCTCCTTGCCCTTGCAAACTCCTTGATTCAACTCCACAATCTTGTCGGAGGCTCCCAAGTGACACCTAGCCAATCTAGGAGACACCACTCTCCAAGAAGTAACGAATGGTGTGTTGATGATGAACTCCTTGCTCTTGTGCTTCAAATGATAGTCTCCCCAACACTCAACTCTCTCTCACAGGATTTGGATTTGGTGGAAAGAAGATTTGAGTGGAAAGCAACTTGGGGAAGGCTAGAGATCAAGATTCATATGGTAGGAATGGAATATCTTGGCCTCAACACATGAGTAGGTGGTTCCTTCTCGTAAACAACAAGTTGGAAGTGTAGGTTTGTTCTGATGGCTCTCTCCACGAATGAAGAGGAGGTGGAGGGGTATATATGGCCTCCACACAAAATCTAACCGTTACACACAACTTGCCAAACTCGGTGGGACCAAATTGATAAACTCGGTCGGACCGATTCAGCAAATCTAGTGACCGTTAGGATTTTTGGTGGGACCGACATGCAACTCGGTAGGACCGATGTGGTTAAGGTTAGGGCATTACGTAATCTCGGTGAGACCGATTACACAAACTCGGTGAGACCGATTACACAAACTCGGTGAGACCGATTTTGGTAATAAGCTAACCAGAGAGTTGGTCAGGTAAACTCGGTGGGACCGATTCGCTCATTTCGGTGAGACCAAAATGTTACGAAAAGGAAACAGGGAGTTTACATTGCAATCTCGGTGGGACCGATCGCTCATCTCGGTGGTACCAAAACGTTACAAAGGGAAACAGAGAGATTACAATCCCATCTCGCTGAGACCGAGATCCCTATCGGTGAGACCGATTTGCCTAGGGTTTGTGGCAGCGGCTATGACATCTGAACTCGGTGGCGCCGGGTAGAAAGAATTGGTAGGGCCGAGTTTTACTTTTGGTTTAGGTCATATGTGGATATGAGAAAGTAGTTGAGGGTTTTGGAGCATATCACTAAGCAATCGTGAGAGCAACAAACTCATTAAGCAACACCTCATCCCTCCTTGATAGTATTGGCTTTTCCTATAGACTCAATGTGATCTTGGATCACTAAAATATAAAATGTAGAGTCTTGAGCTTTTGAGCTTGAGCCAATCCTTTTATCCTTAGCATTTTGAGGGATCCACTTTTCTCATCCATGCCATGCCATCCATTGAGCTTTTCCTGAAATATTCATCTTGGAATGATGTTAGCTCAATGAGCTATATGTTATTAGGAATTACCAAAACCACCTAGGGATAGTTGCACTTTCAATCTCCCCCTTTTTGGTAATTGATGACAACATATAGATCAAAGCTTCGACAAATGATAATAAGAGTGAAAAACATTGTCGCTTTGAGAAGTATGTGATAAGCAAGAGCTCCCCCTAAATTTGTGCATAGTTTAAGATTTGCTTTGGACTGCAAATGCACAAGGAGTTAGGCTCATGGGTGACTTCCATGTCACATACATCTTGGTGGAGCACTCAAAATGATAATGATTGAATACATGCACTCATCACCAAGCAAAGTGAATGATCATATAGAGATAAACGAGATAATGTCATCCAACAAGCATAAATGTAGCATATGATCAAACACATGATCATCCAAGTATCACATAGACATAATGTATCTCAAACAAGCAAATAAAGTTCAACCACCAAAGCAAGAGAGAATAAAAAGCAACACTCTCTCTCGAAGCCTATGATCTATACATTTTCTCCCCTTTGGCAACAAGTTACCAAAAGTTAATAGAAAATGCATAGCACTAGATCGACTCTCGGGCTTGATCTTGGTGGTGGTGTAGAGATGGCTCCTTGACGAACACTTCAAGAGATGTAGATGGAGCTGGTGGAGTAGGTGCCGGAGCCGGTGGCACTTTGAAGCTGTAGGTGCGTATGAAGTGGCTCGTGTCCGCCACCGGCACTGCAGCTGATCTCTGAGCTCTAGGCACTGCAAATGCATCTGTGGTTGTCTTGCCCTTCCTCTCCTGCATATCATCCTGAAGTTGCTCAACAACGGACTGGATCTCTGTGACCTTCACATCCATGTCATAGAACTTCTGCTCCATGATCCTCTCCAAGCTCTCCTGGTTTCGAGTCAAGGTGGCCAGCCCCTTCTCAATCCTCAGAGTGGATGCAATCAAGTAGCCTAGCTGATCTTGTTTGCTCTTCAGAAAGTACTGAGATGCCTCTTCCATTGTTGGCATCTTGGTAGCCTTCTCAGTCCTTGCCATCTCCTTCTTAGCTTGTGCTTGCACTGAAGATGGTTCATCTTCATCCATAACTACTTGGTTGTCCTCAAAGTCTGGATAGATAGGCATATGCTCCTTATCCAACAGGTATGTGCCTGTGCCCATCTTGGAGTTAATCAGCTCTCGGATCTGTGGGCATATCCACAACTCCTCTTTTGGTCGGCTTTGTCCTCTTGATAGTCTCAACTATAAGGCTCATGACCTTGAACTTCTGTGGCACATCAAATAGGTGTATCAAGTTTATTGCATGGCCTCTGATCATGTTGTGATCACCTGACTTGGGCAATAGAGTATGCTTGAGGATCCAGTTGATGGTTGGCAGTCCTGACAGAAGATAATGTACTGATCCAAACTTGTGTGATTCTATTGCAGCATCTGGGATCTCCTTGTACATATGTGCCATAGTGTTGTGATCCATCTTCTTGGCATAGACATCCAAGTCATCTTCTTTCTCCTTAGGTGCATTGATCAGATTTGCCCATTCCTCAATAGTTTATTGGTACCTTGTACCTTCAGACATACATACTATCCTGCCATCTGGATAGAAGTGTGCTGTGGAGTAGAATTGCATTATGAGCTCATCATTCCACTTTGTGAGCTTCTGCCCAACAAAGTCTGCAACTCCACATGCACTGAAACTGTCATACACACTAGGATAGTGTTCCTCGTTCTCCTTCATGTAGGTCCAGTCAACCCACCTCATGTCACACACTATAGGCTTCTTGTCCAACAACACTGTCTCATAGAAATCCTGTTGTTCCTTTGTGTGGAACACCTGTAGTCAACAACAGTCCTCCTACGGTGGCATATGGATCTGACTCTCTCCATAGCCTCAATCTTGAGTCTCTCCTGATCTTCATGTTCTCAGCTATAGGATGAGCATCATTATGATCTGGAATTTTTGGCTTCAATTTTCTCAAGACATGTGTCTCATCATCTTCTTCCTGAGCAACAATCTCAGGCATTGGAGCCTTGTTCTTCTCAGCGGCTGGAATGTTCCTAGTGATGAAGTCATGTACCTAGGGTAGGGTCATAGACCTGCCCAAAGGTACCCTCCACAAGGACACTCGCAAGAGAAGCGGCCTTCGGTCGACTGGTAGGTTTCCACTCGATGATTCAAAGACACTCGACCATGAAGACCCACTCGACCACCAGGAGTCCAAGAGCCACTCGGTGCCCAAACAGTCTGTAGTTAAATAGTCTTTATGATCTTAATGACACTTTATGTAAGGCGTTACCAGTAACGCCTAGCCTTAACGCACCTTAAACCCTCTGCTACGTGGGTTGGCTGGGGTCCTGGCGCACTCTATATAAGCCACCCCTCCACAGGTAGAAGGGTTCGCACCCAGAACACATACGCATATAATCCAAATGACCGCCTCCGGGCTCCGAGGCGAGGGGCTATTACTTCCTCCGAGAAGGGCCTGAACTTCGTAAATCCCTTGCGTATACAACTACTCCATAGCTAGGATCTTGCCTCTCCATACCTACCCCCATTCTCTTGTCGGACTTAGAACCACGACGGTTGGCGCCACCGTGGGGCAGGTGTTCTAGCGATTTGTTGGAGAAGTTGGGATTCTGTCGATCTCCTACATCATGGTTTGGTGGAGTTACGGTAGACGGCCACGAGATCCGTCTCGGTGCGCTCACGTTCGTCGCCGACGACTCCGCTTGGCCGGGAGGCTCCACTCGGCGTGGACGCGCTCCCGTCCGTGGGGCGGCGACTTTCGCGAGTGTGTCCATGGGCGTCCTCCTGCGGCAACCGTCGACCCAAGATGGGTCGGCTCTGCCGTCTTCGCTCCTGGGCCTCCCACCGGCGCAAGCGTTCCGGTCGGTCGAGGCTTCTGCGGTGGGTGAGGCATGCGGTGGCCCGCCAGTCGGCCACCCCCCAAGTCGCGGCGATTGAGCCCGACGATTCTCTCTACGGCCTGTTCGACTGGCTTCGCAGAGACTGCGTCCGAATGCGATAGCAGTGACCCGGCGGCAGAGGTTCTGATGGAAGATGGACCATGCAGTTCCCCCGGATTCACCCGCACCAACGGAGGTGACGGTGGAGGCGATCCGGAGCAAGCCCACGAAGAGTACCTGCCCGAGCCCCTCACTTCGCTCCAGAGGGAGGAGCTTCGCCGTCGGAACATGGATGCACTTCACACTCCTATCGTTGGAGAAAACCCGAGGCTCGTGCCTTGGAGGATGCGCAACAGCCAACTGGCTGAGCGCACTCGACCGGAGAACCTTCAGCGAGTACTCGATGGTAGCGACCAAGGGTTCCAAAATCGGTCGGCGTCAGCTCTTTCAACCGCCAACTCAGGTATATCGAACTCCGATTCAGAATTTAGCGATTGCCGCCCGTATAGCAGAGTCAATTCAGCCTTCCCGGTCGAGGCGGGTAGAGGTTTCTTGCAAATCAGAAATCTGCTCGGGCGGCAGGAGATCAAAACTCAGTTGTATCACGGTCGCGGAACAGGATTCACGGCCGATCCGTCACTGCGAACTTCGATCGATCGGCCCATAGTCCGAGATCGCCCCGAGGCGTGAGGAACGTGGGGCCGGGCGTGATGATCAATACAAGGGTCATGGCGGTATGAGCACCGATTCGATCGCAACGATCGACGCCGAGTGCCCACTCCTCCCCAAGGGGTGGATCATACGCTCCTCGGCGGCAGGGGCGACAGACGCCAAAGACAAGTTGTTGGGCCAAGAGTTCCAGTCGACCCCAGGGAACCAGGCTTTGATGCGAGATCTATTATCGTTTCAAGGTTTGGTCGACAGGAACAGAGCTCACCGAGACGGCCATGATAGAGATGTTCCTTCCAGCAGTAGAGTTCATGTCTCGGGGCCAGAGTGTTTCAGCAGAGCCATCAGAGCCACGGTGATTCCTCCCAACTTCAGGTTGGCGATCGAGTCGATAAGTTCATCGGTGAATCCAAGCGACACTTGGCTTAAAGATTACCGAGTGGCTGTTCAGATCGGCGGTGGCAACGATGAGGTAGCCATGAAGCATTTGCCTCTTATGTTGGAGGGTTCAGCTGTATGCGTGGTTGAATCGATTAGCACCCAAAGAAAGATTTACACTTGGGAAGATCTTGCCGAGTGTTTGTCGTGACATTTGAAGGAACTTGCAAGCGACTGCCAGGATTGACGGAGTTGCGATCGTGTGTGCAAAAGTCGAGTGAAACTTTGAGAGATTATATCCAGAGGTGGATCACTTTGCACCACACGATCGAGAATGTATCTCGATCACCGAGCGATCTGTGCCTTCAAAGAAAGTGTCAAGAACAGAGTTGAGTTTGAAATTTGGTCGAACCGGAGATATGACCCTGAGTCAGATGATGGAGATTGCCACCAAGTATGCAAATGGTGAAGAAGAGGATCGGCTCCAGTGGTAAATACAAATCGGCCGCCAATGAGGCGGCGGAGGAAATTCGGTCGAGCGAGCGCCAAAGCCGAGCCACCGGCCGCTCCGGAGAGGCCTTGGTTGTGACCCGGGAAAGTTCAAGGGGAAACCCAAGGGTCCTTGGAACCCCAAGAAGGTGAAAGACCAGGATGGAAACGACGTGTTGGATTTGCCATGTCATATTCACACAAAGAAAGATGAAGAGGGTAAACTCATTTACCCGAAACATACCACTCGGCGATGTCGGCTCTTGATTTAGCAGTTCAAGGGAAACAGCTCAAGGATAAGGATAAGGAAGCAGAGACAAAGTTGAGGACAAAGATGGCGGTGATGATGGATATCCCGGTCAATTCCACCACGATGATTTTTGGCCGACGTCGAAAGCAAAAGTCGATTGAAGGTTATCAATCGGGAAGTGAACTTGGTTGCTCGGCGACTCCCAATTATCTGAAATGGTCCCGGACCGCCATCACATTCGACCGGTCTGATCACCCGACGCACATTGCCACCCACAGGAGGCAAGCATTGGTGGTCGACCCGGTTGTTGAGGGCACTCGGTGACCAAAGTCGATGGATGGTGGTAGTGGCTTGAACATATTGTACAAGGAGACGTTGAAAGGGATGGGCATTCCGATGTCGGACTCGATACCAATAACATGAGCTTCCACGGAGTCATTCACGGAAAGAAGGCTGAGTCACTCGGCCAAATTGCTCTTGATGTAGTTTTTGGTGATTCAAGCATTTCCGGAAAGAAAAGTTGACCTTTGAGGTCGTGGATTTCAGGCGCTTATCATGCTATGCAGGAAGGCGGCTTATGCACGCGTTCATGGCCCGACCATGTTACGTGTATCTTAAACTGAAGATGCCTGGTCCCAAGGGCGTGATCAGCATTACGGGCAATCGGAAGAAGGCGGACGAGTGCTTCGAGAAAGGCTCTAAGATTGCCGATGCTCAGTTGGCAGTGGTAGAGCTACAAGAGTATCAGAAAACTGCAGATCCGAGTGATTTGTTGCGAGCTAAGAAGCACGCTTCTGAGTCAGCATTTCACGATCATTGGTGAGGCAAACAGGTTCACATTCACCCGTTGATCCCAATGCTGCTCCGACCAACATCTCAACAACACTCGACTCAAAATAGGAAGAAGCGCTCATCTAGTTCCTTCGTGAGAACTGGGACATCTTTGCATGGAAGCTCTTGACATGCCGGGTGTTCCTGTGGAGCTGGCTGAGCATCGCCTCTGAGTCGACCCAAAATTCAAACCGGTTAAAGAATATCTTCGGCGGTCCGCCGTCCAGAAGAGAAAGGCCATTGGTGAGGAGGTGGCTCGGCTCTTAGCGGCAGAGTTCATCCGAGAGATCTACCACTCCGAGTGGCTTGCCAATGTCGTCATGGTCCCCAAGAAGGACAAGTCATTGCGCATGTGCATCGATTTCAAGCATATTAATCGGGCCTGCTCGAAAGATCATTTCCCTCTTCCTCGCATTGACCAAATAGTCACTCAACTGCGGGATGTGAGAGGTTGTCTTTTTTAGACGCCTATTCCGGGTGCCATCAAATCCGTCTGTATGGACCCGATGAGATTAAAACAGCATTCATCACTCCATTCGGGTGCTTCTGTTATGTCACCATGCCATTCGGTCTCAAGAATGCCGGAGCCACATTCATGAGGATGATTCAGAAGTGTTTGCTCACTCAAATCAGTCGGAATGTGGAAGCGTACATGGATGATATAGTGGTCAAGTCACGAAAGGGTTCCGACCTGTTGGCTGACCTTGCTGAAACATTTGCCGATCTCGTGGAGGTATGATATCAAGCTTAACCCATCAAAGTGTACATTTGGAGTTCTGGTGGAAAGTTACTCGGTTTTCTCGTTTACGAGCGAGGAATCGATGCTAACCCGAAAAGGTTGGCACCATACTCCGAATGAAGCACCTGTATGCGTGTGCACGATGTCCGAAACTTCTTTGGATGCTTGGCGCTTTAAGTCGATTCATCTCTCGCCTCGGTGAAAAGGCATTGCCTCTTTACCGATCGATGAAGAAGTCGAGACAAGTTCGAGTGGACTCTAGAAGCCGATGCAGTGTTTGCAGAGCTCAAAGCTCGCTCTCCACCCAGCCCGGTGCTTGCTTTGCCCCAATCAAGAAAGAGCCTTTGTCGCTTTACATTGCAGCCACTGGACAAGTCGTCAGTACCGTACTTACGATCGAGCGGGAAGAAGAAGGAAAAGCCTTCAAAGTTCCACGCCCAGTTTATTATCTTTCTCAAGTGCTGACCCCATCAAAGCAAAGATACCCTCACTATCAGAAGCTTGTTTATGGGATCTATATGACCACAAAGAAGGTTGCTCATTATTTCTCCGATCATTCCATTACAGTCGTCGTGACGCCCCATTGTCGGAAATTCTTCATAACAGAGATGCAACTGGTCGAGCGGCAAAATGGGCGATTGAACTCCTTCCCTTGATATCAAATTCGAGGCAAAGAAAGCCATCAAGTCCCAAGCAATAGCAGACTTCCTCGCCGAGTGGGTGAACAATGACTTCCGACTCAAGTTCACTCGGAGCACTGGACTATGTTTTTCGACGGCTCCAAGATGCTGAACGGTTCTGGTGCAGGGGTTGTATTGGTTTCCCTCCGAGGAGATAGGTTCAAATATGTTCTCCAGATTCACCTTGATTCTTCCAACAACGAAGCAGAATAGGAAGCACTCCTGTATGGGTTGCGCATGGCCATTTCACTCGGCGTCCGTCGCCTTATGGTCTCTGGCGACTCGGATCTGGTTGTTAATCAAGTGATGAAGGAGTGGGATGTCGAAGCCCGGCTATGACAGGTTATTGTAATGCGATGAGAAAGTCGGAGAAGAAATTCGAGGGGTTAGAGCTTCATCATATACCCATCGAAAAAATCAAGGCTGCGGATGATTTGGCGAAGATAGGGTCCAAGAGGGAAGCCATTCCTAGTAATGTATTTTTGGAGCACATTCATGCACCATCAGTGCAGGAGGATCCTTTCACAGAAGAAGCCCCGCAGAAAAAGAGTGCCAATGATCCGACTGAAGTTGAGGTCCTAGCCGTGGTCGACCTAATTATGGAAGTTGTGGTCATCACTCCCGACTGGACGGTGCCGTACATCGCATATATACTAAGGAAAGAGCTCGAGAGAATGAAGAAGAGGCTCGACAGATCGTCCGACGATCCAAGGCCTTCTGATGATCAAGGGACAGTTGTTCAGAGAAAGAGTGATCGAGTCCGCCGAAGTGTATCACGCCCGGAAGAAGGTCGAGATAATTCTTGAGGATATCCACTCGGGGACCTGTGGCCATCATGCGTCCTCTCGGACCATTGTGGCTAAAGCATACCGAGCGAGATTTTACTGGCCGGAAGCAAATGAAATGGCAAAAGAAATAGTTGACAAGTGTGGAGGATGTCAGTTCTATTCCAACATGTCGCACAAGCCCGCCTCAGCCTTGAAGACCATTCCACTCGCCTGGCCCTTCGCTGTTTGGGGATTGGACATGATTGGACCGTTGAGAACTGGCAGAAGCGGCTTCACTCATTTGCTAGTAGCGATCGACAAGTTCACCAAGTGGATCGAAGCCAAGCCCGTCAAGAACCTCGATGCATGCACTGCTATCAGTTTCATCAGAGAGTTGATATTCCGATATGGAGTTCCGCATAGCATCATCACCGACAATGGGTCAAACTTCGATAATGACAAGTTCAAAGCCTTCTGCGCCTCTCAAGGCACGCGGGTCGACTATGCTTCAGTGGCTCATCCTCAGTCGAATGGACAAGCAGAACGTGCAAACGTCCTCATTCTCAAAGGGCTGAAACAAAGGCTGATGCGTGATCTCAAACACGCAGCAGGAGCTTGGGTCGACGAACTTCCATCAGTTCTCTGGGGATTGAGGACCACTCCTAATCGGTCGACTGGGAGAACTCCATTCTTCCTGGTCTATGGAGCTGAAGCAGTTCTGCCGAGTGACCTGCTTCACAATGCGCCTCGAGTCGAACTATACTCTGAAGAAGAAGCGGAACAAGCCCGGCAAGATGCAGTCGACCTCTTGGAAGAGGAGAGAGAAATGGCCCTGATCCGCTCGACTATCTATCAGCAAGACTTGCGTCGATTTCATGCCAGAAATGTGAAGAATCGAGCCTTCCAAGAGGGATATTTGGTCCTCCGAGTGGATCAACAGAAACCACACAAGCTCGCTCCCACTTGGGAAGGTCACCTTCATCGTCACAAGAGTTCTCCACAATGGAGCGTATCATCTCTACAACATTGATCGCCAGATCGACGAGCCTCGAGCTTGGAACGCGGAACTGCTCCGCCCCTTTTACACTTAATACTCACTCGATTGAGATGTAATAAAAGTACTTTTGTAGTTTGTTTATCTAAGACAAGAATGTTATAATTTTCCCAGTGATTGTTATTACTTTTTGTTGAAATTTCCCCCAGTGGGTGGCTTAGTAGTGAATCCGGTTCGCCTAAGTTTGTAAAAAAAATCCTTTCCGAGTGGCAAGCCAGTCTCTCACTCGGGGGCTTAGCTGCGAATCCGCTTCGCCTAAGTATTCAAAATCCTACCGAGTGGCGAGCCAGTCTCCCACTCGGGGGCTTAGCGGCAGTCCAAGTACTCGCCTAAGTATTCAAAATCCTACCGAGTGGCGAGCAGGTCTCCCACTCGGGGCTTAGCTGCAGTCCAAGTACTCGCCTAAGTATTCAAAATCCTACCGAGTGGTGAGCCAGCCTCCCACTCGGAGGCTTAGCTGCAGTCCAAGTACTCGCCTAAGTCTTCAAAATCCTACCGAGTGGCGAGCCAGCCTCCCACTCGGAGGCTTAGCTGCAGACCAAGTACTCGCCTAAGTATTCAAATCCTACCGAGTGGAGAGCCAGCCTCCCACTCGGGGGCTTGCAACAGCCCAAGGATTCGCCTTAACATCCAAAATAATGAAAATCGCATAAGGACTGACGAGGTGCAGGTCATTGTTACCTCCTCCTTCAAAGCTACGCCATAAAAATCCTACAGTGGAGAGCAAACCTCCCACTCGGGGCTTAGCTGCAGCCAGTGCTCGCCTAAGTAATAGAAATCCTACCGAGTGGTGAGCAAACCTCCCACTCGGGGGCTTAAGCTGCACCAGCCTTCGCCTAAGTAATAGAAATCCTCACCGAGTGGAGAGCAAACCTCCCACTCGGAGGCTTAGCTGCAGCCAGTGCTCGCCTAAGTAATAGAAATCCTACCGAGTGGAGAGCAAACCTCCCACTCGGAGGCTTAGCTGCAGCCCAGTGCTCGCCTAAGTAATAGAAATCCTACCGAGTGGAGAGCAAACCTCCCACTCGGAGGCTTAGCTGCAGCCCAGTGCTCACCTAAGTAATAAAAATACTACCGAGGGGAAGAGCAAACCTCCCACTCGGAGGCTTAGCTGTAGCCCAGTGCTCGCCTAAGTAATAAAAACCCTACCGAGTGGAGAGCAAACCTCCCACTCGGGGGCTTAGTTGCGGTCCAGTGCTCGCCTAAGTAAGGAATTCATCCCAATCCATAAGGACTGACGAGGTGCAGGTCATTTGTTACCTTCTCCTTCGAGCTTCGCCACAAGTACAACGTGCGGTCCATCCCAATCCATAAGGACGACGAGGTGCAGGTCGATTGCTACCTCCACCTTCGAGCTTCGCCACAAGTACAACGTGCGGTTCATCCCAATCCGCAAGGACGGCGAGGTCGATCACGATCATGTTCCATCTCTACCTGCAGGATAGATGAAGCACAAGTCGACTGGAGTTTCAACGGAATATCTTCCGAATGAGGAACAAAGTTCTCTTGAAGGCAAACCAAGCATGTTAAAGGATAAATCAAGTTCGGATAAACGTCCTACGGATCCAAAGGTGCTCAGGCGTTAAGCACATTAAAGTTTATCGGTTACAAAAACCACTCGGCATTCTCGAGGCAAATTTAAGGTGGGACTCGAAGTTTTTACTCCTCCGTGAGGACTGGAAGGTGCAACAAAATGTTCGAGGACGATACAGTCGGCAATACGGGTAGCATCAACGATGAAAGTCTCCATGAAAGATCTGAAGTCGTGCTTCAAGGTGTTGGCAACCTTTAGAGAAAACAGATTGTCCTCTTGTGCTTCCTTGCGGTGGACACGAACCAGAGATAGAGCAACATCGGCACCACACAGCGGAAGACTTTTCAATTCTTGCACTCGACTTGGAATCTCATTCAGTCGAGTCATCGAGATTCAAGGTCATTAAAGTGTCCGATCCGGCGAGAGTCGAGTCAATCCAGCGAAACCGCAACTTTCAATCGAGCAAGATAATCCACCACGCTTAGCAACGCGAGACTCGGTCGAGCACATTCATAGCAACCGTCCTTCACGGGAGAGTTGATGGGGTCCAAGCTGGTTTCCACTGACCGGTTTCTTCTTGAAGTTTTGTGAGTGCGAAAACACAGCTCGGACTCAAAATAACGATCATGTGATGAGCCGGTGATAGCAAGACAGTCGGGTAAAAGAGATTACCTTCAAGCATGAGAAACAGCTTCTTGGCGAGCCCTCCAAGATAAATCTCCTGGTCATTTCGGCTTCCCGGGTTGGCCAGCCTTGTCGACAGAGCAATCTTGTCGTTCTTGATCGACTAACTTCCTTGTTAGCCGCGTCAAGCTGACTTTTCGACAGCATTTTCATCTTCAAGTTTGTCGACCGAGCCAAGCTTCTCTTCAATGAGCTTTGTTTTCTCCAAAGACGCATATACGTGCCTTTGCAAGGTCAAGGTCCTTCTTCTTCAAAGTCTCTTCGGTTTATACTGCAAAGCAACAATGAGAACAGAGTTGAGAATGAGCAGAAAAACAAAGGCGTTCGTCAAAAGTTCTCACCAGCCATACCTTTTGCTTCATCCTTTGCCTTACGCAAATTCTCTGAGCAAGCTTCAAATCGAGGTTGAGCTGGATCTGTTTGTTCTCTAACTTCGATATAGCGAGCCACAAGCTCGCAAGATTTCTACAAAGAGTCAACCAACGAAAGACATCAAAGGCAGATCACTTCCGAGTGATTAAGGAAAAATAGTCGCATTTCTAAGACTACAGTCGAATCAAAACATTCGACAGTAGTCTCGGGACTTCCTGGCGGGTGCACTCGGCGTGCCCCTTTGGTTTTACCAATTTGGTTCGACCGATCGACCAAAAGGCCAAAAAGGTTATGTGTCACGGTCAGCGATAAAAAAACAACACATGGTTCTTTAGACTATAGTCGATTTGACGCGATCGACCATAGTCTCGGGACCACACCCGATGGGTGCACTCGGCGTGCCCCCACCGGTTTTATGGTTCCATTCGACTTGGTCCGTCCGGTCGGTGAAGAAGTTCACAACATAAAGACTATAGCCGATCGCACGCGATCGACCATAATCTCGGGGACTACTGACCCGGTGGGTGCACTCGGCGTGCCCCCACAAAAATTCAATCGACACACCCACCCGGTGGGTGTACAGATATGGAAATCTCGGAAGGAAGCAGTTTGGTAGCATATCCTAACAAAGCAAGCAACGATCGACTTACTTGGACATTGCTCGAGAGACGAACTAGCATCATAGGCCGCTGGCTAGCCTCTCGGACCGCTTTCACTTGCTCCATCATGATCCCTGCATGGCGTATGGCCTCCTTAGCAGCACTCACTTGGTCTTCCGGACGTGGTGTATAGCAAAGAGAGATGGTGGGTCAGCGATCGTGAAGTGGGTCGGGCACTTGTCGGTGATACAATGAAAGACATAGAAGCCCGAGTGGAGTTGCCTCCCTCGGAAACCAGCATCTCAGGAATCGCCGCGACTGGAGCAGCCTTGCCAGCAGGCACTCTCTTGTTCTTCCTCTTCCTCAATGGCGCTTCCTCGTCATCGTCGGGGAGATCAATGACGTGAGGCGGAACTACAAGAAAGATTCAAAAGTAAACATGGAAGTCCAATCGACTAAAAGCTCCAATCGACTAAAAGCGAAACCTCAGAGATCATACCAAGGTTGGAGGTGGCAGCATCCTCCATTTCTGATCTTCGTGCTTGGCTGAAGTCTCGGAGGTAGCGACCTTGTAGATTTCAAGAATCGGCTGATCGGTCATCAAGTCGACCAAAAGTTCACTCATGTGGAATAAGGAAATATAAGGTTACATTGGTTACCCGGAGATGGTGGGGATGACCATACGCATCTTGGGCGGAAACCATCGCCCGGCTTTGACGACGTTGCTCGAGGTTGCTTGGCGGTTTCTCACCGGCGCAGGGAAGTTGTCCTAGGTCGCTTCATCGACCGCCAGTGGGCACAACAGCTTTACTACCGCCGCCAGGTCATGCGTCAACTTGGACCTTCCCACCGAGCGAGGAGGATCGACATCTTCCTCCTCTTCCTTCTCCTCCTCCTCTTCATCAGAGCTGTCATCCCCCTCATCCTCGTCACCGTTGGACTCCCATTCCTCCTGACTTTCACCTCCACTTCCTTCTTCTTCTTCGACTGTTTCCTGCGCCCTGTTGGGCATCGAGTACATCTCAGTGGTGACCTAGAAGACAACAAAACAAGGCGAAAGTCAGTCGATGAATTGGCATCTAAACAGAATGAATGCAGCCGAATCACAGTCGAAGATAAGTGGTTGTACCTTGTCTACTTCGTAAGTCCGGTCGAGTGGTGGAATCCTCCTAGCTCATGAGGGTTATCTTTGTTTCTGTGATGGCAGTCTTCCACTTCTCCAGCGTGGCGTCATCGACCTCCTCTGGATGGACCCGAGTGGTATCATCCGTACCAGAGTACATCCACATCGGATGACCTCGGTATTGGAGTGGTTGAATACGCCGTCGAAGGAAAACCTCCAGGAGATCCATGCCGGTCACCCCGTCGCGAATGAGCTGGACTACGCGCTCCATCAGCAATTTTACTTGGGCCTTCTCCTCTGGTAACACCTTCAGGGAAGATGGTTTGTTCACTCGACTCATGGAAAAAGGAGGGAGCCGGTCATTGCCCGGCGTCGGCTGGTCTTAGCGATAGAACCAGGTCATTTGCCACCCTCTAACCGAGTCGGGGAGAGTCATAGCGAAAGGCGCTCTTCCCCTCATCTGGACCCCGAGTCCCCCACACATCTGGATTACTTGGGTTCTCTCGTCATTCGGGTTCGTTTTCTTCACCGTCACGAGAGCGACGGTGAATATGTGCTTGAAGAGACCAAGTCTGTCGACAACCCAAGAAGTTCTCGCATAACAAAATGAAAGCAGCAAGATAGACAATGGAGTTGGGAGTGAAATGATGGAGTTGCGCTCCAAAAAGTTCGAAACCCGGAAAAAAGGATTCGATGGCGGAGAAAATCCCGATCTACGTGGGTGGCGGGAGAACGCACTCACCCTCTTCAGGCTGCGGTTGCCACTCCGTTCCCGGAAGCCTCGCCGACCCATGGGGGATCAGTCCTTCATTGGCCAGATCGGTGAGGTCCTTCTAGGTGATGGTCGAGCGGATCCAATCTCCTTGGACCCACCCTTGCGGCAGTTTGGACCGTGAAGAGGATCCGCCCCGACTGGGCGCTATCCCCTTAGCCTTCGCCGCCGCCTTCTTCACCCATTCCAGGGCTGCGGTCTTCTCCTTCACCATGGTCACCGGCGAAGCAAGTACTGAGCTGCAGCGCTGGACAGGCTAAGAGCGCAGCGAGAAGGTTTGGAGGCGGGGGGAGGAGAAGATTGGGGTCGCACTGTTCAAAATACCATGTCCGATGCTTTATATGGGGCCGCTTCCGAGTGGCTGACCGGTAGGCCCAGGCAATCCCGTCAAATCCATAGAAGAGCACGCACGCCGATACGTGGCAAAAAAGGCGGCCAAGATCGAGGCGTCATCGTCTTATCCCATCCGAAAAGCCGCAGTTTTCTCCGCTTCACGCGCTTCCCAAAATTCAGATCGTGAAATCCGCTAACCATGAGCAACCCGTCAGATAGCAGATTTCCTCCGATCCGTCCCTCGGAAATCCTCAAGTTCACAGAGTTCACTCGACAAAACGTGAAGAATGGATCAAGGCGACTGAAAGAGAAGTTGATGCTATCACTAAAAGGTCGTTGATCCAGAGTAAGACACACTCGCAACACGAAGAACAGGTCGGAAAGATTATCAACTCCTTCCTCACTCAAACCTCGATCCATTCGGGGCTAATGATGAAGTCATGTACAGGGTAGGGTCATAGACCTGCCCAAAGGTACCCTCCACAAGGACACTCGCAAGAGAAGCGGCCTTCCGGTCGACTGGTAGGTTTCCACTCGGCGATTCAAAGACACTCGACCATGAAGACCCACTCGACCACCAGAGTCCAAGAGCCACTCGGTGCCCAAAGCGGTGCTAGTTAAATAGTCTTTATGATCTTAATGACACTTTATGTAAGGCGTTACCAAGAACGCCTAGCCTTAACGCACCTGTAAACCCTCACTTTCGTGGGCTGGCTGGGGTCTGGCGCACTCTATAAAAGCCACCCCCTCCACGGTAGAAGGGTTCGCACCCTGTAACACATACGCATATAATCCAGTTGACCGCCTCCGGGCTCAGGGCGTAGGGCTATTACTTCCTCCGAGAAGGGCCTGAACTCGTAAATCCCTTGCGTATACAACTACTCCATAGCTAGGATCTTGCCTCTCCATACCTACCCCCCATTCTACTGTCAGACTTAGAACCACGGCACCTGGTACTCCTCTTAGGTACAGTCTTGGGTTTGGAGGCAGCTTTGGGTGCTTCTTTGGGCTTTGATGATGCATCCCCTGTCCTGATAGCATCACCCATAAGCTTCTGAGCCTTGGGTGCTGGTGCAACAACCTCTTCTTCTTCCTCCTCTTCCATCATGGAAGGCTTTCCAATAACTCTGGCCATGGTCTTCTTGACCCTTTCCTTCCTCTTCTTCCCTTCAGTAGCAGCCTCTTTGGGTTCAAATTCCAATGATGCTTGAGTGGAGGCTCTGGCTTTAGACATGGGAATCCTTTTGGCAGGTACTTTGGTCTTCAAACCAGGCTTGATGGCAGAAGCTGTGCCATACTCCTTCTTGAGCACCTTTTCTCTTGGAAATGGCCTCATCCTCAGCAGCCACATAGTCTTCATCCTCAGATTCTGAGGTTTTCTTCTTTCTGGTCCTGGTGGCAGCTTTGGGTAAGTTGCTTGGAGTGCTCCTAGTACCCTCATCAGAGCTGCTAGAGGGACTAGTGCCCTCACTCATTTGAATCTGCTCATCTGACTTGTTCTGGCTGTCACTCTGATCAGACATATTGCAAACACCTAATGCAGACCACATGAATAGATATAGATGAGATAGAGTGGATGAGCATCACAAAATCTGAGAGGTTTTTTTGCAAAAGAATGATTCAAAAACTTAGTTTTAGTTTTCCACAGAAAGCATTTCGGATCAACTGATTTGCAAACTCGGTGATACCGAAGCAGCTTTTGGAACCTAAACTAGTGAACTCGGTCAGACCGAGTCACAGTTCGGTGGCACCAAGACTGCTAGGGTTTCACAAAGTCCTAAACTCGGTCACACCAATTTGCAATTCTCGGTCAGACCGAGAATCACTTGTGCAATGGCCTTAGCCGAATCGGTGGAACCGTGTTCTGCAACTCGGTGAGTCCGAGATGGTTTCGGCGAAAACCTAACCCTAAATTTTCAATTCACTTCTAAACTATGGATTGTTTTGACTGGATAGAATAGTTTCAATCGTGGCAAGAATCATGATGAACACAATGTGCTAGGAATCAGAAGAGGATAGCACTGTTATCGAGTCCATACCCTAGCTTGGCGATGAACTCGCTACGGCGGCAACGGCGGTGATGAATTCCATTGACGACGGCGGAGACCAGCGACTGGAGGCGGCTGGCAACGAGGAGAACGATTCGGAGACCCTGGAGGCAGAGCGAGCTATGCGCAGGCGAAGGGGTTTGGAGAAAGTTTCCAATTTTTTTCCCGAGAGTATATATAGCCCGATCCTGTCGGTGTGACCGAGTGGAACAACTCGGTGGCACCGAGATGCATAACTTGTTGACGATTCTGACAACTCGGTGTGACCGAAAGTTCAAACCCGGTTACACCGAGATTGAAAACCTAGATCGACTTAGTGATCTCGGTATGACCGAAATGGAGGAATCGGTCGACCGAACGCACAAAGAAGTTTTGGAAGTTTAAGTCTATGACGAATCGGGGACTCCGAAAGTGCTCCTCACACCGAGTGGTTCGAATCTGACTTGATCAAATTTTGTGATGCAGCATGAATAGAGTTTGAGACGAGAAGAGCATAGATAGCTAGAGAAGGTTCTTAGGCATTCTTGTCCATCCACTTGGCAAAAGAAAATGAAACCAATCAATCAAAACAACAAGTGGATGTCCTCGAATGAGTAAAATATGCAACCAACATGCTCACACAATAAAATGGCAAATGAAATATGTGACGAAGCATGCACAAACAATTCTAGCATCTATCAAACAATTGGCGATGACTAGGTCATCTATATATGAGTATATTGACTTAGGAGTCAAATGAGAACATTTGATCATAGGTCATACTCATCGTTTAAGCTCAAGTGGGGTTACCACTTTTACATAATGCATTGATGTGTTCACACCATTAGAGTTGCTTTGACTCAATACTTAGATTTAAGCTCCCCTAGATGTGAGATCCCCTTAGAGGGATGAACTAACATTGGGTTTTGTCGATGATGACTTCATGTAGGTGTTGAAGATGTGGATGCTCAATGTTGATGAAGATCATTTGGAGCAATCCTTTGGAGTGAGTTGCACTTTCAATACCTACATGGGTTAGTCCCACAAGGAACAAACAAGGATATCCATAGACATAGAGTGATGCACACACAAGATGATGTCTATGAAAGCATTAGATTACCTTGTCCCTTGTCTTACCAACAAGAGGGTTTGTGACTCCTTGAACTAGTGCAAGATGTGAAAGTTGATTGCACTTGTAGTTGCCAAAATGATATGAGTGAAATATGTTGGCGGAGTCACCCTCAAGAACTCTCTAGTTCTTCTTCTTCTGGATCCACATCATCTTGATGGGAATCCTTGGAGTTGTAGTCGTACTTGATGAAGAAGAAATTGTCGTAGTCTTGGGAACCCACTTGACCAAGGCCTTAGGAGCTTCTTCAAATGCATCAATCTCCTCTTGAAGCTTGTCCTTGCCTTTTTTCTTGTGGTCTTGTGGTGGAAGATCATCTTGAGCTTGTGTCCCCTTGAAGGAAGTAGGATCATACTTCTCTTGTTGAGGAACAAACTTCGTCTTGGGATATTGATCTTCTTCCCACTCAACTCCATTGGCATTGAACTTTCGTTCAAAACCAACACCTTGGTTCTTCTGGTGCCTTCCTTGCTTGCGTACAATTTCCTCAAATTGCTTACTCCCGGCAAGGCTCTTATAAACACCTTTCTCTATAATTCCCTTCAATAAGCTATTTTCTTGCTCAAGTGTAACTTGGCTAAGAGAATCATTAGTGGAATCAAGAGTACTACTAGAAGCAACAACATTTGATTTAGCATGATTATTGTTACTACTAGGGGAAGAATCCTTCTTGTTTTTGTTAATAGACTTGACTTGAGGCATGTAAGTAGATAAGAGTAAACGCTTGGCAATGTAAGAAGAACTTTTCTTACGAAGATCATCATTGATTGCCTTTAAGAACTCATGCTCTTGCTCAAGATTGAGCTTTTCAAAGCGTAACTTCTCATGAGTCCTTAAAAGTTCTCGATGATCTTCTAAGATAGTTTCATGAGCTAACTTAAGAGTGTTTAGTTCTTTAGTTAGAAGCTCGATCTTCTCCTTATCATTGTCATTCATTTTATCTTGATTAGCATGATTAATTGACGTTTCATCATAGTATTCATCACTAGAGTTGTCAACAAGTAAATCATCATCACCTAGCAAGTCATCTTCATCACTATTGAAATCAACATACACGGGGTGTGTTACCTTTGGGCCTTTATCCATGAAGCATCTTCCAATTCCTTCATTAAGTGAATCAAATATGTCATAGGAGTTGGTTGACACAAGTGCTAGACCGGCAACACCTTCATCTTGAGTATATTTGGAGTCGGAGTGATAGCTTCTCTCGGAGTGATTGTCGGAGTCGGAGCCGGACACCCATTCACCAACATGAGCTTGATGTCTTCGTTTTGTGTAGCTACTTGATGACTTGTCCCTCCTTTCCGAATCCTTGCTCCTCCGGGATGTTCTTCGTTCATAACGATCATCTCTACTCCTCCTCTCTCTTGGTGGTGATTCCTCTCTTCTACTTCTCCTCTTGGGTGATTCTTCTCTTCTTTTGTAGGGTGCCGTACACTCATTGGAATAGTGTCCAGGTCTCCCACAATTGTAGCAATTGCGCTCTCATTGGAAGATCTTTTGTCATTGTAGGACCTTGACTTGGAGCTTCTCTCTTTGCTTCTACTCTTGTAGAATTTGTTGAAGTTCTTCACCATTAAGCTCAATTCTTCATTGAAGGTTTGTTTCTCACTTGTTGATGTGGGGGCTTCACATGAGGCTTTGTAAGCACCACTTGACTTGTTGTGAAATTCCTCCTTATCCTTGAGCGACATCTCATGAGCAAAAATTCTTCCAATGACTTCCGCTGGCTTGAGATCTTTGTAATTGGGCATCATTTGGATCAATGTGCACACGGTATCATATTTTCCGTCCAAAGCTCTTAGGATCTTCTTGTTGATGAATTTGTCGGTCATCTCTTCACTTCCTAAGCCCGCAATCTCATTTGTGATAAGAGCAAGCCTAGAGTACATTTCAGCGACACCTTCACCATCCCTCATTTTGAACTTGTCAAGTTGACTTTGAAGCACGTCCAACTTGGATTCCTCGACAGAGTCAGTACCTTCATGCATATCAATCAAAGTATCCCAAATTTCCTTTGCATTCTCAAGACGGCTGATTTTGTTGAATTCTTGAGGCACAACCCGTTGAAGAGGATATCACAAGCTTGAGCGTTGTATTATCTTCAACTCTTTGCACTAGCTTCACGGTTCGGTTCTCTCCCATCAAAGAATTCACCTTGCAAGCCAATACACACAATAGCCCAAACGGCGGGGTTATGTCCAAGAATATGCATTTTCATCTTATGCTTCCAACTAGCAAAATTAGTACCATCAAAGTAAGGACCTCTACGGTGATAATTTCCCTCGCTAGACGCCATACTCTCCTAGGTTGTGAAACCAAGGCTATGACTACCAAAAGCTATGGAAATCAAAGCAAATGGAGACCAAAGCTCGGATACCACTTGTAGGATTGAAAGTATGTCTAGAGGGGGTGATTAGACTACTTGACCAAATAAAAACTTATCTTTTTCCCAATTTTAGTCTTTGGCAGATTTTAGCTATCTTAGCACAAGTCAAGCAATCTTAACACAATTCAAGCAAGCATGCAAAGAGTATATGAGCAGCGGAAAGTAAAGCATGCAACTTGCAAGAAATGTAAAGGGAAGGGTTTGGAGAATTCAAACGCAATTGGAGACACAGATGTTTTTGTCGTGGTTCCGATAGGTGGTGCTATCGTACATCCACGTTGATGGAGACTTCAACCCACGAAGGGTAACGGTTGCGCGAGTCCATGGAGGGCTCCACCCATGAAGGGTCCACGAAGAAGCAACCTTGTCTATCCCACCATGGTCGTCGCCCACGAAGGACTTGCCTCACTAGCGGTAGATCTTCACAAAGTAGGCGATCTCCTTGCCCTTACAAACTCCTTGGTTCAACTCCACAATCTTGTCGGAGGCTCCCAAGTGACACCTAGCCAATCTAGGAGACACCACTCTCCAAGAAGTAACGAATGGTGTGTTGATGATGAACTCCTTGCTCTTGTGCTTCAAATGATAGTCTCCCCGACACTCAACTCTCTCTCACAGGATTTGGATTTGGTGGAAAGAAGATTTGAGTGAAAAGCAACTTGGGGAAGGCTAGAGATCAAGATTCATATGGTAGGAATGGAATATCTTGGCCTCAACACATGAGTAGGTGGTTTCTTCTCAGAAACAGCAAGTTGGAAGTGTACGTTTGTTCTGATGGCTCTCTCCACGAATGAAGAGGAGGTGGAGGGGTATATATAGCCTCCACACAAAATCTAACTGTTACACACAACTTGCCAAACTTCATGGGACCGAATTGATAAACTCGGTCGGACCGATTCAGCAAATCTAGTGACCGTTAGGATTTTCGGTGGGACCGACATGCAACTCGGTAGGACCGATGTGGTTAGGGTTAGGGCATAACGTAATCTCGGTAAGACCGATTACACAAACTTCGGTGAGACCGATTTTGGTAATAAGCTAATCGAGAGAGTTAGTCGGAGTAAACTCGGTGGGACCGATTAAGCTCATTTCGGTGAGACCGAAATGTTACGAAAAGGAAGCAGGGAGTTTACATTGCAATCTTGGTGGGACCGATCGCTCATCTCGGTGGTACCAAAAGCGTTCTGAAGGGAAACAGAGATTACAATCCCATCTCGGTGAGACCGATATCCCTATCGGTGAGACCGATTTGCCTAGGGTTTGTGGCAGTGGCTATGACATCTGAACTCGGTGGCGCCGGGTAGAAAGAATTGGTAGGGCCGAGTTTGACCTTTGGTTTAGGTCATATGTGGATATGAGAAAGTAGTTGAGGGTTTTGGAGCATATCACTAAGCGCTGTAGAGCAAGAAACTCATTAAGCAACACCTCATCCCTCCTTGATAGTATTGGCTTTTCCTATAGACTCAATGTGATCTTGGATCACTAAAATATAGAATGTAGAGTCTTGAGCTTTTGAGCTTGAGCCAATCCTTTTATCCTTAGCATTTTAAGGGATCCAATTTTCTCATCCATGCCATGCCATCCATTGAGCTTTTCCTGAAATATTCATCTTGGAATGATGTTAGCTCAATGAGCTATATGTTGTTAGGAATTACCAAAACCACCTAGGGATAGTTGCACTTTCAGGTACCCGTACTCAATTGAGCCGGCGTCGGGGACCCATCCTTCGTCGTAGATGTAGATCTTGTCGCGACGACTCTTGGTCACCCGGCCCACAGCGTATCCCTTGAGCCCTTCGAAGTTGCCCTTCAAGAACTCAAATCCACCGTGCGCTAGCCCCACGGTGGCGTAAGCCGTGGAATTGTCACGCAGATGTCCTCTTGCAAGGACTTAGTCATGGAGCCATCGCAACTAGGAAGCTTAAAGGGGTTAACGGGACAAGGGACACGAGAGAGGTTTTATACTAGTTCGGCCCCTTACGATGAAGGTAAAGCCTACGTCTACTTGGGTTGGTATTGCTAGGGTTTCGACGACCAGGGAGCGAGATACGCTATGCCCAGCTCTCGATTAGATGTTTATTTCCCTAAGCCGCCAGCGGGTCGTCCCCTTATATACACGGGTTGACGCCCTGCGGCCTACAGAGTCCCGGCGGCTCATAAACAGTGTCCGGCTCGGTGACTAGCTAATCCTGCCTTATAATACAAGTCATGTCATTACTGCGATTTATCACTACGGGCCTTAAGTCGCCTGTGGGCTTTAGACCCTTTATTGAACCGCCATCTTCACGCTTGATCTTGGGCTTCATATGATGAATCACCTTTGCGTAACCCGGTCCCTCCTGGGCGGCTTACACAAATAGTTATATCCCCAACAACATTCGAACACCAAGCTTGCCATCCATGCAAAGGAGAGTCCCATCCGGACACGGGAGAAGGCCTTCTATCTTGTATCTTCACAGCCCATCAGTCCGGCCCATATCACATAGCCCGGACGCCTGGGGACCCCCTAATCCAGGACTCCCTCACCCTCTCCTTCCCCCTTTCCCCCTCTGGTAAAAGGAAGGGGGGTCCGAATTGGACTTGGAGTCCAAGTAGGACTCCTCCCCCTTTGGGGGCGTGCCTAGGCCGTCCTCCTCCCTCTCCCTCCTTTATATACGGGGGAGGGGGGGGGACCTCAAGCACATCAATTGTTTCTTAGCCGTGTGCGGTGACCCCTACATCGTTTACTCCTCCGGTCATATTTCCGTAGTGCTTAGGCGAAGCCCTGCGCGGATCACATCACCATCACCGTCACCACACCGTCGTGCTGACGGAATTCTCCCTCGACACTTTGCTGGATCAAGAGTTCGAGGGACGTCATTGAGCTGAACGTGTGCTGAACTCGGAGGTGTCGTACATTCGGTACTTGATCGGTTGAATCGAGTTGACATTCGACTACATCAACCGCGTTAATCTAACGCTTCCGCTTTCGGTCTACGAGGGTACGTGGACACACTCTCCCCCTCTCGTTGCTATGCATCTCCTAGATAGATCTTGTGTGATTGTAGGAATTTTTTTGAAATTGCATGCTACGTTCCCCAACAATATGTATATATTTTTCCCTGAAGCTACTATTCAAAAGTAAGTACAGTGTTAGAACTTATTACTGTTCATGCGTGATACTGTTTGAACTTGGTTACTGTTTGGGAAGGGGTGTTGTTCACTGGATGGGCACGTGGCATTGGGTCAACAGTAAAATGTACAATAGGCAACAAAAATAATTCAAGAAAAGGAGAAAAAGAGAAAGCTTTCCTAGATAACAAAATTAATTCAAAAAAAAGGAGAAGAGAAAGCTTTCCGCTTTAGTATTGTTACTTACTAGAGATTTTGGGCACTTTTGTACACAAGTTTTTGGGCCTCCTCTAGTTCTCTATTTTAAATTATAGTTGGTCCTATTGATCAATTAGAGTTAAATCTATATTCTCTAATCCTCATAATTAGAAGCCTGGTGTGGTTTTAATCTCCTCCCTCTAGTTTTTTGACGATGATTATCTCTGGACGGCGAGCACTGCTGGATCGTGAAGACCGTACACTTGCAACTCGTCGAGAGACCGTGATTTCAGTCTTCCGTTTGAGGGATTGTTCGTGGGCGGTTCGCGGGATCCTTCATCTACGGTTCAGGAGACTTCAAGTACGATCTACACCGACTCGTCTTTTTCCACTGCAACTCAGAGTCGGTAATGATCTGGTCCAAACCGTTTATCGCATCATCATAGTGCTCTTGGCTGATCGTAGGGCGTTTTCTCTATTTTCTACTACATTTACCAACAAAACGTACTACCCCGTCTCCTTTGCATTTTTTGTTATTTTTGTGCTAAACCTTGACCTTATTTGATTAGCAAAACATGAGTTATCTGCCATAAAAATTATATTTGTAGATTTGTATTTGAAGAAGTTTCGATGATATTGTTTTTTCGTAAATGATACTTTGCGAACGTTCCAGGAGCCTAATACCGGTGAACGCCAAAACTCCTTTAAATTAAACAAACTCACATGGCAGTTTGGCAAAAATGCCACTCCCTCCTACACAAATTGCCACCCGCGCAGTTCGCAAATGCCATGCTGACTGGAGAACCGTCGCTGGCTATTGCGGTCCTATTTTTTTACATATAAAAATTATATTTTGCGAATTAACTCTATAGTCAAACTTTGACAAAAATGCGAACGGCTAATAAATCGAGACGAAGGTAGCAGTGACAAGTGACGCAGAAGTTCTCTGACGCAATATTCGTAGTTAAGTTCTTGGGAAACCCTTTCTATATGTAGTCTGAGGAAAGGCGATCGACAGACCACTAGAATGCCGTTGATCCGTTCAAAATCTGACGCTCAAGATTTTGCTTCGTATGTAAAAAAAAGGAAAAAAAAATCCCACCTCCACCCGCAAGCAGCAAATCCCACCCATAATCCTCCCCCGGTCTCCCTCGTGATTCCGTCGTTCCTAATCGCCTGCCCCGCCCAAAGCCAGACCTCTTCCTCCACCTCGCTCGCCTCTCCCCCCAGTGAGCCATGCCTAGATCCCCTTCTTCGCCGCCTCGCACCGCGGCTTCACCATCCAGCTCCTCCCCTGCTCCGGATCTACTTGTTGTCGAGCAGCCTGGATGCCCCATCTTCCTCTCCACCAATGCGACCCCCGGGCGATGGTGTTATGGGATCATGCCCTCATCCTCAACCACGAATCCTGCTTCGCCAAGCTACTCATCGATTGAATGGACACCGTTTGGGGTAACCTCGCCGGCCCACCATCCTTGATACAGCACTTGAGGAACCTCGACGTCCTATCATCCTGGCTTTAGGCGGCTATGGCCTGTGGCCGTCATCCCACTTCGTTTCTGTTGCATCACCAGCTTGCCAGAAAGATCAACTGGTTGCGTGAGTACTGAGTACCTAAGTTTTGGGTCCCCTCAACTTTTAATTTCTACAATCATAGTTGGCCTCTAATGTATTGTTTCCTGATATTACCTTTTAACATCTTGGTTTATTCCCCGCTTCCAATTAAGATGAATCGTACTGAAAGTAGCATATTTGCATGCTTCTGCAAATGGGGTTTCAGAATTCCATTTCATGTGCTTCTTCGATTTATTCGGATTTCATCCATACTTCATGCGTCTTATATTACAAATTTTCTTCTTGTCCTTGTTATGACCAATCAGCTGTTGCCTCCGTCCTTTTCTATTTTCAAAATCTTTTGCTTCCAACTTAGATGAGTAATGATCAAATATCACTTTTTTATGCTTCTTACTTATACAGATTCCAAAGTACACTACATACGCTTCTACTATCTGGATAGTTTGTTTCTATATAGCTCATTCCCTTTTTGGTGAATTAGCGAAGTAGGTGGTAGAAACGTTCATCTCCAGGTTGCTGGTTATTTTTTTTATTTCCATTTCAATGCTCGATGCTTCTAAATAAGATGAATCATATTGACATGACACATTTTCATTCTTCCTTCTAGGAGGGTTAGGAGAGTCGCGGATCAGTGGGAGGATTTCCGTCTTCCCTTTTTCCTCTTTGATGTCTATGTTCGGAGATGAAAGGGGGCACACATGGTCGGTTGCACGAATCAGCCTCCATACCATCCTCATCCAGCCTCGGTCCTGACTCTCCTCATCAAGGAAGTATGTCAAGATTGCATCCATACTATGCTTCGAGCTTTCCATGGTTCGTACGTATAGTACTTATGCATCATCGGTCCATACAGTTTGCTTAATGTTTACCATGTCAATGCTTCTACACTGACTCCAATTTGCTTCATACACACTCAACTTATGCTTCTATGTTGTGTTTAGTTTTGATCAGTCTCCATGCCTCACACGTGCTTGTAGGTGTCATATGTTTACTTAATCAATGACTAAAACATGCTGCTTAAATTTCACATATATTATGGGCAAGATGCAGGTCACCCCCTTCCTTGTCCTAATTTGCATGACTGCGTAGAAATATATTTTTACCCCCGTTTAACAAAAATATGCTTCCACTATACAGAAACTATGTTGAGATTACATCAATATGATGCATCCAATTTTCATAATTCATTTGTATCATACTTGTGCTTCTTCACGACGCACAGTTTGCTTCATATGCACCATAGTTATGCTTCTTACTTACTATGGTTTACTTCATGTGCTTCACACTTGTGCTTCTACATTGTGTTCAGTTTGCTTCATTGCATTCTTCATATTGTTTCTTAGGCATCATCTTTGTATCCAAATAAAACGAACCATGCTTCCTCAATTTCTGCAAGGCTAACAAGAGTGGAAGATCATGCTTTCCCGACGGTGAACATGTCGTGGTCATCGATGGTGGGCATGTAGTGTGACATGATATCGATCATCTCCAGTGCCCGGTGTTTTGCCATCGTTTTGGAAGTAAACTAGCAAGGCAAACACTCGGTTGTCCAAGTTCAAGGGTGTCATTCCCTCGTTGGTGCCAGCGTCGTTGCTCTCGACCATGTAATTATATATTATTGTTTCTCAATATGTTACTATGGCAGTCAACTTTTGCTTCAACCACCGTTAGATTATGCTTCAGCCGACATTAAAGTATGCTTCAAACAATGTCGTGTTGCCTCTCTTGGTAAATTGTACTGACATTTTGGTTCTTTTAGAGAATTTTATTTTTTTGACCTATGTTGGTGTGCTTCATTGCTTGTCTCTTCTCATGGGTGCTTCCATTGTAAAGATCTTTTGCTGCAATGTTTTGAACCATGCTTGTTAGTTTCTCACACAATCAGGATGATGTTACAATGAATTTGAGTGCTAAATTGTTGACGATGGGCTGGACAAGACACAAATGTACCAAATAGTGTTGTTGTCATAGTATTTTTGTTGTTTTTGTCTACAGAGTTGTAGATTATTGTTCACATTGGCTGAAATTTGTTTCAATGCTTCGTGCTTCTCTTTGTGCTTCCACCGGATTTTTTGTGTGAAGCAAATATTTGTGTCTCACAAACATTTGTTTCCTTAGCCATTTTTTGTTCAAAGACGCTTAAACCATGATACCATAGATAGAAAATGTTGTTTTGTCGCTCACAAAAAAATGTATCATCACAAGAATTAGCTGTTTCCATCACACAAGAAAAACGATGTGCTTCTATCCACTGAAAAGAATGTTTCCTTGGCAGGAAAAACATATTACCATCGCCAAAAATATATCTCAGAAACAAATATAATGAGTAATATGCCAGGTTGGTTGTTATAATTACCAAAGTTGTTTCTGAAATTTGGGGGATCAATTTCGTCATGCCAGATTTGATTCTCGGAAGCATTGGTTTTTCTTTAATTTGAGAATCTCGGAAGCATTTGATTCGGAAGCACTGATTGATAAATTACCAAACTAACTACCACCAAGCCCATCCCGGAAAAAAAGGCGCAACCACTGGGCCCATGGAGAGCATTACGAGGACGCAATCAATTAACGCTACAATCCAGCTAATTAAGCAAGGTGATTTACTTGAGGATCGACGGTGCACATGCATTTGATCTAATGGCCTGTGAGTGGTCTGATGGAAGCAAAACATCAATAGTCTGATGCCTAGTGCTTCCCTAAGTTCTTTACTTTCCAAAAAATTCAAGACAAGATAGGAGGAGCCACGCACACACCGCCGCAGGCCGGCACCAGCGCAGCACGCCCCACACACCTGTACGCACAGTACTTGAAAGCATCTGCTGTCCACAAGCCTGATATTATGACCACTGCAGCCCGAGAAGCTAACACCGAGTTCTCTTTCGAGTACTGTCCATAGATCTTCTAAAAAAAAAGAGTACTGTCCATAGATGCCCTGCCCAGCAGTAGAAAACCTGTGGACGATCGTCCTCTCGATCCGGTCGCAACCACCTCCAGACTCGCGTCCTCCTCCCGTTGAACAGCACACACAAATAATTCCCGCATGCTATCCAATTATTACGTTAAAAAACATTATTCCCGCGTGCTATCCCGACTGCCTGTCCTGTCCCCAGTGGTCGACATGGAGAGGACGAGGCCGAGAGCCCGAGAGAGACGAAGGAAGGCTCTCCTGAAAACAGCAGTCTCGTCGTGCATGGGCACGTCCCCATCACACGGAAACGCCAAGGCCTTCCCCAACGATCGATCTCCGCTGAAGCACGCGACAGATCGCCTGCCCAATCCGGCCCACACAGCTGTCCGCCCCTTGAGCAAAAACCATCATTTCGCCTCGCCGGAGCCGTGGCCGGGCACTCAAGCAACAATCCAGGCTGCCCGCAGCCTCGCCCCTGGCCGGCCGGTATGAAACGGGGCGCGAGCGCGACAACGCCGGCACAGGCCAGCACAGCCGTAGCCGTCTCGTAGATCGTAGTTGTACCCACCTGCCCGCCGGGCCCCGTCCCCGTCCCGCGTACTGGTGCCCATACCTACTATACGCCGGTGTCTCGATTTGCGCAGCCCAAAAAACGCAAACGTAGTCCAGTACGTGCCTGACTGGCTACCTGGCGTGCCGTACCGCTCCCCGAATGAACCGGCCGTTGCGCCAGGTCGGCCCCGCCGCGTGCGCATGCTACAGGATCCAGGCTCGACACAGGTGCGCGCAGCTCAGCGCCTCGCCGGCGCACTCGTGAGGTTCTGTTCGTACACGTTGCGCTCTTTTCCCCGGGGAGTGGGTGAAAGCGTAGCATTCTTTTTACCGGTGAATCAATGCCTACAGCTAGAGGAGGAGTAGAGCGGGTGATCTCTGACCTTATCTTGGAGTAGATGCGCGGCGTAGTCACGTAAGGGATGCGCTTTCCTTTAGTGTCACTAGTCAAGCAGCTCGGTATAAAGGGAGGACACACATGAATGACATGACGCTAGACCAAGGAAAAAGGTGAATGACCTGTCCTGCATGCACCACCATTGAGTCCACGAACCTCCCAATCTTTGGTTCATGATGATGATCCAAACCGCAACTAAACCAAGGATACACAAAGGGTTCGCAGTTTCGTTCTCGTGTCAGCTCCACGCTGCGCCGTCCGGGCGACTCCAAAAAGTTGGGAATCATCTCATCTCATCTCATAGGCGGGTTGCCTGCTCCAAAGCCCCAGCCTACTACGCTTAGACTGAAACAAACAGCCGGAGGTCCACACTATAGGCAAGTAGGAGTACTACTCCGTATGTGGTACCTCCACTCGCGTGGCTCAGATGCTGCCTAGGAAGCCTAGGCAATGAATCACCGTACCCCTGATTTCCTCCGGCTTGCAGTTTTTTGTGCCGGATAAAACAAACTTTGGCTGTACATTACCACTGTTGCCCGTCATCCACGGGCTTAATGATTGCCATCTAATTGGGAGATTTCGTGTCGTGTAAGGCTAGAGCCGACTCCTCCGAGTAAAGCTAAGTAAGGAAGGAAACAGTACATATGCAGTGACAATCAATGAAATTGTATTACTAGTACAAATAATGCGTATACAAACATAGATGGGCACAGTGTAGGAACTTGCTAGGCCGGACCCCACGACTTTGCATGTACATAGTAGTAGAGGAGCCATCACCTTGTCTAGTCAGGCTAGCTAAATCAGTAAATACCCCCCGACTTGCATGTAGGAGTAGGACCATCACCCGGTCTCATCCTGTACTACCCTACATACAAAAAGATAAGCCCTCTCTACCCGGCGGCCTTCCCTCCAAATCTAGCTTATCCACGCCCACCGGGACCGCCATTTCTTCGACCTCCTCTCTCTCGGTTCTGCAAAACAAGCTCGCCGCCGGCCCGTCTCATCCCTGCGTTGCACCGCACGTACTCATCATAAACTCGGCAAAACATTTTCTCTCTCTTTAGAAAACAGCCTGAACGCTTTGCACATTATAGTACGCTTTTCTCTAATCCCCCAAACTTTTGCCTACTGTGGGTGGGGGCGCTACCGATTATTGGTGTGGCATCATAATTGATTGGCACTCCATCCATGGGGCCATGGCATGGCCCCTTTGAATCAAGGCCGCTAATCGCCAAACCATCACGTCAAGATCGATCTCGTTATGCAACCAACCGTGGCACCCATGTGAAGAATTTACGTTTCGGTTCCGCTGCTGCGCTCTCCAAACCGGAACCTCCTCCGACCACACCAGACAGAGAAGCGGGATGGGTCCTCTCCTCTCCTCCGAGGCCGACGGACGTTAAGCCGACCTCCTGTCCTGTATCGTCTGTCCACTGTGTTATTCCATCATCTCCATGATCATCATCCGTCCAAATCACGAGATTAAGACGGTGACCGAGAAACGCGACCTAGTGGATTACCGGTGGCGCGCCGCGCTTGGCCCTCCGGGGGGAGATACGACCGGTGCCGGAGCCGAAAGCAGAGGTCACATGCTAAGCATGCATGTACAATGCTTTGCTTTGTATCCATGGTGCCAATCTTTTTCCACGGGGTAGGCCGATCCTTATACATGGCCGGCAGGCACGACCCGAGATTAGCACGAGTGAGACCGATCGCAGCGACGGCAACACCCGCTCCGGTTCACATTGGGCGTGTACGGTGTAGTACCGTACATTTTTCTCCTGCGTGGATACGGTGTACTGCCGTACATTGTCCCGTCACGCCTTACTTTACACCTAAAATACCGTACTGTGGACTGTGGTATAGTATACAGGAGTACACGATCTTTTCTTCTCGTCTCTTTCACCCTGGTCGACACTCGACAAGTTAATTCACTACCAAAAAATGATGACGCGCTCCCACTTCCGCGCCGCAAATCTCGGACGTGATAGTCGAGGCCTCCCCTGCGCACCCAAATCTTCGATTAGCGGTAGTAAATCCGTTTGTTTAATCTCTTTCCCAACCAACAACGTGCCACGTACCGGTGCTCGGCGTGATGCGGTGTGCGCTGGCTCATGACGGGCGCCGGCCGCTGCCTACAAGTATCGCGGACCGGCACGAGGCCCAAGGCAGAGCGGCGAAAAGTTTCGCCAAGTGTTGTCAGCTTTGCGCCGCTCCACGTTGTTCCCGAACCCTCTCCGTCGCCCTCGTTAACACCGCTCCGTCCCGTGCCCTAGACTTGCAACGCTCGCTCGAGCGATTGATTTTCGCCGGGTTATCGCGGAAACGGTGAAAGGTGGGAAGGAGCGAGCCGCTCGTGTGCGTCTGGGGGCGTCTGTGGTGCGCGTTGGTCGGCGGCGATGGACCAGGTGCAGCGGAAGAGCAGCCTGAGGTCCTACGGCTCGGCCAAGTCGCTGTCGGGGTCGGACGAGCAGCCCGGCCTCGGCGAGCGGCGGGAGGTCGTGCTCAAGATCGACGGCAACGGGAACGGCCCCGCGCCCTTCTCCGTTCCCGTCGGCGGGGCGGCGGGGAATGCCGCCTCCAACTCCGTCGCCAAGCCGACGGCGGGCAGGACGTTGCTCACCGCCGCCAGCTCGCCGTCCAAGGGCTGGGACGACGGGAGCTACGACTTCTGGAAGAACGAGGGCGGCGGGAAAGGGGGAGGCCCCGCGCCCCGCGTCGAGGACTTCAGCTTCAAGAACCGGCCGGCGCAGCCGCCGACGTCACCGCAGGCGTCGTCCCCTTCGTTCTCACCGAAGCAGCAGGCGAGCGCCCCGGTGGAGGTCGCCGAGGACCCGCCCACGCGCCTCATCGGGAACTTCCTCCGGAAGCAGAAGGCGGCCGGGGCCGAGCTGTCGCTCGACCTCGACCTGGAGATGGACGACATCGGGAGGTCGTCGCACCCGTCCTTATCCAACTCCCGAGAGCGGGAGACGCCGCGTGTCTCCTTCAAGAACCGCCAGTCGTCCTCGTCCTCTTCATCCGACTCCGATACCGCCGGCGGCCGTAGGCGCGCCGGCGATGACGGAATACGCAACACCTCCACTTCCACTCCAGCGGGGAAGGGCCCATTACTGCGAGCCAAGACGCGCTCCCGGCTCATGGACCCGCCACCGCAGTCACCCATGGCGCCCCCTGCCGTCGACGAGGAGCGCAAGTCCTCTGCCCGACCTCCCAAGTCCGGCCAGTTTCCTTCAGGACGTATGACCGGAAAATCCGGCCAGTCTCCTTCAGGGCGCAAGTCGGGGGCCATCGGCAAGTCGGGCCCCATGGAGGAGGAGGAGGACGATCCGTTCATAGACGACGACATCCCTGACGACTTCAAGCGTGGGAAGCTGGACGCCCTCACCATACTGCAGTGGGTCGGCCTGGTGCTCATCATCGGGGCATTGGTGTGCAGCCTCACGATAAAGCCCTTGTCCCGGAAGAAGGTCTGGGAGCTGCACCTCTGGAAGTGGGAGCTCCTCGTGTTCGTGCTCATCTGCGGCCGCCTCGTCTCCGGCTGGGTCATCCGGATCGTGGTGTTCTTCGTGGAACGCAACTTCGTGCTGCGGAAGCGCGTGCTCTACTTCGTGTACGGCGTGCGCGGCGCCGTGCAGAACACGCTCTGGCTCGGCCTGGTTCTCGCGTCGTGGCACTTCTTGTTCGACGAGAACGTCCAGACAAACACGGCGGTGCTGCCCTACGTGACAAAGGTGCTGTTCTGCTTCCTCGTCGCCACGCTCATCCGCCTCGTCAAGACGCTGCTGCTCAAGGTGCTGGCCTCGTCCTTCCATGTCTCCACATACTTTGATCGGATTCAAGAGGCATTGTTCAACCAGTATGTCATCGAGACACTCTCTGGGCCGCCGCTAGTTGACGAAGACTACGTGCTTGCTGAGGTGCGTGAGCTGCAACGGGCAGGCGCAACCATCCCGAAAGAGCTACGTGCCGCCTTGCCAGCCAAGAACCTTTCGGGCCAAAAAAGTATCCGGATCTCGGGTTTAATCTCTAAGGGAGACCAATCAAGCAGGCAGCTGTCAAAGGAGAAGAAACAGCGTGAGATTGATGAAGGGATCACCATTGACAAGCTCCATAGGCTCAATCAGAAAAACGTCTCGGCATGGAACATGAAGAGGCTGATGAAGATTGTTCGTTTTGGGACGCTCACCACAATGGATGAGCAGATTCAGCAGGCAACGGGAGAGGGGGATGAGTCAGCGACACAGATTCGCAGTGAATATGAGGCGCAGCTGGCCGCCAAGAAGATCTTTCATAATGTGGCAAAGCCTGGATCCAAGTAAGCATTTCTTTTGTCTTAGATACGAAAATGGATGTATCTAGATGTATTTTAGTTCTAGATACATCCATTTCCGAGACAAGTAATTCCGAACGGAGGGAGTAGGACTTTTCTCAAAAAAAAAACCTGTAATATAATATTTCTGTTATTTTCGTAAACAGCATGCTAATTGTTGGACTTAGAGTGCACTGTTGTGTTCGCTGTTAATCACAAAAGTGGACATATTGCAGAACTTTACAAGAATACTTGCCCTCTGCCCTCACTTCAATATTTCAAATGCTGTAGTTCTAAGAATAGTGGCAATTTACTTATTCAGATTCTTGACCATAAATGTATGAATAATGCAGGTACATATACTTGGCAGACTTGATGCGCTTCATGAGGCAGGAGGAAGCCATCAAAGCTATGCATCTTTTTGAAGGAGCACAGGAGCACTGCAGGGTCAGCAAGAGGTCTCTGAAGAACTGGGTGGTAATGATCTTATTACCCTACAATCTAAGTTGCATAGAGTTATCATTGATTTCTGCCGTCAAGATACCTTTTCTAACATGGTCGTATGGTTTCTTCTGTAGGTGAATGCATTTAGAGAGCGCAAAGCTCTTGCCCTAACACTTAATGACACAAAAACTGCAGTTAACAAGCTCAACCAGATGTGCAATGTTGTTGTTGGCCTCATAGTGTCTGCTCTCTGGCTTCTTATTCTGGGCATAGCTACAACACATTTCTTTGTCTTCATCAGTTCACAGCTTCTTGTGGCAGTTTTTGTGTTCGGGAATACTATGAAGACCATTTTTGAGGCAATTATTTTCTTATTCGTGATGCATCCTTTCGATGTCGGTGACCGCTGTGAGATTGAAGAAGTTCAGGTAATGAAAATAGCTTCTCGGTGCTCCTTATTTGTTTAATAGGATAATACCTTGCATTCTTGGACTGACGTTTTAAGCACTTGAATTTCAGGTTGTTGTGGAGGAAATGAATATCATGACAACGGTCTTCCTACGTTATGATAACCTGAAGATCTATTATCCGAACAGTGTGCTGGCCACCAAGCCGATTTTTAATTTCTACAGGAGTCCTGATATGGGAGAAGGAATTGACTTCTCTATTCATGTTGCCACGCCGGTGGAAAAACTGGCTCTCATGAAGGAAAGAATACTACGGTGCGTATCGGTGCTTCTGCTATCTCAGTTTCATATTGACAATATAGGTGTAAACATAACGTTGGGAACTTTCCTCTGTTACTTGTCGAATTCAGTAGGCAGGCATGTATGGTCAGTGTGGGAACATACGCATATGAAGTTTGTAGTGCCATTTGCTGCTGATATTACCACATCAAACTAATAGTTTATTTTTTTTTACTTGTGGCCCAGTTACATTGACGGTAAGAAGGAACATTGGTACCCGGGTGCGATGGTGGTCCTCCGAGATGTAGATGACACCAACAAGCTAAAGGTATCCATATGGCTCCGGCACACACTCAACTTCCAGGACATGGGGATGAGGTTCGTGAGGAGGGAACTCGTGCTCCAGGAGATGATCAGAGTGCTCAAGGACCTCGACATCGAGTACCGGATGCTGCCGCTCGACGTGAACGTGCGGAACGTGCCCCCTCTTCAATCCACAAGGATGCCGACGACATGGAACTATGCCTGAAGCGGCGAACGCGAGGGCCAGAAGATACAGCAGCTACCTGCAGGAGCCTGGCAGAAGCAACTATAGCGGATAGCCATTAGCTGTTAGTTAGTGTGCCTGCTGTGATGAGTGTGTTCTGTAGTATAAAAAGCTTTCGTGCACTTGATGATAGGCAATACAGATAGTGGCCATTGGAAATGTTGAAAGCGGCCTGCCGTCGCCGCTGAAACTTTTGTTGAAAGCACGCTGCTTGGCCCAGCTCTTGAATATCTTCTGGTGATGGAAGGAGACGGCGCTTCAGCCGTCTCCTCCACGCACGGTAGGCCATTGTCGAGCGGAAACACGACGCCGTTTTGCCTCTTACCCGGCAATTCTGACGCCGACTGCTCATGGCGAACGGTGCGAGCGGGACGGAGCGGGGAGGAAGGGCGCAATCGCGCTGCTGTGAAATCGCATTCGTGGGCGTTGCGGTGGGTCGTCTTCTGAAGCATCTTACGCAAAGGCGCGCCTCAGTCTGGTGGTGCCCACGAAGCACCGCCGCCTGATTCTTAGTTGGAGTCGTAATCGTGTGAGCCATGGTGGCTGCCATCCGGTCCCATGGAGGCTGCCGATGCCGGTGTTGTAAGAGCGACTGGTCTGGTGGTGTTCGAGCAGGGGAGAAATGTGGATGTGGGTTTCAGACCGGAGCTTGAGAGGCATTGAGAGGCTAGAAGAGGAGGGGCTCATTGATGCTGAGCTTTGCTGTCGTAGGGCCTCTCTGCTAGCTGAACTCAATGAAATCCGCACGAACGAAGAGTGAACTCAATAAAATCCTCATGAACGAAGAGTTGTTTTGGCTCCAACAATCTAGTGAACGCTGGTTGCTTAATGGGAATTAGAATACAGCCTATTATCATTCCATAGTGAACGCTGGTTGATATTATCATCGCATCGCTAATGGTAGGAAGCGTAAAAACACGATCCATTCTTTTTCTGATGGTGAGGCGACGATTGAGGGCACCGAAAACCTTCTGAATTATGCTACCTCCTATTACAAGGACCTCTTTGGGCCCGCCCCCGGAAACCTTTTCCATCCTTCCCCTGAAACAAGGGGACAACATGAGAAACTTAATGATGATGATAATGAATTTCTAACTCGTCTCTTTTCCGAGGAAGAAGTAAAAGTGGCTCTGTTTGGGATGGATAGTAATAGAGCTCCTGGGCTGATAATATACCCGTGGAGTTTTACAAAAGTTGTAGGGACGATAAACATCGTGGAGTTTTGTCAATACTGATATTATGTGCCTCTTCAAGGCTTTCCACGCGGATACTGTGGATGTAGCGCGTCTGAATTATGGTTTGATCACCTTGATCACGAAGCTGCCAGGAGCAAAGAAAATTCCAACAATTCCGTCCTATCTGCCTTCTTCGCTGCCCATATAAGCTGATTATCAAAACTCTTGACAATCGGGTAGCTGTCTATTCTGATAAGATGATTAGTTGTCACCAGAATGCTTTTATAAAAAATAAAAATATTATGGATGGGATCCTGACCTTGCACGAGATCCTTCACCACACTCATGTTAAGAAGAAAGTGGGCATAGTTATTAAGCTTGATTTTGAAAAGGCTTACGATAAGATCAATTGGGACTTTTTTTTGCCGTGATGCTACAAGTTGAGGGGCTCTAATGATACCTGGTGTGAATGGATTCATAAAATTCTTTACAATTGAATGAGATGGGCCCTTACTTTCAGAGCCACAAGGGGATCCATCAAGGAGATCGTCTGTCCCCTTTTCTATTTAATCTTGCTGTTGAAAGTTTGTCTAAAATGATTTTTAGCCCCAGAAAGAGAAGTTGCTACAGGATTAACTCCTGATCTGATTAGCGGTGGTGTGGTTGTTCTGCAATATGCAGACGACACCGTCCTTTGCTTTGAGCATGACCCTTCGGTGGTTGTTAACCTAAAACTGTTGTTATATCTGTTCGAGCTTATGTTAGGATTGAAGATCCACTACCTAAAAAGTGAAACCTTTTGTGTGGGGGGTGATGATAATGTGTTGGACTTCTAGGCTAATTTGGTTAACTGTCAGATAGGCCATTTCCCGATGAAATACTTGGGGGGGGGGGGGGTCCAATGGCTTTTATACTTTGAGATGCTTGGACTAGATTTTTATGGATGAAAAGTTTCTGAAGCGTTGCAAATCTTGCATCGGGAATGTAGCCTCCTTGGGGGGCAGGCTCACTCCCATGAATTCCTCCATGTCTAGTATAGTTTACTATTACATGGCCATGTTCCTCCTTCCTAAGACTTTCAATGAGAAACTTGACCAACATAGACGTCATTTTTATGACGAAGTTTGGGAGGTCGAAAAAGATACCACCTGGTTCGCTGGGATCATGTGCGTCGATCGAAAACAAAAGGTGGGCTTGGAATGAAAGACCTTCGTAAGAAAAATATTAGCTTGTTGGTCAAGTGGTGGTGGAAACTTGACACTCAACAAGGGCTCTGGCAGGGTGCGATCAAAGCAAAGTATCTCAAGAGGGATACCGTTGCCACGGTTAAAAGGAAATATAACGGTTCCCCTATATGGAAAGCTATCAATTGAGATATGGGGCCGTGGCCCGTGTCTGTGTGGTTTCCGTGAATGGATTGCCCCCTTTATACACCCAGTTCCCTCAGTTGTTTAGTGTTTGTAATTACCCTGGCATGACTGTGGATAAGTGGAGAGATGTGGATGTGCTTAATCTATTTCGTAGACGACTACACCCGCCTCTCAATGAGATGTGGTGTAAGATGAATGTTGTTGTTGCGAGTATTCCTCTTACGCTAGGCTCAAATTAGATTGGCTGGGCTCCTGGCTCTAAACATAGATTCGCTACCAAGTCTATGTATGAGCAACTTGAAAAACATATCTCGGGGTGTGACTTCCAATGGGTCTGGAAGCCTAAGACCCCCTAAAGATTATGATCTTCCTTTGGCAATTGTCTCAGGATGCTGCCTTAACTAGATATGTAATAAGCAGACGAAACTCGGCTGGCAACCTAAGTGCTTGTTCTTGTTGGGGAACGTAGCAGAAATTCAAAATTTTCCTACGTGTCACCAAGATCTATCTATGGAGAAACTAGCAACGAGGGGAAGGAGAGTGCATCTACATACCCTTGTAGATCGCTAAGCGGAAGCGTTCAAGAGAACGGGGTTGAAGGAGTCGTACTCGTCGTGATCCAAATCACCGGAGATCCTAGTGCCGAACGGACGGCACCTCCGCGTTCAACACACGTATAGCCCGGTGGCGTCTCCCACGCCTTGATCCAGCAAGGAGAGAGGAGAGGTTGAGGAAGACTCCATCCAGCAGCAACTGCAGGCGTGGTGGTGGTGGAGGAGTGTGGCAATCCAGCAGGCTTCGCCAAGCACCACGGGAGAGGAGGAGGAGGAGGTGGCTGCACCAATAGAGGGAGAAAACTCATGTCTTGGGCAGCCCCAAGCCTCAAGTATTTATAGGGGAGAGGGAGGGCTGCGCCCCTCTAGGGTTCCACCCTAGGGGCGTGACCAGCCCCAATCCCATCTGGGTGGCGGCCGGTGGAGGAGAGAGGAGGCGCACGGTATGGGCCCTAAGGCCCATCTCGCCTAGGGTTTGCCCCCTCTCCTCTCCTTAGGCGCCTTGGGCCCCTTGTGGGGGGCGCACCAGCCCACCTGGGGCTGGTTCCCTCCCACACTTGGCCCATGCAGCCCTCCGGGGTTAGTGGCCCCACTTGGTGGACCCCCGGGACCCTTCCGGTGATCCTGGTACGTTACCGGAAAAACCCGAAACTTTTTCGGTGACCAAAACAGGACTTCCCATATATAAATCTTTACCTCCAGACCATTCCGGAACTCCTCGTGACGTCCGGGATCTCATCCGGGACTCCGAACAACATTCGGTAACCACATACAAACTTCCTTTATAACCCTAGCGCCATCGAACCTTAAGTGTGCAGACCCTACGGGTTCGGGAACCGTGCAGACATGACCGAGAGGCGTTCTCGGTAAATAACCAACAGCGGGATACGGATACCCATGTTGGCTCCCACATGTTCCACGATGATCTCATCGGATGAACCACGATGCCAAGGACTCAATCGATCCCGTATACAATTCCCTTTGTCTAGCGGTATTGTACTTGCCGAGATTCGATCGTCGGTATCCCGATACCTTGTTCAATCTCGTTTCCGGCGAGTCTCTTTACTCGTTCCGTAACACATCATCCCGTGATCAACCCCTTGGTCACATTGTGCACATTATGATGATGTCCTACCGAGTGGGCCCAGAGATACCTCTCCGTTTACACGGAGTGACAAATCGATCTCGATTCGTGCCAACCCAATGACACTTTCGGAGATACCGTAGTGCACCTTTATAGCCACCCGATTACGTTGTGACGCTTTGGTACACCCAAAGCATTCCTACGGTATCCGGGAGTTGCACAATCTCATGGTCTAAGGAAATGATACTTGACATTAGAAAGGCTTTAGCATCTGAACTACGACCTTTGTGCTAGGCTTAGGATTGGGTCTTGTCCATCACATCATTCTCCTAATGATGTGATCCCGTTATCAATGACATCCAATGTCCATGGTCAGAAACCGTAACCATCTATTGATCAACGAGCTAGTCAACTAGAGGGTTACCAGGACATGGTGTTGTCTATGTACCCACACATGTATCTGAAGTTTCCTATCAATACAATTATAGCATGGATAATAAACGATTATCGTGAACAAGGAAATATAATAATAACTAATTTATTATTGCCTCTAGGGCATATTTCCAACAGTCTCCCACTTGCACTAGAGTCAATAATCTAGTTCACATCATCATGTGATTAACACTGATAGGTCACATCGCCATGTGACCAACATCCAAAGAGTTTACTAGTGTACGTAAACTAGTTCACATCATCATGTGATTAAGACTCAATGAGTTACGAGGTTTGATCATGTTTTGCTTGTGAGAGAGGTTTTAGTCAACGGGTCTGAACCTTTCAGATCCGTGTGTACTTCACAATTCTCTATGTCATATTGTAAATGATGCTTCCACATTCCACTTGAAGCTATTCCAAATGGTTTCTCCACTATACGTATCCGGTTTGCTACTCAGAGTCATTCGGATAGGTGTTAAAGCTTGCATCGACGTAACCCTTTACGCCGAACTCTTTATCACCTCCATAATCGAGAAATATTTCCTTATTCTTCTAAGGATAATTTTGACCGCTGTCCAATGATCCGTTCCTGGATCATTTTTGTACCCCTTGACTTGACTCATGGCAAGGCACACTTCCGGTGCGGTACACAGCATATCATACTATAGAGCCTACGTTTAAAGCATAAGGGACGACCTTCGTCCTTTCTCTCTTTTCTGCCGTGGTGGTCGAGCTTTAACTCTTAACTTCATACCTTACATCTCGTGCAAGAACTCCTTCTTTGATCGATCCATCTTGAACACCTTCAAGATCATGTCAAGGTATATGCTCATTTGAAAGTACCATTGCGATTTTGATCTATCCCTATAGATCTTGATGCTCAATGTTCAAGTAGCTTAATCCAGGTTTCTAATGAAAAACATCTTTCAAATAACCCTATTTGCTTTCCAGAAATTCTACATCATTTCTGATCATCAATATGTCAACAACGTATACTCATCAGAAATTCTATAATGCTCCCACTCACTTCTTTGGAAATACAAGTTTCTCATAAACTTTGTATAAACCCAAAATCTTTGATCATCCTATCAAAGTGCATATTCCAACTCCGAGATGCTTACTCCGGTCCTTAGAAGGATCATTTGGAGCTAGCATACCTTTTAGCATCCTTAGGATCGAAAAACTTTTCCGATTGTATCACATACAACCTTTCCTTACGTAAACCGGTAAGGAAACTCGTCTTGACATCCATCCGCCAGATTTCATAAATGCAGCTAATGCTAACATGATTCCGACGGACTTAAGCATCGCTACGGATGAGAAAATCTCATCGTAGTCAACTCCTTGAACTTGTGAAAAACTCTTCGCCACAAGTCGAGCTTCATAGACGGTGACATTACCATCCACGTCCGTCTTCTTCTTAAAGATCCATTTATTTCAATGGCTTGCCGATCATCGGGCAAGTCCACCAAAGTCCATGCTTTGTTATGATACATGGATCCTATCTCGGATTTCATGGCTTCTAACCATTTGTCAGAATTTGGGCCCACCATCGCTTCTCCATAGCTCGTAGGTTCATTGTTGTCTAGCAACATGACCTTCAAGACAGGATCACCGTACCACTCAAGCAAAGACGCATCCTTGTCACCCTACGAGGTATGGTAGTGACTTGATCCAAAACTTCATGATCACTATCATAAGCTTCGACTTCAATTGGTGTAGGTGCCACAGAACAACTTCTCGTGCCTCGCTACACACTTGTTGAAGTGACGGTTCAATAACCTCATCAAGTCTCCACCATCCTCCCACTCAACTTTCCGAGACAAACTTTTCCTCGAGAAAGGACCCGATTCAAGAAACAATCCCTATTGCTTCCGGATCTGAATTAGGAGTTATACCCAACTGTTTTGGGTGTCCTATGAAGATGCATTTTGTCCGCTTTGGGTTCGAGCTTATCAACCTGAAACTTTTCCACATAAGCGTCGCAGCCCCAAACTTTTAAGAAACGACAACTTAGGTTTCTCCAAACGGTGTCGTCTCAACGGAATTACGTGGTGCCCCATTAAAGTGAGTGCTGTTGTCTCTAATGCCTAACCCATGAACGATAGTGGTAATTCGATAAGAGATATCATGGTACGCACCATATCCAATAGAGTGCAACTATGATGTTCGGACACACCATCACACTATGGTGTTCCAAAGTGTATTAATTGTGAAACAATTTGCACAATGTCTTAATTGTGTGCCAAAACTCGTAACTCAGATATTCATCTCTATGATCATATCATAGACATTCTATCCTCTTGTCACGAAGATCTTAAACTTCACTCTGAAATTACTTGAACCATTCAATAATTCAGACTTGTGTTTCATCAAGTAAATATACTCAACATCTACTCGAATCATCTGTGAAGCAAGAACATAACGATATTCACTTTGCATGCCTCAAAGACTCATTGGACTGCACATATCAAAATGTGTTACTTCCAACAAGTTGCTATCTTGTTCCATTTCTTTGAAACCGAGGCTTTTCAGGTCATCTTGCCCATGTAGTATGTTTTGCATATCTCAAGTGATTCAAAATCAAGTGAGTCCAAACGATCCATCTGCATGGAGTTTCTTCATGCGTACACCAATAGACATGGTTCGCATGTCTCAAGTTTTTCAAAACGAGTGAGTCCAAAGATCCATCAACATGGAGCTTCTTCATGCGTTTTACACCAATATGACTTACATGGCGATTGCCACAAGTAAGTGGTACTATCATTACTATCTTATACTTTTGGCATGAAAATGTGTATCACTACGATCGAGATTCAATAAACCATTTATTTAGGTGCAAGACCATCGAAGGTATTATTCAAATAAACAGAGTAACCATTATTCTCCTTAAATGAATAACCGTATTGCGATAGACATAATCCAATCATGTCTATGCTCAACGCAAACACCAAATGCAATTATTTAGGTTTATCACCAATCTCGTTGGTAGAGGGAGCGTGCGATGCTTGATCACATCAAGCTTGGAAAAACTTCAATACATATCGTCAGCTCACCTTCACTAGTCTCCGTTTATTCCGTAGCTTTTATTTCGAGTTACTAACACTTAGCAACCGAACCGGTATCTTAATACCACGGTGCTACTAGGAGTACTAGTAAAGTACACCTTAACATAATGTATATCCAATATACTTCTATCGACCTTGCCAGCCTTCTCATCTACCAAGTATCTAGGGTAATGCTGCTCCAGTGGCTGTTCCCCTTATTACAGAAGCACTTAGTCTCGGGTTTGGGTTCAACCTTGGGTTTCTTCACTAGAGCGGCAATCGATTTGCCGTTTCACGAAGTATCCCTTATTACCCGTGCCCTTCTTGAAACTAGTGGTTTCACCAACCATCAACAATTGATGCTCCTTCTTGATTCCTACTTTCACGGTGTCAAACATTGCGAATATCTCAAGGATCATCATATTTATCCCTGATTTGTTATAGTTCATCACGAAGCTCTAGTAGCTTGGTGGCAATGACTTTGGAGAAACATCACTATCTCTGGAAGATCAACTCCCACTCGATTCAAGTGATTGTTGCACTCAGACAATCTGAGCACAAGCTCAACGATTGAGCTTTTCTCCCTCAGTTTGCAGGCTAAGAAAATCATCAGAGGTCTTATACCTCTTGGCGTGAGCACGAGCACGAAATCCCAATTTCAGCCCTCTAAACATCTCATATGTTCATGACGTTTCGAAAACGTCTTTGGTGCCTCAACTCTAAACCATTTAAGCGAACTATCACGTAGTTATCAAAAGCGTGTATGTCCGATGTTCGTAACATCCACAAACGACGTTTGGGGTTCAGACAATCGAGCGGTGCATTAAGGACATAAGCTTTCTCGTCCGCATAATCGCCATCATCAACTTTCAACTACATTTTTTCTAGGAACATATCTAAACAGTGGAACTAAAGCGCGAGCCTACGACATAATTTGCAAAAGGTCTTTTGACTATGTTCAGGATAATTAAGTTCATCTTATGAACTCCCACTCAGATAGACATCCCTCTAGTCATCTAAGTGATTACATGATCCGAGTCAACTAGGCCGTGTCCGATCATCACGTGAGACGGACTAGTCATCATCGGTGAACATCTTCATGTTGATCGTATCTACTATACGACTCATGCTCGACCTTTCGGTCTCTCGTGTTCCGAGGCCATTATGCGTACATGCTAGGCTCGTCAAGTTAACCCTAAGTGTTTGGCGTTTGTAAATCTGTCTTAAACCCTTTTTATGTGAACTTAAGAATCCATCACACCCGATCAACTCGTTGTGCTTAGAAGCGACGAACTGTAGCAACGGTGCACAGTTAGGGGAGAACACTTCTTGAAATTGTTGTAAGGGATCATCTTATTTACTACCGTCGTTCTAAGTAAACAAGATGCATAAACATATTAAACATCACATGCAATTATATATAGTAGTGACATGATATGGCCAATATCATATAGCTCAATTGATCTCCATCTTCGGGGCTCCATGATCATCATCGTCACCGGCATGACACCATGATCTCCATCATCATGATCTCCATCATCGTATCTTCATTAAGTTGTCTCGCCAACTATTACTTCTACTACTATGGCTACGGTTAGCAATAAAGTAAAGTAATTACATGGCGTTGTTTAATGACACGCAGTCATACAATAAATAAAGACAACTCCTATGGCTCCTGCCGATTGTCATACTCATCGACATGCAAGTCGTGAATCCTATTACAAGAACATGATCAATCTCATACATCACATATCATTCATCACATTCTTCTTGGCCATATCACATCACATAGCATACCCTGCAAAAACAAGTTAGACGTCCTCTAATTGTTGTTTGCATGTTTTACGTGGCTGCTATGGGTTTCTAGCAAGAACGTTTCTTACCTACGCAGAACCACAACGTGATATGCCAATTGCTATTTACCCTTCATAAGGACCCTTTTCATCGAATCCGTTCCGACTAAAGTGGGAGAGGCGGCACCCGCTAGCCACCTTGTGCACCAAGTGCATGTCGGTCGGTGGAACCTGTCTCACGTGGAAATGCGTGTAAGGTCGGTCCAGCCGCTTCATCCCACAATACCTTGAAACAAGATTGGACTAGTAACGGTAAGCATATTGAACATCATCAACGCCCACAACTACTTTGTGTTCTACTCGTGCAAAGAATCTATGCAATAGACCTAGCTCATGATGCCACTTTGTTGGGGAACGTGGCGAAATTCAAAATTTTCCTACGTGTCACCAAGATCTATCTATGGAGAAACTAGCAACGAGGGAAGGAGAGTGCATCTACATACCCTTGTAGATCGCTAAGCGGAAGCGTTCAAGAGAACGGGGTTGAAGGAGTCGTACTCGTCGTGATCCAAATCACGGAGATCCTAGTGCCGAGCAGACGGCACCTCCGCGTTCAACACACGTGACAGCCGGTGGCGTCTCCCACGCCTTGATCCAGCAAGGAGAGAGGGAGGTTGAGGAAGACTCCATCCAGCAGAAAGACAACGGGCGTGGTGGTGGTGGAGGAGTGTGGCAATCCAGCAGGCTTCGCCAAGCACCACGGAGAGGAGGAGGAGGAGGCGGGCTGCACCAATAGAGGAGAAAACTCATGTCTTGGGCAGCCCCAAGCCTCAAGTATTTATAGGGAGAGGGAGGGGCTGCGCCCTCTAGGGTTCCACCCTAGGGGCGGCCAGCCCCAATCCCATCTCGGGTGGCGGCCGGTGGAGGGAGAGGGAGGCGCACGGTATGGGCCCTAAGGCCCATCTCGCCCTTAGGGTTTGCCCTCTCCTCTCCTTAGGCGCCTTGGGCCCCTTGTGGCGCACCAGCCCACACAGGGCTGGTTCCTCCCACACTTGGCCCATGCAGCCCTCCGGGTTAGTGGCCCCACTTGGTGGACCCAGGACCCTTCCGGTGATCTGCATGCGTTCTGGGAAAAACCCGAAACTTTTTCGGTGACCAAAACAGGACTTCCCATATATAAATCTTTACCTCCAGACCATTAGGAACTCCTCGTGGCGTCCGGGATCTCATCCGGACTCGAACAACATTCGGTAACCACATACAAACTTCCTTTATAACCCTAGCGTCATCGAACCTTAAGTGTGTAGACCCTACGGGTTCGGGAACCATGTAGACATGACCGAGACGTTCTCCGGTAAATAACCAACAGCGGGATCTGGATACCCATGTTGGCTCCCACATGTTCCACGATGATCTCATCGGATGAACCACGATGCCAAGGACTCAATCGATCCCGTATACAATTCCCTTTGTCTAGCGGTATTGTACTTGCGAGATTCGATCGTCGGTATCCCGATACCTTGTTCAATCTCGTTTCAAGAAGTCTCTTTACTCGTTCCGTAACACATCATCCCGTGATCAACCCCTTGGTCACATTGTGCACATTATGATGATGTCCTACCGAGTGGGCCCAGAGATACCTCTCCGTTTACGGAGTGACAAATCGATCTCGATTCGTGCCAACCCAGCAGACACTTTCGGAGATACATGTAGTGCACCTTTATAGCCACCCGATTACGTTGTGACGTTTGGTACACCCAAAGCATTCCTACGGTATCCGGGAGTTGCACAATCTCATGGTCTAAGGAAATGATACTTGACATTAGAAAGGCTTTAGCATACGAACTACGACCTTTGTGCTAGGCTTAGGATTGGGTCTTGTCCATCACATCATTCTCCTAATGATGTGATCCCGTTATCAATGACATCCAATGTCCATGGTCAGGAAACCGTAACCATCTATTGATCAACGAGCTAGTCAACTAGAGGGTTACCAGGGACATGGTGTTGTCTATGTACCCACACATGTATCTGAGTTTCCTATCAATACAATTATAGCATGGATAATAAATGATTATCGTGAACAAGGAAATATAATAATAACTAATTTATTATTGCCTCTAGGGCATATTTCCAACAGTTCTGTAGCGAGAGAGAAACATCTCAACACTTGTTTTTCTTGTGCCCTGTAGCTATGGTTGTGTGGCGAACTATGGGATCGGTGTTTGGAACTGAATCCTGCCCAAACAACATGTGCCAGTACTATACTTGGTGTTATGTGTTCTTACCTGATGTGGCCAAAAAAATCACTTTTGGTCTGGCTGCGATCTACTGGGCTATCTGGAATTGCCGAAATCGTGCTACCATTGAGTTCACATTGCCTAAAACCCCTTTTGAGATTGTGTTCTCCGGTTGTGTTTTCTTGAACTACTAGGCATGGCTAATGAAGGGTGCAGATCATGAAGCTCTGGAGCGTGGCATGATGATGTTGAGGGAGAATGCTAGCAACAAGATGCGGATGTGAGCTACGACCACGGACGATTCTATAGCAAGCTAGGAGCTTCATCTCCTTCCACTCCTGACCTTGGTTGGTTGCCTAGTGTTGTCTTATTATGTCTTCTGACGTTTGTTCCCTGCTCCTACATGAACGTTGCATTGCTTGCCTGTTGAGCCTGTCCTGATACGTGATACTTTTGTTGTTGCGATGTCGTCGGGTTTTCGCCCCATAGCAAGTGTCTCGTAGGCGAGTTCCTGTAGTGGGTTCCCCCTTTCCCGTCCTCTTAAACTCTGGATCTGGACTTTGCATTTATGTTATTCAGTTAATGGAAAGGGGTTATTCTGGATTCAAAAATATATATCTTTCTACTTTCCTATAACTTAATAACTTACACTATTTCTATGAAGTAAACTCCCTAGAATTTGAGGGTTTAAATTTATGTGCACCCCCCACCCCCCAAAAAAATTCCTATGCAAATTCATATATTTTTGCATAAAGGTATTTCAGATATATTTCCACATTGGCATAGGAAATGAGAAAATGGAAGGAAAAAAAAACCTTTTTACCCACCTCGCGTGCAACCGTGCATCGGAAAGGGGACGCGGGGGAGGTGGAGAGGTGCCACGACCTGGTTCCGCCGTGGCTTGGCTCGGGAGGCGACAACCGTCGGCATAACATTGGCTCCCGAATGAGTGCAGGTCAAATATTTGAAAGCTCGCTTGGATTAGCTAGCGCGCAGTGGCTTTGGCTCGGGAGGCGACAATGGTCGGCACAACACAGGCCGAATGGATGTGGGACAAATATTTGAAAGCTCGTCTGGATTAGCGGGGGACGTTTTCTTACAAAAAGTCCTTTTCTTTTATTTTGAATATAATTCGTTGAAGATGTGTTGGAGGAGGCTTAGGAGGCACCGAGGCAGCGAAGGTCGAGTGCGGCGGCCAATAGCTCTTCCGGCACAGTGACATGGCCGTATTGCAACTTGGAAAGGGTGGGGATGTGAGCGTCGGAGTGACATGACCTAGAGACCCTCTTATAAACTACTACTAGTAGTAGTTGTGGCGTGCTTTCTCATTTTTAATGTCTGGCAAAATTTATGAATATTTATCATTGTCAGGTAACAAAGAATTGTGATGGCCTAGAGTACTGAAATGTTTTACCACCATGTGATGTTTCACACAATTTCAAACGACGAACAAGCACAACAGGTAAACTTTCTTACAAACGAACCGAGCAGTAGGAACAATTCGAAAGCTCCGAACATGGTGTAAACTTGGGTCAGCTTCACTCCCGTGCAGTAGGAACTCAAAAATTATTACTAGCATTTTATCAAATAAGTTTATCATTTGATACCATGTTATCTCAGGAACTTGCTAAGTTTTGGACAGAAACAGCAACCACGCATCTAATGTTCTAAACACATATGTCACAAATTTAGAGTTTCAGATCACAAAATTTCAGCACCACAAAACTCTACATGTCACCTGTGCCAATGCTTAAAGCTTCGCGGTGGCTGCATCCTGGAGCTCAAAGCCCCTCTCCACGGCGTAGTCCACGAAGCTGTACAGAGGCAGCACCCGGTCGCCATACTTATCACCGAACCTGTCCGCCTCCGTCTTGGCCTGCGCCTTGAGCTCCTCGACAATGCCCAGCGCACGGTCCATGCCCAGAGAGCGCAGGACGCTGGCGTTGCTCCTCATCTTGCCGTTTCCCGACGCGCTCCGCATGTCGTCCACGAGCTCGTACAGGACGCCAATGGTGCGGCCGTATCGCCGCAACGCGGCCTCCTCGTCGGGGCCCGCACCGCCTAGCATAGCCCCGCACGCGGCTGAGCACTCCGCCATCTCGCCGAACTTCTTGGTCAGGACCTGCATGACCTCGGCTTCACCGAGGGCGCTGGCACCGGCGAGATCGAGGAACTGGCCGGCGGCCATGCCGGTGGATCCCACGGTGCGCGCGAGTTCTGCGAGAACGCGGAGGAGGACGGCGTGCGACCCGGGGTCGGGGGAGGGGGTGCGGGAGATGACGTGGGTGTAGGCGAGGGGGAAGAGCGCGTCTCCTGCGAGGACGGCCATGTCCGTGCCGTAGGCCGCGTGGGTGGACGGGCGACCTCGGCGGGTGGGCGCGGCGTCAAAGCACGGCAAGTCGTCGTGCACGAGGGACGCCGCGTGGAGCATCTCCAACGCGGCGGCGGTGGGGAGCGCCGCGGCGCGCGGCGCGCCGAGGAGCTCGCAGGCGGCGACGCAGAGAACCGGGGGCGCGCGCTTGGCGGCGCCCTCCTTTCCAGCGCCCGGGAGGACGGCGTGGCGCATGGCGTTGTGGATGCTCTCCGGCGGGCGGATGGGCATCGCGGCATCGAGCTCGCCCTCGACCTCCGAGATCAGCGAGGTCCAGTAGCGGCGCAGGTCAAAAGATGGGGCGGCGGCGGCGGCAGAGGCCCGGATAGGGAGGAAGCGGTTTGATTTGGAGGTGGATGGCGGCCTCGGGATGGGGAGGGGGAGGGAGACGAAGAGGGATGAGAGAGCCATGGCGACGGAGAGGCGAAGATTTGGGTTCGGATGTGGTTTCTTGGATTCGTGGGGTGACCCGGCTAGGTGACGCTGTTCTGCACTTCCGTTGTGCCACTAATCCGGTATATGATCGTGGGATGCCTATTATCAGATCACGAGTTCTCGAAAAGAAGAAAACTAATCACGCAGTGTCGTCAACTCGTCACGTGAGAATCAACTAACACAAATGCTCGTACGTTACAATGAAAGACATTGTTATATGTCTCATGTCTCCACTAATTTTCACCCATCCTCATCTCATCTTCCTAGACCGCCACACACGCAACGGGATAAAAATTACTCGCACTCCTATAGTTTTTATAAACAAAAATTACAACGCAATAAAAATTCCTAAAAATCAATTGGTTTTACTATGGTTTTTTGAAACAATAGATATTGCCAAGCGATTCCGTTTTAAATATCCCAGGTCATCGACATTTTTTCTTATAATCGTTTCAATTAGAGAGCTTTTCGATTGATTTAGACTGGTGTATGACTTCATCTTTCCACCCAACATACATGGGTGTACCTTTCCAACTATAACTTTTTAGGCACTTTACATCAAGGTTCATACGTAAACAGTTGGCAACTTCTCTTTACATCAGTCGTATTTATATTTTTACTCATGAAATACCATGCCTTTTATATGCTTCCTTGCATGTGCACCTTAATCAAATTTAATATGTCGCTTGCTCTACTTCACTATATATTTATTAATTGAAAATTGCTAAATATTATTCAATCTCGTCATGGCTCGTAGCCACAACTCGTGCTTTCTCAGTCCATACATGGTGTCATGCTTGCCTTGTACATCATTTTTTACATGCATATATTATTCCTAAAATCTTAAAAATGCACGCGTACCTTTTGGAGAGAACGAGCGGCCGCTCCACTCGCATGCATGTGTACTAGGTTGGTCCACTAGTGCATGTGATTGCTGACATTAAATGCTGCCAGATTTTGTCACATGTGAACGGAAAAACAGATCCACGTATATTTATTTCTGGTTTTCAAAATTTTAAAAAGTCATATCTTACAAACCACACACCGGAATTCAGATCCGTCTTCACCGTTGGATTCTTCGTGATGAGATCTTTGAAACTAGATTTCGCATGGGTATGTTTCGACGAATTTTTTTATGCCAACTTTGGTGCTATATAGTGCAACTTTAGTACTACATCGTGCAATTTTTTTCAAAACCATTTTTTTGGATCTGCATGATTCAACTTTCTGTGAGCTTGCAATCTAGCAACCATGACAACTTTAATGTGCAACTAGTCTACTGCCCCGACCAACTATCTAGTAGTTGATGTGCAACCCCCTTCCCTACTCGTGGATGTGTAGTTTTTCAGTGTTGGCACGCCCTACCCCCCACCCACTACAAGAGATATGTGCAACTTAGTCTGTTGTTCAAGCCAACTGCCTATTAGTCAATGTGCAACTCATTCCCCTCCCTATTTGTGGATATGTATTTTCAGTTGGCAGGGGCAACAAACAGAGTTGCACATTGTCTACTAAGTAGTTGGCCAAGGCAACATACGAAGTTGCACATGTCACAGGCACAGTCATTTGAATGGTGAAAATAAACGTTCATGCGGGTAGTGAAAAGTTGCATATAAATAGAGTGTTAAAGTTACAAATCTCACTAGGAGGGGTGGTTTGGACCGGGTGCTAGCAGGGAAACTACACATCTATAGTATCAGAAGTTACACATCCACTGTTTAAGTTGTTGGCCGATGCAGCAAACAGTGAAACACATCCACGGGCAGGAAGAAAGTTGCACATCAACTACTATGCAGTGGCATGGGTAAGAAACGAAGTTGCATATCTCAATGGAAGGAGGTCGTTTGGGGGTTGGAGGTACAATCATTGAAAACTGCACGTCCACTGTGTACGAGAAAAGTTACACATCCCTCTTAGGTAGTTGCACATCGACTGCAAGTCAGTTGCATAAAAGGGAGACAAAATTGCATAAAAAAAAGTTTGTCAAAACATATCCACGCGGGATCTAGTTTCGAAGAGCACATAACGAGGATTTCAGCGGTGAAAGCGGATCTTAATTTCGATGTTTGGTTCAAAAGTTATGACTTTTTTAAGAAACAAAAATTAAAAAGCAAGCTAGATTGTCAACTTCCTTTTGTGTAAGGGGAATCAGGAGGTTGGGGAATGGGCGCTCGGAACGACCAGGGAGCGCTTAGGCGCTAACTAGACGCGTCCTATATTATTTTAGTCTTTCAAAATCTACAATATTAGATCATGCACGTTGCCCTCGTGACTATTTTGTCTATGTTGACATACACATGTTTCTATAATGTATACCATGGAGCCCATGCATATTAATAAATCTAAGAAACTGATATATGTTAGTCATGTTACTTTCACACTGGTCCTTCATCACAATACAATAAATTCTATAGAGTGGAAATCAAATTATCTATTTTTTAATTCCACATTAGTGTGTTTTTATTAAAAAACGAACTATTAATGTGTACATTAAATTATGTTAGCTATGCATTCTACATAGATTTTCTTATGTATAAAGTGGGAATGCACTCTTTACCCACCAAGTACGAGTCTTATCCAAAACAAATATTGAAACTGTTGTTTTAAGGAAAACTATGGAAATTCTTCATTGTATAAATTTTTGAAGACTTTTAATCCAGGTCTCCCTCACGTAATTAGATATCTCTTTTCTTGATCCATAAACATCTTCTACGTATTTTCCATGTAGTCCATCATGAGAATACTATTTTTGGAATTGAGCCAATAATACACGTAACCGTATTACAACATGGGAGGTCCATTGAGGGCAGTGTCCTTCGCGACTCCAGTTCGGGACATGGGACATGATCCTAAGTCAAATCATCCAGGTGAACAAAGCTAACTTCAAATTACTAATTCATTCTGGAATTTAAAAGTAGAATCTGAAAAAAATAGCATTATCAGAGTATCTGGAATTTACGTGGTTCCCTCGAGTTCCATTGTCACCTGGCCGCAGGTCCATTGGACCTGGCCCTCACCGCTCTACACCACATCCTCGCGTTCCCTCCGTCGTGTTGTCTGTCCACCATGATCCTCCCCATTGGCGTTCTGATTAGCACTCTTCAACAGATACAGGAAAGAGCAAACTTCATGTTTCAAGCCTTGAAGATTACTGTTACTCTCGTTCGTTAGGCTGTCCCACTATGTATAAGGCAAAGAAACGTTTCACAAAAACGATCAGAGGAAGTAAATCAAGCAATATATCTGTAGCATATATGCTACAGATATCTATCCATAAAAGTTATTATAAGTGCACGATCTGATGCAATCTGTGTGGGTGCTGTCACCCAACTTTCACACAGAAAATACGGAAATTAACTAAATATTGCTGGCCAGTGGCTGACCTGAAACATGAGAAAATCAAGTTGCCTAACATAATGCACACGGTACAAATCAGAAGAGATCACTAATCTGCTTAATGTCTGGTTGTCCTAATGAATTAGCGCACAACATGTTGCAGACAAAGTTTGATCTTCATCTGATCAAGAACAAATAACTCATATGTGCCAAGCCAAGCTCTCTTCTTGCTCCGGTAACAATCACCTACAACAAAACCGGCTCCCTCCATCAGCATGCATATACAAGCTTATAAAAATATCCAGGAGCTTGCATGAATGGGCATTTGGATTTTTACATCAAGTGGCACCATATACATCAAATACTGACTGCACAAGATAATATGAAGTACATAGTACATGAATTTTACAGAACATGGTAGCACACAAAAATTCAGAGTAAGCAAAATTTCAGGGAATTGGCAAGCAGTTGGGATGTACGCATAAATTCAGAGAACATGGTAGGGCAGTAGGCTGCAAACAGAATTGTGGAGAACATGGTTAAGTTGCTAACTCGGTTCATCCGGCGGTTGGACGGAGGAGCTGAGGAGGCCGATGGGGCGGCGACTGGGCAGAATAGCTCCTACGGAGAAGGGGCCGACGGACCAGCGGCTGGCGGCTGGGCGGAGGAGCTCCAGTGGTAAAAGAGGATGACGGCCGACGGCTGGGCGGAGGAGCTCCGATGGTGGAAGAGGATGGCGGCCGGCGGCTGGGTGGAGGCGTGCTTGTACAGGCGAACGCACGGGGAGAAACGATGAGGGCGACCTCAATATCCCAAGGCAGGGCCAGCTCAAACATCTTACAATTTTAGAACGTACCTCTCGGCTCCCTCGATCTGCTGGCTTCTGCATCTCCCGTCGACCCCTTCGCCCACCATCGATGGCCACGGACCAGCGAACGTAGAACTCACGAGCGCGCTGAGGCCCCGGACGATCTTCCTTCTTCAATTCTTCAAGGTGGACTCCTGGCGCACAGCCGCTACAGGGCGCCGAGGCAGCCACCTGGGAGATCACGAGGCGAGGAGGCCTCGACCGCGTCCATCCCCATCCCCGCGAACGAAACCATTTTTTTTAGAAAACTAGGATGACCCCGGCCTGCATTTGGAAGATGCATACGGCCACTTTATAAATTATTCTCAAGGACCTTACAAAGTATTACAAACAATATACCTGAATCCATCATCTTGACAACATATGCTGCTACTCTTATTATGCTAGCTGGGCCACTACCCAAACCACTCACCTAAACCTAACATCAAAAGCCGGAAGCCCCAGCCGATCCACATACCGGGTCTGAGGCACAATCTGATCAAACGCACTCTTGTATCGTCGCCGCCATCTTTCACAAGTCTGTCTTCAGATTATATTGAGTCTTCTACTTTGTGAAGGCCACATCTGCCATCGACGTCACCATGACGCCAGACAGCTACCTCCTCATGCGCGAGTCCATCTTTGCGCATGGGACCCCGAGCCTCCACAACGCCATGCCGCCGATCTCCGCCACCATCAATGAGTGAGATGAAGTACCGTTCCACCACGGCAAATACAAGGTGAGGAAGGGCGAGGTCGCCATCGGAGACACGGCCGGAAGATAAGCACCGCAGTCACGAGACATGTTAGATAATAACGAGAAATAAACGAGACAAAGAGACACGGATTTTTACGTGGAAACCCTTGCGGGAGAAAACCACGGACACACGAAGGCGCAATCACTATGATGGAGAAGTATTACAAGCACGAGACGACATACCATCTTAGGTGCGACTACATGGGGTATATATGAAGGGCAACACATAGGAGTCCATGTAGGACAAGTAAACGGGTTGTACTCATACGCGTCGGTACCAACGCAAAGGCCACACCATATGTACTACGTCTAGTCCAATACGGTACTAGAATTTAGATCATAATTTAACAATCTTCACCTTGATCCAAATTCCCTCCAGTAGTCGAAGAAAGTGAATAACTCCATCCAAATCAGCATAAACACCTTGTGCGTCAAAGTCCATAGGACTAGTGAGAAATACCAACTAAGCCCGAGCAAAGCTCAAACTTATTGGTAAGAACTGGCTTTGTCATCATATCAGCAGGATTATCATGAGTACTTATCTTGCATACCTTCAAATCACCTTCAGCAACAACATCTTGAATATAGTGAAATCTGACATCAATGTGCTTTGTCCTCTCATGATACATTGGATTCTTTGTAAGATATATGGCACTTTGACTATCACTAAATACGGTAGGGCAAGATGAATTTTCACAAAGCTCAGTGTATAAATCTCTCAACCAGATAGCTTCTTTGCAAGCCTCAGAAATAGCCATATACTCGGCATCAGTAGTGGAACAAGCCACAATAGACTGCAAAGTTGCTCTTCAACTCACAACACAACCACCAATGGTGAAAACATAACCTGTGAGCGATCTTCTCTTATCCAAATCACCAGCAAAATCAGAATCAACAAAACCAACAAGTCCATCTCTAGTTTTCCCAAACTGTAAATAAGCATTAGAAGTACCACGCAGTATCGCAAATCCACTAAACCGCTTTCCAATGCTCTTTTTCAGGATTAGCCATGTATCTACCGACAACACTCAATGCATATGATAAGTCGTGACGAGAACAAACCATGGCATACATAAGTGAACCAACTGCACTTGAATAGGGAACTCTAGACATGTACTCAATATCTCGTGATCGACTTAGGACATAAAGTCGATGACAATTTGAAGTGTGCAGCTAACGATTGTACTCACCGCTTGGCATTATGCATATTAAAACGACGAAGAACTTTATCAATATATCCCTTCTGACTTAGATATACTTTTCCAAACGGTCTATCTCTGGATATTTCCATGCCAAGAATTTTCTTTGCTGCACCCAAATCCTTCATGTCAAATTCATTACTCAATTGCTTCTTTAGTTCATTAATCTCTGTCATACTCTTTACAGCAATTAGCATATCATCAATATAAAGGAGCAAATAAATAGTTGAACCATTGACAGTTTTCAAATAAACACAACTATCATAATTAGACCTTTTAAAACCTTGAGAGAGCATAAAGGTGTCAAATCTCTTGTACCACTGTCTAGGGGATTGCTTCAATCCATAAAGAGATTTCTTTAACTTGCAGACAAGCTTTTCTTTTCGGGAATAACAAAACCTTCAGGTTGTTCCATATAAATATCCTCTTCTAATTCTCCATGTAAGAATGCAGTTTTAACATCCAATTGTTCAAGCTCACAATCATGCATGGCAACAATCTTGAGTAAAGTGCGAATAGAGCTATGCTTCACAACAGAGAAAAGACTTTGTTATAGTCAATACACGGAATCTGGCTATAACCTTTAGCAACTAACCTTGCTTTATATCTTGTCTCATCATTAGGAGAAACACCTTCTTTCCTCTTGAAAACCCACTTGCAACGAATAGGTTTCTTATCTCTAGGCAATTTTACTAAATCCCAAGTGCCATTCTTTTCAAGTGATTCCATCTCATCATGCATAGCGGTCATCCACTTATTACTATCACTAGAAATAATAGCCTCGGAATATGAAGAAGGCTCGGCATTACCTTCAATTTCTTCTGCAACAGATAAAGCAAAAGAAACAATATTGCACTCTTCAATTAACCTGTCAAGTTTATTAATACCTCGTCTAAATCTGTCACGTGCGAGATTCCAACTGGGCGGAACAATAGGCTGATTTGGAGTGGGAGTGACATTATCATCATTAACGACGGGTTCATCATGTGCATCAACAATTTCATTACCAGATGTATCACCTAAATCAATAACATGCTCCACCTGAACAGTAGGTTGCTGAATATTAGGCTGCTGTTCACTCTCATCAGGAACATTAGTAGATGAAACATCATGTAACATAGTAGTTTCATTAAAGATAACATTTCTGTTAATAACAACCTTCTGGGTTTCAGGATTCCACAATTTATAACCTTTAACACCAGACTTATAACCAAGAAAGATGCACTTAACAGCCCTAGGCTTCAACTTTCCATTATCAACATGAGCATAAGCAGTGCAACCAAAACTCTCAACTGTGAATAATCGGCAGTGAACGGACCATACCTCAATTGGAGTTTTCTTATTAAGAGCAATAGATGGTGAACGGTTAATGAGATAACAAGCAAGGAAGCGGCCTCAAATTTCAAAAACGCCTATGCAAACCTGCATTGGACAACATGCAACGGCTCTGTAAATAATGGTCCTGTTCATACGCTCGGCAACACCATTTTGTTGAGGAGTATAAGAACGGTGTAATGTCCGACAATGCCTTCGGACTTGTAATAATTCTTAAATTGCTTAGAACAGAATTCCATACCATTATCGGTCTGAAGTATTTTTACCTTCTTTTCGGTTTGTCTTTCAATCATAATCTTCCACTCCTTAAATGTCGAGAATGCTTCATATTTATGCTTCAATATATAAGGCCAAACTTTTCTCGAATAATCATCAATAAGAGTCAGCTTGTAACTTGCACATCCTATTGACTTCTTGCGAGATGGTCCCCATAAATCAGAACACATAATCAAGAATACCTTCAGTTGTATGAGTCGAAGTGTTGAACTTCACCCTCTTGTGCTTGCCAAAAATACAATGCTCACAAAATTTCAAATTTACCGGGTTCATATCCATCAAGAAGACCTCTCTTATTTAACTCTGCTAAACCAAGTTCACTCATATGTCCAAGACGCATATGCCAAAGGTTAGCAGCATCACAATCAGAATTCTTTGAAATAAGCGGAGAAGCGTTACGAAGCGGTAGAACCTCGAAGGTAATAAAGACCATTGGTCGAACTTAAGTCACCTTTCATCACAACAAGGGAACCTTTGGTGACTTTCAAAACACCATCTCCACCTGAATACTTGTACCCCTTTGCATCAAGGGCACTAACAGTGATAAGATTTCTCTTCATCTTCGGAATATACCGAACATCTGTCAAAGTTCTGATTATGCCATCAAACATCTTGATTCGAATAGAACCTATGCCTTCAATCTTGCATGGTGAATTATTAAAACCCAAAACGGAACCAGCAGAAGTAGTGGAATCAAAAGTATTAAACCAATATCTATGTGGACACATATGAAAAGTGCATGCAGTGTCAAGTACCCACTCATCATTGGTCTCAAAGACATCCAGCAATAACGACAAGAGCATCATCGGAACTATCATCACGAGCAACGTTAGCAGAATTTTCAACTTGTTTGTTACCTTTCCTCTTTTCCTTATTCTGCAACTTGAAACACTCAGAGATGTCATGCCCGTCTCTCTTGCAATATCTGCAATATTTCTTGTCTCTGGATTGCGACTGGCCCCCGTAGCCGTTTTTACTTTTGCCTTTGTTTCCATTATTGGAGTTCTTCTCCTTTGTCCTTCCACGAACGGATAATACCTCGGCTTGGGATGAACTCGAACCATCATAAGGCACCATTAATTTCATCTTCTCCTTGGAGTTCAAAGCTTCATAAACTTCATTAAGCGTGAGAGTATCACATTGTATAATATGGTGTCTCTAAAATTGGTATAAGAACTTGGCGGTGAACAAAGTAACATTAAAGCTTTATCTCCCTCTTCATACTTAACCTCCATTGCAGCTAGATCAGATATGATCTCTTTAAATTCTGAAATATGATTCAAAACATTACCTCCCTCGGGTAACCTGCGGGAATAATTTTTGCTTCAGATGCATCTTCTTTGGTGAGATCTTTAGTCATGCAAATCCCTTCCAGCTTTAACCATAGAGCGGCGGCAATTTTCTCGCTCAAAACTTCCTACAAAATATTATTATGCAAATGGAGTTGAATTCGTGACAAAGCCTTACAATCAATTCTTTTCTCCTCATCAGTCCAGTCTTGAATTCGGTTCTTCCCAAAACTATCCGATTAGCCCGTCATAGTCGAATTTGTGCCAACAACGCCCGCATCTTGACTTGCCATAGGGTAAACCTTGTTTCACGATCCAGCAGCGGAAGATCGTACTTCATGGTTGCCATGAGTAGATAAAATCTGTGCACAAAGTAATACAAGCCGGTAGAAAAAATTCTTGATAGAATTTAATATGCGGATCAAACTGAGCAAGGAACAGTAGCACCTGGTAGCTTCGTAGTGGACGAAGCAAGGATTAGCCAACTAGTACTAGTACTCATGTACTCCTGTAGCATTCACGTGGGGTAGTACTACTTGGCTCAGCTGAGACGAAGCAGCGATTACAAAGTAGTGGATCACTGTTGCCTTGATTTTCCTCGGGAGCAGCGGCGGCTTCGGGTAGATTTGACGGGAAGCAGGAGAAAACAAATTGATCTCTTCACGTGGACGTGGAGAAGTAGTAGTACAGCGGTTGGCTGCCTCCGACTCGTACTACTAGTACGATCGATCTTTGCCTTGGAAGATGTGACGCCACAATTGGAACGCCTGTCGGACTCGGTGACGTGCGGCTAATCTCCAGTCGGATACGACGGATCGCCGCACACGTAACCCTAATCTCTCGTCTCAAATCTCGTATCTGAAACTTGGCTCTGTATACCACTTGTTAGATAATAACGAGAAATAAACGAGACAAAGAGACACGAATTTTTACGTGGAAACCCTTGCGGGAGAAAACCACGGACGCACGAAGGCGGAATCACTATGATGGAGAAGTATTAAAAGCACAAGACGACAGACCGTCTTAGGTGCAACTACATGGGGTATATATGAGGGGCAACACATAGGAGTCCTTGTAGGACAAGTAAACGAGTTGTACTCGTACGCGTCGGTACCAACGCAAAGGCCCACACCGTATGTACTACGTCTAGTCCAATACGGTACTAGAATTTAGATCATAATTTAACAAGACATGCCCGGAGCTGCGACGCGGTAGATCAGACGGGCCACCACTAGGAACCAGACAAGCTCGCCGAGCACACCCAGCATCCCATGCCCAAGTCGGCGCCTTCAAGAAGGTGACGACGCTGTGGCGCCGCCGCCGCTTAGCCACCGGGGCTAGGGTTTTCACCCGGGCGCAGGGGAAGGGGGGAGGCAGGGGAGGTTTAGCCTCGGCGCCGCCACCAAGGATGGAATGGCGTCCGGGACGCCATCGACGCCGTGGCCTTCACCGGCGGCCAAGGGTTTCCCCCGGCCAAGCACCCTGCCGCCACCTCTGAACCATACACAACATCAGCAGGCGCGTGCACGCCGGAGATCCAGGCCGGTCGGAGGTCATGCAACACGAGCGGACCAGATCGCCTCCGATCTGACGAGGGGTGCCCGAGGCCTCCCCAAGCCATGACCAGCGCCCACCGGGACCTCGCTGCCCGCGCAGCCGAGGGGATTCGACCTACCTCACCGACAAGCACTCCCCGCCGCCAGAGGAGCGCCGTCTGCCCCAGCGAGGCCGCCGCCTCAGATCAGCCGGCGCGGATCTGACCAGAACAAGCACCACCGTGAAGAACTGCGCCGCCACCGGCCCGCGCGCTCCACCGTGATGTGCCGCCACCGCCAAGAGCCGCTGCTCAAGACCGACACCACCAACAAGACGCCACCCGACGCCACCGCCGAAGCTCAGCGCCGCTACCAAGAAGCAGCCCCGCTGCCCTGTTCCAAAGCGAGGTCAAATGAGATCTCTTGCGAGCACTGTGAGCTTTGCTGATGGCGGGAGGAGAGGAAGGAGGTGGGGGCTGGGTTCGGCGGCGGCTAGGGTTGGGCGCCCGGGTCGCCCGTGGGGGGGGGGGGGCGACACGGGGCTCGGGCATCTGAAACCCGTCTGGCGATTCCTCCTTTTCCCGTGCCCATGCGTGCCTCTCCGTGAGATATTCTAGCGATATTTATAAGCAAAGAGAAGGAAAGAAACCCAAAACGATGAAGCCAAGTCGTGGTCCAAGAATTCTCCTCGCGTGGCCCACACTTGGCCCAATTACGTGAGAACTTCAATTACCGACGCACGGAAAACCCAATAATGTAAAAAAACTAATAAACGTATGGAGAACCATGAAATCTTTCATCTTTTATTATTAGGTAAAGAGGTAAAGATCTCAAGACCAACATTGGTAAAGCCTCATCGATGTCATGGCCAGGGGTTTTCTCTCCAGGCTTGCCGTCCCCTAGCATTGCTCTCTTCCGGCGGCTCCGGACACCGAGGGGCTGTTTGGATCGTGACCGGCGGTTTTCATGCCAAAATTTTGGCGTTCGCTTGAGTCACAGGACACCGTTTGGGTCGTAGCCCAATTACCGATGCCACATCAAAAAATCGGTCGCTGCGTTCAATTCTGCGCCGACGCACGGGCAAAACAAGGGCGGGCGAATCATCCGCCAATATATTGGCGAGCCCCTGATTTGGCGAGGCGGCCGTGAGCATGAACCAAACGACCCCCGAGAGTTTTTTCCTTCGTTGTTCCTCATTGCATTGGCTGGATCTCCAAAAGCGGGTGAGAGCGGATGTGATTTATCTTGACTAAATTTCATCTAAACAAAGTTAAGGCAATTGAGTTCAGCATTAACCGCTCTGGTGGTCTTGTTCCTTTTGACAATCAGCCTAATGAAATGGTGTGGGGCTACTCTTCCTCTAATTTTATTCATGGTTAATGAAGGATAGTGTTGATTGGCGCCTGGCAAGCTTCTATGGTGTACCTGATTGGGACAAAAAGCAAATATCTTGGTCCTATTTGCGTGATCTACATAATAGTAACATGATGACGTGGTTGATAATTAGAGATTTCGGTGAAATTCTTGTGGACAGTGAGAAGGAATGTGGTAATATTCGTCCACAACATATGAAGGAGTGTGTGGACGACCGTGGTCTGTAAGAGGTATTTGTATTGGCGGCCCCTTTACTTGGAGCGGGGGTGTCATCAAGGAACGACTCGACACAACCATATCTAAAGAAGCATGGGGTACACAATTTCCCTTGGCTGCTCTTCTTCATGAGCACCATATTCACTCATACCACAGATCGAGCCCCTATAAACGGAGTACTTTGCCACTGGGAACACACGATATAGGGCAGTGACAGAGGCAGCAGGGGGGAGCTGTGGCCATGGCTCCCCCCATGCTAAACAAAATCCTTAAATTACCCCTATATATTGTGTGACTTTACAGAGTTATGGCCTAAATTTTAGTGTATGCCCCCTCCAATGATCTTACATGTATCATTGGCCCCCTTCATATGAAGTTCCTTGCTCCCTGGTATAGGGGTCCAGGATTGGGGCTCGATGGCAACCGTTAATGAAGTTGTTAATTCTGCTTGGGAACGCGCCAAAATGGTGGGGGTCGGCCCTTTACTGGGTGATCGCATTAAAGCGGTACATGATGATCTCCATCAATGGGATAGGATATTCTCAAGAGTCTTAAGAAAAGAATTGAAAATTTGTAAAAGGAACTCGATAAGTTATGGTGTGGACCATTAATGAGTGAGACTCGTGCAAAAATGAAAGAAATTCAAGTTCTTACAAAAACTTGTTGGATCAGTAAGAGATGATCTGGCTTCAAAGAGGCTGTGGAATTGGGCATTGCATGGTGACAGGCACACAACGTTTTTCATAACGCTCCATCGATGCAAAAGAAGCGAAATCATACAAAAAAATGTTGGATGATTCTAGTGTTTGAAGAGAAGGTATGGATGGTCTCAATGATCTTATAAAGTCTATTTTTCTGATTTGTTTACCTCCCAAGTCCATGCACCGAATGATGAGGTTCTGGCTCGAGTTCGCCACAGGGTTTCTAGCGAGATGAATATTACTCTCATGGCACCTTATACTACGAATGAAGTTCAAAATTCCTTGTTTTCTATTGGTGATTTAAAGCACTAGAGCCTGATGGGTTACATGTAGTATTTTACAAAAGGTTTTGGTCAATGCTTGGTGATGATCATGTTGAAGAGGTGCTGACAGTACTCAATGCTAGGGTGATGCTACGGGGTTGAAATGATACTACTATCGTCATGATCCCCAAGGCAAACTCTCCTGAAAAAGTCACCCAGTTTGGACCAATTAGCTTATGTAATATTGTTTACATAATTATTCCCAAGGTGATTCTTGCTAGGCTTAAAAACCTCTTACCGAAAATTATTAGCCCAACAAAGTGTTTTGTCCTAGCGCATTTAATCGCTGAAAATGTTCTCATTGCGTATGAGAGTCTAGTCTTCATGCAATCAAGAATGGAAATGGTAGGAAAAGAAGGCTAGTGTGCTGTAAAAGCCTGGTATGCATAAGGCTTGAGACCATGTGGAATGGGTCTTCTTGGAGGCTATTCTTCTGAAATTGGGCTTTCATGCTAACTGGGTTAAATTGGTAATGCTTTGTGTTTCTTCGGTGGAGTATAGAGTGTGGTTTAACAATGAGGAAACTGAAGTTTCAAACCCTCAAGGGGGCTGAGGCAAGGGGATCCCCTAACCCCTTATCTTTTCCTCCTATACATTGAAGCATAACAACTTTGTTGACTCATACGGAGGAGAGTGGTAGCATAAATGGAGTTATAAGGTATGGCATGATACACTTGTAGTGACTAATCTTCTCTTTGATGATGACTCCTTAGTTTTGATGAAAGCCAACATAAATATTGATGCATGCTTAAAAGCTGCTCTTAATTTATATTGTTCGACATATAGACAACTTGTCAGTGTGGAGAAGTATAGCATTTTTTTAGCTCTAGCACTGATGTTAGTCTGAAGATTCTGATTTGTCCAGTTCTCAAAATTATGATAAAAGCATTGAATGATAAATATTGTGGGCTGCATACTGCTTTAGGTATGGATACAATATCTTATTGACCGTCTTATTCTGAGATTGACAGGTTGGAAGGAGAATTTTGATGGTCTATCACGTGGTTCTCTTACATCAAAGTACGTTCATCCATATCATGCATCAATGAGTTGTGAGAGAGAATTTTATTCCTTTTTCTTGTGGGTTTGACTTAACTTTTGGGAAACGTAGTAGAAAACTAAAAATTTCATCCGGGAACACTATGAAGATGCATTAGAGGTTTAGATTGGATCGTTGCCAACTTCGATTTGCGGCCGAAGAAGAGTTAGTGTACATTGTTGATGAAGTTCCTCGAACTGTTCACGAACTATCCCTTGAACCAAAGATCGAAAGCACGACCTCTCTACGGATTGCAGGCGTACATGCTTCACGATCCAGCAGTGCTTCGCCTTCCAGAGCTAATCGTCACTAGAGAATTAGAGGGAGAAGAAGAAAACTGCATAGGACTTCTCTATTATGAGGATTGGAGATATCTATGTCTACTAGAGGAGGCTCCAAAAACTTTTGTTCTCCAACGTGCAAAATCCTATAGTATATATAGGTTGGGGAAAGGGGAGGGGCTCCACACAAGGAGGGAAGGACTCCCTCCTTGGTGCGCTGACCTAGGGGGAGGAGGTGTCCTTTCCCCTCTTCAATTTGGCCCCCTCTAGCTTGTCATACAAGCTAGGGGACGCCCCCAAGTGTTATTGGGCACTAAGGCCCAATAACTCTCCACCACTTGGCCTTGTTGTATTTCTTTAGCCTATTGATATTTAATTAATTCTGAAAGGCTCCTAATCATAATTATAACCTTTTATTATCAATTTAACATCTACAAAAACATATTCCACCTATATATCAATTCCCATTATTACCTGGTAAACCCCATAGCTGGTCATACGCGCGGTCGTATAGAAGGAAATCAGGCCCGAAAGTTGCCTTTCCAGACGGGATTCTTCACCGATTTTGTCCCCATTTGTTACTACGACTTCCTTGGACTTCAAGGGATGATTCGAGAGAGGATAAGGCTCGCTAGATCCCTTGGATCAAAGGAGGGATGCTACATCAATGAAGGAGGCTATGGGAGAGCTCTTATATATACACCTTCAACCCTATCCGCCGCCGTTATATCCATCTCATCTCAGAAATTCATCGAACTTCATCTCCATGTCCAATCACCGTCCACATCAAGACACCATTGCTGCAGCCAAGAGGGAGACCAAAAGGGAGCCACTGCTAGCGGGGCGCGGCCATGGCGCGCCGCCATCGCACCGTCACCACCATCATCACGCCTTCTTCCTCCTCCATCATGGTCTCGGTGATGGGTTGTAACAACTCTTGAACCCCCCTTTACGTGATATTATTTGAGTAATTGTTGGCTATGGGTCAATCGATTAGTAAGTAGTTATTTGATATATTTATAGTCTATTTGTGTGTGCTGCTTCGTGTTGCTTATTTACCTCTGCGGTAATTTAGTGATCGGAGACGTTCAATCCATTGGTGTAGTTGGAGACGTGTTGGAAATATGTCCTAGAGGCAATCATATTTGTATTATTATATTTCCATATTCATATTTAGAGTTTATAATCTATGTTATAACTGCTATGATCCTCGAATATGTGATTTCAGTGGAAAACTCATATGCACGTGTGGAATGATAAATGGTAAGACTAGTTCAAGTGTTGCTACTGATCACGTTTTCCGGATCTTAGGATGTCGTTAAGTGTAAGTATAGTCCTAAAACAACATTGAGATTATGACGTTGTAAGAATGATCATATTGAATTGACCCAATCTTGTTTGTTATGAATTGAGTTAGTATCATCTGCATTCAATTGTAATAACACAGAGTGTTAACGTGTGATATTGCTCCTTAGACCATGAGAGTATTGTGGTCACTTTGTCGGTGTCAAAACCGGTGGATCTCGAGTAGGGGGTCCCGAGCTGTGGATCTGGGATCGATGAGGAATAGGAGACAAGGGACACAAGGTTTTACCAAGGTTCAGGCCCTCTCGAAGAGGTATAACCCTACTCTTGCTTGATTATATTCAATGGGTATGGTTACAGAGTAGATCTACCTCGAGATCGGGTGAGCTAGACCCTATATGGGAGAGGTGATGAATGAAGCTCTAGCCCTAAAGAATAAATACCCTCGATTTATATAGGCACCAATAGGGTTAGGGTTACATAAGGTCGGTTTACAATGAAGGAAAGATTCTGCCTATTCGTGGCCTGCAAGGCACACCGTGACTCCGAAGCCTTCTTATCCGATCATGGATCTATACTCAGGCTTGGCTCTACAGTAGCCCATCAATCCGGCCCAGTCATGATAGGCCGGCAGCCCGAGGACCCCTTAACCCAGGACACCCTCAGTAGCCCCCGAACTTGCCTCCAATGCTAGGGCTTGTGTCCGGCATCCGCACACCTTGCAGTCTTTGGCTTGCGAGGCGAGTTCTTCAGTATGTTATGCGTATGTTCGAAGTCGAGTTGTTCAGAACCTGGAACGTCCATTTCACTTAAACCCAAAGGAAAAAACCGCTCAAGTATGAATAGTGTCTTTGATTGACAACCTTTTTCTCTTTAACGAAGGGCCGCGACTTGTCATAACGCCGAGTGGCTGGCCATTCTTGATGCACGGCTCGAGGCCAACCCCTTATTGGCATGTCTCATCAAGGTGGAGATTGTGCTCCGTTTTTTGGGGGATATGATTAATGATTTTGATTTCCCACTCGCACATAATGTTGTGAGAGTATCAGGAAGTGGAGAAGCCCACGACGCGAAAAAAGGAGCCCATGACCTATAAAGAGGGGATCGCCACAATTAGCATTTTACGCCTTCTTCCACCCCCCATTGTTGCTTACACAGTCCTTCAGAGCTCCAGCGCCGTGCCCCACGGCGAATCACATCCCGCCCACCCCAGTAATGGCCGGATCTGGTGCCAACGGCAAGTGGGGTGCCTCCATCGTCACCAACAACGACATCCTGGAGCTGAAGCGAGCCGGCTATTTCTCGGCCGACGTTGCTCATCGGGCCCGTGAAGAGGGCCAGATCATCCCTATGCCCAATCCGGGCGAGAGGGTCGTATTCCTCCCCCATTTCCTCTAGGGGCTAGTATTTCCTCTCCTTTGTGACGGGGTTGATGTTCTTCTATGGGCTAGATTTCCACGATCTGGCCCCCAACTCCCTCCTCCACATCTCGACCTTCATCATCGTCTGCTTTGCCCTCCTCCGAGTCCACCCACACTTCGGCATGTCGCTGAAGGTGTTCAACGTCAAGCCCAAGGTGGTTGGCGGGGCTCATGCAGACTATGACGGGGCCATGGTTAGTTGATAACCCAAAAGTATAGGGGATCGCAATAGTTTTTGAGGGTAGAGAATTCAACCCAAATTTATAGATTCGACACAAGGGGAGCCAAAGCATATTTGAAGTTATTAGCAGCTGAGTTGTCAATTCAACCACACCTGGAGGTTAATTATCTGCAGCAAGTAATAAGTAGCAAAGTAGTTTGATAGTTTTGATAAAAGTAACAGTAGCAACGGTAATAGTAACAGTGATAGCAATAATTTTGTAGCAAGTGTAACAGTGATGATAGCAGTAGTAACTTAGCAGAAAAAATATAAGATAAATTCATAGGCATTGGATTGGTGACTTGTTGGATGATATTCATCATGAGAAAGTTATAACCTAGGGTGATACGGCACTAGCTCCAGTTCATCGATATAATGTCGGCATATATTCCGTAAATAGTCATACGTGCTTATGGAAAGAACTTGCATGACATCTTTTGTCCTACCCTCCCGTGGCAGTGGGGTCCATATTGGAAACTAAGGGATGTTAAGGCCTCCTTTTAATAGAGAACCGGAACAAGGCATTAACACATAGTGAATACATGAACTCCTCAAACTACGGTCATCACCGGGAGTGGGCCCGATTATTGTCACTCCGGGGTTGCCGTATCATAACAGGTAGTAGGTGACTATAACTTGTAAGATCGGATCTAAAACATGGATATAATGATGATAACATAAACGGTTCAGATCTGAGTTCATGGCACCCGGGCCCAAAGTGGCAAGCATTAAGCATAGCAAAGTCATAGCAACATCAATCTAAGAACATAGTGGATACTAGGGATCAAGCCCTAACAAAACTAACTCGATTGCATGATGAATCTCATCCAACTGCTCACCGACCAGCGAGGCTACGAAGGAATTACTCACTCCCGGTGGGGAGCGTCATGGAATTGGCGACGGAGAAGGGTTGATGATGATGAAGAACAAAGACCCCCTCTCCGGAGGCCCAAAAGGACTCCAGATCTAGACTCCCAATGAAGAACAGGAGGTGGCGGTGGCTCTGTCTCGTGGAACGCGATAATTCTTTCTCCCTGATTTTTTTGAAATAATGTGATTTTATAGCGTCGGTTTCAGGGTCTGTGGGGTCACCAGGTGGGGACAACCCACCTGGGCGCGCCAGGAGAGGGGGGCGCGCCTTGGTGGGTTGTGCCCACCCAGGGGCCCCTCTCCGGTAGGTCTTGGCTCCAGAAATTCTTATTTATCATATAAAAATCCTCGCAAAGTTTCGTTCCATTCCGAGAACTTTTATTTCTACACAAAAACAACACCATGGTAGTTCTGCTGAAAACAGCGTCAGTCCGGGGTTAGTTTCATTCAAATCATGCAAATTAGGGTCTAAAACAAGAGGAAAAGCGTTAGATACATTGGAGACGTATCAACTCCCCCAAGTTTAAACCTTTGCTTGTCCTCAAGCAATTCAGTTGATAAACTGAAATTGAAAAAGAAAAACTTTTACGAACTCTTTTGCTCTTGTTTGCATAAATAAGCTTAAACAACACCCAGGTTTCAGCCAATCATTATAGCTAACCATGTCGACAATAACTCTTAAAGATTATATTAACTCATATCAATGACATAATCAGCTAGCGAGCAATAATAAGATATCTCAAACAGCAACACGTTGTCAAAACAACCATGATATAATATGACAATAGTGGTATCTCGCTAGCCCTTTCTGAGACTGCAAAACATAAATGCAGAGCACCTCCAAAGTTCAAGCAGCGACTAAACATTGTAATTCATGGTAGGAAAGATCCAGTCATGATGCACCCAACATTTGCTACACACAAAGCATAAATCATGACAACTGTGCTCTCTTAGTTTCTGGCGCTTGTTTTAGAAGGTGATGACACAACATAAAAGTAAATAGATAGTCCCTTCGTAGAGGGAAGCAGTGATTTGCAGAGGTGCGAGAGCCCAAGTTTTTAAAACAGAGGTAAATGATACTTTGAGACATGCACCCTTCTCATTTACTTCACGATCATCAGTTATCAACATCTTCCATGCTAAGCACGCTAGTGGCGGTTCCCAAGCGATAAAAGTAAAGGTTTTGACCCCATTGGGAGTTTTTGTTTGATTATTTGAGAGATTAACTCTTTTTCATATTTGCAGTTTGGGACTGGGCATCCCTATTACCACCCTTTTCTCGTGTGATGGTGAGTGAATAAACACTCGGCCTGAGAATAACCCGCTTAGCATGGAAGATACCGACCACCTCCTGTCGTTCCATGAATGATCCAGGCACACAAAAAGGATAATTTTTAGAAGTTTTTAGAGGTGGCACATGCAAATTTACTTAGGACAACAGGGTAATACCGTATATAGGTAGGTATGGTGGACTCATCTGGAATACTTTGGGTTCAAGGTTTTTGACGTACAAGCAGAGTTCCCACTTAGTACTGGCGAAGGCTAGCAATTAGATTGAGAAGCGGCCAACTAGAGAACAACGGTCATAACCATGCATTATGCATAAGTAACATTGGACACTAGCATGAATAGTGTTGGAAATATGCCCTAGAGGCAATAATAAAAGGATTATTATTATATTTCCTTGTTCATGATAATTGTCTTTTATTCATGCTATAATTGTATTATCCGAAAATCGTAATACACATGTGAATACATAGACCACAATATGTCCCTAGTGAGCCTCTAGTTGACTAGCTCGTTGATCAACTGATAGTCATGGTTTCACGACTATGGACATTGGATGTCGTTGATAACGGGATCACATCATTAGGAGAATGATGTGATGGACAAGACCCAATCCTAAGCATAGCACAAGATCACGTAGTTCGTTTTGCTAGAGCTTTTCCAATGTCATGTATCTCTTCCTTAGACCATGAGATCGTGTAACTCCGGATACCGTAGGAGTGCTTTGGGTGTACCAAAGCGTCCTGGCGTAATCGGGTGACTATAAAGGTGCACTACAGTTATCTCGAAAGTGTTTGTTGGGTTGACACGGATCGAGGCTGGGATTTGTCACTCCGTGTTACGGAGAGGTATCTCTGGGCCCACTTTCGGTAATGCATCATCATAATGAGCTCAAAGTGACCAAGTGTGCGGTCACGGGATCATGCATTACTAAGATGCGAGTAAAGTGACTTGCCGGTAACGAGATTGAGCGAGGTATTGGGATACCGACGACCGAATCTCGGGCAAGTAAAATACCGATTGACAAAGGGAATAGTATACGGGTTGATTGAATCCTCGACATCGTGGTTCATCCGATGATATCATTGAGGAGCATGTGGGAGCCAACATGGGTATCCAGATCCGCTGTTGGTTATTGCCCGAGAGCCGTCTCGGTCATGTACGCATGTCTCCCGAACCCGTAGGGTCTACACATAAGGTTCGGTGATGCTAGGGTTGTATGAAGATGAGTATGCAGCAAACCAAATGTTGTTGAGTCCGGATGAGATCCCGGACGTCACGAGGAGTTCCGGAATGGTCCGGAGGTAAAGATTTATATATGGGAAGTCTTATTTTGGTCGCCGGAAAAGTTCCGCACTTTATCGGTATTATGCAGGGAGTGCGAAAGGGGTCCGGGGTCCACTGGGTCCACCTGCCCGGGGCACATGGGCTGTAGGGGGTGCGCCTTGGCCTATATGGGCCGAGGGCACCAGCCCCAAGAGGCCCATGCGCCAAGGAGACTTGGGAGGGAGAGTCCTAAAGGGGAAGGCACCTCAGGGTGCCTTGGGGAGGATGGACTCCTCCCCCCCTTGGCCGCACCCTTCCTTGGAGGAAGGGGCAAGGCTGCGCCCTCCCCCCTATCTCTTGCACCTATATAAAGGGAGGGGCGGGAGGGGTGGCCGCACCCTGAAGCCCTTGGCACCTCCCCTCTCTGCTACACCTCCTCCTCCTCCCATAGTTGCTTAGCGAAGCCCTGCCGGAGTTCTGCTGCATCCACCACCACGCCGTCGTGCTGCTGGATCATCATCAACCTCTCCTTCCCCTTGCAGGATCAAGAAGGAGGAGACGTCATCCGCTTCGTACGTGTGTTGAACGCGGAGGTGATGTCCGTTCGGCACTAGGTCATCGGTGCTCTGAATCACGGCGAGTACGACTCCATCATCCCCGTTCCATTGAACGCTTCCGCACGCGATCTACAAAGTGGTATGTAGATGCAATCACTCTCCCATGACTCGTTGCTTAGATGAACTCATAGATGGATCTTGGTGAAACCGTAGGAAAAATTTTAATTTTACGCAATGTTCCCCAACAGTGGCATCATGAGCTAGGTCTATGCGTAGTTCTCTATTGGACGAGTAGAACACAATTTTGTTGTGGGCGTAGATCTTGTCAACTTGCTTGCCGCTACTAGTCTTATCTTGCTTCAGCGGCATTGTGGGATGAAGCGGCCCGGACCGACCTTACACGTACGCTTACGTGAGACTGGTTCCACCGACTGACATGCACTAGTTGCATAAGGTGGCTGGCGGGTGTCTGTCTCTCCCACTTTAGTTGGAGCGGATTCGATGAAAAGGGTCCTTATGAAGGGTAAATAGAAGTTGACAAATCACGTTGTGGCTTTCACGTAGTTAAGAAAAGGTTCTTGCTAGAACCCTATTGCAGCCACGTAAAACTTGCAACAACAATTAGAGGACGTCTAACTTGTTTTTGCAGCAAGTGTTTTGTGATATGATATGGCCAAAGTTGTGATGAATGATGAATGATATATGTGATGTATGAGATCATGTTCTTGTAATAGGAATCACGACTTGCATGTCGATGAGTATGACAACAGGCAGGAGCCATAGGAGTTGTCTTTATTTTTTGTATGACCTGCGTGTCATTGAATAACGCCATGTAAATTACTTTACTTTATTGCTAAACGCGTTAGCCATAGAAGTAGAAGTAGTCGTTGGCGTGACAAATTCATGAAGACACGGTGATGGAGATCATGATGATGGAGATCATGGTGTCATGCGGTGTGAGAATGATCATGGAGCCCGAAGATGGAGATCAAAGGAGCTATATGATATTGGCCATATCATGTCACTACTATATATAATTGCATGTGATGTTTATTATGTTTATGCATCTTGTTTACTTAGAACGACGGTAGTAAATAAGATGATCCCTCATAACAATTTCAAGAAAGTGTTCTCCCTAACTGTGCACCGTTGCTAAAGTTAAATGCGTTTGAAGCACCACGTGATGATCGGGTGTGATAGATCCTTACGTTCACATACAACGGGTGTAAGACAATTTTACACATGCAATACACTTAGGTTAACTTGACGAGCCTAGCATGTACAGACATGGCCTCGGAACACAAGAGACCGAAAGGTCGAACATGAGTCGTATGGAAGATACGATCAACATGGAGATGTTCACCGACGATGACTAGTCCGTCTTACGTGATGATCGGACACGGCCTAGTCGACTCAGATCATGTATCACTTAGATGACTAGAGGGATGTCAAATCTGAGTGGGAGTTCATTAAATAATTTGATTAGATGAACTTTATTATCATGAACAATAGTCTAAAATCTTTGCAAAATGTCTTGTAGATCAAATGACCAACGCTAATGTCACCATGAACTTCAACGCGTTCCTAGAGAAAACCAAGCTGAAAGATGATGGCAGCAACTATTCGGACTGGGTCGGAACACGAGATTATCCTCATAGCTGCCAAGAAACAATATGTCCTAGAAGCACCGCTAGGTGATGCACCCATCGAAGAACCAAGGCGTTATGAACGCTTGGCGGTCTCGTCTTGATGATTACTCCCTCGTTCGATGCGGCATGCTTTACTGACTTAGAACATGGGCTCCAAAAGCGTTTTGAGCAACACGGAGCATATGAGATGTTCGAGGAGCTGAAAATGGTTTTCCAAGCTCATGCCCGGTCGAGAGATATGAAGTCTCCGACAAGTTCTATAGTTGTAAGATGGAGGAAAACAGTTACGACGGTGAGCACATACTCAAAATGTGGGTTGCACAACCGCTTTGTCCCAGTGGACATTAACCTCCGGACGAGGCGGTCATTGACAGAATCCTTGATCGCTCCCACCAAGCTACAAGAGCTTTGTGATGAACTACAATATGCGGGGATGGTGAAGACCATTCCCGAAGTATTTTCAATGCTGAAGTCGTGAGAGGTTGAAATCAAGAAAGAACATCAAGTGTTGATGGTCAATAAAACCACTAAGTTCAAGAAGGGCAAGGGAAAGAAGAACTTCAAGAAGGACGGCAAGGATGTTGCCGCCCGGTAAAGCAAGTTGCGGGAAGAAGTCAAAGAATGGACCCAAGCACGAGACTGGAGTGCTTTTATTGCAAAGGAAGGGTCCTTTGGAAGCGGAACTGCCCCAAATACTTAGCAGACAAGAAGGCCGGCAACACTAAAGGTATATTTGATATACATGTAATTGATGTGTACCTTACCGATTACTGTAGTAACTCACGGGTATTTGATACGGTGCCGTTGCTCATATATGTAACTCACGGCGGAGCTGCGGAATAAGCGGAGGCTGGCGAAGGGCGAGGTGACGATCTTGGCGTCGGGAATGGTTCCAAGGTCGATGTGATCGCCGTCGACGCTACCTCTACATTTACCTACGGGATTAGTTTTAAACCTCAATAATTGTTATTTAGTACCAAGTTTGAGCATGAACATTGTATCAGGATCTCATTTAATACGAAATGGCTACTCATTTAAATCCGAGAATAATGGTTGTTCTATTTATATGAGAGAAATGTTTTATGGTCATGCTCCGATGGTCAATGGTTTATCATTAATGAATCTCGAACGTAATGTTACACATGTTCATAGTGTGAATACCAAAAGATGTAAAGTTGATAACGATAGTCCCACATACTTGTGGCACTGCCGCCTTGGTCACATTGGTGTCAAGCGCATGAAGAAGATCCATGTTGATGGACTTTTAGAGTCTCTCGATTATGAATCATTTGACACATGCGAACCATGCCTCATGGGCAAGATGACCAAGACTCGTTCTCCGGAACAATGGAGCGAGCAACCAACTTATTGGAAATCATACATACCGATATATGCGGTCCAATGAGTGTTGAGGCTCATGGAGGATATCGTTATGTTCTCACTCTCACCGATGACTTGAGTAGATATGGGTATGTCTACTTGATGAAACACAAGTCTGAGACCTTTGAAAAGTTCAAGGAATTTCAGAATGAAGTAGAGAATCAACGTGACCGAAAGATAAAATTCTTGCGATCAGATCGTGGAGGAGGATATTTAAGTCACGAATTTGGTACACACTTAAGGAAATGTGGAATCGTTTCACAACTCACACCGCCTGGAATACCTCAGCGTAACGGTGTGTCCGAACATAGTAATCGCACTCTATTGGATATGGTGCGATCTATGATGTCTCTTACTGATTTACCGCTATCATTTTGGGGATACGCTCTAGAGACAGCTACATTCACTTTAAATAGGGCACCGTCTAAATCCGTTGAGATGACACCGTATGAATTATGGTTTGGGAAGAAACCTAAGCTGTCGTTTCTAAAAGTTTGGGGATGCGATGCTTATGTCAAAAAACTTCAACTGAAAAGCTTCGAACCCAAGTCGGAAAAATGCGTCTTCATAGGATACCCTAAGGAAACCATTGGGTATACCTTCTACCTTAGATCCGAAGGCAAGATCTTTGTTGCCAAGAACGGATCCTTTACGGAAAAAGAGTTTCTCTCGAAAGGAGTAAGTGGGAGGAAAGTAGAAATCGATGAAGTACTACCTCTTGAACCGGAAAGTAGTGCAGCTCAGAAATGTTCTGTGGTGCCTACACCGACCGGAGAGGAAATTTATGATGATGATCAAGGTACTTGAGATCAAGTTGCTCTTGAACTTTGTAGGTCCACTAGGACATGTTCCGCACTGAGTGGTACGGCAACCCTGTCCCGGAAATCATGTTGTTAGACAACGGTGAACCTTGAACTATGAAGAAGCGATGGCGGGCCCAGATTCCAACAAATGGCTTGAAGCCATGCAATCCGAGATAGGATCCATGTATGAAAACAAAGTATGGACTTTGACAGACTTGCCCGATGATCGTGACGATAGAAAAAAATGGATCATTAAGAAGAAGGCGGACGCGGATGGTAATGTTACCATCTATAAAGCTCGACTTGTCGCTAAGGGTTATCGACAAGTTCAAGGGATTGACTACGATGAGACTTTCTCTCCCGTAGCGAAGCTTAAGTCCGTCCGAATCATGTTAGCAATTGCCGCATACTATGATTATGAGATATGGCGAGATGGACGTCAAAACGACATTCCTTAATGGTTATCTTAAGGAAGAGTCGTATATGATGCAGCCGGAAGGTTTTGTCGATCCTAAGAATGCTAACAAGGTATGCAAGCTCCAGCGATCCATTTATGGGCTGGTGCAAGCATCTCGGAGTTGGAACATTCGCTTTGATGAGATGATCAAAGCGTTTGGGTTTATCTTGAGACTTATGGAGAAGCCTGCGTTTACAAGAAAGTGAGTGGGAGCTCTGTAGCATTTCTCATATTATATGTAGATGACATACTTTTGATGGGAAATGATATAGAACTTTGGACAACATTAAGGCCTACTTGAATAAGAGCATTTCAATGAAGGACCTTGGAGAAGCTGCTTACATATTAGGCATCAAAATCTATAGGGATAGATCGAGACGCCTCATAGGTCTTTCACAAAGCACATACCTTGATAAGATTTTGAAGAAGTTCAAAATGGATCAGTCCAAGAAAGGGTTCTTACTGTTTTGCAAGGTGTGAAATTGAGCTCGGCTCAATGCCCGACCATGACAAAAGATAAAGAAGATATGAGTGTCATCCCCTATGCCTCAGCCATAGGATCTATTATGTATGCCATCTTGTGGTACTGCACTGATGTAAACCTTGCCGTAAGTTTGGTAGGAAGGTACCAAAGTAATCCCGGCAAGGAACACCGGACAACGGTCAAGAATATCCGGAAGTACACGAAAAGGACAAAGGACATGTTTCGTTTATGGAGGTGACGAAGAGCTCGTCGTAAAGGGTTACGTCGACGCTTAGCTTCGACCTGAGATCTGGATGACTCTAAGTCACAAACCGGATACGTGTATATGTTGAATGGTGGAGCAAGAAGTGCGGCTGCAAGCGAGCATCGTGGCGGGATCTACATGTGAAGCGGAGTACATGGCAGCCTCGGAGGCAGCACATGAAGCAATTTGGGTGAAGGAGTTCATCACCGACCTAGGAGTCATACCCAATGCGTCGGGGCCGATCAAACTCTTCTGTGATAGCACTAGAGCTATTGCACTTGCCAAGGAGCCCAGGTTTCACAAGCAGACCAGGCACATCAAGCGTCGCTTCAACTCCATCCGTGAAAATGTTCAAGATGGAGACATAGAAATTTGCAAAGTGCATACGGATCACGAATGTCGCATGATTCGTTGACTAAACCTCTTCCATGGGCAAAACATGATCAACACGAGAACTCTATGGGTGTTCGATTCATCACAATGTAACTAGATTATTGACTCTAGTGCAAGTGGGAGACTGAGGAAATATGCCCTAGAGGCAATAATAAAAGGATTATTATTATATTTCCTTGTTCATGATAATTGTCTTTTATTCATGCTATAATTGTATTATCCGAAATCGTAATACACGTGTGAATACATAGACCACAATATGTCCCTAGTGAGCCTCTAGTTGACTAGCTCGTTGATCAACCGATAGTCATGGTTTCACGACTATGGACATTGGATGTCGTTGATAACGGGATCACATCATTAGGAGAATGATGTGATGGACAAGACCCAATCCTAAGCATAGCACAAGATCGTGTAGTTCGTTTTGCTAGAGCTTTTCCAATGTCAAGTATCTCTTCCTTAGACCATGAGATCGGGTAACTCCCGGATACCGTAGGAGTGCTTTGGGTGTACCAAACGTCACAACGTAACTGGGTGACTATAAAGGTGCACTACAGTTATCTCCAAAAGTGTCAGTTGGGTTGACACGGATCAAGACTGGGATTTGTCACTCCGTGTTACGGAGAGGTATCTCTGGGCCCACTCGGTAATGCATCATCATAATGAGCTCAAAGTGACCAAGTGTCTGGTCACGGGATCATGCATTACTGATGCGAGTAAAGTGACTTGCCGTAACGAGATTGAACGAGGTATTGGGATACCGACGATCGAATCTCGGGCAAGTAAAATACCGATTGACAAAGGGAATAGTATACGGGTTGATTGAATCCTCGACATCGTGGTTCATCCGATGATATCATCGAGGAGCATGTAGAGCCAACATGGGTATCCAGATCCCGCTGTTGGTTATTGCACGAGCCGTCTCGGTCATGTTCGCATGTCTCCCGAACCCGTAGGGTCTACACACTTAAGGTTCGGTGGCTTAGGGTTGTATGAATATGAGTATGCAGCAAACCGAATGTTGTTCGAGTCCCGGATGATATCCCGGACGTCACGAGGAGTTCGAAATGGTCCGGAGGTAAAGATTTATATATGGGAAGTCTTATTTTGGTCGCCGGAAAAGTTCCACACTTTATCGGTATTGTGCAGGAGTGCCGAAGGGGTCCGGGGTCCACCGGGGGTCCACCTGCCCGGGGGCCACATGGGCTGTAGGGGGTGCGCCTTGGCCTATATGGGCCAAGGGCACCAGCCCCAAGAGGCCCATGCGCCAAGGAGACTTGGGAGGGAGAGTCCTAAAGGGGAAGGCACCTCAGGGTGCCTTGGGGAGGATGGACTCCTCCCCTTGGCCGCACCCTTCCTTGGAGGAAGGGGCAAGGCTGCACCCTCCCCCCTCTCTCTTGCACCTATATAAAGGGAGGGGAGGGAGGGGTGGCCGCACCCTGAAGCCCTTGGCACCTCCCCTCTCTGCTAAACCTCCTCCTCCTCCCGTAGTTGCTTAGCGAAGCCACTGGGAGTTCTGCATCCACCACCACGCCGACGTGCTGCTGGATCATCATCAACCTCTCCTTCCCCTTGCTGGATCAAGAAGGAGGAGGCGTCATCCGCTCCGTCGTGTGTTGAACGCGGAGGTGATGTCCGTTCGGCACTAGGTCATCGGTGATCTGAATCACGTGAGTACGACTCCATCATCCCGTTCCATTGAACGCTTCCGCACGCGATCTACAAGTGGTATGTAGATGCAATCTCTCTCCCATGACTCGTTGCTTAGATGAACTCATAGATGGATCTTGGTGAAACCGTAGGAAAAATTTTAATTTTCTGCAACGTTCCCCAACAAGTAGGATATGAACACCATGAACATAAATATCATAGAGGCTATGTTGGTTTTGATTCAACTACATGCATGAACATGTGCCAAGTCAAGCCACTCGAACGTTCAGAGGAGGATACCATATCATCATACTACATCACAATCATTTTAACGCTATGTTGATATCCAAGATAAATCATTATCAACTCCCAGCTAGTTATGCATGGCATGAGAAATTATAATCTCTAATTGTCATTGCAAACATGTTTAATCATAATGGGCTGAATCATGGATACTAGGTTAAACATATTTACACAAACAAAACAAGTCGAGTTCATACCAGTTTTTCTCTGCCACGACCAGTTCATCGAATATCGTTATTATTGCCTTTCACTTGCATGACCGAACGCTAAATAATAATAGTGCAAGAGTGCCGTGGACTAAGCTGGGATCTGCAAACATTTTATTCAACAGGAGAAGACAAGGTAAAATGCGCTCTTTATTAGTTCAACAATTATTCATATGAGAGCCACTCAACATTTTCATCGTGGTCTTCTCCTCGGTAGAACTCGAATAAAAAGAAAAGAAATTTAGAGAAACACACTGAAATATTTTTGGAGTTTTGGCTTTCTTGAACAAGGAAATAAAAGGGAAAAACAAAAGCGAGAAAAACTATTTACATGGGAAAGCTCCCAACAAGCAAAAGAAGGACAAGGAAATCTTGTTGGATTTTTTTAGTGCTACTACTAAGCATGCATAGAAAGTAAACTACTACAACTATTTTTTTGGTTTTTCTAAAGTTTTTCAAACACAAGCAAGAAAATAAATCTAAGCATGGATGATACAATGAAAAAGTGGGAAGACCGACAAATAGAATGATATGTACACATAATGTCAGTGAGAAACACGTACTCCCCCAAGCTTAGGCTTTTGGCCTAACTTGGTAGTAGATCAGTGACCTGGAGGGTAGTATTCGGAGTGGTAGCTCATGGAGGCTCTCGGTGCTGAAGCCTCAGCCTGCCGTGTTGCCACCACTGCTGCATTGTGAGCTCGGGCCTCACTCTCAAGAACAAAATATCTCCCCTTGCTGTGATAGTCAAAAAGAGCAGGCGCAGGCAAATATGTGTGCACAACAGATGTTTGGTTAAACAACAAATTGTACATGAAGTCATGAATCTTTCCTTTAAGGATTTTATGCTATTTTAAGGTGTTAAAATCTAAATACTGCGTGGGTAGCATAGGATCAAAGGGAAATGTGAAAAACCAAGCCCTCGTGCTAAACGCGTGGCATAAATTCCACCATAGAAGTAGCCACTGTTAGCGTTATGCTGAAGTCTACGTGCAACAATAGCTCCAAGGTTATAGTTCCTTTCACCAGTGAGAGCGGTGCGTATGAGGCTCAAGTCTGGAGCACAAAGCGTACTACAGTCTTGCTTGCCTACTATACATTTCCCGTAGAATAATGCAAAGTACTGAATTGCGGGAAAATGAATGCTCTTTACTACCTTGTGTCACTCCCCTCCTGTCGGTGGGAACGATACCTATGGGATCACTGGAATCCCTTCTACGGTTGGCGGGCACGGGGTTGTGAGAAGAGCAGGTCTAACAGGAAGCACACGGATCGTTTACCCAGGTTCGGGCCGCGAGGATGCGTAATACACTAGTCCTGCTTTGGTGGATGTATTGAGTGTTCTTGTGTTCTTGAGCTAGCTACGGGGTGTAACTTGCCCAAAAGAGCCGAATCCCCCTCCAGTATGCCATGGGCCTCCTTTTATAGTCGAAAGGGGCTGCCACAGTGGCACACAGGAGGTGGAAAGGTCTATAGTGCTGCGAGCTTATCGCCCGTATTACAGGACAAGACGCATTTAATGCATCGCTTAGGTGTCCCTTAGCTTTATTGGGGACAGGAACGGGGCCCGTCCCGTCCGTCGCCGCCTCGCCTTGCTTCGACACGCGCCCAGGCCAGCGATGCATGTGGCGCCATGTAGGCAGGCAGGCAGCTGAGGTGGCGCGGTGGTAGGGTCTTCACGTAGATCTGCATGCCACCACGCAGGTGCTTGCTGAATTGGTGTAGAGGCCGCCCGTCCCCACGCAGGTGCCTGCCCAGCTGGTTGAGCTAGCAGCTGCTTGGGGACAGCGGTGGAGTCTTGGTTGGTGTGGCCCTGGCAGTGGCCCCGCTGATGCCCTCGGCAAGGGCCTTGCCGGGGGCCCGACAAGGGTCTTGCCATGGCATTGTAGTGGTCCCCGACAAGGCGCTTGCCGGGGTCTTGTGGATCCCTCGGCTAGGATCCCGCCGAGGGTTGTCGTCTTCTGGTCCTTATCTGATCGTGTGTTTATGATCTTGACAAAGATATGCATGCCACCACGGAGGTGCCTCCCGAGCCTTGGTCCCAATGTAGTCGTTTGGCGGCGTACGGAACTCTTGGGCTCAAGGGTGGCTCACTCCACTGGTGTTGGGCGAGCTGCCCCGGCAAGGGTCTTGCCGGGGGAACCTGCTTCGCCTCTCTGCTCTTCGGGTTCTTGGTCTTGGCGTTGCCTTGTTTGTCTTAGGCTTCGGCTTTTCTCCGGCTTCCCTCCTTTGCCCTGCTACGTGCGGCCGTGGTGCGTGGCTCTGACTGCCCGTGCACAAGTAGGGGTCAAAAGGAGAGCCCCTACTTTTCTACACCAACAGGAGCCCCCGGGCCTGGCCACACATAAGCGTGACGCGTTGTTGGGCCAGGCCCAGAACGATGCACGGGCAGGTGGGGCAGATTTTACCGCAGTAACTGTTTCGTCCGCTGCACTTCCATGTGACCCGCGTTGGACACGCGACGTGGAGGGGCGTGCGTGACATAGGGGTCATGCGCGATGCGGTTCCCGCACGCATGCGTCACGTCGCAGTTAATGGGAAAGGAGGCGGCCCGCGCCTTCCCCGTAAAAAGGGATAACCGCGGACGCTCTGCTCATTTTACCCCCCTTCCTGTGTCTTCTCCAATCTCAGAGCCGCCGCCTCCCCCCTTTGTCCTCTTTCTCGAGCTTTTTGCCTTTGCTCGCCACCGCTGTGTCTTCACTGTCATCCGCCCCTCGCTTCTCGCAGCCGCCATGGCTCCCAAATCCACCAAGGGCAAGGGAGTGGACAAAGATGCCGGGGCGACGGAGCCGCCGGAGAGTGAGCAGGCGACACGACGGATGCAACTCACCTACTTCCCCTCGATGGTCAACGTGTTTGAACTCTGGGACTGCTTCAAGCCCCTGTGGGGGTGCAAGACGGGGGGGGGGGGGGGAGACGACGGGGCATCCAGCCACGCGTGTCATCCCCGCCAATTGCACCGAGGCCGCCCCAAATCGGTATTCATTCTTCTTCGCTTATCTTGCGGCCTCTGCCCCCTTCTCTGATTTCTTCAATGACGTCATGCACACCTATGGCATCCACCTTCTGGATTTTACTTCAAATGTTGTGGCGTGCATGGCTCTCTTTGCGCACCTCTGCGAGGGTTTCGCCGGGGTGGATCCCAACACGACGCTCTTCTGCCACTACTTCTTCCCTTAGATCCAACCGGGGGGCGCCATTTCCGGTTGCGTCGCCTGGATCCCACGGTCCAATGGGGCATACCCGGAGGGCTCTCAAAAGGAGAGGTGGGAAGAATGGCGGCGCCAATGGTGCTGGATTGAGGAGGATGATCCACAAGATTTCTGCCGGGTTCGCCAGGCGCGCCGGTTCGGCGGAGCGACTGGAGCGATGTTGATGCCGACGATGCGAAGCTCACGGTCGCCTCCACCAGGATTCTTCACCTCATCGAGGCCAGGCTCAACCTTGAGATGATCGGGGCGGATTTCATCCGCTGCTGAATTGCTCCGCTGCACAACAAGGGGAGGCCGGCCTGGCTTTTCACGAACGCCGCCGACATCATGAGGCTTCGCCCCGGCCTCGACCACAACTTCATGGTGATGGGGCATGCCCACTTCTGCCAGCGGCTCTTTCAACTTGACGTGAACCATGATGGCGAGGTCGAGCGGTCCGGCAAGGCCGCGAGGGCCACCGTGAAGGCCGGCAAGGTCGCAAAAGGGCCCTTGTTTAAGTTGTCGGCAGGAGTGGTCCCGCTGAGCAACAACTCTCGCCGGACCGACATCATCGCCATGATGCCAAACTTCAACACGCATGGCCTTGACCCGAGCTGGGTCGAGCCGGAGGAAATTCAAGTGCCGGAGTTCTTTGACACCTTGCATGAGGGGTATGTCACCGACGAGCCGTGGCTTGTCCAGGACACCACCCAGGCGGAGCTGGACTACATTGCCGCCAGGGCGGTCGAGGCAGAGCTCGCCAAGGAGGCCGTCAATGCCGGTGACATGGAGGACAAGGCCGCGACAGAGGCGGGGGAGAAGGAGCTCGCCCAGTGGGCGGAGGCAGCTGGGGAGGCCAGCACCACCGGCACCGGGGCCCCTCTTGTCGAAGATGTGGTCGACGAGTCATCGTCGGAGGAGGCCGAGGCTGTCGACCCTCCGGCCACGGGGAGAGGGCGGGTCCTGCGGCGGGCCACCTCTGGTGAGTCGGTTCGGCCCGGCAGGGTCGTGCAGCCCCGGCAAGCTCAGGAGGCATCCGTGCGCCAGACGAGGGCCACAGCTGCAAAGAAATCGGTGAAGGCCGCGGTGGCGAAGGAGAAAGCATCTACCTCCTCTTCATCCAAGCGCGTCCAGACTCCGCCTTCCTCCCCTCCCCTGGCAGACGTCGATGCGGACGTCGATGCGGGGGTCACCTTTGACTTCGGGTCCCTCAGCCCAAGGAGGAAGAGGAACGCAGCAGAGGAGGTGGAGGACGAGTAAGTATCTAGTCCCTTTCTGTCATCTTCGTCTCCTCGGATCATGCCACTTATCTTGATTCGTCTTTATCTTTGCAGGGATGTGGAGACACTGGCCCAGAGGGCAAAGAGGGCCAGGGCTTCAGCAAGCGGCCAGCCCCCGGCAGGGATTTCCGGTACACCGCTGGTAGTGTTGAGCAGCCCGGATAGCAGCCCCCGGCACAACCCCCAGCGTAAGTTCACCACTCACCCCTCGTCAACGTGTAATGGGGGCACGATCTCTTGGTGCTGACCTTGTCGTGGTTGCAGGAGGAGGACAGCAGCAGGGGGAGCCACAGAGGGCTACTCCCAACACGCCGCCCCCATCAACCACGCCGCCCTGAGGGCCGTCCCCGGCAAGGGCGCCAAGCACCGAGCCCATGCACACGGAGGAGGAGGAGGAGAACCCCGGCGCCGGTGGCTTCGCATCGGCGCCAAATGTTGGCGGGAAGGGGACCTCTGCTTCCCAGCCCGGCACGGGTAAGTTGCTCGTCTTCCATCTCTGTTCTTTCTGAATCTTGGTCTTGGCTTCACCTCATCCCCCTCCTTGGTATCCAGATCCCCCGTCGGCGGACCAGGAGGACATAGACACCGTCATCGAGGATGTCGCCAAGGCCGCCGAGGCGGAGGCCGAGAAGATCACCGCCGAGGAGGCCGCCAAGGGCGCTGCTGAGGATGCTGCCAAGGGGCCTGCCGGGGAGGCCTGCAAGGCCGCTGCCGAGGAGGGGATGGTTGATGACCAGCCTTCCTCCTCTGCTGCCTCTGGCTCCGGCAGGTATCTGAGGGTGACCGACGACCTTTTCGTCCACCTCCCAGGGTCGTCGAGCTCCAGGGCGCCCGTCGAGGGAGAGGTGTTCGACGAGGAGGTGCTTGCCACCGCCGGGCTCGAGGTTGTTGACGAGCCGAGCACCGGTGGTGATGGTTCTCAGGAGGAGCGACTTCTCCAGGCCATGGGCGCCAATTTACGGAAGCTCCAGGTGCTCCACCACGCCCGCCTGGACAAGGCCAAGTCCAGGATGGCAACAGTGGACAAGGCGGAGGCGGACCTCAAGGTGCGCGTCACCGAGACGCAGACTTGGTTCCGCCAGGATTGCGAGGAGCTGAAGGTCGCCTAGGGTGAGCTGGCCAAGTGTGACGTGGAGCTCACCATGAAGCGGGCCGACACGAGAAGGCCCAGGAGACAGCGATGAACTTGCCGCCGCAGCCGAGGCCGCTCGAACCCAGCACCAGGCCGCGCTGAACTCCCAGGAGGAGGACCTTGCCGCAACGCTCCGCAGCAAGGATGAACAGGTGGAAAAGCTCGTCGTGCAGCGGACCCAGGAGCTGGAGCAGAGGCACAGGGAGGCGCTCGATGCCCAGGTTCTAGTTCACGCCGACAGAGTGAAGGAGCTGGAGGTGGCGCGAGACAGTGAAGAAGCGAGCCACAGGCGGCAGGGGGAGAGGGACGCGGCCAAGGGCGCCTTGGCTGACGCGCAGGCCGCAGTCCTCAGCAAGGCCGAGCTGCTCTCCACGGCCAAAAACTCCATCAGGGACCTGAAGCTGAAGCTGGAAGGCCTAGAGGGGATGCTCTCGGAGGCCAAGGCCCGGGAGGGGACCCTGGCCAAGGAGCTGGAGACTGAGAAGCAGCTGCGGAAGAACGAAGCCGCCAACCACAAGGATTCCGTGGAGGGTGTGAACCGCTGGATCGGCCATCTCGTGGACGTCGCTGGCAGGATCACCATGCAGCTAGCTACCATGGGGATGCCAAATGTGAGGTACGCCCAGAGAGCAGCGGGACAACCAACGCCAAGCTGACCCTGTTCTTCGAGGGCGTCCTCGGGGCCCTGGAGCAGCTTCACTCCAACCGGGCGGCCTCCCTGGACGATGAGTCCCAGAAACTTTGCCGGGGTGCCATGACCAAGGTCCTCACCAAGGTGATGTACTGGTATCCCGACCTCGACTTCGATGCCGCGCTGGAGAGCTTGCCAGAGGATGCTGACCTCACGCCGCTCAAGGAGCATATCAAGCCCGTCATCAGCGATATCGACAGAATTCAGAGGGTGGAGGGCCAGCGCCGGGATTAGGCACCCCGTTTCTTATCGTCGCTGCAGGTTCATGACCAAGACAATTTCTATCTTTAGTTAGAACCGCGGCGGTAATTGATGTAATATAACTCTGCGGTACTTTTGATATGGTGCATGTTATTTTCCTGTTCAACCTCTCTTTGTATGTCCACCCTACGTTTATCAGGTAGGCTTGCCGGCACGTAAACCTAAGGCGGCGTCTTGAGGACGGATCCCCAATGGCCTGTCGAGTGTGCTTGCTGCCGGGTGAACCACCTTATCGCCCTTAACGCGGCCGCTCAAACTGTCGAGCTTGACTCGAGTCAGAATCGAGAGTGTTGCCAATTGCGGAAGGCTACCCTGCCACTCTCGACACGTCCGCTTGAGCTGTTGAGCAGACTCGAAACAGAACAAGGGCATTGCCAATCGCGGGAGGGCCCCTTTGCATGATGGTTTTCCATGCAAAGAACGAGATCTCCGAGGGGAATAACCTTATATAAAAAGGAAATATTTAAAGTTCGGCATGACTTAGCTTTCTTGTCGCCACTCTGGCGCCCTTCGCGCTTGCAGGCAACGCCGTCCTCTTGGCCGTCTTCTTCCTTAGAAACCGTGGCCACGAGGAACTGCTAAGCTGGTTGCTAAACCAGATTCTCTCAACTGCGCCCCCTACCTGGCGTGCCAAAGATGTCGGTGGGAACGACACCTATGGGATCACTGGAATCCCTTCTACGGTTGGCGGGTGCGGGGTCATGAGAAGAGCAGGTCTAACAGGAAGCATACGAATCATTTATCCAGGTCCGGGCCGCGAGGATGCGTAATACCCTAGTCCTGCTTTGGTGGATGTATTGAGTGTTCTTGTGTTCTTGAGCTAGCTACAGGGTGTAACTTGCCCAAAAGAGCCGAATACCCCTCCAGTATGCCATGGGCCTCCTTTTGTAGTCGAAAGGGGCTGCCACAGTGGCACACAGGAGGTGGAAAGGTCTACAGTGCTACGAGCTTATCGCCCGTATTACAGGACAAGACACATTTGATGCATCGCTTAGGTGTCCCTTAGCTTTATCGGGGACGGAAATGGGGCCCGTCCCGTCCGTCGCCGCCTCGCCTTGCTTCGGCACGCGCCCAGGCCAGCGATACATGTGGCACCATGTAGGCAGGCAGGCAGCTGAGGTGGCGCGGTGGTAGGGTCTTCACGAAGATCTGCATGCCACCACACAGGTGCTTGCTGAATTGGTGTAGAGGCCGCTCGTCGCCACGCAGGTGCCTGCCCAATTGGTTGAGCTAGCAGTTGTTTGGGGACGGCGGTGGAGTCTTGGCTGGTGCGGGCCTGGCATTGGCCCTGCTGATGCCCTCGGCAAGGGCCTTGCCGGGGGCCCGACAAGGGTCTTGCCGTGGCATTGGAGTCGTCCCCGGCAAGGCGCTTGCCGGGGGTCATGTGGATCCCCTCGGCTATGATCCCGCTGAGGGTTGTCGTCTTCTGGTCCTCATCTGATCATATGTTTATGATCTTGACAAAGATCTGCATGCCACCACGGAGGTGCCTCCCGAGCCTTGGTCCCAACGTAGTCGTTTGGCGGCATTTGGAACTCTTGGGCTCAAGGGTGGCTCACTCCGCTGGTGTTGGGCGAGCTGCCCCGGCAAGGCTCTTGCCGGGGCTGCTGAGGCTACCCCGGCAAGGGTCTTGCCGGGGGAACCTGCTTCGCCCCTCTGCTCTTCGGGTTCTTGGTCTTGGCGTTGCCTTGTTTGTCTTAGGCTTTGGCTTTTCTCCGGCTTCCCTCCTTTGCCTTCCTACGTGCGGCCGTGGCGCGCAGCTCTGACTGCCAGTGCACAAGTAAAGGGGTCAAAAGGAGAGCCCCTACTTTTATACACCGACACCTCCTTTCACCATAACAAAGACTAGTCAAGAAAGATTCAAACTAAGCCTCTGGTGGTTTGTCAAACGAACCCCAAAATGGTAGCTTGCAATGTAAGCAAAATTCTCTAGTGAGATGGTAAATGGACTATCTTAAAGCATAAACGACACCCTAGACTCACGGGGAAAGAATTTAAATCCTTTGACAAATGATTCAGTGAGAAGGTGGCGTTGTTCGCATTATCTGAGAGGTAGGGTCCGAGACCGGCATTGTGAACATATTTCTCAAATTCCTCCTTAATGCCCACAAGCATCATATATTCATCGCAAGGCCATAAGCATGTTTTGGTGGTGGCATCTCGTGTGGAACTTTCACTTGGTTCTACGTAAGACCGGTGAGCAGAACCGTCATTAGAAGATGCCCCCGAGGATCGCATCCTTGAAGAACTCCTTCCAAATAGGTTCATCATGTCCGCGTACAATTTTCTGAAAATAAAAATTTTGGCGTGACAAAAATTTGTCAACAAAACTTTATTAAACTGATAGCAACTACTCATAGGGATGCATAGAGGCCATAACAAGCATTCAAACTACTTAGAACTCTAAGAATTTAACATGGAAGCTCATCTACAACAACACCAAGAGTAGCTAATTATTTGAAATATAAACCACTAAAACAAAAACTAATTGGACAAACGGTGGAGTCACATACCAAGCAACAATCCCCCGAAACAGTTTCAAAAATGGAGCTTCGAGCAAAGAGATCGAAATCCGCGGGTTTGAGAGCAAGAACACGGGAGAGAGAGCAATGGAGATTTTTTTCTCGAGGTAAGTGATGATGTGGGATGAAGAGGTAAGTGAGGGGGCCCGTGGGGACCACAACCCACCAGGCGGCGCTGGGGTCTGGCGTGCCCAAGTGGGTTGTGCCCACCTGGTGCACCTCCCTCTGACATTATTTGCACCAGAAATTCAGAAATATTCAAAAAAATCGTATTAAATTTTTAGGGCATGCCGAGAACTTTTATTTTTGGGTCATTTTTTATCGCACTGGAAATTCAGAAAATAGACAAAACATGGCATTTTATTTTATTTAACTAGTAAAAATAGAAAACAAATAGTAGGGACAGAAGGTAGTGCTTACTAAATTCATCAACTTCATACCGTTCAAAAATGATCCATTAATAAGGTTGATCAGGTCTTATTAACAACCACTTTCGATTAGCATGAAATCGAAGAACTTTCGTAAATCACTAAGTTACCTCAATGGGGATATGAATGTCCCCAACAATAAGCATTTCATATTTATTTTTGACAGTAGGAAGAGGTATTTGAAAGCTTCCAATAGCGATTGTCGGAGATTTTTCAATAACATTAATACCATTCACTTGGAATTGTTTCTTTGTAAAGTGCACCGTATGCTCATTACCATTGATATGAAAAGTGACCTTGCTTTTATTGCAATCAATAACATCCCCTGCAGTATTCAAGAAGGGTCTACCAAGGATAATCGACATGTTGTCATCCTCGGGCATCTCAAGTATAACAAAGTCAGTCAAAATAGTAACATTAGCAACAACAAAGGGCACGTCCTCACAAATACTGATAGGTATGGCAGTTGATTTGTCAGCCATTTGCAAATATATTTCAGTAGGTGTGAGTTGATTCAGATCAAGTCTTTTATATAAAGAGAAAGGCATAACACTAACACCAGCTCCTAAATCACACAAAGCAGTTTTCACAAAATTGTTTTTGATAGAGCAAGGTATAGTTGGTATTCCCGGATCTCCAAGTTTTTAGGTACTCCATCTTTAAAAGTATAATTAGCAAGCATAGTGGAGATTTTAGCTTCCGGTATTTTTCTCTTATTAGTGATGATGTCTTTCCTATACTTTGCATAAGGAGGCATTTTGAGGATATCAGTCAAGCGAGTATGCAAAAAGACTGGCCTCAGCATTTCAGCAAAGCGTTCAAATTCTTCATCATCATTCGTTTTAGTTGACTTGGGTGGAAAAGGCATAGGTTTTTGAACCCACGGTTCTCTTTCTTTACCATGTTTCCTAGCCACAAAGTCTCTTTTATCATACCTTTTATTCTTAGGTTGTGGGTTATCAAGATCAACAGGTGGTTCTATCTCAAAATCATTATCTAGTTCTTTTTCATTATTTGGTTGAGTGTCTTCATGAACTTCATCATTATCTTTTTCATTATCACTAGGTGGATGTTCATTACCATACTGAGTTTCAGCATCAGAGATAGAGGTTTCATTTTCATTATCAAGAGGTTTCTCTATTTTAGGTTCACTAGAAGTGTGCAAAGTCCTATCATTTTTCTTTTTCTTCTTCCTTTTAGAAGGACTAGGTGCATTAGTGTTATTTCTTTGTGAATCTTGTTCAATTATTTTTGGGTGTCCCTCGGGGTAAAGTGGTTCCTGAGTCATTTTACCTCCTCTAGTTGCAACTCTAACAACAAAGTCATGCATATTATGATTCATTTCATCAAGCAACTCTCTTTGTGATTTAGCAACTTGTTCTAACTGAGTTTGAACCATAGAAGCATGCTTTCCAACACCTCTAACATCATTTGAGATTCTAAATAACAAGTCACTCAAGCGAGCAATCATATCAGGATTATTCAATTGTTTCATAACATTTGCATTGAAGTGATCTTGTTTTATAATATAGTTTTCAAACTCATAAAGGCATTGAACGAGGATGCATATTCTGAGGATTATCATTATCATTGAACTTCATTAGAGAATTTACCTCTACCACCTTAGGCACTGGTGGTGTATTAAGCCCATGTATTTCTTCAATAGGAGGTAAATTTTTAACATCCTCACCTTTAATACCTTTTTCCTTCATAGATTTCTTTGCCTCTTGCATATCTTTAGGACCGAAATACAATATACCCTTCTTCTTCAGAGTGGGTTTAGCCGGTGGTTCGGGAATAGTCCAATCATCATAATTTTTCAATATGTTATTCAATAATTCTTCCACATGTCCAACAGTTCGTTCCCTGAAAACACAACCAACACAACTATCTAGGAAGTCCCTAGAAGCATCAGTTTGTCCATTATAGAAGATATCAAGTATTTCATTTTTCTTAAGAGGATGATCGGGCAAAGCATTAAGTAATTGGCAAAGCCACCCCCAAGCTTGTGGGAGACTCTCTTCTTTAGTTTGCAGAAAGTTAAATATTTCTGTAAGGCAGCTTGTTTCTTATGAGCAGGAAAATATTTTTCGAGAGGTAATAGATCATATCACAGGGGCCTTTTACAACTAGGAGTAAGAGTATTGTACCAAGCTTTAGCATCACCCTTTAATGAGAACGGAAATAATTTGAGAATAAAGTAATAGCAAGTCTTCTCATCATGAGTAAAAAGGGTGGCTATATCATTCAACTTAGTAAGATGTGCCACAACCGTTTCAGTTTCATAACCATGGAAAGGATTAGATTCAACCAAACTAATTAACTCTGGGTCGACAGAGAATTCATAATCCTTATCATCAATAAAGATAGGTGAAGTAGAAAACTTAGGATCACATTTCGTTCTAGCATTCAAAGATTTTTCTTTATACTTGCTTAATAATTTCTCTAGATCATCTCTATCCTTACAAGCAAGAATAGCTCTAGTTGTCTCCTCATTCATAACATAACCTTCCGGTACCTTAGGCAATTCATATCTAGGAAGGCTAGTTCTAGAAGGTGTTTTAGGAGATTCAGTTTCAAGCTCATCATCAGATTCAACAACATCATGTTGTATTACTCTAGCAATTTGTGCATCAAGAAAATCACCAAGTGGCACATCATTATTATCAAGCAAGGTACTAGCATCATCATAAGCATTATCCATAGCAGAAGTAGCATCATCAACAACACTTGCGACATATTAGAATTAATAGCATGTGGTGGTGTTGCAAGTTTACTCATAACAGAAGGTGAATCTAAAGCAGTAATAGATGGCAGTTCCTTACCTCCCCTCGTCCTTGAGGGAAATATCTTAGTCTTAGGATCCTTCAGATTCTTCATAGTGATAAATTGATAATAATCCCAAGTGACTCGACAAATATAGCTATGCTCCCCGGCAACGGCGCCAGAAAAAGGTCTTGATAACCCACAAGTATAGGGGTTCGCAACAATTTTTGAGGGTAGAGTATTCAACCCAAATTTATAGATTCGACACAAGGGGAGCCAAAGAATATTTGAAGGTATTAGCAGCTAAGTTTTCAATTCAACCACACCTGGAGATTAATTATCTGCAGCAAGTAATCAGTAGCAAAGTAGTTTGATAGCTTTGATAAAAGTAACAATAGCAACGGTAACAGTAATAGTGATAGCAATAATTTTGTAGCAAGTGTAACAGTGATGATAGCAGTAGTAACTTAGCAGAAACAATATAAGATAAATTCGTAGGCATTGGATCGGTGACTTGTTGGATGATATTATTCATGAGACAGTTATAACCTAGGGCGATACGGCACTAGCTCTAGTTCATCGATATAATGTAGAACTTGCATGACATCTTTTGTCCTACCCTCCCGTGGCAGCGGGGTACATATTGGAAACTAAGGGATATTAAGGCCTCCTTTTAATGGAGAACCGGAACAAAGCATTAACACACAGTGAATACATGAACTCCTCAAACTACGGTCATCACCAGGAGTGGGCCTGGTTATTGTCACTCCGGGGTTGCCGGATCATAACATGTAGTAGGCGACTATAACTTGCAAGATCGGATCTAAAACATGGATATAATGATGGTAACATAAATGGTTTAGATGTGAGTTCATGGCACCCGGGCCCAAAGTGACAAGCATTAAGCATAGCAAAGTCATAACAACATCAATCTAAGAACATAGTGGATACTAGGGATCAAGCCCTAACAAAACTAACTCGATTACATGATGAATCTCATCCAACTCCTCACTGACCAGCGAGCCTACGAAGGAATTACTCACTCCCGGTGGGGAGCATCATGGAATTGGCGATGGAGAAGGGTTGATGATGATGAAGAACGAAGATCCCCCTCTCAGGAGCCCCAAACGGACTCCAGATTTGGCCTCCCGATGAAGAATAGGAGGTGGCGGCAGCTCCATCTGGTGGAACATGATAATTTGTTATCCCTGATTTTTTTTTTGGAATAATGTAATTTTATAGCGTCGGTTTTAGGGTCTGCGGGGCCACCAGGTGGGGACAACCCACCTGGGTGCGCCAGGAGAGGGGGGCGCGCCCTGGTGGGTTGTGCCCACCCAGGGGGCCCTCTCCGGTAGGTCTTGGCTCCAGAAATTCTTATTTATCATATAAAAATCCTCATAAAGTTTCGTTCCATTCCGAGAACTTTTATTTCTGCACAAAAACAACACCATGGTAGTTCTGCTGAAAACAGCGTCAGTCCGTGGTTAGTTTCATTCAAATCATGCAAATTAGAGTCCAAAACAAGAGGAAAAGTGTTAGGAAAAGTAGATACGTTGGAGACGTATCATTAGTAAGCTTACACGGGTCCAGTGGCCGGAGGGGAAGTTTCTTGACACTGTCAGGTTGTGACAAAAAGAGTGGTTCTATATCACTAAGCTAAGGGATGCGGCCTGGACGACGGCTCCCACATTCAGATCCGGACGCCCGGCCAGATTGTCCTTGTGGACTACAAAGAGTCCGGATTGGGGTCCGCCGCTGACGTGAAGACAAGTGTGAAGCGCGTCGTCAACCAGATGGAGACCGGCGCGAAGATGACCAATGTGGTCCAAGTTGTGCTCAAGCGCTGGATCCTCCCTTGTCAAGAAAGGGTCAAACCGATGTGGGCATACGAGCCCGAAGACCCTGCCATCGTGCAACGTTTCCTCAGCACAACCCACGACATGGTGTGGGGCCTTTTATTCAAGCCTCAGGAGGAGTGGCCGGCCGAGGGAGAGGACATCAACCTCGACGCGGTGAACCCCCCGAGAGAGGTAAGTGGTTTGCCATTTGACATATGTTCGGATAATATTACCGCACCCAATGCGATCTTAAGCCTCCCTTTGCTGATTTTTGCAGGGCTGGCTCGGAAAGGCCAAGAAAATCAGTGGCCCGGCTCGCCTGCCAGAGGAGCCCCGATCGGCTCAGCTGGAGAAGTTGTTGGTCGTGTTGCCTTACAAGGCGCCCGACGGAAGGCAAAACAAAAGGATGTCTTGGGGGCGGGGAGGGCCTCCCAAGCCTGAGCTTCGTCCGGATACTCGGTCCGAGGATGCCGCGGCTCCATCTGTCCAAGATGGAGATGAGGACGATGACGAGGAGGAAAGAGCCTCCTCGCACTCCAAGAAGAGAGCAGCGTCCGAGGACGTCGAGGAGGTACAACCCCCTCAGGCCCTGAAGAAGCGGTGCCGACCCAAGCTGGTCCTACCTAACAGCTGTACTCCAACGAGGGGCCGAAGCATCCGAAGAGGTTCCAAAGAAGGAACCCAGGGTCAAGCCCCCGGCTGACAGGTACGATGTTGGCATTTTTAGTTGCCTTGTTTTTAACAATTCATTCTGAATGGAGGCTGATCCTTTAGTATTGCAGCCCCTACGCGACCGCCCCGCCGAGCAGATCTCAGAGGGAATGTCCCCGCCCGACGAACTGGTGGATAGTGGGTCCGTTTCGTGCTCCGCACCTCCCCTGATCCCCGAAGAGGTTAGGGAGGTGTTGTCCTGAAGGACCCCTCCTCCTCCGAACACTGGGGAGGAGATTGATGCCACCATGGCCGAAGCTGACGACTTGGTCATCAAAGACCAGGGGTATGCGCCCCCCTGGCTAGTGCGGGTAGGGAACCCGGACCATCCGGACCCCCTCACCCGTCCACCCCCGAGGCCCATGACGACGCTAGTTCCTCATTCCAATGGGGATGGGGTCGGGGGTCCAACGCCCACGCCGAACACTTCCAAACGGGCGGCGGAGGGCTGGCCGGACGCGCTGGAGGAGTTGGTGAACAACTTCGTCATCATCGACGGTCATCGGACTCTCATTGATGCGGTTATAAAAGGTGTTCGGTCCACCCAATCCGGACTGAACGATGTTGTACAAGGCCTGCTAACAGGCTTTGAGGTAAGTCAAGTAATGCTCTTTTCTCATAAAGCGGTTCTATTCCTTAGTTTGAGTATGCCGTATGTGTAGTAGCCCCCGAGACTCTGCAAAGTTTGCAAAGAAACTTGTGGAGGGTCCAGTTCCTATAGGCCGGTGTTTGAAGTGGTGTGAACTTTTTGATGTCACAGGCATCTTCTTTGGCCGCAACTGCTAATGCCGCAGTGCTAGAGGCGATGGATCAGAAGCTCAAGTGCTCCAATTAAGAGTTTGACCTTGTTCACAAGCGACTTGATGAAGCGCAAGGCGAGCCCTTTGTTTAGATGTATGATTGATTAGTGTCGGATATTAAGGCTCCGGACTGTATGCTAATCTTATAATTTGATGATATTGCAGCTGTTGGGGAACGTAGTATTTCAAAAAAAATCCTACGATCACGCAAGATCTATCTAGGAGAAGCATAGCAACGAGTGGGGAGAGTGTTTCCACGTACCCTCGTATACCAAAAGCGGAAGCATTAAGTAACACGGTTGATTTAGTCGAACGTCTTCGCGATCCAACCGAACAAGTACCGAATGCACGACACCTCCGCGATCTGCACACGTACAACTCGGTGACGTCCCTCGAACTCTAGACCCAGCTGAGGCCGATGGAGTGTTCTGTTAGCACTACGGCGTGGTGACGGTGATGATGAAGTGACCGGCGCAGGGCTTCGCCTAAGCACTGCAAAGATATGACCGAGGTGTGTTTCTATGGAGGGGCGCACCACACACGGCTAAGAGAAACTTTGGTGTGCCCCCTCCCACATATATAAAGGGGGGAGGGAGGAGGAGGCCGACCAAGGGTAGGAGGCGCGTCATGCGGGGGCAATCCTACTCCAAGTAGGATTCGCCCCCCCCCCCTTTCCTTTTCCAACAAGGAGAAGGGGGGAGGAGAGGGAGGAGAGAAGGAAAGGGGGGCCGACCCCCCTAGTCCAATTCGGTTTGGGCTAGGGGGGCCCAATAACCCCCCGGGGGGTTCCGGTAACCTCCCGGTACTCCGGAAAATACCCGATACACCTCAAAACTATTCTGTTGTCCGAATATAGTCTTCCAATATATCAATCTTTATGTCTCGACCATTTTGAGACTCCTCATCATCTCTGTGATCTCATCCGGGACTCTGAACTACCTTCGGTTTATCAAAACACATAAACCCATAATACCGATCATCATCGAACGTTAAGCGTGCGGACCCTACGGGTTCGAGAACTATGTAGACATGACCGAGACTCATCTCCAGTCAATAACCAATAGCGGAGCCTGGATGCTCATATTGGCTCCCACATATTCTACGAAGATCTTTATCGGTCAAACCGCATAACAACATACGTTGTTCCCTTTGTCATTGGTATGTTACTTGCCCGAGATTCGATCGTCGGTATCACTATACCTAGTTCAATCTCGTTACCGGCAAGTCTCTTTACTCGTTCCGTAATGCATCATCTCGTAACTAACTCATTAGTCACATTGCTTGCAAGGCTTATAGTGATGTGCATTACCGAGAGGGCCCAGAGATACCTCACCGACAATCGGAGTGACAAATCCTAATCTCGATATATGCCAACTCAATAAACACCATCGAAGACACCTGTAGAGTATCTTTATAATCACCCAGTTACATTGTGACGTTTGATAGCAGACTAAGTGTTCCTCCGGTATTCGGGAGTTGCATAATCTCATAGTCAGGGGAACATGTATAAGTCATGATGAAAGCAATAGCAACAAACCAAACGATCGTAGTGGTTAGCTAACGGATGGGTCTTGTCCATCACATCATTCTCTAATGATGTGATCCCGTTCATCAAATGACAACACATGTCTATGGCTAGGAAACATAACCATCTTTGATAAACAAGCTAGTCAAGTAGAGGCATACTAGCGACACTCTGTTTGTCTATGTATTCACACATGTACTAAGTTTCCGGTTAATACAATTCTAGCATGAATAATAAACATTTACCATGATATAAGGAAATGTAAATAACAACTTTATTATTGCCTCTAGGGCACATTTCCTTCAGTCTCCCACTTGCACTAGGGTCAATAATCTAGATTACACAGTAATGATTCCAACACCCATGGAGTCTTGGTGCTGATCATGTTTTGCTCGTGAGAGAGGCTTAGTCAACGGGTCTGCCACATTCAGATCCGTATGTATCTTGCAAATCTCTATGTCCACTTTCGACACTTGATGACGGGTGTAATTGAAGCGTCTCTTGATGTGCTTGGTCTTCTTGTGAAATATGGATTCCTTTGCCAAGGAAATTGCACCAGTATTGTCACAAAAGATTTTCATTGGACCCGATGCACTAGGTATGACACCTAGATCGATATGAACTCCTTCATCCAGACTCCTTCATTTGCTGCTTCCGAAGCAGCTATGTACTCCTCTTCACACGTAGATCCCGCCACCATGCTCTGTTTGGAACTGCACCAACTGACAGCTCCACCATTCAATATAAATACGTATCCGGTTTGAGACTTAGAGTCATCCGGATTAGTGTTAAAGCTTGCATCGATGTTTAACCATTTACAACGAGCTCTTTGTCACCTCCATAAACAAGAAACATATCCTTAGTCCTTTTTAGGTATTTCAGGATGTTCTTGACCGCTGTCTAGTGATCCACTCCTGGATTACTTTGGTACCTCCCTACTATACTTATAGCAAGGCACACATTAGGTCTGGTACACAGCATTGTATACATGTTAGAACCTATGGCTGAGGCATAGGGAATGACTTTCATTTTCTATCTATCTTCTGAAGTGGTCGGGCATTGAGTCTCACTCAACTTCACACCGTGTAATACAGGCAAGAACCCTTTCTTTGACTGATCCATTTTGAACTTCTTTAAAATCTTATCAAGGTATGTGCTTTGTGAGATTCCAATTAAGCGTCTTGATCTATCTCTATAGATCTTGATGCCCAATATGTAAGCAGCTTCACCAAGGTCTTTCATAGAAAAACTCTTATTCAAGTATCCTTTTATGGTATCCAGAAATTCTATATCATTTGCAATCAGCAATATGTCATCCACATGTAATATTAGAAATGCTACAGAGCTCCCACTCACTTTCTTGTAAATACAGGCTTCTCCAAAAGTCTGTATAAAACCATATGCTTTGATCACACTATCAAAACATTTATTCCAACTCCGAGAGGGGGAGGGGGCGCGCGGCCTGCCCTGGCTGCCCCTCTCTCTCTCTCCACTAAAGCCCATTAGGGCCCATATACTCCCCCCGGGGGGTCCGGTAACCCCCCGGTACTCCGGTATATGCCCAAACTCTCTCGAAACCTTTCCGATGTCCAAACATAGCCATCCAATATATCGATCTTTATGTCTCGACCATTTCGAGACTTCTCATCATGTCCGTGATCATATCCGGGACTCCGAACTACCTTCGGTACACCAAAACACATAAACTCATAATACCGACCGTCACCGAACGTTAAGCGTGCGGACCCTACGGGTTCGAGAACTATGTAGACATGACCGAGACTCATCTCTGGTCAATAATCAATAGCGGAACCTGGGTGCTCATATTGGTTCCTACATATTCTACGAAGATCTTTATCGGTCAAACCGCATAACAACATACGTTGTTCCCCTTGTCATCGGTATGCTACTTGCCCTAGATTCGATCGTCGGTATCTCAATACCTAGTTCAATCTAGATTAAGGCAAGTCTCTTTACTCATTCCGTAATGCATCATCCATAACTAACTCATTAGTCACATTGCTTGCAAGGCTTAAAGTGATGTGCATTACCGAGAGGGCCAGAGATACCTCTCCGACAATCGAGTGACAAATCCTAATCTCGATCTATGCCAACTCAACAAGTACCATCGGAGACACCAGAGAGCACCTTTATAATCACCCAGCTTATGTTGTGACGTTTGGTAGCACACTAAGTGTTCCTCCGGTATTCGGAGTTGCATAATATCTTATTCATAGGAACATTTATAAGTCATGAAGAAAGCAATATCAACATACTAAACGATCAAGTGCTAAGCTAACGGAATGGGTCAAGTCAATCACATCATTCTCTAATGATGTTATCCCGTTAATCAAATGACAACTCATGTCTATGGCTAGGAAACTTAACCATCTTTGATTCAACGAGCTAGTCAAGTAGAGGCATACTAGTGACACTTTGTTTGTCTATGTATTCACACATGTACTAAGTTTCCGGTTTATACAATTCTAGCATGAATAATAAACATTTATCATGATATAAGGAAGTATAAATAACAACTTTATTATTGCCTCTAGGCATATTTCCTTCAGTCTCCCACTTGCACTAGAGTCATTAATCTAGATTACACAGTAATGATTCTAACACCAATGGAGTCTTGGTGCTGATCATGTTTTGCTCGTGAGAGAGGCTTAGTCAACGGGCCTGCAACATTCAGATCCATGTGTATCTTGCAAATCTCTATGTCTCCCTCCCTGACTTGATCGCGGATGGAATTGAAGCATCTCTTGATGTGCTTGGTTCTCTTGTCAAATCTGGATTCCTTTGCCAAGGCAATTGCACCAGTACTGTCACAAAAGATTTTCATTGGACCCGATGCACTAGGTATGACACCTAGATCGGATATGAACTCCTTCATCCAGACTCCTTCATTTGCTGCTTCCGAAGCAGCTATGTACTCCGCTTCACACATAGATCCCGCCACAACGCTTTGCTTAGAACTGCACCAACTGACAGCTCCACCGTTCAATATAAATACGTATCCGGTTTGTGACTTAGAGTCATCCGGATCAGTGTCAAAGCTTGCATCGACGTAACCATTTACGACGAGCTCTTTGTCACCTCCATAAACAAGAAAGATATCCTTAGTCCTTTTCAGGTATTTCAGGATGTTCTTGACCGCTGTCCAGTGATCCACTCCTGGATTACTTTGGTACCTCCCTGCTAAACTAATAGCAAGGCACACATCAGGTCTGGTACACAACATTGCATACATGATAGAGCCTATGGCTGAAGCATAGGGAACATTTTCTCTCTATCTTCTGTAGTGGTCGGGCATTGAGTCTGACTCAACTTCACACCTTGTAACACAGGCAAGAACCCTTTCTTTGCTTGATCCATTTTGAACTTCTTCAAAACTTTATCAAGGTATGTGCTTTGTGAAAGTCCAATTAAGCATCTCGATCTATCTCTATAGATCTTGATGCCCAATATATAAGCAGCTTCACCGAGGTCTTTCATTGAAAAACTCTTGTTCAAGTATCCATTTATGCTATCCAGAAATTCTATATCATTTCCAATCAACAATATGTCATCCACATATAATATTAGAAATGCTACAGAGCTCCCACTCACTTTGTTGTAAATACAGGCTTCTCCAAAAGTCTGTATAAAACCGTATGCTTTGATCACACTATCAAAACGTTTATTCCAACTCTGAGATGCTTGCACCAATCCATAAATGGATCGCTAGAGCTTGCACACTTTGTTAGCGCCCTTTGGATCGACAAAACCTTCTGGTTGCATCATATACAACTCTTCTTCCGGAAATCCATTCAGGAATGTAGTTTTGACATCCATTTGCCAAATTTCATAATCATAAAATGCGGCAATTGCTAACATGATTCGGACAGACTTAAGCATCACTACGGGTGAGAAAGTCTCATCGTAGTCAACTCCTTGAACTTGTCGAAAACGTTTTGCAACAAGTCGAGCTTTGTAGACAGTAACATTACCGTCAGCGTTAGTCTTCTTCTTGAAGATCCATTTATTCTCTATGGCTTGCCGATCATCGCGCAAGTCAACCAAAGTCCACACTTTGTTCTCATACATGGATCCCATCTCAGATTTCATGGCCTCAAGCCATTTCACAGAATCTGGGCTCATCATCACTTCCTCATAGTTCGTAGGTTCGTCATGGTCAAGTAACATGACGTACCGAACCGGATTGCCGTACCACTCTGGTGCGGATCTTACTCTGGTTGACCTACGAGGTTCGATAGTAACTTGATCAGAAGCTTCATGATCATCATCATTAGCTTCCTCACTAATTCGTGTAGGAATCACCGGAACTGATTTCTATGATGAAATACTTTCCAATGAGGGAGCAGGTACAATTACCTCATCAAGTTCTACTTTCCTCTCACTCACTTCTTTCGAGAGAAACTCCTTCTCTAGAAAGGATCCATTCTTAGCAACAAAAATCTTGCCTTGGTTCTCTTGTGATAGAAGGTGTACCCAACAGTTTCCTTTGGGTATCCTATGAAGACACATTTCTTCGATTTGGGTTCGAGCTTATCAGGTTGAAGTTTTTTCACATAAGCATCGCAGCCCCAAACTTTAAGAAACGACAACTTGGGTTTCTTCCCAAACCATAGTTCATATGGTGTCGTCTCAACGGATTTAGATGGTGCCCTATTTAACGTGAATGCAGCCGTCTCTGAAGCGTAACCCCAAAACGATAGCGGTAAATCAGTAAGAGACATCATAGATCACACCATATCTAATAAAGTGTGGTTACGATGTTCGGACACACCATTACGTTGTGGTGTTCTGGGTGGCGTGAGTTGTGAAACTATTCTGCATTGTTTTAAATGAAGACCAAACTCGTAACTCAAATATTCACCTCCACAATCAGATTGTAGAAACTTTATTTTCTTGTTACGATGATTTTCCACTTCACTCTGAAATTCTTTGAACTTTTAAATGTTTTAGGACTTATGTTTCATCAAGTAGATATACCCATATCTGCTCAAATCATCTGTGAACATCAGAAAATAACGATACCCGCTGCGAACCTCAACACTGATAGGACCACATACATCAGTATGTATTATTTCCAATAAGTCTGTAGCTCGCTCCATTGTTCCAGAGAACGGAGTCTTAGTCATCTTGCCCATGACGCATGGTTCGCAAGCATCAAGTGATTCATAATCAAGTGATTCCAAAAGCCCATCAGCATGTAGTTTGTTGATGCACTTTACACCAATATGACCTAAATGGAAGTCCCACAAATAAGTTGCACTATCATTATTAAACTTATATCTTTTGGCTTCAACACTATGAATATGTGTATCACTACTATCGAGATTCAATAAAAATAGCCCACTCATCAAGGGCGCATGACCGTAAAAGATATTACTCATATAAATAGAACAACCATTATTCTCTGATTTAAATGAATAACCGTCTCGCATCAAAAAAGATCCAGATATAATGTTCATGCTTAACGCTGGCACCAAATAACAATTATTCAGGTCTAAAACTAATCCCGAAGGTAGATGTAGAGGTAGCATGCTGACGACGATCACATCGACTTTGGAACCATTTCCCAAGCGCATCGTCACCTCGTCCTTAGCCAACCTTTGCTTAATATGTTGCCCCAGTTTCGGGTTGCAAATATGAGCAACTGAACCAGTATCAAATACCCATGCACTACTACGAGCATTAGTAAGGTACACATGAATAACATGTATATCAAATATACCTGTCACTTTGCCATCCTTCTTGTCCGCCAATTACTTGGGGTAGTTCCGCTTCCAGTGACCAATTCCTTTGTAGTAGAAGCACTCAGTCTCAGGCTTAGTTCCAGACTTGGGTTTCTTTACTTGAGCAGCTACTTGCTTGCTATTCTTTTTGAAGTTCCCTGATACGTCTCCAACGTATCAATAATTTTTGATTGCTCCATGCTATATTATCTACAGTTTTGGACAATATTGGGCTTTATTTTCCACTTTTATATTATTTTTGGGACTAACCTATTAACCGGAGACCTAGCCCAGAATAGCTGTTTTTTGCCTATTTGTAGTTTTGCGAAGCGGAATATCAAACAGAGTCCAAACGGAATGAAACCTTCGGGAACGTGATTTTCTCACCAGACATGATCCAGGAGAGTTGGACCCTAAGTCAAGGAAGCTTCAAGGAGGGCATGAGGTAGGGGGGCGCGCCCTCCCCCCCAGGCGCGCCCTCCACCCTCGTGGGCCCCATGTTGCTCCACCGACGTACCCTCCTATATATACCTACGTACCCCCAAACGATCAGATACGGAGCAAAAAACCTAATTCCACCGCCGCAACCTTCTGTACCCACGAGATCCCATCTTGGGGCCTGTTCCGAGCTCACGGAGGGGGCATCCACCACGGAGGGCTTCTACATCATCACCATAGCCTCTCCGATGAAGTATGAGTAGTTTACTTCAGACCTTCCGGTCCATAGTTAGTAGCTAGATGGCTTCTTCTCTCTTTTTGGATCTCAATACAATGTTCTCCCCCTCTCTCGTGGAGATCTATTTGATGTAATCTTCTTTTTGTGGTGTGTTTGTTGAGACCGATGAATTGTGGGTTTATGATCAAGATTATATATGAACAATATTTGAATCTTCTCTGAATTCTTTTATGCATGATTGGTTATCTTTGCAAGTCTCTTCGAATTATCAGTTTGGTTTGGCCTACTAGATTGGTTTTTCTTGCAATGGGAGAAGTGCTTAGCTTTGGGTTCAATCTTGCGGTGTCCTTTCCCAGTGTGATGAGGGGCAACAAGGCACGTATTGTCTTTGTTGCCATCGAGGATAACAAGATGGGGTTTTTATCATATTGCATGAATTTATCCCTCTACATCATGTCATCTTGCTTAAGGCGTTACTCTTTTCTTTAACTTAATACTCTAGATGCATCTTTGGATAGCGGTCGATGAGTGGAGTAATAGTAGTAGATGCAGCAGGAGTCGGTCTACTTGTCTCGGACGTGATGCCTATATACATGATCATACCTAGATATTCTCATAACTATGCTCAATTCTGTCTATTGCTCAACATGAATTGCTCACCCACCATAAAATACTTATGCTCTTGAGAGAAGCCACTAGTGAAACCTATGGCCCCGGGTCTATCTCCATCATATTAATCTTCCATCACTTTATTTATTGCCTTTGCTTTTACTTTTCTTTTATTTTACTTTGCATCTTTATCATAAAAATACCAAAAATATTATCTATCATCTCTATCGGATCTCACTCTCGTAAGTGACCGTGAAGGGATTGACAACCCCTAATCGCGTTGGTTGCGAGGAGTTATTTGCTTTGTGTAGGTATGAGGGACTCGCGCATAGCCTCCTACTGGATTGATACCTTGGTTCTCAAAAACTGAGGGAAATACTTACACTACTTTGCTGCATCATCCTTTCCTCTTCAAGGAAATCCAACGCAGTGCTCAAGAGGTAGAAAGAAGAATTTCTGGCGTCGTTGCCGGGGAGTCTACGCAAAAGTCAACATACCAAGTTTCCATCACAATCCCTTATCTCCCGCATTACATTATTTGCCATTTGCCTCTCGTTTTCCTCTCCCCCACTTCACCCTTGCCGTCTTATTCGCCCTCTCTTTTCCGTTCGCTTCTTTCGCTTGCTTGTCATTATGTCTGAATTTGGGGAAATTATTGCCGATATGGACAATAATGATATCATAGAAAATTCTGATGCTCCTGCAGAAGAACCCCCTACCTTGCATACAAAAAGATTTCGAATTGGTAGTGGTAATATTATTGGAAAAGGAGTTATTCAAGATTTCTTTACTTGTGCTGGTGCTTTGCCTTCTATGGGCGGTTCTATCCTTCATAGAACTAGTAGTCTTGCGGACACTATTGCCATGCTTATAGTTGAGCTTGAAAGGCAATTTATGCACATGCATCCTTGCATACAAAGAATTTTCTTAGAATTCTCTAATATTGAGCATTCTTCTGTTAAGCGTGCCGTCACTATCTTTTTGGCTCATGAGTTTAGATTTGTAATAAAAGAGGCCAAAGAAATCTTTGCGCATTATAGGGTAGATGCTAGTCATCCTCCCATTGAAGCTATCCTTTTAATTCAAGAAGACATTATGCGTCTACAATCTTTAGATCATATTGCTTATAATGAAAATCTTAGGAAAAAGGTTCCTGCCGATGTTCTAGTTGATAGAATTTCCGAGCTTAATGATGATTTTGCTATTCAGAATAATGGACTAGGTTTTCCTCTTGAACGAAGGCTTGTGACTTTTTGCCAAAACAATGCTCTTAATGATGAATTGGTTGTGCAATACAAAGGGCCTAGGGAGGAACCCATACCTCCCGAGATTGATCTTGGGGACTTTTGTCCCATTAAATTTAGCCCTTTTGATTATTTTTGCTTGCCTCAAAGAAAACTTGCTGCTGAACATACAGAACATGAGAAAAGTTTTCATGATTTGCCGTACCACTATTATGGCAATACCTAGATCTATCCTTGCTTTTATGCCTAGCTAGGGGCGTTAAACGATAGCGCTTGTTGGGAGGCAACCCAATTTTATTTTTATTTTTTTTGCTTTTGCTTCTGTTTAGGAATAAATCTTAGATCTAGCCTCTGGTTAGATGTGCTTTTATGTTTCAATTAGTGTTTGTGCCAAGTTAAACCTATAGGATCTTCTTGGATGATAGTTATTTGATCTTGCTGTAATTTCCAGAAACTTTTTGTTCACGAAAACAATTGTTAAAAATCACCAGAACGTGATAAAATACTGCTTCCAATTGATGCTGATCAATAAAAAAAGTTCCTAGGTCTTCCTATTTTGGCTAAATTTTTGGAATTCCAGAAGTTTGCGTTAGTTACAGATTACTACAGATTGTTCTGTTTTTGACAGATTCTGTTTTTCGTGTGTTGTTTGCTTATTTTGATGAATCTATGGCTAGTAAAATAGTTTATAAACCATAGAGAAGTTGGAATACAGTAGGTTTAACACCAATATAAATAAATAATGAGTTCATTACAGTACCTTGAGGTGGTCTTTTGTTTTCTTTCGTTAACGGAGATCACGAGATTTCTGTTGAGTTTTGTGTTGTGAAGTTTTCAAGTTTTGGGTGAAATCTTTTGATGGATTATGGAACAAGGAGTGGCAAGAGCCAAAACTTGGGGATGCCCATGGCACCCCCAAGATAATCTAAGGACACCAAAAAGTCAAAGCTTGGGGATGCCCCGGAAGGCATCCCCTCTTTCGTCTACTTTGATCGATAACTTTACTTGGAGCTATATTTTTATTCACCACATGATATGTGTTTTGCTTGGAGCGTCTTGTATGATTTGAGCCTTTGTTTTTTAGTTTACCACAATCATCCTTGCTGTACACACCTTTTGAGAGAGCCATACATGATTTGGAAATTATTAGAATGCTCTTTGTGCTTCACTTATATCTTTTGAGTCATATAGTTTTGCTCTAGTACTTCACATATATCTTTTAGAGCACGGTGGTGGATTTGTTTTAAAGAAACTATTGATCTCTCATGCTTCACTTAGATTATTTTGGGAGTCTTAAATAGCATGGTAATTTGCTTAAATAATACTTATATGCTAGGTATACAAAAATAGTAAAAACTTTCTTATGAGTGTGTTGAATGCTAAGAGAAGTTTGATGCTTGATGATTGTTTTGAGATATGGAGGTTGTTGGGAATGTTGCAGAAAATAAAATTTGTCCTACGGTTTCACCAAGATCCATCTATGAGTTCATCTAAGCAACGAGTAATAGGGGAGAGATGCATCTACATACCACTTGTAGATCGCGTGCGGAAGCGTTCAAGAGAACGGGGATGATGGAGTCGTGCTCGCCGTGATTCAAATCACCGATGACCAAGTGCGAACGGACATCACCTCCGCGTTCAACACACGTGACGGAGTGGATGACGTCTCCTCCTTCTTGATCCAGCAAGGGGAAGGAGAGGTTGAGGAAGAAGGCTCCAACAGCAAGACGACGGTGTGGTGGTGATGGAGTGGCGATTCTCGGCAGGCTTCGCCAAGCACACGCTGGAGGAGGAGAGGTGTTGGGGAGGGGAGGGGCTGCGCCTTGGATGTGTGTTGCAGCCCTCCCCTCGCCCCTCTATTTATAGGGTAAGGGGAAAGGGGCCGGCCCCCTCTAGATGAGATATAGAGGGGAGGGGGCGGCGGCCAAGGGAGGGGGCTTGCCCCCCAAGCAAGGGGGGCGCCCCCACTAGGGTTTCCCCCCAACCCTAGGCGCATGGGCCCAAAGGGGGGCGCCCAGCCCTCCAGGGGCTGGTTCCCTGCCCCCTACGGCCCATGAGGCCCTCCGAGAGGGGTGTCCCCTCCCGGTGGACCCCCGGAACCCTTCCGGTGGCCCAGGTACAATACCGATATGCCCCCGAAACTTTCCGGTGACCGTATGACAACTTCCCATATATAAATATTCACCTCCGGACCATTCTGGAACTCCTCCTGATATCCGGGATCTTATCCGGGACTCCGAACAACATTCGGTAATCACATACAAATCTTCCTAATAACCCTAGCGTCACCGAACCTTAAGTGTGTAGACCCTACGGGTTCGGGAGATATGCAGACATGGCCGAGACGGCTCTCCGGTCAATAACCAACAGCGGGATCTAGATACCCATGTTGGCTCGCACATACTCCTCGATGATTTCATCGGATGAACCACGATGTCGAGGATTCAAGCAACCCCGTATACTATTCCCTTTGTCAGACAGTATGTTACTTGCCCGAGATTCGATCGTCGGTATCCCAATACCTCGTTCAATCTCGTTACCGGCAAGTCACTTTACTCGTACCGTAATGCACGATCCCGTGACCAGACACTTGGTCACATTGAGCTCATTATGATAATGCACTACCGAGTGGGCCCAGTGATACCTCTCCGTAATACGGAGTGACAAATCCCAGTCTCGATCCGTGTCAACCCAACAAACACTTTCGGAGATACCTGTAGTGCACCTTTATAGTCACCCGATTACGCTTTTGATGTTTGGTACACCCAAAGCACTCCCTACGGTATCCGGGAGTTACACGATCTCATGGTCTAAGGAAGAGATACTTGACATTGGAAAAGCTCTAGCAAAACAAACTACACGATCTTGTGCTATGCTTAGTATTGGGTCTTGTCCATCACATCATTCTCCTAATGATGTGATCCGATTATCAATGACATCCAATGTCCATAGTCAGGAAACCATGACTATCTATTGATCAACGAGCTAGTCAACTAGAGGCTCACTAGGGACATTTTGTGGTCTATGTATTCACACGTGTATTACGATTTCCGGATAATACAATTATAGCATGAATAAAAGACAATTATCACGAACAAGGAAATATAATAATAATCCTTTTATTATTGCCTCTAGGGCATATTTCCAACAGTCTCCCACTTGCACTAGAGTCAATAATCTAGTTACATTGTGATGAATCGAACACCCATAGAGTTACGTGTTGATCATGTTTTGCTCGCGGAAGAGGTTTAGTCAACGAATTTGCGACATTCAGATCTGTATGCACTTTTCAAATTTCTATGTCTCCATCTTGAACATTTTCACGAATGGAGTTGAAGCGACGCTTGATGTGCCTGGTCTTCTTGTGAAACCTGGGCTCCTTGGCAAGTGCAATAGCTCCAGTGTTGTCACGTAAGAGTTTGATTGGCCCGATGCATTGGGTATGACTCCTAGGTCGGTGATGAACTCCTTCACCCAAATTGCTTCATGCGCTGCCTCCGAGGCTGCCATGTACTCCGCTTCAACGTAGATCCCGCCACGACGCTTCGCTTGCAATTGCACCAGCCATCGCTCCACCATTCAACATATACACGTATCCGGTTTGTGACTTAGAGTCATCCAGATGCGTGTCGAAGCTAAGCGTCGACGTAACCCTTCTGACGAGCTCTTCGTCACCTCCATAAACGAAACATGTCCTTTGTCCTTTTCAGGTACTTCCGGATATTCTTGACCGTTGTCCGGTGTTCCGTGTCGGGATTACTTTGGTACCTTCCTACCAAACTTACGGCAAGGTTTACATCAGGTCTGGTACACAAGATGGCATACATAATAGATCCTATGGCTGAGGCATAGGGATGACACTCATATCTTCTTTATCTTTTGCCGTGGTCGGGCATTGAGCCGAGCTCAATTTCACACCTTGCAAAACAGGCAAGAACCCTTTCTTGGACTGATCCATTTTGAACTTCTTCAAAATCTTATCAAGGTATGTGCTTTGTGAAAGACCTATGAGGCGTCTCGATCTATCCCTATAGATTTTGATGCCTAATATGTAAGCAGCTTCTCCAAGGTCCTTCATTGAAAAGCTCTTATTCAGGTAGGCCTTAATGTTGTCCAAAAGTTCTATATCATTTCCCATCAAAAGTATGTCATCTACATATAATATGAGAAATGCTACAGAGCTCCCACTCACTTTCTTGTAAACGCAGGCTTCTCCATAAGTCTCAAGATAAACCCAAACGCTTTGATCATCTCATCAAAGCGAATGTTCCAACTCCGAGATGCTTGCACCAGTCCATAAATGGATCGCTGGAGCTTGCATACCTTGTTAGCATTCTTAGGGTCGACAAAACCTTCCGGCTGCATCATATACAGTTCTTCCTTAAGATAGCCGTTAAGGAATGCCGTTTTGACGTCCATTTGCCATATCTCATAATCATAGTATGCAGCAATTGCTAACATGATTCGGACAAACTTCAGCTTCGCTACGGGAGAGAAAGTCTCATCGTAGTCAACCCCTTGAACTCGCCGATAACCTTTAGCGACAAGTCGAGCTTTATAGATGGTAACATTACCATCCGCGTCCGTCTTCTTCTTAAAGATCCATTTGTTTTCTATCGCTCGCCGATCATCGGGCAAGTCTGTCAAAGTCCATACTCTGATTTCATACATGGATCCTATCTCGGATTGCATGGATTCAAGCCATTTGTTGGAATCCGGGCCCGCCATCGCTTCTTCATAGTTCGAAGGTTCACCGTTGTCTAACAACATGATTTCCGGTGACAGGGTTGCCATACCACTCTGGTGTGGAGCGTGTCCTTGTGGACCTCTGAAGTTCAAGAGCAACTTGATCCAAGTACCTTGATCATCATCATTAATTTCCTCTCCGGAGGTGTAGGCACCATAGGAACATTTTCTGAGCTGCACTACTTTCCGGTTCAAGAGGTAGTACTTCATCGAAGTTCTACTTTCCTCCCACTTACTCCTTTCGAGAGAAACTCTTTTTCAAGAAAGGATCCGTTCTTGGTAACAAAGATCTTGCCTTCGGATCTAAGGTAGAAGGTATACCCACTGGTTTCCTTAGGGTATCCTATGAAGACGCATTTTTCTGACTTGGCTTCGAGCTTTTCAGGTTGAAGTTTCTTGACATAAGCATCGCATCCCCAAACTTTTAGAAACGACAGCCTTATGTTTCTTCCCAAACCATAATTCATACGGTGTCGTCTCAACGGATTTAGACGGTGCCCTATTTAAAGTGAATGTAGCTGTCTCTAGAGCGTATCCCCAAAATGATAGTGGTAAATCGGTAAGAGACATCATAGATCGCACCATATCCAATAGAGTGCGATTACGATGTTCGGACACACCGTTACACTGAGGTGTTCCACGCGGCGTGAGTTGTGAAACGATTCCACATTTCCTTAAGTGTGTACCAAATTCGTGACTTAAATATTCTCCTCCACGATCTGATCTTAAGAACTTTATTTTTTCGGTCACGTTGATTCTCTACCTCATTCTGAAATTCCTTGAACTTTTCAAAGGTCTCGGACTTGTGTTTCATCAAGTAGACATACCCATATCTACTCAAGTCATCGGTGAGAGTGAGAACATAACGATATCCTCCATGAGCCTCAACGCTCATTGGACCGCATGCATCGGTATGTATGATTTCCAATAAGTTGGTTGCTCGCTCCATTGTTCCGGAGAATGGAGTCTTGGTCATTTCGCCCATGAGGCATGGTTCGCATGTGTCAAATGGTTCATAATCGAGAGACTCTAAAAGTCCATCAGAATGGAGCTTCTTCATGCGCTTGACACCAATGTGACCAGGCGGCGATGCCACAAGTATGTGGGACTATCGTTATCAACTTTACATCTTTTGGTATTCACACTATGAATATGTGTAATATTACGTTCGAGATTCATTAAGAATAAACCATTGACCATCGGAGCATGACCATAAAACATATCTCTCATATAAATAGAACAACCATTATTCTCGGATTTAAATGAGTAGCCATCTCGCATTAAACGAGATCCTAATACAATGTTCATGCTCAAACTTGGCACTAAACAACAATTATTGAGGTTTAAAACTAATCCCGTAGGTAAATGTAGAGGTACTGCGTCGACGGCGATCACATCGACCTTGGAACCATTCCCGACGCGCATCGTCACCTCGTCCTTTGCCGCCTCCGTTTATTCCGCAGCTCCTGCTGTGAGTTACAAATATGAGCAACGGCACCGTATCAAATACCGGGAGTTACTACAGCATCGGTAAGGTACACATCAATTATATGTATATCAAATATACCTTTAGTGTTGCCGGCCTTCTTATGCGCTAATTATTTGGGGCAGTTCCGCTTCAAAGGGTTCCCTTCCCTTTGCAATAAAAGCACTCGTCTCGGGCTTGGGTCCATTCTTTGACTTCTTCCCAGCAATCGGCTTATCGGGCGCGGCAACATCCTTGCCGTCCTTCTTGAAGTTCTTCTTACCCTTGCCCTTCTTGAACTTAGTGGTTTTATTGACCATCAACACTTGATGTTCTTTCTTGATTTCAACCTCTGCTGACTTCAAAGATTGAGAATACTTCAGAATGGTCTTCACCATCCCTGCATATTGTAGTTCATCACAAAGCTCTTGTAGCTTGGTGGGAGCGATGAAGGATTCTGTCAATGACCGCCTTCGTCCAGGAGGTTAATGTCCAATGGACAAAGGCGGTTGTACAACCCAGACATTTTGAGTATGTGCTCACTGACAGAACTGTTTTCCTCCATCTTACAACTATAGAACTTGTCGAAGACTTCATATCTCTCGACCCGGGCATGAGCTTGAAAAACCATTCTCAGCTCCTCGAACATCTCATATGCTCCGTGTTGCTCAAAACGCTTTTGGAGCCCGGTTCTAAGCTGTAAAGCATGCCGCCTTTGAACGAGGGAGTAATCATCAACACGAGACTGCCAAGCATTCATAATGTCTTGGTTCTTCCGATGGGTGCTTCACCTAGCGGTGCTTCTAGGACATATTGTTTCTTGGCTGCTATGAGGATGATCCTCGTGTTAGGACCCAGTCCAAATAGTTGCTGCCATCATCTTTCAGCTTGGTTTTCTCTAGGAACGCGTTGAAGTTCATGGTGACATGAGCGTTGGCCATTTGATCTACAAGACATTTTGCAAAGATTTTAGACTAATGTTCATGATAATTAAGTTCATCTAATCAAATTATTTAATGAACTCCCACTCAGATTTGACATCCCTCTAGTCATCTAAGTGTTACATGATCCGAGTCGACTAGGCCGTGTCCGATCATCACGTGAGACGGACTAGTCATCGTCGGTGAACATCTCCATGTTGATCGTATCTTCCATACGACTCATGTTCGACCTTTCAGCCTCTTGTGTTCCGAGGCCATGTGCATACATGCTAGGCTCGTCAAGTTAACCCTAAGTGTTTTGCATGTGTAAAACTGTCTTACACCCGTTGTATGTGAACGTAAGGATCTATCACACCCGATCATCATGTGGTGCTTCAAGCATTTAACTTGAGCAATGGTGCACAGTTAGGGGGAACACTTTCTTGAAATTATTATAAGGGATCATCTTATTTACTACCGCCGTTCTAAGTAAACAAGATGCGTAAAACATAATAAACATCGCATGCAATTATATAAAGTAGTGACATGATATGGCCAATATCATATAGCTCCTTTGATCTTCATCTTCGGGGCTCCATGATCATCTTGTCACCGGCATGACACCATGATCTCCATCATCATGATCTCCATCATCGTGTCTCCATGAAGTTGCTTCGCCAACTATTACTTCTACTACTATGGCTAACACGTTTAGCAATAAAGTAAAGTAATTTACATGGCGTTGAATCAATGACACGCAGGTCATACAATAATTAAGACAACTCCTATGGCTCCTGCCGGTTGTCATACTCATCGACATGCAAGTCGTGATTCCTATTACAAGAACATGATCTCATACATCACAATATATCATTCATCATTCATCACAACTTCTGGCCATATCACATCACATGACAATTGCTGCAAAAACAAGTTAGACGTCCTCTAATTGTTGTTGCATCTTTTAGTGGCTGCAATTGGGTTCTAGCAAGAACGTTTTCTTACCTACGAATAACCACAACGTGATTTGTCAACTTCTATTTACCCTTCATAAGGACCCTTTTCGTTGAATCCGCTCCAACTAAAGTGGGAGAGACAGACACCCGCTAGCCACCTTATGCAACTAGTGCATGTCAGTCGGTGGAACCTGTCTCACGTAAGCGTACGTGTAAGGTCGGTCCGGGACACTTCATCCCACAATACCGCTGAAGCAAGAAAATACTAGTAGCGGCAAGCAAGTTGACAAGATCTACGCCCACAACAAAATTGTGTTCTACTCCTGCAACAGAGAACTACGCATAGACCTAGCTCATGATGCCACTGTTGGGAACGTTGCAGAAAAAAAAATTCCTACGGTTTCACCAAGATACATCTATGAGTTCATCTAAGCAACGAGTAATAGGAGAGAGATGCATCTACATACCACTTGTAGATCGCGTGCGGAAGCGTTCAAGAGAACGGGGATGATGGAGTCGTACTCGCCGTGATTCAAATCACCGATGACCAAGTGCCGAACGGACAGCACCTCCGCGTTCAACACACGTACGGAGCGGATGACGTCTCCTCCTTCTTGATCCAGCAAGGGGGAAGGAGAGGTTGAGGAAGAAGGCTCCAACAGTAGCACGACGGCGTGGTGGTGATGGAGTGGCAGTTCTCCGTGAGGCTTCGCCAAGCACACGCGGAGGAGGAGGGTGTTGGGAGGGAGGGGCTGCGCCTTGGATTGTGTGTGCAGCCTCCCTCGCCTCTATTTATAGGGGAAGGGGAAGGGCGGCCCCTCTAGATGAGATCTAGAGGGGGCGGGGCGGCGGCCAGGAGGGGCTTTCCCCCAAGCAAGGGGGCGCCCCACTAGGGTTTCCCCCAACCCTAGGCGCATGGGCCCAAAGGGGGGCGCCAGCCCTCCAGTGGGCTGGTTCCCTGCCCCCACGGCCCATGAGGCCCTCCGAGAGGGGTGGCCCCTCGGTGGACCCGGAACCCTTCCGGTGGCCCCGATACACACCGATATGCCCTCAAACTTTTCGGTGACCGTATGACAACTTCCCATATATAAATCTTCACCTCCGGACCATTCCGGAACTCCTCGTGACGTCCGGGATCTCATCCAAGACTCCGAACAACATTCGGTAATCACATACAAGTCTTCCTAATAACCCTAGCGTCACCGAACCTTAAGTGTGTAGACCCTACGGGTTCGGGAGATATGCAGACATGGCCGAGACGGCTCTCCGATCAATAACCAACAGTGGGATCTGGATACCCATGTTGGCTCCCACATACTCCTCGATGATTTCATCGGATGAACCACGATGTCGAGGATTCAAGCAACCCCGTATACTATTCCCTTTGTCAGACGGTATGTTAATTGCCCGAGATTCAATCGCCGGTATTCCAATACCTCGTTCAATCTTGTTACCGGCAAGTCACTTTACTGACACGTAATGCATGATCCCGTGACGGACACTTGGTCATATTGAGCTCATTATGATGATGCACTACCGAGTGGGCCCGGTGATACCTCTCCGTAATACGGAGTGACAAATCGATCTCGATCCGTGTCAACCCAGACACTTTCGGAGATACCGTAGTGCACCTTTATAGTCACCCGATTCGTTGTGACGTTTGGTACACCCAAAGCACTCCTACGGTATCCGGGAGTTACACGATCTCATGGTCTAAGGAAGAGATACTTGACATTGGAAAAGCTCTAGCAAAACGAACTACACGATCTTGTGCTATGCTTAGTATTGGGTCTTGTCCATCACATCATTCTCCTAATGATGTGATCCAGTTATCAATGACATCCAATGTCCATAGTCAGGAAACCATGACTATCTATTGATCAACGAGCTAGTCAACTAGAGGCTCACTAGGGACATATTGTGGTCTATGTATTCACACGTGTATTACGATTTCCGGATAATACAATTATAGCATGAATAAAAGACAATTATCACGAACAAGGAAATATAATAATAATCCTTTTATTATTGCCTCTAGGGCATATTTCCAACAGAGGTAATAATATTAAAGTCGTGCTAGTTGAGTAGTTGTGAAATTGAGAAATGCTTGTGTTGAAGTTTGCAAGTCCCATAGCATGCACGTATGGTAAACATTATGTAACAAATTTGAAACATGAGGTGTTCTTTGATTGTCCTCCTTATGAGTGGCGGTCGGGGACGAGCGATGGTCTTTTCCTACCAATCTATCCCCCTGGGACCATGCGCTAGTGCTTTGGTTTTTGATGGCTTGTAGATTTTTGCAATAAGTATGTGAGTTCTTTATGACTAATGTTGAGTCCAGGGATTATACGCACTCTCACCCTTCCATCATTGCTAGCCTCTTGATGCCGTGCATTGCCCTTTCTCACATTGAGAGTTGGTGCAAACTTCGCCGGTGCATCCAAACCCCGTGATATGATACACTTTTTCATGCATAAACCTCCTTATATCTTCCTCAAAACAGCCACCATACCTACCTATTATGGCATTTCCATAGCCATTCCGAGATATATTGCCATGCAACTTTCCACCATTCCGTTTATCATGACACATTCATCATTGTCATATTGCTTAGCATGATATTGTAGTTGACATAGTATTTGTGGCAAAGCCACCGTTCATAATTCTTTCATACATGTCACTCTTGGTTCATTGCATATCCAGACACACCAAGGCATTCATATTGAGTCATACTTTGTTCTAGTATCGAGTTGTAATCATTGAGTTGTAAATAAATAGAAGTGTGATGATCATAATTTTCTAGAGCATTGTCCCAAGTGAGGAATAAAAAAAAGATAAAGGCCATAAAAAAAGAGAAGGCCCAAAAAATGAGAGAAAAAGAGAGAAGGGACAATGTTACTATCCTTTGCCACACTTGTGATTCAAAGTAGCACTATAATCTTCATGATAGAGAGTCTCTTGTTTTGTCACTTTCATATACTAGTGGGAATTTTTCATTATAGAACTTGGCTTGTATATTCCAACAATGGGCCTCCTCAAGTGCCCTAGGTCTTCGTGAGCAAGCAAGTTGGATGCACACCCACTTAGTTTTCTTTTGTTGAGCTTTCATACATTTATAGCTCTAGTGCATCCGTTGCATGGCAATCCCTACTCCTTGCATTAACATCAATCGATGGGCATCTCCATAGCCCGTTGATTAGCCTCGTTGATGTGAGACCTTCTCCTTTTTTGTCTTCTCCACATAACCCCCATCATCATATTCTATTCCACCCATAATGCTATGTCCATGGCTCGCGCTCATATATTGCGTGAAAGTTTATAGGTTTGAGATTACTAAAGTATGAAACAATTGCTTGGCTTGTTATCGGGGTTGTGCATGATGAGAGCATTCTTGTGTGACGAAAATGGAGCATGACTAAACTATATGATTTTGTAGGGATGAACTTCTTTTAGCCATGTTATTTTGAGAAGACATAATTGCTTAGTTAGTATGCTTGAAGTATTATTATTTTCATGTCAATATGAACTTTTGTCTTGAATCTTTCGGATCTGAATATTCATACCACAATTAAGAAGAATTACATTGAAATTATGCCAAGTAGCACTCCGCATCAAAAATTCCGTTTTTATCATTTACCTACTCGAGGACGAGCATGAATTAAGCTTGGGGATGCCTGATATGTCTCCAACGTATCTATAATTTTACATTGCTCCATGCTATATTATCTACTGTTTTGGACAATATTGGGCTTTATTTTACACTTTTATATTATTTTTGGGACTAACCTATTAACCGGAGACCCAGCCCAGAATTGCTGTTTTCTTGCTTATTTCAGAGTTTTGCAGAAATAGAATATCAAACGGAGTCCAAACGGAATGAAACCTTCGTGAACGTGATTTTCTCACCGGACGTGATCCGGGAGAGTTGGACCCTAAGTCAAGGAAGCTACAAGGAGGGCACGAGGTAGGGGGCGCGCCCTCACCCCCAGGCGCGCCCTCCACCCTCGTGGGCCCCATGTTGCTCCACCGACGTACTTCTTCCTCCTATATATACCTACGTACCCCCAAACGATCAGATGCGGAGCCAAAAACCTAATTCCACCGCCGCAACCTTCACACTCCACGAGATCCCATCTTGGGGCCTGTTAGGAGCTCACGGAGGGGCATCCACCACGGAGGGCTTCTACATCATCACCATAGCCTCTCCGATGAAGTGTGAGTAGTTTACTTCAGACGTTCCGGTCCATAGTTAGTAGCTAGATGGCTTCTTCTCTTTTTTTGGATCTCAATACAATGTTCCCCCCCTCTCTCGTGGAGATCTATTTGAAGTAATCTTCTTTTTGTGGTGTGTTTGTTGAGGTCGATGAATTGTGGGTTTATGATCAAGATTATCTATGAACAATATTTGAATCTTCTCTGAATTCTTTTATGCATGATTGGTTATCTTTGCAAGTCTCTTCGAATTATCAGTTTGGTTTGGCCTACTAGATTGGTTTTTCTTGCAATGGGAGAAGTGCTTAGCTTTGGGTTCAATCTTGCGGTGTCCTTTCCCAGTGACAGTAGGGGCAGCAAGGCACGTATTGTACTGTTGCCATCGAGGATAACAAGATGGGTTTTTTTATCATATTGCATGAATTTATGCCTCTACATCATGTCATCTTGCTTAAGGTGTTACTCTGTTTTCTTTAACTTAATACTCTAGATGCATGCTGGATAGCGGTCGATGAGTGGAGTAATAGTAGTAGATGCAGGTGAGTCGGTCTACTTGTCTCGGACGTGATGCCTATATACATGATCATACCTAGATATTCTCATAACTATGCTCAATTCTGTCAATTGCTCAACCGTAATTCGTTCACCCACCGTAAAATACTTATGCTCTTGAGAGAAGCCACTAGTGAAACCTATGGCCCCCGGGTCTATCTCCATCATATTAATCTTCCATCACTTTATTTATTGCCTTTGCTTTTACTTTTCTTTTATTTTACTTTGCATCTTTATCATAAAAATACCAAAAATATTATCTATCAGATCTCACTCTCGTAAGTGACCGTGAAGGGATTGACAACCCCTAATCGCGTTGGTTGCGAGGAGTTATTTGCTTTGTGTAGGTACGAGGGACTCGCACGTAGCCTCCTACTGGATTGATACCTTGGTTCTCAAAAACTAAGGGAAATACTTACGCTACTTTGCTGCATCATCCTTTCCTATTCGAGGAAATCCAACGCAGTGCTCAAGAGGTAGCTGTAACGCCCCGGATACAATTTTCCATATTCATACTCCAACACTTTCCATTTCCGGCTATGTGTTATGTTATTTCCTTTGTGGTTGGGTTTTTGTCTTTTGTTTTGCATTTTGTTCATGTCTTGCATCTCATCTCATAGCACCATGCGCATTGCATCCGCATGTTTTCATAAAGCTTGCATCCGTTCATAGTTGCCGCGTTCCCCTTGCCTTCGTTGTCCGTTTCCCGACCAATCAGGATTTTCGCTTTCCCTCTTGTCAAACCGCCCAACCCCTCTTTGCACAACCACCGACCACCTCCACAACCTAGTCAAGTAACTGCTCCGAACCCGAACCGGTCTGTTGTTACTGATGAATCCGGATCATCCCCAAACATCCCGAAAGGATCTTTGTTTCTTTGTTGGATTCTCCCTAGCCCATTTTTCCGTCCGTCCGATTACGATCGGAGGGACGAAATAGCCCCTAGCCTAACCTACCCGCTATATATACTAGTCTAAACCGAGACCAAATCGCTAATTTCTAGGGATCCTCCCAGCCGCCGCCGCCACTCTCTCCCGCATCCACCTTGGGATCCTCCCTGATCCAAATCCTCCCAACGGAGAAGTGCCCAAGCTCTTCGCTTCTCCTCCTACCTCACTCGATCCCCCACCTTTCGGCCCGATCGAGCCCCACATCGAGAGCTCCCACAGCAACCCAGCGCCAGCCTCCCGCGCTCGACCTCATCCCCAACCTCGCAAGCTTCCTCGATCCTCTCCCGAGCAGGTGCTCGCCCGGAGCCCCGCGTCCCTGCCTCCGTCCGGCCAGCCGCGTCGCCGGCACACCCAGCAGCCAACCAGATGAGCGTCGCCCCCCTTCTTCTCCTTCCCGTGCTCCTCCCGTTTCTCCCTCTCTCATATCCTTGCATATCTCTCGCTTCACAATTTGGAAGCCACGAGGAGGTGCCCTCGCCCCGTCCCCATGGAGCCGTCGTCCCAAGGCAAGCTACCGGCTTGCCTTCGCTTCGCCTTTGTCGCCACCGCCTCTCTGGTGAGGCCCGCGCCCGTCCGTCGTGCCACCTCTTTCTTTCGTTTCCTCCCTGCGTTTTCCCCTCTCTCATCTCTCTTTGTTCTCCCTTTCTCTGTCGATAGGAGCACCCCCGCGCCATGGCCTCGCTGAGCTCTGCCCGCACCAGCGCCTCAAGCCGCCACCGTTCGCTCCAGATCCGGGCGCCTTCTCCGTTAGCTCCGCCGCCCGTTGAACCTTGCCGCCCTGCATAAGACCTCCCAGCCCGTCGAGCTCGCCTCTGCTCCATCCCCGCCTCGCGCCAAGTCCCTTGTCGCCCGCTTCTTCTTGGATCGGCCACGCAGGCGCACTTTGTAGCCACCCCTGGCCGAGGTCAGCGGATCATGCGCCGGTGCCTCGTCCGGACCTCTGCGATGCTGCTGCCGTCGCCTTCCTCCAGCGTCGCCCGGCCACACTGCGATTGCCTCTGTTTTTCGATGTAACGAGCGAGGCGGCGCCTGCGCTGCGTTGACCCGTCCTCGCCAGCGCCCTTGGCGACATCTGGGCATAGCGCGCCAGGCCCAGCGTCCCCCTTCCGGCCTCACCTCACCGCAATTCCGGGCCATGGCCCATGGTGAGAACCCCCCCCCCCCCCAGTCTCTCTTGTGCACTATCGCGCAGCCCAGTGTAGTATTTTTTTCAGATCTGCAATTTTAGCTTTTATCTAGTGATTTACTGTTTTGCAGAAAAACCCTCATGTTCATGCATTTAATAACTCAACAACCGTGCATCGGATTAAAATGATTTAAACATGTAAAATGCTTAGAATTTTGTGTAGATTAATTATATAACACTCTCATCCATGTTTAAAATGTTTAACTTGGTGTTTGTTCAAATTTTCTTAAATGCCATGTTAAAATGATTTATTTCATAACTAAATAACCGTAGCTCCGTTTCAAATAAACTTTATATGTAAATGGGGTGGAAAATGCCTAGTTTAACGTGGTATACTTTATTTTGCTGTTTAACAACACTAAAATATGATTTAGAGCAGAACAGTACCAAATTCGAATATTGCTCATGAGGATTTTCCGGAATTGTTGTTTCTTATTTCCGGCCTCATTTAAATTTGCCTAAATAGTTAGTTTACTTATGCTTCACCCCTTGCCATGTTTAACAACATTTAATATTGTTTGGTAGCTTAAACGCGATTAAACTAAATATGTCAATGTTGCGTTTCGTCAATATGCAACTCGTTGCATATTGAGCTCCACTTAATTTGTAGTATTGTTTGTTGCATTTTGCCATGCCATGCCTCATTAAACCGGACATGCATCATACTTGATTGTGCATCGTGCCATGTTTATGCTTGTGCATTTATCATGTTGTTTGTTTCTTTCGGTGTTGCTTCTCAGTTCCGTAATGTTGCGATTGTGAGGATTCGCTCGACTACTCCCTGCTCGTCTTCTTCATGGACTCGTTCTTCTTCCTAGCGGGATTTCGTGCAAGATGACCGTCACCTTGGATCTCATTACTATCATTACTATACTAGTTGCTTCGTTCTATCGCTATCTTGCGTTACCTACCACTTGCTGCTCAAGCCTCCCCAAATTGCATGATAGCCCCTAACCTTTGTCACCCTTCCTAGCAAACCGTTGTTTGGCTATGTTACCGCTTTGCTCAGCCCTCTTATAGCGTTGCTAGTTGCGGTGAAGATGAAGATTGCTCCATGTTGGATTATATTTATGTTGGGATATCACAATATCTCTTATATTATTAATGCATCTATATACTTGGTAAAGGGTGGAAGGCTCGGCCTTATGCACAGTGTTTTGTTCCACTCTTGCCGCCCTAGTTTCTGTCATATCGGTATTATGTTCCCGGATTTTGCGTCCCTAACGCGGTTGGGTGATTTATGGGACCCCCTTGACAGTTCGCTTTGAATAAAACTCCTCCAGCAAGGCCCAACCTTGGTTTTACCATTTGCCTCACCACCACCTATACCCTTTCCCTTGGCTCGGCCAACCCGAGGGTCACCTTTATTTTAGCCCCCCGGGCCAGTGCTTCTCCAAGTGCTGGCCCAAACCGAGCGATGTCCGGCGCCCCCTGGGCAATCAGGGTCTATGCCAACCCGATGTCTGGCTCATCTGGTGTGCCCTGAGAACGAGATATGTGCAGCTCCTATCGGGATTTGTCGGCACATCCGGGTGGTCTTGCTGGTCTTGTTTTACCATTGTCGAAATGTCTTGTAAACCGGGATTCCGAGACTGATCGGGTCTTCCCGGGAGAAGGAATATCCTTCGTTGATCGCGAGAGCTTATCATGGGCTAAGTTGGGACACCCCTGCAGGGTTTGAACTTTGGAAGCCGTGCCCGCGGTTATGTGGCGAGATGGGAATTTGTTAATGTCCGGTTGTAGTAAACTTGAAGTAAACTCTTCTAAAATACACAAACCGTATGCGTGAATCGTGAGTGTCTCTTTTCGTGGTTGATCGAGAGGAGAACACGGTTTCTGGGTTATGTCTGACGTAAGTAGGAGTTCATGATCACTTCTTGGTCATTACTAGTTGACGACCGCTTGCTTTGCTTCTCTTCTCGCTCTTATTTGCGTAAGTTAGCCACAATACATTGCTTAGCCGCTGCTGCAACCTCACCACTTTAACCCTTCCTTTCCCTTTAAGCTTTGCTAGTTTTGATACCCATGGTAATGGGATTGCTGAGTCCTCGTGGCTCACAGATTACTATAACAACAGTTGCAGGTACAGGTTTGTGATGATCATGACGCGAGAGCGATGTTTGCTTGTTTTGGAGTTCTTCTTCGATCAGGGATAGGTTCCAGGTCGGCAGCCTGGGCTAGCAGGGTGGATGTTGTTTGAGTTTATGTTTATGTTTCATCCGTAGTCGGATGTTGATCTTGTATGTTGTATTGTTGTTTTCATGTGACATTGTATGTGATGGATGTATCCCCACTATTATGTAATGTTGATGTAATGATATCCACCTTGCAAAAGAGTTTTCAAGATGCGCTTCTATCCTTGGTGGGACCTTCGAGTTCCTTTAGGATAGGGTCGCATCTTGGGCGTGACAAGTTGGTATCAGAGCCTCGACCGACCATAGGAGCCCCTTGTTTGTTGGCCGTTGTTGAGTCTAGAAAAAAAATGTTTTGGGTCTTAGGATTATATATATATCGGAGAGTAGGATTCTTTTTACTCCTCAGTCCCTTCGTCGCTCTGGTGAGGCCTCCTGACGTAGATGTTTTGTCTTTCCTCTCCTCAAATTTCACAATTTCTTTAGGATCACGTGGGTACCTTGGGATCGTTCCGATAGTCTTGTGACGATAACATTGTTCTTGGTGCCTCCTGACATTTAGGGGTTGTGGCAGTGTACCGGGGAGTTGAGCTCCGAGGTGTTGTCGTCACAATTTTATCGTTCGTTGATTCTCGAATACCTGAGTTTTGTCGACATCGAAAATCTCTTTTATGCAGTTGTTGGTGAGATAACCTCGATGCCACCCAGTACTGGGGAGTTCGGAGTATTGCCATAACTCGTATAATGGATGCTTTTCGAAGGTTGAGGTACATGATTTCTGGAGCTTTCTTGGTTATGTGTTGAAGGATGGATACAGCTGGATCTAGATATTGTTAGTTTGGGTGATATATTTTGTGTCCCCTGTATCCCCAACACCAGATTGCATAACCAGAAAGTTTCGGGAGTTTATAGGTGGGAATTCAAGTTGCTCCTAGAATATCTTTCCGACAGATGCCTGATATGGGATTGGGTAAATCTCTATCATATGTATTTGTTCCGGCTTATTCTGCAAGCCAAATCCTTTGTTTTGTTTTGAGTTGTGGTATTCGAGCTGCTTCAATGTCAAGTGTTGATTTCATACCTTCAAGCGGTGTTCTCATATTTCTATGAGAGTGCTAATCCTTCTTGTTTATCGATATTGTCATGTCAATTCTTTTCCCAACCGGCGTGCTTCTCTTTAAGTGGATCCGATCATTTCAACATCCGCAAGATCAATTCTAAGTTTTTCTCAACGGTATCCGTTTCATCCGTCCCCAAGTTGCCTTTGTTTTCCCGCCCTCCCACCCCTCTTTTCTTCAAGGACTTATATATTTTAATCAAGTATCCATTTATTCATGTGAAGTCTCTTCATTCTTTTCTTTCAATGTTCTTATCCGGTGATTTCCCATGAAGATGCTCAACAGTTTCAAGTTCATCATCCTTCGTTGTTGTTTCTTCTCCGGTGGATCCAATTCAAGCTTTCGATATTCATCATATTCTTTTCCTCGTTTCTAATGATTTCTCATGCCGATGCACCTCTTAATCATTCACTTCTCGCTATACATTTGTCCCGGAGTCTTTGAAGATATCTCGTAAGGCTCGTCTTTTCTTCCAAGATCTGTTCAAGCTATTTGGAGATTATTATCTCATTCAAGTCATTTAATTCAACCGGTGCAACCTCTCTTTAAAATCCTTCAACGATGTTTCTTTCAAGTGGGCCCTAACCCACAGGTCTTTTTCCAGGATCTTACCTGACTCTTCTAATTTTCCCGGAACCATTCTCAAATTCATTTCAAAGTTTGAAGTAAGAATGAATTTTCATCACCACATGCCTTCTCCTAGGCCACTTTCAAATTCTTTTCATCTCTGGCTCAACCTTTCCTCTTTTAGTCCTTCCGGAGTTTCTCAACAATTTGGTGGTGTTTCTCCTCGTCATTCTCAACATTTGAAGACCAAGAAGAGTTTCTCTTAAATCTTGCTCCATTCTCTTCAAGATTCATGGTTCTAGCTTGATGCCATCCTCTCATAATTGTTTTCGATTGTGGGAATTCTTTTCACCCATCCGGAGCATTTCATGAGTTGTTTCCATTTCTTTCCTCCGAAGGCCATCATGTCATAATTCTTCATTCTCAGCGCGTAGCTATCATTCTCCAAATCTTACCGGTGAATCGTTCAAATACCCTCTAATCAGTTCATGATCTCTTCGTTCTCATGTATCTAAATCCTCTCAAGTTTCTTCATTCGTTTTCCCATTCTTCTCGGTGGTTCGTTCAAGATTTCACTCCCTTCGTTATCATATAGATTCATTCGTTCTTTCCAATCCTACCGGTGGTTCGTTGAAGACCTTCCCAAGTTTGCGCCATATCTATCTTAATCCTCTCCACGAGAATAAGTAGTATGCCAAATCCATTGCTTGCCATCAACTTAATTGGTGAAGGATCAACATAGTGTAATTCTTATTCTTGTTTCATCGAGTAAGTTCAATTCCTTATTCCGGAGGTTCATCAAAATTCTTGATTTCATTTGTTCATCTTTCTTTTCTGGAGTTCCAAGTTTTCGGCATTATCTCATCGCGAAGCTCCTTCTAAATCATTTCAAGGCTTGGATCCTATTCTTTTCATCCTTTTGCTTACTGGAGGCTCTACATGGTGGTTCATCAAGGACTCCTTTCATTCTTCAATTGTTCTTCAAGTTTTTCTCTCGGAGTCATGATCCGCCAAACTACACTCTAAAATAAACATGGTGCTCAACACATGTTTTGTTTTGAGGAGTTCAAGTATTCTTCTTCTTGCATTTTGAAGTGCAATTCATTCTACCTTATCATTTGAGGTGGTGTTATGTCATTCTTGACAATTTGAGTTCGTGTTTCATAATTCCTATGTTGTCAAGAATGAGGTATTTTAAATCCATCATTTTCTCTTCGTTCAAGAGATCTTTTCAACCAATCAATCCTTTTGTTGGAGTTATTGGGTTATATTTCACCTACAACCTTCCCTAAGGAATGTTGCTAATTGTGGTGCCTATCGATAATCCAAGTTTCCTCCTATTTCTCTCATTAAAAGGAGTTTTCATCTCCTTGCTGATCTCAATCCAATTAACTGTTTCCATTAGTGGCCGGTTGTCACCTCATAGTCTCGAGATGTTTTCCATAAGCCCACTACAAGCTTGTGCTTCTCGTTGTTGATTTTCCAACAACTCTGTTCGATTCTTCTTTGTAAGGATGCTCTTTCAAATTCAATTATGGTAGGAGATGTTGGTTTCATTCTTCGTTCTATTCATTCCAACTATCTAACTACCATGCATTGTTTCCGGAGGCTTTGTGATGTTGCTCTCTTCTACCAATTATCTTGTTTTGTAAAGATCATGTAATTTTCCTTGCTTATCCGCTTAGCCGAGTGTCGTGTTTTCATTCGAGTTCTCTCATCTTATCAAGTTTTGCCTCCCTTCTCAACCGGAGTGCGGTCTGAAATGTTTCTTACCCCTTGTGCCATTCTTTCAATTCCGGAGGCAGGGTGTTGTTGATTTCATCAATTATCCTCTCATCTTGTCAAGTTCATGTTCAATTCCTTCCATTTACAAATGGAGTGCTGCCCAAATTATATTATTCTTCCTCTCTCATCTTGTTTTAACCGGAGTGGTTTCGAATTCTATCTTGCCCATTAAACTCTTGATTCATGTCTTTGCAACCTTCAAGTTCTCGTAATACTCCTTGTTCCTCTTTTCTACCGGATTGTTTGCAATCTCGTTCATCTCTGTTGTACTCTTTCTTTAAAATTGCTCAACGTCTCAAGTTTCAGGGTTTCGCTCGTTTGTCGAAGAAGCAACTTAGTTTTACCTCTTATCTTCCTCTTCCTTTTCCCTCCGGTGCCATCCTAGATCTCGGGACGAGATCCTCTCGTAGTGGTGGAGTGTTGTAACGCCCCGGATACAATTTTTCATATTCATACTCCAACTCTTGCAATTTCCGGCTATGTGTTATGTTATTTCCTTTGTGGTTGGGTTTTTGTCTTTTGTTTTGCATTTTGTTCATGTCTTGCATCTCATCTCATAGCACCATGCGCATTGCATCCGCATGTTTTTCATAAAGCTTGCATCCGTTCATAGTTGCCGCGTTCCCCCCTTGCCTTCGTTGTCCGTTTCCCGACCAATCAGGATTTTCGTTTCCCTCTTGTCAAACCGCCCAACCCCTCTTTGCACAGCCACCGACCACCTCCACAACTTAGTCCGTAAACTGCTCCGAACCCGAACCGGTCTGTTGTTACCGATGAATCCGGATCATCCCCAAACATCCCGAAAGGATCTTCGTTTCTTTGTTGGATTCTCCCTAGCCCATTTTTCCGTCCGTCCGATTACGATCGGAGGGACGAAATAGCCCCTAGCCTAACCTACCCGCTATATATACTAGTCTAAACCGAGACCAAATCCCTAATTTCTAGGGATCCTCCCAGCCGCCGCCGCCACTCTCTCCCGCATCCACCTTGGGATCCTCCCTGATCCAAATCCTCCCAACGGAGAAGTGCCCAAGCTCTTCGCTTCTCCTCCTACCTCACTCGATCCCCCTGCTCGCGCCGATCGAGCCCCTGTCCAGGAGCTCCCACAGCAACCCAGCGCCGGCCTCCCGCGCTCGACCTCATCCCCAACCTCGCAAGCTTCCTCGATCCTCTCCCGAGCAGGTGCTCGCCCGGAGCCCCGCGTCCCTGCCTCCGTCCGGCCAGCCGCGTCGCCGGCACACCCAGCAGCCAACCAGATGAGCTGCCGCCCCTTCTTCTCCTTCCCGTGCTCCTCCTGCTTTCTCCCTCTCTCATATCCTTGCATATCTCTCGCTTTCACTGGAAGCCACGAGGAGGTGCCCTCGTCCCCGCCCCCATGGAGCCGTCGTCCCAAGGCAAGCTACTGCTTGCCTCTGCTTCGCCTTGTCGTCACCGCCTCTCTGGTGAGGCCCCGCGCCGTCCCGTCGTGCCACCTCTTTCTTTCGTTTCCTCCCTGCGTTTTACCCTCTCTCATCTCTCTCTGTTCTCCCTTTCTCTGTCGACAGGAGCACCCCCACGCCATGGCCTCGCTGAGCTCTGCCCGCACCGGCGCCTCAAGCCGCCACCGTTCGCTCCAGATCCGGCCGCCTTCTCCGTTAGCTCCGCCGCCCGTTGAACCTCTCCGCCCGCCTGCGCAAGACCTCCCAGCCGTCCGAGCTCGCCGCTTCCATCCCTCGCCTCGCGCCAAGTCCTCGTCGCTGCTTCTTCTTGGACCCGGCCGCGGAAGGCGCCACTTTGCGTCCACTGGCCTGAGGTCGGCCGGATCTGTCAGACGCGGCGCCTCGTCCCCGGACCTCTGCGATGCCTGCCGTCGCCTTCCTCCAGCGTCGCCGGCCTCACTGCAGCTGCCTCACATTTTTCGATAACGAACGAGGAGGCGAAGCGCCTACGCTGCGTTGACCCGTCCTCGCCCCGCGCTGGCTGACATCTGGGCCAAGCGCGCCCAGCCCAGCGTCCCCTTGGCCACACCTCACTGCAATTCCGGCCATGGCCCATGGTGAGAACCCCAGTCTCTCCTCAGGCACTATCGGGCCAGCCAGATTCGGCCCAGTGTAGTATTTTTTTCAGATCTGCGATTTCAGCTTTTATCCAGTGATTTACTGTTTTGCAGAAAAACCCTCATGTTCATGCATTTAATAACTCAACAACCGTGCATCGGATTAAAATGATTTAAACATGTAAAATGCTTAGAATTTTGTCTAGATTAATTATATGACACTCTCATCCATGTTTAAAATGTTTAACTTCCTGTTTGTTTAAATTTTTTTAAATGCCATGTTAAAATGATTTATTCCATAACTAAATAACCGTAGCTCCGTTTCAAATAAACTTTATATGTAAATGGGGTGGAAAAATGCCTAGTTTAACGTGGTATACTTTATTTTGCTGTTTAACAACACTAAAATATGATTTAGAGCAGAACAGTACCAAATTCGAATATTGCTCATGAGGATTTTCCGGAATTGTTGTTTCTTATTTCCGGCCTCATTTAAATTTGCCTAAATAGTTAGTTTACTTATGCTTCACCTTGCCATGTTTAACAACATTTAATATTGTTTGGTAGCTTAAACGAGATTAAACTAAATATGTCAATGTGGCGTTTCGTCAATATGCAACTCGTTGCATATTGAGCTCCACTTAATTTGTAGTATTGTTTGTTGCATTTTGCCATGCCATGCCTCATTAAACCGGACATGCATCATACTTGATTGTGCATTGTGCCATGTTTATGCTTGTGCATTTATCATGTTGTTTGTTTCTTTCCGGTGTTGCTTCTCAGTTCCGGTAATGTTGCGATTGTGAGGATTCGTTCGACTACTCCCGTTCGACTTCTTCATGGACTCGTTCTTCTTCCTAGCGGGATTTCAGGCAAGATGACCGTCACCTTGGATCTCATTACTATCATTGCTATACTAGTTGCTTCGTTCTATTGCTATGCTGCGTTACCTACCACTTGCTGCTCAAGCCTCCCAAATTGCATGATAGCCCCTAACCTTTGTCACCCTTCCTAGCAAACCGTTGTTTGGCTATGTTACCGCTTTGCTCAGCCCCTCTTATAAGCGTTGCTAGTTGCGGTGAAGATGAAGATTGCTCCATGTTGGATTATGTTTATGTTGGGATATCACAATATCTCTTATATTATTAATGCATCTATATACTTGGTAAAGGGTGGAAGGCTCGGCCTTATGCCCGGTGTTTTGTTCCACTCTTGCCGCCCTAGTTTCCGGCCATATCGGTATTATGTTCCCGGATTTTGCGCCCCTAACGCGGTTGGGTGATTTATGGGACCCCCTTGACAGTTCGCTTTGAATAAAACTCCTCCAGCAAGGCCCAACCTTGGTTTTACCATTTGCCTCACCACCACCTATACCCTTTCCCTTGGGTCGGCCAACCCGAGGGTCATCTTTATTTTAGCCCCCCCGGGCCAGTGCTTCTCCAAGTGCTGGCCCAAACCGAGCGATGTCCGGCGCCCCCTGGGCAATCAGGGTCTATGCCAACCCGACGTATGGCTCATCTGGTGTGCCCTGAGAACGAGATATGTGCAGCTCCTATCGGGATTTGTCGGCACATCCGGGTGGTCTTGCTGGTCTTGTTTTACCATTGTAGAAATGTCTTGTAAACCGGGATTCCGAGACTGATCGGGTCTTCCCGGGAGAAGGAATATCCTTCGTTGATCGCGAGAGCTTATCATGGGCTAAGTTGGGACACCCCTGCAGGGTTTGAACTTTCGAAAGCCATGCCTGCGGTTATGTGGCAGATGGGAATTTGTTAATGTCCGGTTGTAGTAAACTTGAAGTAAACTCTTCTAAAATACACAAACCGTGCGTAATCGTGGAGTGTCTCTTTTCGGGGTTGATCGAGAGGAGAACACGGTTTCTGGGTTATGTCTGACGTAAGTAGGAGTTCAGGATCACTTCTTGGTCATTACTAGTTGACGACCGCTTGCTTTGCTTCTCTTCTCGCTCTTATTTGCGTAAGTTAGCCACCATACATTGCTTAGCCGCTGCTGCAACCTCACCACTTTACCCCTTCCTTTCCTTTAAGCTTTGCTAGTCTTGATACCCATGGTAATGGCATTCTTTGAGTCCTCGTGGCTCACAGATTACTACAACAACAGTTGCAGGTACAGGTTTGCGATGATCATGACGCGAGAGCGATGTTTGCTTGTTTTGGAGTTCTTCTTCAATCAGGGATAGGTTCCAGGTCGGCAGCCTGGGCTAGCAGAGTGGATGTCGTTTGAGTTTCTGTTTATGTTTCATCCGTAGTCGGATGTTGATCTTGTATGTTGAATTGTTGTTTTCATGTGACATTGTATGTGATGGATGTATCCCCACTATTATGTAATGTTGATGTAATGATATCCACCTTGCAAAAGCGTCTCCAAGATGCGCTTCTATCCTTGGTGGGACCTTCGAGTTCCTTTAGGATAGGGTCGCATCTTGGGCGTGACAGTAGCATTGCCCTTCTCCCCTTTACCCTTTTTCTTGAAACTAGTGGTCTTGTTGACCATCAACACTTGATGCTCCTTCTTGATTTCTACCTCCGCAGCCTTTAGCATTGCGAAGAGCTCGGGAATTGTCTTATCCATCCCTTGCATATTATAGTTCGTCATGAAGCTTTTGTAGCTTGGTGGCAGTGATTGAAGAACTCTGTCAATGACACTATCAATCGGAAGATTAACTCCCAGTTGAGTCAAGTGATTATGATACCCAAACATTTTGAGTATATGTTCACTGACAGAACTATTCTCCTCCATTTTGTAGCTATAGAACTTATTGGAGACTTCATGTCTCTCAATCCGGGCATTTTCTTGAAATATTAACTTCAACTCCTGGAACATCTCATATTCTCCATGACATTCAAAACGTCGTTGAAGTCCCGGTTCTAAGCCGTAAAGCATGGCACACTGAACTATCGAGTAGTCATCAGCTTTGCTCTGCCAGGCGTTCACAACGTCCGGCGTTGCTCATGCAGTGGGTATTGCACCTAGCGGTGCTTCCAGGACGTAATTATTCTATGCAACAATGAGGATAATCTGCAAGTTACGGACCCAGTCCGTGTAGTTGCTACCATCATCTTTCAACTTAGCTTTCTCTAGGAACGCATTAAAATTCAACGGAACAGTAGCACGGGCCATTTATCTACAACAAACATAGACATGCAAAATACTATCAGGTACTAAGTTCATGATAAATTAAAGTTCAATTAATCATATTACTTAAGAACTCCCACTTAGATAGACATCCCTCTAATCATCTAAGTGATCAAGTGATCCAAATCAACTAAACCATGTCCGATCATCACGTGAGATGGAGTAGTTTTAAATGGTGAACATCACTATGTTGATCATATCTACTACATGATTCACGCTCGTCCTTTCGGTCTCAGTGTTCCGAGGCCATATCTGCATATGCTAGGCTCGTCAAGTTTAACCCGAGTATTCTGCATGTGCAAAACTGGCTTGCACCCGTTGTATGTGAACGTAGAGATTATCACACCCGATCATCATGTGGTGTCTCGGCACTGCCGACGAACTGTCACAATGGTGCATACTCAGGGAGAACACTTGTACCTTGAAATTTAGTGAGAGATCATCTTATAATGCTACCGCCGTACTATGCAAAATAAGATGCATAAAGGATAAACATCACATGCAATCAATATAAGTGATATGATATGGTCATCATCATCTTGTGCCTTTGATCTCCATCTCCAAAGCACCATCATGATCACCATCGTCACCGGCTTGACACCTTGATCTCCATCGAAGCATCGTTGTCGTCTCGCCAACTATTGCTTCTTACGACTATCACTACCGCTTAGTGATAAAGTAAAGCAATTACATGGCGATTGCATTTCAATAAAGCGACAAACATATGGCTCCTGCCAGTTGCCGATAACTGTTACAAAACATCATCATCTCATACAACAATTTATATATCATCACATTTTGACCATATCACATCACAGCAAGCCCTGAAAAACAAGTTAGACATCCTCTACTTTGTTGTTTCAAGTTTTACGTGGCTGCTACGGGCTTAGCAAGAACCGTTCTAAAATTCGCATCAAAACCACAACGATTTTTCGTCAAGTCTGCTATTTTAACCTTCAACAAGGACCGGCCGTAGTCACACTTGATTCAACTAAAGTTGGAGAAACAGACACCCACTAGCCACCTGTGTGCGAAGCACGGCGGTAGAACCAGTCTCATGAACGCGGTCATGTAATGTCGGTCTGGGCCGCTTCATCCAACAATACCACAGAATCAAAGTATGACATGTTGGTAAGCAGTATGGCTATTATTGCCGAGAACTCTTTGTGTTCTACTCGTGCATATAACATCTATGCATAGACCTGACTCGGATGCCACTGTTGGGGAACGTAGTATTTCAAAAAAAATCCTACGATCACGCAAGGTCTATCTAGGAGAAGCATAGCAACGAGCGGGGAGAGTGTGTCCACGTACCCTCGTAGATCGAAAGCGGAAGCGTTAAGTAACGCAGTTGATGTAGTCGAACATCTTCACGGTCCAACCGATCAAGTACCGAACGCACAGCACCTCTGCGATCTGCACACGTACAACTCGATGACGTCCCTCGAACTCTAGATCCAGCTGGGGCCGAGGGAGAGTTCTGTCAGCATGACATCGTGGTGACTGTGATGATGAAGTTACCGGCGCAGGGCTTCACCTAAGCACTGCAACGATATGACCGAGGTGTGTTTCTGTGGAGGGGGCACCACACACGGCTAAGAGAAACTTCCGTGTGCGTTTGGGGTGCCGCCCTCCCACTTATATAAAGGGAGAGCGAGGAGGAGGCCGGCCAAGGGGAGGAGGCGCGCCATGGGGGGCAATCCTACTCCAAGTAGGATTCGGCCCCACCTTTCCTATTCCAACAAGGAGAAGGGGGAAGGAGAGGGAGGAGAGAAGGAAAGGGGGGCGGCCCCCTAGTCCAATTCGGTTTCGGATAGGGGGGGGGGGGGCGCACGCCACACCTTGGCCTGCCTCCTCTCTTCCACCAATAGGCCCATGAGGGCCAATAACCCCCCGGGGGGTTCCGGTAACCCCCCGGTACTCCGGAAAATACCCGATACACCTCAGAAATATTCCGGTGTCCGAATATAGTCTTCTAATATATCAATCTTTATGTCTTGACCATTTTGAGACTCCTCGTCATGTCCGTGATCTCATCCGGGACTCTGAATTACCTTCGGTTCATCAAAACACATAAACTCGAATACCGATCGTCATCGAACGTTAAGCGTGCGGACCCTACAGGTTCGAGAACTATGTAGACATGATCGGGACTCATCTCTGGTCAATAACCAATAGCAGAGCCTGGATGCTCATATTGGCTCCCACATATTCTACAAAGATCTTTATCGGTCAAACCGCATAACAACATATGTTGTTCCCTTTGTCATCGGTATGTTACTTGCCCGAGATTCGATCGTCGGTATCACTATACCTAGTTCAATCTCGTTACCGGCAAGTCTCTTTACTCGTTCCGTAATGCATCATCCCGTAACTAACTCATTAGTCACATTGCTTGCAAGGCTTATAGTGATGTGCATTATCAAGAGGGCCCAGAGATACCTCTCTGACAATCGGAGTGACAAATCCTAATCTCAATATATGCCAACTCAACAAACAACATCAGAGACACCTGTAGAGCATCTTTATTATCACCCAGTTATGCTGTGATGTTTGATAGCACACTAAGTGTTCCTCCGGTATTCGGAAGTTGCATAATCTCATAGTCATAGGAACATGTATAAGTCATGATGAAAGCAATAGCAACAGACTAAACGATCATAGTGCTAAGCTAACGGATGGGTCTTGTCGATCACATCATTCTCTAATGATGTGATCTTGTTCATCAAATGACAACACATGTCTATGGCTGGGAAACATAACCATCTTTGATAAACAAGCTAGTCAAGTAGAGGCATACTAGGGACACTTTGTTTGTCTATGTATTCACACATGTACTAAGTTTCTGGTTAATACAATTCTAGCATGAATAATAAACATTTATCATGATATTAGTAAATGTAAATAACAACTTTACTATTGCCTCTAGGGCACATTTCCTTCAGCAGCTGCCGCCACCAAGGTCGAGGGCTTGAAAGAGGCCTTGAAGAAAGCCGAGGCTGAGGCGCTCGCAAAGAAAGCGGCTGCTGACAAGGCGGTAGCTGAGCTTGGGAAGACCAAGCTTGCTGGTGAGCAGCATGAGGATCGAGTAGGCGAGGTGCAGGTGGAGCTCAAGGATGCCATCCAGAAGCTCGAGGTCCTTGAGAAGGAGCGGGAAGTGCGTTCTTCGAGGCTACTAGGGTGGAGAAGGAACTCCAGGAGGCAAGGATCAAGGTGCGAGGTGTCCGGGTGGAGCTCCTCCAAGTCGGGCAGATTGGAGACGGTAAGAAATACTTATTGCAGAATATGTTTGGAGGCAGCAGGTTCCTCTTGCTGACGCGGGTCTGGCGCTCCGCAGGCGTATACGCCAAACTGCCAAAGAGTGTGGCGGCCGCGGCGGAGTATTATGCCGCTCACGAGGAGGAATCTGAGAAGTGTCTCTTCTGGTCGCAGTTCCCAGCCTCTGAACATCCTCCCCTCCTCAGCAACCAAATGAAGCAGTTCATGGAGATGCATCGGATGTCTGAGGCCGCTCTGAAGGATTTCTGTATCTGGCTGTGGCCCGCCGAGCCAATTCCGGACAGCTACTTCGGCCTAGCGCGGAGGCTGCGGCAGGCGTCGCCCTGGATTGATGCTGTGAAGCGCTCTGCTTGCCTTGAGGGGGCAAGGTTGGCGTTCACTAAGACCATGGTTCATTGGCTTAAAATTGAGTCAATGGACATGGCCACTGGCCCTCCGCCAGCTGGAAAGGAGCATCACCATCCTGAGCTTTACTTTGCATAGGTTATGAATGGCGCTCGGGCGATAGAGGGCTAGTGTTCAAAGGATGTAATTATTGAGTAAATGTACTTGGTTATTTTAACCGGACCTTTATGCTTTATAATGCGGCCTGTTTGTGTGCTTTAAAATGCGATGTTTTTATTTTGACTCCTGTGCGACCGTATGTTTATTCTGAAAGCTACCAGTCGTCGGCTTCAGCCCCCAAGTGCATGTTACCCAAGGTTTTTCGTCCCCGCACTGCCACCCTTAGCCGACGTCTCGGCGCCCGAAGGCGGTAGCGCGTGAGAGAGACAAGGCAATCATACTATTTGGTTTTATTGCTTTCACTTAGCCATAGGAGCTTGACGGTGGGAGCTAGTGACTAGCACCTAGTGTTTCTGTGATATACTTGGAGACCGAGGCCTACATTGTGATCACATGGTTCACGCGAAGACAAACCCTTCGTGTGACAGGGAGAAATCGCCAACGATTTTTTAGTCTAATACTCCTCATCGGATGGCTGACCAGTTCTCGCTTACTATGATAGTCAGTTTTTGGCTTTCTCCTCCTGAGGTACTTAACTGGGCTAGCCAGAAGTACAATCGCAGGGGTTCTCCCTTTACCTTGTTAGCCGAACTTGCCGAACATAAGAAGGTAAGCACAGGAGCCGGGCAACCCAACTATTGACCCAAGACATAGTTCAGAACTGGTGCATATATTGCAATATCTGAGACGCGGGACACTCAGTGGAAAGTGGTGCTGGACTTGGTATGTAGAGCTGATGGGAAAACCAAGCTTTTGGTTAATTGAACTATTTGTATTTACTACATCATGTTTTCATGTTGGGCCGTTCGAAGGGCTGAAAAATAAGAGGACGAGAGGGGGAATCGCACAATGTGGATATCCGAACAACATAAAGTTATTATTATTATTATTATTCATAAGCTCAGGATGTCTAACCGTACAATTCGAATTACCAAGGTGTTTATTTAAAAAATAGGAATTTTTTTTTACAGAGTAAAGGTTTACACAGGGCCTTGATGCGTGGGTCGAAGCCTCAACTATGCCTTGTTGCACGTCTACGCCCTTGCTTCTGTGGAGACAGGGGGATGGGGCCTTCAGTAGAACCTTGATGGGTGGCCCTCCCGGTATAGCTTGATGTTGGGGGAGTCCGGAGCTGTATCCCGTGCTGCTCGAAGACGTGGTAATCCCATATTTCGGTCTATCGGAACACACGATTCTGCTCCATTGATATGAGCCTCATGGCTGCCCATGGTATCTTGAGCGCGAAGTTGTGCTGCCGAGGCACAAGGAGCGCAACAGTGTTGGGCGAGCCGTGAGGCACGTAGCCTTATTTGCGGCGAACGCAGGCGGGTTACCATGACGGGGAGCGGGTTCGGACCCGTTTGCTGTTGTCATCGGCCCTTATGGCGGGCAGATATCTGGGCCCGTAGGCGCCGGTTTGATCTTCGGCTGCCAGGGCTGCAATGTGTTCCTCGGTACGGAGTGAGCGTTCCGTGTTGCCGTTAATTGTTATGACGCCCGAGGGACCGGGCATCTTCAGCTTGAGGTGCGCGTAATGCGGGACGACATTGAACTTGGCGAACACCGTTTGGCCGAGGAGGGCGTGATAGCCACTGCGGAAAGGGGCGATATCGAAGATCAAGTCTTCGCTTTGGAAGTTGTCTGGGGACCCGAATACTACTTCGAGAGTCATTGTGCCCGTGCAATGGGCCTCCACTCCCGGAATAACCCACTTGAAGGTGGTGTTGCTGGGTTTGATCCTTGACGGGTCGATCCCAATCTTCCTCACTGTGTCTTCGTATGTCTGATTGAGGCTGCTGCCTCCATCCATGACGACTCTTGTAAGGTGGAATTCATCAATAACGGGGTCGAGCACTAGGGACACCGATCCTTCATGCCGGATACTGGCTGGGTGGTCCCTGCGGTCAAAGGTGATCGGGCAGGCCAACCATGGGTTAAACTTCGGCGCCACGTGCTCGACGGAGTATATGTCCCGCAGTGCTCGCTTCCTCTCTTTCCTTGGTATATGGGTGGCTTAGATCATGTTCACCATCTTAACTTCGGAAGGGAAGGGTTTTTGGCCTCCACCATTCGGCCCGCAGGGCTCATCGTCATCCTTGCTTTGACGGCTTTTGCTAGATTCTTCGGCTGTTAGTTTGCCAGCCTGTTTGATCACCCAACAATTACGGTTGAAGTGGTTGGCGGGCTTCTCTGATGTGCCGTGGATCTGGCAGGGCCTATCCAGGATTGCCATCTAGCTTGGACGAACCATCGATGTTGCCTTTAGGAGGCCTCTTTCGAGATCCGGACTTCAGATTGCGGAATCTGGCATTTACTGTCATGTCCTCGCTGTCACTGTCATTGTGGCGACGCTTATTTTTGTTGCGTCGCGGCTTCTCGTTTCCGTCCTGGAACTCAGAGGTACCGGGGGTATGGGGGTCGGTGCTTTTACGAGCGAGCCAACTATCTTCTCCCGAGCAAAAGTGGGACATCAGGGAGGTAAGAGCTGCCATCATCCTAGGCTTGTCCTGGCCGAGATGTCGCATAAGCCATTCATTCTTGACACTATGTTTGAAGGCGGCTAAGGCCTCGGCGTCCGGACAGTCAACAATCTGGTTCTTCTTTGTCAGAAACTGATTCCAGAATTGCTAGGCAGATTCTTCGGGCTGTTGTGTGATGTGGTTCAAGTCATCGGCATCCGGAGGCCAGGCATAGGTGCGCTGGAAGTTCGCTCGAAAAGCGTCCTCGAGCTCTTCCGAACAACCTATAGAGTCTTCGGGAAGGCTATTCAACCAGTGTCTAGCTGGCCCTTTCAGCTTTAGTGGCAAGTATTTGATTGCATGGAGGTCATCTCCTCGCGCCATGTGAGTGTGGAGTAAAAAATCCTCTATCCATATGGTCGGGTCTGTAGTTCCATCGTATGGCTCGATGTTCACGGTCTTGAAGCCCTCCGGGCATTGGTGTTGCATTACCCTGTGTGTGAAACATAGGGGGTGTGCGGCGCCTCGAACTCGGGCTACTTCACATCGGAGGTCTTCGTCCATCCGAGCCCGCTGCTGTTCCCGAACTCTATCATTTCGGTTCAGCCACGCATAGTGCTCCTCCCGGCTAGCAGGTGGGTTTTCCTTTGGTCCGCAGATGGACCTTGTATGGCCTCCTCGAGCATCCAGGTCATGGTGGAGGTCATATTCGTAGGTAGGACGCGCCATCTCCTTACCATAATGGCGAGGTGGTGCGGCGGGGTATTCGGCCCCATCAGCTCTTTTGTCCCCCCTCGAGGGGGGCAGTCCGGCTATTCGGCGCAGGTGTGAGTTGGACGTGTTGGCTCAATGGCCTCATCGTTGAATTGTACCAGTAATCTTCGCTTTGGGTAGCTTTTAGTCTGCCGTTCGTGACCATATCCCTCCTCGATAGCTAGGATTTAGTCCATCAGTCATTGAGGGTTTCTTGCTCGGCCTTTATTTTCTGTTCCTGCTTCTTCAGGTTGTGAGCGGTGGCAATTGTCGGATTCAGGGTTCCGCAGACCCTTGAGAGGTTCGAACTCTTGGGTGCGCACGAAGGACTCTTTCTCCCCAGCCTTCCTACCCAACAATTCCATGGCCCAGCTCGATGAACCCAAAGAACACACGGAGATTTATACTGGTTCGGGCCACCGTTGTGGTGTAATACCCTACTCTAGAGTGTGTTGGTGGATTGCCTCGAGGGGTAAGGATGAACTAGTACAGCGGGTGAACAGCCTCAGGAGGAGAGGTGTTCTTGAGTTCGCTGAGCTGGTGAGATGGCCTTGGTGGAATGGATCCAGTCCAAGATCAGTTGCCTCCTATGGTGGTGGCTAGTCCTATTTATAGTGGCCTTGGTCCTCTTCCCAAATGTAGGCAGGAAGGGATCCTACAACGGCCAATTTTGAAGGGAGACAACTAGTACAAGCTATAATGACAAAAGTAGTCTTCGCCTGCCAAAGGCTCTGGTGGTGACGCTATTGTGGGCTCCGCGATAACCTCCGTCTTGCCGTCCTGCTGGTCCTGGTCTTGTTGCACCGAGATGGACAGCTTTGCCTGATGCCTCAGGACTCCTCACCTGCACTTGCCTCTTTAGCACCAAAGAGGGAACTGGTACACTACGCCCGCTGGCGCCCGCCTGGCCTTGATCATAACGGCTCACGTCATATGAACCTCGGGAGGTTCCCGCGCATAGATATCTCCACTCCTCAGGAGCCAGCCCAACGAGGCCGCCCCTAGGGAGGTCTTGGTGTCGTCCGCCTCGTGAGGCTTGGCCCCTCACGAGGGGCTTGAGTTGTTGCTGCCGAAGTTGGGCCGTACCGGGCCGTTGGTGGAGCCAGGTGGCGAGCTGCAGGCAGGCAAGTCTGGGTACCCCCGTTCCCTGGACGCCGACAATAGCCCCCGGGCCCAAGGCGCGCTCAGACTTGGCTTCGAGGTGAAGCCAAAGGGCAAGTGCGGAACGCCGCGGGCCCCAACCACCTGCGGCCTTGGTCGACGCGTGGCGACTGATGGGGCGTGGGCGCCTCCGCTTCCGCACGCTGCCTTGGCAACCGTCCTCGACTGACAAAAGGTTGGCGCATGCTGCAGAGCTTTCATTGCCTTCCTTCACCTTGATCTAGATCCCCTTTCTCCTTCTTACGCCGAGAGACTCCCGATCCATCGGAAATCCTCCCTGAGCTCGCACCTGATGGCGTCTGACAAGGAGAAGGCCACGCGCTCACCTGCCTGGTACGAGCCGGCCTTGAGTGCACCCACGGTCTCGGAGGAGAAGCTCGCTGCCATGCGCCGAATGAGGGCGGGCGATGATGACGAGAGGAAAGAGACCGTGCTATGTGCCGGCTCTGCCAAGCTGGAGGCTCCAGACAGTACCTTTCGTCCCTTCTTCATGAACATTGTCTTCGCGTGGCTGGTTCCTCCTTTCTCTGATTTCTTCTACGCCGTGCTCAGCCACTACAATCTCCACGCCCTCCATCTTCATCCCAATTCCGTCCTCCTCCTATAATATTTTTCTTTTTATTGTGAGGCATTCGTGGGGGTGATGCCGTCCGTGGCGCTACTTCGCCACTTCTTCTACCTCCGGATCAAGGAGGGCCAGTGCTCAGGGTGTGCCAACTTCATCGCGGCCAATGGGGCCAACGCTATCTCAAGAGCCGGGAAGAAGGTCGAGGGCTTCAGGAACAAGTGGGTCCTCATGGATACCAAGTGCCCCTATCCTCGGCTGACGCTGCCGACAGGGATGCCTTTGCCTCACGAGGGATGGCTCAGCGTGAAGCTAGCCGACCCCCGGGTGAAGCATGTTCTGGAGAAGATGGCTCCCGACCTAAAGCCTGACGACCCGAAGGCGGAGAAGATGACGGGGGCCATGATAGTCAAGGAGTTCCTGTCACAGCGCTTGGCCCCGCTCCAAGCCCGCTCGTGCCCCCTGTGGAAGCTTGAGGACAAGGGGGGCGACCTCTGCTTGCGCTCGGACCCCTTGTCCGACGAGGAGCTGGATGCGGCCCTCCGCCTCCTGGTCGGGGAGGATCAGGGGTACCCGCTGGACACCCACCTTCCACTGTACCGCCGCCCAAATGGGGCATAGGTCGTTGTCGCCATGCCTGTCTTCAACGAGCACGGGCTCGTGCCACCGGTGCCCGCCGAGGCCCCGGTGGTGCTGTCCTCCGATGATTCTGGTGAGGAGGAGGAGCCGGACTCGGAGGCGACCCGGGAGGGGGCAGGGGAGACTTCTCCTCCGCGCATGATCGATCTCCTCCGTGGCTACCCCGGCGACGACGCCGACGATCATCTGGCGAGGGAGTCCCCGCTCCCCACCGGGGTCACCACGAGGTCAAGGGCACCCCCTGAAGAAGCCACAGACCGGGGTCCCCAAGAGGGGCAGGTCTGCACGGATCCCAGTGGCGCTCCTGGCCGTCGCTGCCGGCACCACCAGGTCTAGCCAGCGCGCCTCGTCAGCCCCGGGCTCATGGCTGGTGCCACAGGCCGCGAGGCCTCCGGGCTTGGTGCTTCAGAAGAGGCTGAGGGCGTACGCCGCCGTAGACTAGTAAGTACTTCGCCAGACCTTGTTCCTGCTTCTGCCTCTGCCTCTTGACGCTTCTCCCTTGTACCGCCAGGCCAACGCAGGCGGCGAAGAAGAAGAGGGAGGGGGCGGCCGCACCTTCTGGGGCCCAGTGGCCTGTCGCGGCCGCACCTTCTGCAATGCGGAAGGGCGACGACTGCCCCTATGCCTCACCGGCCCGGTCATCCTCGCGAGGTTCGGAGGCTTTTCCTCTGGAGAAGGCGATCTCCACAACCAAATTGGCTCCGGAGGCGCCCGCTCCCAGTTCGCTTGCTGAGGCCCCGAAGGCCCAGGAGCTCCCAATTTCTTCTGCTGCTGTCAACTCGCAGGTCTTGGCACTGACGCCGTTTCCTCCTCCTCCCATCATGCCGCTGGGCCGTGATCCTTCTGCTTCGCCCGACGCTCTGGAGGAGGCTCTGTCTATGCTGCCCCAGCTTCGGGGCGACCTTCAAGGTGCCGACCGTCGCCTGGCGTCAGGGCGCCTGGAGTTGATCTCGGGGTGGCTGCGATCCGACGCGTCTGTCAGGGCGGCCTGGAGCCAGGCCATAGCGGCCTCCAAGGAGGGCAAGCAGGCCGCTGCCGACCGTGACGCGGCACTGAAGGATGCTGAGGTCGCCAAGGAGCGCTGCCGGTTGGCGGATGCCGAGCTGCAGACCATGCGCAGCGAGCGCGCGGCTGAGGCTCGCGACTGCAAGGCGTGGGAGGAGAAGATGAGGGCCCGAGAAGATGCGGTCACCGACCGTGACACCGAGTTGGAGCAGTCGGCGAGGTCGCACGCTGCAGAACGCAGCCACCTGTATGAGTTGGAGAAGAAGGTGGAAGCGGAGAAGGTCCAGCTGGAGTCCAAGGCGAAGGTTCTTGCCGAGGATCGCGTGGCCTTCAAATCTCTTGAGCTAAGGTCCCGCGAGGCACTGCGAGAGCTCGACGGGAAGGGCTTGAAGAAGCCGTTGGCGACCGATGAGGAAGGCCACGCCAAGTTGCTCCCTCAGCTCGTTACTGCGCTCGAGGGTGTTCTTAACGGGATCGGCCCGATGGTGGAGGGGGAAGCCCACACGCTCTCCTCCTCGGCCCTGACGCGCGTCTTCAGCCACCTTCATCTTCGCGACCCCGACGTCGACCTCAGTGCCCTGCTTGAACCTGTGGACGAGAAGCGCTGCACAGCCGCTGGCGGAGCCGTGAAGGACCGGGTGGACGCCCTACTGAACAAGTCCCTCGCCATCGACCCCGCGCCCCTGGTCGAAGGTACCGCCGATGCCACAGCCATGGCCGACGACACGGGCGATGGCGACGCTGCCAACGAAGGTGTGCTTCTCGCGGGCGACAACAATGCCCAAGGCTGAGGAGAAGGCTTGCTAGTCGCGCTTCCCTCCACTTTTATTTCCTGCATCATGCACCATGCCTCGTGGAGGCGTTTAAAACTCGTGTTTGGTATTTGAGGAACAGTATGTTTTGTAATAATTTATTAGGATTCTGCGATTACCTTCCCGTTGCTTTAGCATTCTGCATTGGCAGAGCCCAGCCCCGCGCATACCACAGCCGCCGTTGGCTCGTCCGGATTGCCAGGACGAGGCCAGGGGGTGAGGGGCTACGTGACCAGTTAGGCTCCTGAATCGCGATGCTCAGAAGTCCCCCTTGACGTACGAACAACCTTCGGGAGAGAAATGCGAACTAAGCCTTAGCGTTCTGCATCAGCAGAGCCTAGCCCCATGCGTGCCTCAGCCGCCGCTGGCTCATCCGGATTGCCCGGACGAGGCCAGGGGGTGAGGGGCTACGTGACCAGTTAGCCTCCTGAGTCGTGATGCTCAGGAGTCCCCCTTGACGTACGAACGGACCTCCATACTTGTCCTTGCTAAGGTCCCGCTCGGGAGGGGCGCGCGACGACTAGGTCCGAGGGACCTGGCGGGGCGGCGTACGCTTGGGTGTGACCCGAGTGCAGCCCCCATGCCCAGCCCCCTCGCGCGACTCTCCCGAGGGGGAAGTGTTGCGACGAGGCTGGACACTAAGCCTGGAGGCTCCGTGAGGTTGGTACGACCATGGGGCCGCCCTCAGTTGTTTATCACCAGCGTGGAGCATAGCTCTTCCGCACTTGCACAGGCATAGCCACTCCTCGACCGTGTCAACTGCCAGCGCGGAGCATGGTGCTTCCACTGGTGCGTGGGTGAGGGCTCCCTCCGAGTGGAGCCCCCGGGGCAAGTACAATCCCGCCCAGACACGTGGCTTGCACTGCAGGGCTAGACGAGGTGTGTCTGGGCACTCGTGAGCTAGCGCGGGACTCACGAGGCCCTACCTCAAGGCGGGTTGCGCCTGGTCTTGGTTCTTGATAGCTGTGGTGGTCCTGCGAGATGGGTAGGCAACCTGTGCCGGATGAATCTCCTGAGGTGATCACATGAGAAGGCCAGACACCAACGACCCCAGGAGGTGACGTGAACTGGGCCGACCCGCCCGACAAAGCTCAGTCGTTGGGTTTATTGACGCTGCAGGGACGGACCCGAGCACAAACGCCGTGCCTAGTCTTCTCATGTGAAAAATCCTGAAGAAAGACAACCGGCGCGCGGCTCCCGTGATGGCGAGGCACCTGGTGTCGCGCCCTGGCTTGTCCGCCCTTGATTAGCTCATGCGAGAGCCAAGCACCAAGGACCATGGGAGGTCACGTACACGGGGGCTTGCCCGCGAGCCAGAGCTCAGCCTCTTGGATTTAGCAACGCTGTAGGGACGGACCCGAGCACAGACGCCGTGCCGACCCTTAATCATGAGGCGGTTGTGGGTGGGTTCACGAGGGCGCATGACGTTCATGGCATCGAAGTGCCGGACTGGAAGGTGACAATCGTAAGGTAACTCATGCAAGGAGGCAAGCTAGCTCAGATAAATGCAAGAACGATACATGCCACAGGGACGAACCCATGCGGCCTGGGGATGATGCAGCCCGAGGGGCGCCCCCAACAGAGTAATTAAAGACTCGAAAGGATACACGTCGCAGGGATAGGCCCGTGCGACCTGGGAATGATGCAGCCCGAGGGGTGCTCCCAGCTGAATAAACCAGAAAATATCACCTGGCACCGTGGCTGAAGAGGTGTTGGAGTAGCTGAAGACGCGTGCTGAAGAAGTTGTTCCTCACGAGCCGCCAGTGTCCTGAGCCTCAGGAGGTTCTGGGAGGCCGGGGGCCTCGTGATGGACCATCGCCATCTCCGCCAGGACCTCCTGGTGCCTGGCTTCCTGGGCCGCCAGGGCGCTCCGCAGGTGGCGCTAGAAGGTGACAGCCGCGTTTGGCAGGCCGAAAGGCATGCAAACATAGTCGTGAAGTGGGCCCTCACGCTGACCGACGCGCGACGGCTAGAAGCGCTCCTGAGATGCGGCTCTGTTGAGCCCGAGGTAGTCGATGCAGGCACGCAACTCGTCGTCCTCGCCAGGACAAGGAGCTGCACCGGGTGGTGTGCGGCGGTCACTGTGCATGACTCTTGCCTTTTGAAGCTCCTCGGTAACCTTGGTGATGAAGTCCTAAGCACCAGGCACCTTGTGCCTTGTGCCCTGATGAGGGAAGCGTGCGGTGAAGCATGCCTACACGTGGTGCCCGAGCGCCTCCCTCGTGATGTTGGCTAGGTCTGAGGCCCCACAGGAGAGAGCCCCTGAGCCCAGCCTGAGGAGGGCGCCGGGCGCACCTTCCTATGCGAGGGAGGGAGGCGCCCCATGCGGGCGCAGATCCTGAGGTGGTGCCACTGGGGACGCCGCTCTCTTGAGGCCCTTGGTGGAGTAGCTGCTTTTTCTTCTTGGGGACGACCTCAGGAGGGTAGATGGTGCCTTTGTTGTCCGGGTCCTCTGTAACGCCCTCGATGCGGCTATATCTCCCACGTGTCGAGGCACGACTTAGAGGCATAACCGCATTGAAAGCAATGTCGCAAGTGAGGTAATCTTCACACAACCCATGTAATAAATAAGGGAAAGAGATACATAGTTGGCTTACAAATGCCACTTCACACAATACATAAATAAACATCCATTATTCAGAGTACACTCAAGGTCCGACTACGGAACCAAAATAAAGAAGATACCCCAAATGCTACACAGATCCCGATCGTCCCAACTGGGCACCACTATCGATCATCTGGAAAAGACACATAGTAACGACCACGTTCCTCGTCGAACTCCCACTTGAGCTCGGTTGAGTCACCAGACCGGCATCGCCGGAACTCCGCAACTGTTTTGGAAGTATCACGTGAGTCACGGGGACTCAAAGCAATCTCACACCCGCGAGATCAAGACTATTTAAGCTTATAGGAAGGACAGGGTAGTAAAGTGGAGCTGCTGCAGTTTACTTAGCAAATATGGTGGCTACTTCAAAAAGAGAGCGAGAAGAGGAGCAAAGCAGGACGTGAAGCTAGTAGCGATCAAGAAGTGATCTGGACTACTTACGCCGAGACATAACTCCAACACCGTGTTCAATTCCCGGACTCACGAGAAGAGACCATCACGGTTACACACGCAGTTGATGTGTATTTTAATTGAGGTCAACTTCGGGTTTTCTACAACGGACATTAACAAATTCCCATCTGCCTCATAACCGCGGGCACGGCTTTGAAAGATATTACCTGCAGGGGTGTCCCAACTTAGCCCATTATAAGCTCTCACGGTCAACGAAGGATATTCCTTCTACCGGAAGACCCGATCAATCTCGAATCCCGGACTACAAGACATTTCGACAGCAATAAAACAAGACCAGCAAAGCCGCCCGAATGTGCCGACAAATCCCGATAGGAGCTGCACATATCTCGTTCTCGTGGCACACCGGATAAGCGAAGCGTCTGAGAACCGACGTAATCCAAGTTGCCAAGGAATGGTCCCAAGACGGTGCTCTAGTTTGGACCAACACTCAGAGGATCATTGGCCCGGGGGTTTAAAATAAGATGACCCTCGGGCTCGCGAAAAACCCGGGGGAAAAGGCTTAGGTGGCAAATGGTAAAACCAAAGTTGGGCCTTGCTGGACGAGTCTTATTCAAAGCGAACTGTCAAGGGGGTCCCATAAATCACCCAACCGTGTAAGGAACGCGAAATCAAGGAACATAACACCGGTATGACGAAAACTAGGGTGGCAAGAGTGGAACAAAACACCAGGCATAAGGCCGAGCCTTCCACCCTTCACCAAGTATATAGATGTATTAAATTTAGCAGATATTTATATTGTGATATCCCCAACAAGTAAACATGTTCCAACAAGGAACATCATCTCCATGTTCCAACAAGGAACAAACTTCAACTTCACCTGCAACTAGCAACGCTATAAGAGGGGCTGAGCAAAGCGGTAACATAGCCAATCAACGGTTTGCTAGGAAAGGATGGTTAGGGGCTGATATGGCAATATGGGTGGCATGATATAGCAAGTGATAGGCATGGAAGCATAGGCATAGCAAAAGAGCGAGCATCTAGCATAGCAAAGATAGAAGTGATTTCGAGGGTATGGTCATCTTGCCTGCAATGTTCTCAGAGTTGTCGAAAGCTTGATCCTCGTAAGCGTTCTCAACAGGTTCCTCGTTCACGTACTCGTCTCTCGGCTCTACCCAAAGCAACAACACAAACAAAGGAACCACAATAAATCACGGTGCAATGCACAATCAACATGATGCAAAACATGGCATGATATGCGAGATGTGATATGCAATGCGTATGCACGCTCCGGAAGGAAATGATGAACCAGGCATCAACTTGGCAAACCAAGTATGCCACTGGAAAGATGAGATGATTTCGGTTGAAATCGATATAAAGATCACCGGAATCGGATGCACGGTTTGCAAATGACAAGCAAAACAAGAATGGCACAAATCTGCCATTAACAGCATGATGCCACTTAGCGAGCAACAAATAATTAAGCTACTGCACCCAAACGTATCAACAAAGTACATGGCAGTGATCTACACAAGATGCTTGACAAAAGATGAGCACTGAGCTTCGGCTAAATCACATCATAACAGGTTCAAACAAGCATGGCAAAAGTGCACAAAATATCAGGCTGGACATGGCAAAAACAGCATCAGGTTGCAATGTTCAGAGCAGCAAAACCACATGCTACAGGACCTTAAAATAGCAAAACATGGCATGGCATGAATGTACTCAAAGCATAGATCAAAAGTCCCTTACTGACCATAAGGCAAAAAGGATCCGAAAATATAGTAACACCCATGTCAATATTGAAAGTTTCGTTAACAGGTTCAGCAACATGGCATGTCAAAAACTGATAACAAGTAGGCATGTTTAAGAGCTCGATGCACTCACTACAGAGCCTTATATGATAAACTAAGCATACATACATCAAGAAGACATGGCATAGAAGACATACATGGCAAGAACAATAACATAGCATACATGTATCAACCACAACAACCTTGGCAAAATTGAATAACATGTAAACAATCTGCCAGGAAACATTTTATAGCAAAAGTAGAGCTCGATAGACTCAAGCTATGCTACTCCATAATTGCAAACAAGGACATGGATGGATATAGAACGACATGTTCAAAATATCAGCTAAACAGGGCTGAAAACAGCAACATCAGGACACCTACTTTGCATGCTTGTGCTAGTCACCACATAGATCACAAAAATACATGGCATACACCCCTGGAAAGATGGCATGGAATATTACAAAACACATGTAGGACTCCAATTCATAGGGTGCACACATCAATCATGGCAAAAATAACAAAAGTGCAAGTTCTGTTAAGAAACAGAAACTAACAACACATAGTACTCTTCCAACAGCCTTTCGGGCATCAAGATGAGATTAAATAAAAATGATGCAATGAGATGAAATGATCTACTCTTTGAGACGAACATTCTGATATATTATACGCGCATAAAATGGACCTACAGATGCAAAGATACACTCGGGTGAAAATGCAACAAAACATTGGATGCAAAATAACTTAGAGAAATATTAGAGGGGAGAAGTCAATGCGCGTTCCCGAGGCCGGATCGGGCGGATCGAGATCGGATCGGGCGACGGCGGCGTGAGGCTCACGGAGGAGGCGGCCGGGCGAGGGTGGCACCGGGCGGCGGGCGGGCGATGGCGGCGCCGGGCGGGCGTCAGGGCGCCCATGGGCGTGACCCGAGGTTCAAGGTCGGGCGTGATCGGGAGAGGAGAGGCGGCGCGTCTGGGAGGCGGCGTGGCCGAGGAGCGGCGTGGCGTTGGGCGCGGGCTGGCCCCGGCCCGAGGGCTCACTGGCCTGCTGGGCGGCGAGTGGCGCCGGGCGACGTGGCGCCGGCGGCGGCGACGGGCGGACGCGTCCGGCTCGCCGGGACGTGTCCGGGCGCGGAGGGGAAGGAGCTAGGGTTTTCGGAGGAAGAAGACCGGATTTGGAGGGTTTGCTTAAATAGGCATAGAGGGAGCTAGGAGAGTCCAAATGAGGTGTAGTTTTCGCCCACACGATCGTGGATCGAACGACGGATAGCATGGGAGTGACTTAGATGGGTTATTGGGCTGTTTTGAAGGGGTGTTGGGCTGCAACTTAAAAGAGGCCTTTGCGAGAGTGCGGTTAACCGTTGGAGTACCAAACGAGCTCCAAATGACCAAACTTGACCGTGGTCTACGGGTGGTATACCAAGGCCACTAGACAAACCTCGGTCCATTTCGAGAAGGTTTAGTACCCGCACACGGAAAAACGTAAAAAGGGTCGCCGGGGGAGATAGGAGTGCCGGATTGCAAAACGGACAACGGGAAAAATGCTCGGAATCATGAGAGCGAACACGTATGCAAATGCGATGCACATGATGACATGATGTAAAATGCAAGACATGGACAAAATGCAAAATGAAGAAAACCCAACCACGGAGGGAATATCATATCACAATGCCGAAAATGGCAAGAGTTGGAGTTACAAATATGGAAAGTTACATCCGGGTGTTACAACACTCCACCACTACAAGAGGATCTCGTCCCAGATCTAGGACTGAAAGAACTCCGGATATTCGAACGGAGGTGATCCTCGCGCTCCCGTGTAGCTTCTCGGTCGGAATGGTGTGACCACTTCACTTTCAGGAATTTGATTGACTTGTTGCGTAGTCTTGCGCTCGGTTTCTTCAAGAATAGCAACGGGTGCTCATGATAAGAGAGATCTTCTTGAAGGTCAATCTCTTGAAGTTGATAGTGCGTTCAGAGTCTTGAAGCACTTGCGGTTGTGACACGTGAAACACATCGTGCACGCTTTGCAAAGTTGGATGGAAGCTCGTTGATAGGCGAGATCGCCTCTTTTGCCAATTATCTTGAAAGGACCCACGTATCTAGGGGCAAGCTTCCCTTTGATACCGGGTTGACGAGTGCCTTTCATTGGAGAGACGCGGAGATATACATGGTCTCCGATTTCAAAAGCCACATCACGGTGCTTATCATCATAATAGCTCTTCTGGCGCGATTGCGCGGCTTTGAGATTCTCACGAATGACTTGGCACATTTCTTCTGCTTCGCGGATCAAGTCATTGCCAAGAAGTTGGCGTTCACTGTCTCGAGACCAATTGAGAGGAGTACGGCACTTTCGCCATAGAGAATTTCAAATGGGGCCTTGCCGAACTCGCTTGGAAGCTGTTGTTGTAGGAGAACTTCGGCATATGGAAGACAATCTTCCCACTTCATACCGAAGGAAATGACACAAGCCACGAGCATATCTTCAAGGATTTGATTAACTCGCTCGACTTGGCCACTTGTTTGAGGGTGGAAAGCTGTCTTTGAAACGAATGTTGGTGCCCATGGCCTTCAAAAGAATCCCAAAACTTGGAGGTAAAGATGCTGCCACGGTCCGAAGAGATCAATTGTGGAATGCCGTGCAAGGAGACAATCCTCGGAGGTGTATAGCTCTGCCAACTGAGCTGCTGTGATAGATTCTTTGATAGGAAGAAAAGGAGCCACTTTAGTAAGCTTGTCAATGACAACGAAGATAGCATCATTTCCACGTTTGGACTTTGGAAATCCAGTCACGAAGTCCATTTCAATATGATCAAACTTCCATTCCGGAATAGCAAGAGGTTGAAGGAGACCAGCTGGTCTTTGGTGTTCTGCTTTCACTCTTCTGCAGACATCACATTCATTCACGAATTGAGCAATTTCTCGCTTCATTCGAGTCCACCAATATGACTGCTTGAGGTCATGGTACATCTTCATACTTCCAGGATGAATGGATAGAAGCGAATTGTGAGCCTCGTTCATAATGACTTTTCATAGCTCACCCTTAGGAACCACAATCCGGTCCTCAAAGAAAAGAGTGTCTTTGTCATCGACGTGGAAGCACTTGTACTTGGAAATGCCCTTGTCGATACCATGTTTCACCTTCTTCACCATGGTATCCATAAGCTGAGCCTCACGAATCTGATCTTCCAAAGTAGGAGAGACTATGAGGTTGGCAAGAAAACCTTGAGGAACAACTTGAAGATTCAGCTGGCGGAAAGCTTCACAAAGATCCGGCTGAAAGGGCTTGAGGATTAGACTGTTGCAAAGAAGCCTTCTGCTCAAAGCATCTGCAATGACATTGGCCTTGCCGGAGTATATTCAATACTTGGGTTGTACTCTTGAATCATTTCGACCCATCGAGTCCGGCCTGAGGTTGAGGTTGGGCTGAGTGAAAATGTACTTGAGACTCTTGTGATCGGTGAAAATGTCCACTTTCCTTCCCAACAAGAGATGTCTCCATGTAATCAATGCATGGACAACTGCCGCCAACTCAAGATCGTGAGTGGGGTAGTTCTTTTCGTTGGGCTTCAACTGGCGAGAGGTATAAGCCACAACCCTCTTCTCTTGCATTAACACAAAGACCGAGACCTTGAAGAGAAGCATCACGTAAAAACTTCAAATGGCTTGGATTCATCAGAGGAGTCAAGACAGGAGCTGTGACGAGTTTCTCTTTGAGAGTATTGAAAGCAACGCCACACTCGGAGACCAAACATACTTCACATGCTTCTGGAGGAGGTTGGAAAGAGGCTTTGCAATCTTGGAGAAGTTCTCAACGAATCTTCGGCAATAGCTTGCAAGACCAAGAAAACTGTGGAGCTGCTTGACATTCTGAGGAGGTTCCCAATTCACAATTGCGGACACCTTCTCGGGATTAACAGCGATGCCCTTAAGCGGAGATGATATGACCAAGATAAAGCACTTCATCGAGCCAAAATTCACATTTGGAGAACTTCGCATAGAATTGATACTCTCTCGAGCTTGTCTAGTACCAATCGCAAATGTTTGGCATGATCCTTCTTATTCTTGGAGAAGACCAAAATATCATCAAGATAGACCAAGACGAATTCATTGGTGTAGGGGTTGAAAATGAAGTTCATCATCCGAGAGAATGTTGGAGGAGCATTGACGAGGCCGAAAGACATGACAATATATTCATAAGAACCAAAGCTTGTTCTGAATGCTGTCTTGGGAATATCTTGTTCACGAATGCGAATCTGATGATACCCCATACGAAGGTCAAGCTTGGAGAACATCAGTAGCACCTTTGAGTTGCTCGAAAAGCTCATTGATGTTGGGAAGTGGATACTTGTTCTTGATTGTCTTCTTATTCAATGGACGGTAATCGACGCAAAGTCGGTCCGTGCCATCCTTCTTCCGGACAAATAGAACACCACAACCCCAAGGAGATGAACTCGGTCCGATCAAACCCAGACGCTCTTGTTCATCGAGCTGCTTCTTCAATTCCCTCAGCTCATTAGGGTCCAAGCTTGTATGGACGCTTGCAAACGGGTTCGGTTGTGCTCAAGATCAATAACGAACTCAACTGGCCGATGAGGAGGCATACCGGAAGCTCTTCCGGAAAGACATCTTGGTACTCACAAACGATCGAATCGAGAGATGGCATTGATTCGCCCTTCTCATTGAGAGAAAACAACCGAATGGTTTCATCACGAAGCGGCATAGATGATCACATCATTAGAAGAGTGAGTCAATTGAATTTCCCCGGCAAAGCACAATCAAGCTGAGCTTTGTGCCGAGAAAGCCGATCCATCCCGAGAATAAGATCAATATCCGAGTCACCAAGAACAATTGGTTTAGAAAGAAATCTATAATCGCCCATCTTGATAGAAACATCATGAACTATTGAGTTGGCTCTCATTGACTTCGCCGGAGAAATAACACCCAAAGGTTTATCCAGGTAAGACCAAGAAAATCATTCTTTGCAAAGAACGATCTTGACATGAAACAATGCGATGCACCAAAGTATCAAATAAGACTTTTGCAGGAATATCATTAATCGGAAGATTACCCATTATCACATCGGAAGATTCTCTCGCTTGAGCTGTATTCATCATATTCACCTTTGCAGACTTGGGATTATGCTTGACCACTGCATTGCTGGAAGATTTCACAGGAGGAGGAGGCGGAAGACGCCTCTGGTTGGAGCATTTGTTCGCATAGTGACCTGTCTGCTGACATTTGTTGCAAGTCACCTCGAGAGCGGACGGTGGTAAGGAGCACTTGACCTTGGAGCTTGAGAATTAGACTTGTTCGATAGCTGTGGTTGGGTGGGTGGGAAGATCCACGGCCACTGAGTTCTTCTGGCTGATAAGGCCGACGGAACGGAGGAGGAGGAAGGTAAAACTTCGCCGCTTAGCTGCCACTTGAGAGGAAGAAGAAGACCGAACTGCATCCCCGATTCTCTTCTTAGAAGCCTCACATTTGAGCTGGGCAGCTTCTTGCTTCATGCCATGTTGTAGAAATCATCATACTTAATCGCTCAAAAGCACAAGAGCTAATTGCAGATCTTCTCTCGCACCACCTCTGAATTGATAGATCATACTCTTTTCATCGTGAACGCCTTGCTTAGCAAAAACGAGCGAGCTTCGAACTGGATATTGTATTGATAGACGGACATGTTGCCTTGCTTGAGATTGCGGAACTCCTCACGCTTGCTCTCAACAACACTTTTCTAATGTGATGAGCTCTGAAATCACGGCGAACTCATCCTGTGTAATGACACGACCTCCTCTCGAATCTTTGTATTGTCGGGTACCACTCGGCCTTGATCCTTGAGTTGAAACGATGCAAACTTGACAAAGTCCTCGTGTCCGACATTGCTACAGTCAAAGTGCTTGCAGATGTCCACTAACCAATCGTCGGCTCGTGGCCTCGGCTACGTAATCCGAAAGACTTCGGCTGATTAGCGAGAAACCGACCGAGAGTAGCAAATGCGGCTGATTGTTGCCTTGACCTTGATTGCCTTGATTGCCTTGCCCTTGAGTACGCTCTTGCAAAAGCTGCAAAATCATCTCGAGCATTGGCATTGGTGGCTGCCATGATAGCTTGCCGTGCCTCCGGAGGCGGAGGTGGAGGTGGAGGTGGAGGGTTCTGACCGATCCCCATCATTGCGATCCGGATTGACGCGTTGGCGGAGCCATCCTGAAGAGGGTGACATCCGTTAGTCCTTTGATAGACAAATTGATAAGTAGAATCAACGGATAGAAATTGCAACATATAGTCTTCACAATAAACATTCGAACAAGAATGAACGAATGAATTCCAAAGTTAATCATCCAACGTCCATTAAGGTGAGAAGCCACTTAGATAAAGATATGGAAACAATATCTGTCTTAGAAACAAATCGAGTATCACAACTGAAAACAAAAGGTTGGCTTCTAGAATGAGCCGGAACAAACACATGATAGAGATTTACGCCCAAAGTGTTCGTGGTGGGGCCCACACGGACACGACGATAGCTGCCGTCATGAATGACAAACAAGACGTCCCGAATCAGCATAGCCAAGGATTCTTTAAGACGCCTACGCGACCAATCAGAATCGACCGTGAATGGGCGGACCACTAGACGTTGAACCCCAATCTCAAATCATACATCCGTCGGAAAGAAATCCTGTAAGCTACTAGAATTCCCACCTATAAACTCCCGAAACTTTACGGTTATGCAATCTGGTGTTGGGGATACAGGGACACAAAATATATCACCCAAACTAACAATACCTAGATCCAAATGTATCCATCCGTCAACACATAACCAAGAAATCCTCGGAAATCGTGGTACCTCGACCTTGAAAAACATCCGTTATACAAGTCATGGCAATACTCCCTTTTCGCCTCAAGATCGGGCTATCGTGGTTATCTCACCAACAACTGCACAAAAGAGATTTCGATGTCGGCAAAACTCAGGTATTCCGTAATCAAGAACGATAAAATTGTGACGACAACACCTCGGAGCTCAACTCCCCGGGACACCGCCACAACCCCTAAATGTCGAGGCACCAAGAACAATGTTCTCGTCACAAAACCATCGGAACGATTCCAAGATACCCACGTGATCCTAAAAAAAAAATTAGTGAAATTTGAGGAGAGAAGAGTCAAAACACTACGTCAGGATACCTCACCAGAGCGACGAAGGGACTGGGAAGTAAAAAGAATCCTACTCTCCGATATATATAATCCTAAGACTCAAAACATTTTTCCATTCTAGACTCAACAACGCCAGCAAACAATCAAGTAGGGGGGCTCCTAAGTCGGGGAAGGCTCTGATTACCAACTTGTAACGCCCTCGATGCGGCTATATCTCCCACGTGTCGAGGCACGACTTAGAGGCATAACCGCATTGAAAGCAATGTCGCAAGTGAGGTAATCTTCACACAACCCATGTAATAAATAAGGGAAAGAGATACATAGTTGGCTTACACGCCACTTCACACAATACATAAATAAACATCCATTATTCGTAGTACACTCAAGGTCCGACTACGGAACCAAAATAAAGAAGATACCCCAAATGCTACGGATCCTCGATCGTCCCAACTGGGCACCACTACTGATCATCTGGAAAAGACACATAGTAACGACCACGTTCCTCGTCGAACTCCCACTTGAGCTCGGTTGAGTCACCCAGACCGGCATCGTCGGAACCTCGCAACTGTTTTGGAAGTATCTGTGAGTCACGGGACTCAGCAATCTCACACCCGCGAGATCAAGACTATTTAAGCTTATAGGAAGGACAGGGTAGTAAAGTGGAGCTGCTGCAAGCGACTAGCAAATATGGTGGCTACTTCGCAAAAGAGAGCGAGAAGAGGAGCAAAGCACGGACGTGAAGCTAGTAGCGATCAAGAAGTGATCCTGGACTACTTACGTCAGACATAACTCCAACACCGTGTTCAATTCCCGGACTCCGCCGAGAAGAGACCATCACGGTTACACACGCGGTTGATGTGTATTTTAATTGAGGTCAACTTCGGGTTTTCTACAACCGGACATTAACAAATTCCCATAAGCCTCATAACCACGGGCACGGCTTACTCAAGATATTACCCTGCAGGGTGTCCCAACTTAGCCCATTATAAGCTCTCACGGTCAACGAAGGATATTCCTTCTACTGGAAGACCCGATCAATCTCGGAATCCCGGACTACAAGACATTTCGACAAAGAATAAAACAAGACCAAAGAAAGCCGCCCGAATGTGCCGACAAATCCCGATAGGAGCTGCACATATCTCGCTCGTGGCACACCGGATAAGCGAAGCGCACAGGAACCGACGTAATCCAAGTTGCCAAGGAATGGTCCCAAGACGGTGATCTAGTTTGGACCAACACTCGAGGAGCATTGGCCCGGGGTTTAAAATAAGATGACCCTCGGGCTCGCGAAAACCCGGGGAAAAAGGCTTAGGTGGCAAATGGTAAAACCAAAGTTGGGCCTTTGCTGGACGAGTCTTATTCAAAGCGAACTGTCAAGGGGGTCCCATAAATCACCCAACCGTAAGGAACGCTAAATCAAGGAACATAACACCGGGTATGACGGAAACTAGGGTGGCAAGAGTGGAACAAAACACCAGGCATAAGGCCGAGCCTTCCACCCTTCACCAAGTATATAGATGTATTAAATTTAGCAGATATTTATATTGTGATATCCCCAACAAGTAAACATGTTCCAACAAGGAACATCATCTCCATGTTCCAACAAGGAACAAACTTCAACTTCACCTGCAACTAGCAACGCTTATAAGAGGGCCGAGCAAAGCGGTAACATAGCCAATCAACGGTTTGCTAGGAAAGGATGGTTAGGGCTGACATGGCAATATGGGTGGCATGATATAGCAAGTGGTAGGCATGGCAGCATAGGCATAGCAAAAGAGCGAGCATCTAGCATAGCAAAGATAGAAGTGATTTCGAGGGTATGGTCATCTTGCACGCAATGTTCTCAGAGTTGTCGAAAGCTTGATCCTCGTGAAGCGTTCTCAACAGGTTCCTCGTTCACGTACTCGTCTCCGGCTCTACCCAAAGCAACAACACAAACAAAGGAACCACAATAAATCACGGTGCAATGCACAATCAACATGATGCAAAACATGGCATGATATGCGGGATGTGATATGCAATGCGTATCACGCGCTCCGGAAGGAAATGATGAACCAGGCATCAACTTGGCAAACCAAGTATGCCACTGGAAAGATGAGATGATTTCGGTTGAAATCTATATAAAGATCACCGGAATCGGATGCACGGTTTGCAAATGACAAGCAAAACAAGAATGGCACAAATCTGCCATTAACAGCATGATGCCACTTAGCGAGCAACAAATAATTAAGCTACTGCACCCAAACGTATCAACAAAGTACATGGCAGTGATCTACACAAGATGCTTGACAAAAGATGAGCACTGAGCTTCGGCTAAATCACATCATAACAGGTTCAAACAAGCATGGCAAAAGTGCACAAAATATCAGGCTGGACATGGCAAAAACAGCATCAGGTTGCAATGTTCAGAGCAGCAAAACCACATGCTACAGGACCTTAAAATAGCAAAACATGGCATGGCATGAATGTACTCAAAGCATAGATCAAAAGTCCCTTAATGACCATAAGCCAAAAAGGATCCGAAAATATAGTAACACCCATGTCAATATTGAAAGTTTCGTTAACAGGTTCAGCAACATGGCATGTCAAAAACTGATAACAAGTAGGCATGTTTAAGAGCTCGATGCACTCACTACAGAGCCTTATATGATAAACTAAGCATACATACATCAAGAAGACATGGCATAGAAGACATACATGGCAAGAACAATAACATAGCATACATGTATCAACCACAACAACCTTGGCAAAATTGAATAACATGTAAACAATCTGCCAGGAAACATTTTATAGCAAAAGTAGAGCTCGATAGACTCAAGCTATGCTACTCCATAATTGCAAACAAGGACATGGATGGATATAGAACGACATGTTTAACAAAACATCCTTACTGAAGTATCTCAATATATGCATAGATCTCTCGGTAGCATCAAGTTAACATGGCATCAAAATATCAGCTAAACAGGGCTGAAAACAGCAACATCAGGACACCTACTTTGCATGGTTGTGCTAGTCACCACATAGAGCACACAAATACATGGCATACACCCCTGGAAAGATGGCATGGAATATTACAAAACACATGTAGGACTCCAATTCATAGGGTGCACACATCAATCATGGCAAAAATAACAAAAGTGCAAGTTCTGTTAAGAAACAGAAACTAACAACACATAGTACTCTTCCAACAGCCTTTCGGGCATCAAGATGACATTAAATGAAAATGATGCAATGAGATGAAATGATCTACTCTTCGAGGCGAACATTTTGATATATTATAGCCGCAAAATGGACCTACAGATGCAAAGATACACTCGGTTGAAAATGCAACAAAACATTGGAGGAGGCGGCCGGCGAGGGGTGGCACCGGGCGGCGGGGCGACGATGGCGGCGCCGGGCGGGGGCGTCGCCTCGGGCGCTCACAAGGGCCAGCGACCCGAGGTCGGGCAAGCGGCGGCCACGGAGAGGAGAGGCGGCGGCGACCAGGAGGCGGCGGGCGGGGCGTGGCTGGGCGTCCGGGCCCGAGGGCTCATTGGCCTCATGGCCGGCCAAGGGGCGGCGATGTGGGGCGCCGGGTGGCGACGTGGCGCCACGGGCGACGTGGCGGACGCTGTCTGCGCTCGCCCGGGACGTGTCCGGCGCGAGGAAGGAGCTAGGGTTTTCGGGAGGAAGAAGACCCGGATTTGGAGGGGGTTTGCTTAAATAGGCATAGAGGGAGCTAGGAGAGTCCAAATGAGGTGTAGTTTTCACCACACGATCGTGGATCGAACGACGGAGAGCATGGGAGTGACTTAGATGGGTTATTGGGCTGTTTTGAAGGGGTGTTGGGCTGCAACTTAAAAGAGGCCTTTTGAGAGTGCGGTTAACCGTTGGAGTACCAAACGAGCTCCAAATGACCCGAAACTTGACCGGTGGTCTACGGGTGGTATACCAAGGCCACTAGACAAACCTCGGTCCATTTCGAGAAGGTTTAGTACCCGCACACGGAAAAAGCGTAAAAGGACCGCCGTAGAGATAGGAGTGCCGGATTGCAAAAGCGGACAACGGGAAAAATGCTCGGAATCATGAGACGAACACGTATGCAAATGCGATGCACATGATGACATGATGTAAAATGCAAGACATGGACAAAATGCAAAATGAAGAAAACCCAACCACGGAGGGAATATCATATCACAATGCCGAAAATGGCAAGAGTTGGAGTTACAAATATGGAAAGTTACATCCGGGTGTTACAACACTCCACCACTACAAGAGGATCTCGCCCGAGATCTAGGACTGAAAGAACTCCGGATATTCGAACGGAGGTGATCCTCGCGCCCCGTGTAGCTTCTCGGTCGAATGGTGTGACCACTTCACTTTCAGGAATTTGATTGACTTGTTGCGAGTCTTGGCGCTCGGTTTCTTCAAGAATAGCAACGGGGTGCTCATGATAAGAGAGATCTTCTTGAAGGTCAATCTCTTCGAAGTTGATAGTGCGTTCAGGAGTCTTGAAGCACTTGCGAAGCTGTGACACGTGAAACACATCGCACGCTTTGCAAAGTTGGATGGAAGCTCAAGTTGATAGGCGAGATCGCCTCTTTTGCCAATTATCTTGAAAGGACCCACGTATCTAGGGGCAAGCTTCCCTTTGATACCGGGCGGCAGTGCCTTTCATTGGAGAGACGCGAGATATACATGGTCTCCGATTTCAAAAGCCACATCACGGTGCTTATCATCATAATAGCTCTTCCGGCGCGATTGCTGGCGGCTTTGAGATTCTCACGAATGACTTGGCACATTTCTTCCGCTTCGTGATCAAGTCATTGCCAAGAAGTTGGCGTTCACTGCCTCGCACCAATTGAGAGGAGTACGGCACTTTCGCCATAGAGAATTTCAAATGGGGCCTTGCCCGAACTCGCTTGGAAGCTGTTGTTGTAGGAGAACTTCGGCATATGGAAGACAATCTTCCCACTTCATACCGAAGGAAATGACACAAGCCCCGAGCATATCTTCAAGGATTTGATTAACTCGCTCGACTTGGCCACTTGTTTGAGGGTGGAAAGGCTGTCTTTGAAACGAATGTTGGTGCCCATGGCCTTGAATAGAATCCCAAAACTTGGAGGTAAAGATGCTGCCACGGTCTCAAGAGAGATCAATTGTGGAATGCCGTGCAAGGAGACAATCCTGGAGGTGTATAGCTCGCTAACCGAGCTGCTGTGATAGATTCTTTGATAGGAAGAAAATGAGCCACTTTAGTAAGCTTGTCAATGACAACGAAGATAGCATCATTTCCACGTTTGGACTTTGGAAATCCAGTCCACGAAGTCCATTTCAATATGATCAAACTTCCATTACGGAATAGCAAGAGGTTGAAGGAGACCAGCTGGTCTTTGGTGTTCTCGCTTTCACTCTTCTGCAGACATCACATTCATTCACGAATTGAGCAATTTCTCGCTTCATTCGAGTCCACCAATATGATTGCTTGAGGTCATGGTACATCTTCGCATTTCCGTGATGAATGGATAGAAGCGAATTGTGAGCCTCGCTCATAATGACTTTTCAGAGATCACCCTTAGGAACCACAATCCGGTCCTCAAAGAAAAGAGTGTCTTTGTCATCGACGTGGAAGCACTTGTACTTGGAAATGCCCTTGTCGATACCATGTTTCACCTTCTTCACCATGGTATCCATAAGCTGAGCCTCACGAATCTGATCTTCCAAAGTAGGAGAGACTATGAGGTTGGCAAGAAAACCTTGAGGAACAACTTGAAGATTCGGTGGCGGAAAGCTTCACAAAGATCCGCTGAAAGGGCTTGAGGATTAGACTGTTGCAAGAAGCCTTCTGCTCAAAGCATCTGCAATGACATTGGCCTTGCTCGAGTATATTCAATACTTGGGTTGTACTCTTGAATCATTTCGACCCATCGAGTCTGCACTGAGGTTGAGGTTGGGCTGAGTGAAAATGTACTTGAGACTCTTGTGATCGGTGAAAATGTCCACTTTCCTTCCCAACAAGAGATGTCTCCATGTAATCAATGCATGGACAACCGCCGCCAACTCAAGATCGTGAGTGGGGTAGTTCTTTTCGTTGGGCTTCAAGCTGGCGAGAGGTATAAGCCACAACCCTCTTCTCTTGCATTAACACAAGACCGAGACCTTGAAGAGAAGCATCACAGAAAACTTCAAATGGCTTGGATTCATCAGGAGGAGTCAAGACAGGAGCTGTGACGAGTTTCTCTTTGAGAGTATTGAAAGCAACGTCACACTCAGGAGACCAAACAAGGACATGGATGGATAGAGAAAGACATGTTTAACAAAACATCCTTACTGAAGTATCTCAATATATGCATAGATCTCTCGGTAGCATCAAGTTAACATGGCATCAAAATATCAGCTAAACAGTAATGAAAACAAAGAACATCGGGACACCTACTTTGCATGCTTGTGCTAGTCACCACATAGATCACAAAAATACATGGCATACACCCCTGGAAAGATGGCATGGAATATTACAAAACACATGTAGGACTCCAATTCATAGGGTGCACACATCAATCATGGCAAAAATAACAAAAGTGCAAGTTCTGTTAAGAAACAGAAACTAACAACACATAGTACTCTTCCAACAGCCTTTCGGGCATCAAGATGAGATTAAATGAAAATGATTCAATGAGATGAAATGATCTACTCTTCGAGACGAACATTTTGATATATTATACGCGCAAAATGGACCTACAGATGCAAAGATACACTCGGTTGAAAATGCAACAAAACATTGGATGCAAAAATAACTTAGAGAAATATTAGGAGGGGAGAAGTCAATCGCCAGCTTCCCGAGGCCGGATCGGGCCGGATCGAGATCGGATCGGGCGACGGGCGGCGGAGCTCACGGAGGAGGCGACGAGGGTGGCACTGGGCGGGCGATGGCGGTGAGCCGGGCAAGGCTCGCCGGGCGCCACAAGGGCTGGGCGACACCGAGGTTTGGGGCGGGCGGCCGCCGGAGAGGAGAGGCGGCGGCGACCAGGAGGCGGCGACGGCCGGGAGGCGGCGGGCCGAGCGGCGGCGGGCGCTGGGCGGGCAAGGCCCAGTTCCCGGAGGGTCCATTGGCCCCTGCGGCCGCCTGGGCGGGCGATGGGGCGCCCGGTGGCGACGTGGCGCCTGCGATTGGCCGGGCGACGGGAGGCGGACGCCCGGCCGGGACGTGTCCGCGGGCGCGAGTAGGAAGGAGCTAGGGTTTTCGGAGGAAGAAGACCCGGATTTGGAGGGTTTGCTTAAATAGGCATAGAGGGAGCTAGGAGAGTCCAAATGAGGTGTAGTTTTCGCCACACGATCGTGGATCGAATGACGGAGAGCATGGGAGTGACTTAGATGGGTTATTGGGCTGTTTTGAAGGGGTGTTGGGCTGCAACTTAAAAGAGGCCTTTGCGAGAGTGCGGTTAACCGTTGGAGTACCAAACGAGCTCCAAATGACCCGAAACTTGACCGGTGGTCTACGGGTGGTATACCAAGGCCACTAGACAAACCTCGGTCCATTTCGAGAAGGTTTAGTACCCGCATTACGGAAAAACGTAAAAGGGACCGGCCGGGAGATAGGAGTGCCGGATTGCAAAAGCGGACAACGGAAAAATGCTCGGAATCATGAGGCGAACACGTATGCAAATGCGATGCACATGATGACATGATGTAAAATGCAAGACATGGACAAAATGCAAAATGAAGAAAACCCAACCACGGAGGGAATATCATATCACAATGCCGAAAATGGCAAGAGTTGGAGTTACAAATATGGAAAGTTACATCCGGGGTGTTACATCCTCGACCGCCGCAACCTGGTAGGCGCGCTCGAGAGAGCACACCGTGTCCTTTTCTTCACAGGCTATCGTGATGGCGCCACAGCTCCCTGGCATCTTGAGGATGTTGTAGCCATGATGAGTCACTGCCATGAACTTGGCCAGGGCTGGGTACCCGAGGATGGTGTTGTATGGAAGGCGAATGTGGGCGACGTCGAAGTCGATGAGCTCAGTGCGGTAGTTGTCGCGCTTGCCGAAGGTGACAGGGAGGCGGATCTGCCCGATGGGGGTGGTGGAGCCATTGGTCACTCCTGAGAAGGGCTTGGTCGGCTGCAACTGATCATATGGCACTTGGAGGCGGTCGAACGTGTCGATGGGGAGGATGTTGAGTCCTGGACCGCCATCGATGAGGGTCTTGGTGACAAGGACATTGCTGATGATGGGCGAGCAGAGCATCGGGAGGGCGCTGACAGTTGCCGCACACTTGAGCTGGTCGAACGAGCTGAAGGTGATGGTGCACTTGGACCACCTGAGCGGGCGCGCGGCCTCGAGCCTGGGCAGGGCTGCGTTCACCTCACGAGCAAACTGCCTGAAGATGCGCTGGGAGGCTGGGGACTGAGCGCTGCCCAAGATGCAGGCGATGGCACATGGCTCTTGGAAGCCCCCAGCCCCCTCATCCTGGTGATGATTGTCGTTCCTCCTTGGTAGTGGCGGCAGTGGAGGAAGGCCGGCCTTGCCCAGAGGACGGTCCTCACGAGGCTGATCCCTCCAGGCACCCTCACGAGGCTGGTCCTACGAGTGGTCCTCACGAGGCTGGCCGCGCCACTCCTGGCAGGGGTCGCGGTCGTCCCAGCGTCCTCCACCTGGTCCTCCTCCTCGGCCGTAGCCTCGATCGTTGCGCTTGGGGCGTCGACCGAAGCACCCATCGCGGATGGCCGTGAGCTCCTGATAGTTGCTGGTGTTGTGGCTGTGTACGTTGTGGAAGGCGCAGAACAGGCGGCTGCCCTTGGATGACTCTGGGTGGTCACGACTGCGAGCACGGCTGCTCCCTTGCGCTGCACATCCTTGGTTTTGGCCTTCTTGTCTTCTGGGTCGGCAGCCGGAAGCTCGAGGTGGAAGAGGCGCCCCTCCTCAGCTCTAATGCACTTGGTTGCCATGTTGAACATCTCCAGAGTCGTGCATAGGTCTTCATGGATGGCGAGCTCCTCCTTCATCCTGACGTCGCGGACGCCATCAGAGAACGCTGAGATGATGGCCTCATCCGTGACCTTGGGAATCTTGAGGCAGACGTTGTTGAAGCGCCGGATGTACTTTTGCAGGGTTTTCCCTGGCTGCTGCTTGATGCGCCGCAGATCACCCACGGCCGGCGAGCGGTCGCCAAAGGTTCTCGAAGTTGGCGATTTAAACGCCGCCAAGATCTTGCCCCGTATGAGATCGATCCTGCAGGCAAGTTCAAGAGCCACGAGTGTGCACCATCCTTGAGAGCCATTGGAAACCAGTTCGCCATGACTTTCTCGTCGCTGTTGGCCGCCTCTATGCTCAGCTCATAGTGCTATAGGAACTCAATAGGGTCGGGGGTGCCGTCGTGGCGTGGGGGCAGGTCAGGCTTGAACTTCCCGGGCCAGACAACGCTGCGCAGCTCGGGAGTGAAGGCACGGTAGCCTGCTGTAGTCACTGGAGCCCATCGCGGAGGCGGAGCCTGGTCTTGGTACCCATGTGCCGCCACCGCAGGCGGCGCACGTTCTTGACGTGGTGGTGCTGGGTGTGCAGGAGCAGCTTCTTGCGATCGAGGGACCTCCTGGCAGCTTCCTTCTTCACGCGCTAGCGCCCTGCATAGTGGGTCGCGCCACGGGGCCGCGCGTCTTGGCGTGAGGCGACATCTTGACGTGGGGGTGGTGGAGGCGCTCCATGGGCTATGTCGCCCGCAGTGGGAGGCAGACGAGGCAGCGAGACGGATGGTGCAGGAGAGCCCCCGACGGCGCTGACGAGCTCGGCGATGCGGTCCAACCAGTCCTTATAGAGGTCGTCGATTGGGCGGTAGCGTAGGAGCTCGCGCGCCGTGAGCAGCTCGGCCTGCACGTCCACGGGTCACGGCGAGCGTGGGATGAGGAACCGGCCGGAGTCAGTGACGGGGTGGTGGTGCGTCCGTCCCGCCGCACAGAGCGGTGCAGCGATTAAGCCTGCTGCTCGTTCCCTGCCGGGCCAGTGGAGGCGTTGGCAGCGGGTGATGGAGAGCGATGGGGAGGCCCGCTGACGGGTGCCGTCTGGGCGACCCGAGCGTTGAGAGTGGCTCGGCGCTCAGCATGGGCTTGACGAGCATCAGCCATGGAAGCCGTGGAACGCTGAAGCGTGGATCATTCGAGGAAAAGCTTCGGCGCACCCCTACCTGGCGCGCCAAATGTCAGATTCAGGGTTCCACAGACCCTTGAGAGGTTCGAACTCTGGGGTGCGTACAAAGGACTCTTTCTCCCTAGCCTGCCTACCCAACGATTCCACGGCCCAGCTCGATGAACCCAAAGAACACGAGACACGGAGATTTATACTGGTTCGGGCAACCGTTGTGGTGTAATACCCTACTCCAGTGTGTGGTGATGGATTGCCTCGAGGGCTAAGGATGAACTAGTACAGTGGGTGAACAGCCTCTGGAGGAGAAGTGTTCTTGAGTTCGGTGAGCTGGTGAGATGGCCTTGGTGGAATGGATCCAGTCCAAGATCAGTTGCCTCCCATGGTGGTGGCTAGTCCTATTTATAGTGGCCTTGGTCCTCTTCCCAAATGTAGGAGGGAAGGGATCCCACAACGGCCAATTTTGAAGGGAGACAACTAGTACAAGCTAACCTGACAAAAGTAGTCTTCGCCTGCCAAAGGCTCTGGTGGTGACGCTGCTATGGGCTCCGCGATGACCTCCATCTTGCCGTCATGCTGGTCTTGGTCTTGTTGCACCGATATGGAAACCTTTGCCTGATGCCTCAGGACTCCTCGCATGTGCTTGCCTCTTTAGAACCAAAGAGGAAACTGGTACACTACGCCCGCTGACACCTGCCTGGCCTTGGTCGTCACGGCTCATGTCATGTGAACCTCGCGAGGTGCCCCCGCATAGATATCTCCGCTCCTCAGGAGCCAGCCCAACGAGGCCGCCCCCAGGGAGGTCTTGGTGTTGTCCGCCTCGTGAGGCTTGGCCCCTCGCGAGGGTCTTGAGCTATTGCTGCTGAAGTTGAGCCGTACCGGGCCGTTGGTGGAGCCACGTCGCGGTCTGCAGGCAGGCAAGTCTGGGTACCCTCGTTCCCAGTACAAAAAACATCAATAAGTCGCCGTTTGAACCGTTCCTGTTCCAGAGGGTCTTCGGGGACGATGTAATCCTCATCCCCTAGACTGATCTCCTCTTCAGAGAGCCGGAGGTAGTTGTTGTCTTCGAAGTCATTGAGGTCTTCTAGGTTGAGCGGATCCTCATGCTCCTCGGGGTCATCCTGCTGATGGTCATTGGCGGCGGCGCCGGCAAGGTCGTCCGTATTGTCCAGAGTGCCCTCTTCCGCAGACTTCGTGTTACATGGGAGGTTTCGGCGAGCCTTAGAGCAGCGGCGCTGTCTGCGGCGTCTGGGTGGCTCGTCTCCGGGTTTGCTGTTGTCCTGCTTCGGCGTGCCCTCGCCATTATTGGGGGTGTCCATCATGCAGATGTCATAGGTGGACATGGCTGACCAGCAGCCGGTGACAGGGTGGGGGGGGGGAGGGGGCATCAGTGTTATCTGTGGGTCTGCCATCCTCGTCCATGTATTCAACATTTTCCAAATTGTAATCCAACATGTCAGTTAAATCTTCGACAATGGCTACTTAGTGGGTGGTGGGTGGGCCGTAAAATTCCCCGTGATATGCTTCTACGGGCCGCTTGACGCGAGTGAGGACAGGTCCTCCCACTACAAAAAATACACTTCCATGATGATACGTGTTTGTCACAGTAGGTCACATTTTCCGTCATGCATGTACATCCATGACATTTTTATGATAGAGTCAAGATAGTCATACTTGTGCTGTCGTAGAAGTGTTCCATGACAATACTAAAATTATCAACACAGAAGTGTTCACTTCCATGACGATAAATGACGCGTCATGGAAGTGCTTTCGTCAAGGGTAACCGACACATGGCATCCACCATAACGGGTCGCCTTAAGCTAGCAGGTCCGGTTTTGGATCCGATAACCTGTTAACAGCAACGACCAATGGTGATTTTCCACATGTAAAATTCTCATTGGCCAAAGGAAACACGTGCCAGCTTGTCATTGGGTCAGATACACGCTATGTCGACACGTGTGACGGCCCAACACTGGCACATTTAGCTCACAAAGGCCGGCTCGTTTGACTTGGTAAAAAGCTAGTGGGTCGGCCCATGAAAAGCCTGTTAATGGTCTGTTAGCATATAGCCCATTTTATGGCCCGGTAACTCAAGGCACGTTATGGCGTTCCTGAAATCGACCCAACAGCGTCATGTGGGCCGTCTAGTATAGTATCAGTCCGTCTCATTTTCGGCCCATGTATGGCCCACGATGTCTTTCGGCCCGTACGAGGCCTTTTGTATCTTTGTACCCTTTAGTGGCCCACGGTGACTATGGCCCATAATAAACAGTAAATTTCTTTATGCCCAGTAACAACCCATGATTCACATGGGCCGTTTCCAGCCCGTGTTAGCTTTCGGCCTACTGACGGCTCATACATTCTTGGTATCCTTTCCGGCCGTCGATTACTTCCGGCCCGTTACTGGCCTGTTCTCCTAATGGGCCAAATTCAGCCCGTAGTTAGAATCGGCCCGTTTGTGGCCTGTTAACCTGCTATGCGCCATTTCCAAATTTCATCCTATATTACGGCCCATTAATCTAATTCGTTATGCCTATGACAGAATTAAGCCTTTGCTGTCTTCCGGCCTGTTAACGGCCCGTTACTGTGTTGTCCCGATACCAATTACACCCGTTTGTGTCGACATTCTGGGAACGGGGGTACCCAGACTTGCCTGCCTGCGGCCTGCGGCGTGGCTCAAGGGGTGGCCCAGCACGGCCCATCTTCATCAGCACAAGCTCAAGACCCTCGTGAGGGGCCAAAAGCCTGCAGGCGGACGACGTGAAGCTTCCTCGAACGGCCTCGTCAGTGGCTCGCGAGGAGGCGGAGAGATCAAGGCGGGGTACCTCACGAGGTGCCCATGACGCATAGCCATGACAACCAAGAGGCGCCAGTGAGCGCCAGCCATGATGTCCTCATTTCCTCTTTGGTGCAAAGGGGCAAGCGTGGCGAGAGCATCAAGCAAAGGCATCCGTTTGTGCAACAAGACCAAGACCGTCAACGGCGGCGGAAGGAAGTCATCATGGAGCCCAAGCCAAGGCCACCACGAGCCTTTGACAGCGAGGACCAACTTTAGTCAGGATAAGTGTACTAGATGTTCCCCTTCAAGATGGCCAATTGTTGGCGCCCTTCCCGCTCAATATTTGGGAAGAGGCCCAGGGCCTTTGCCTATAAATAGGACTAGCCACCCACAGGGTAGAGGCATGTGAGAGACATCTTGGAGAGATCCAGACATCTCACCTCATCCTAGCTCGATCCACTCTGATAAAGAGCCTAGCCACAAGAACACCTCACCCTCGCGAGGTTGTTCTTTCTTGTATTGTTCATCATTAGCCCAATAGGCAATCCACCACACCACACACTGGAGTAGGGTGTTACACCACAATGGTGGCCCGAACCAAGATAAACCCCGTGGTCTCTTGTGTTGTTCCTTTCATAGTTTAGATCCTAGCAAGGCGGCAAGGTGCATGTAGGTAGAGGGCGAGATCTCCAGCACCCAGTGCTGTTCGAACTCAGAGGGTCTCACGAACCGGAATGTCGGATTTCGGGTTCCGCACCTTGAGGTTCAACACCTGGGTGCGCGCGGAGATCCAATCCTTCCACCGCCTCGCACTCGGCCAATCGCTGGGACCTAAACTACTAAAATGTAACAAAGACAAGAGACACAAGATTTATATCGGTTCAAAGCCACCATTGTGGTGTAATACCCTTACCCAAAGGTGTGGTGTGGTGGATTGCCTCTGGGCTGATGAGGAACTGATACAAGGAAGAACAGCCTCATGAGGGTCTGCTTCTGGCGGGAAAGTGATGAACTGCTAGGTGGTGTTCAGTCGCTCTAGCTACTGGTTTCTTGACGAGGATGCCGGATCTCCAGTCGTCTCTCCAAGATGTGTCTCTAAGATGCCCTAGCTCTGAGTGTGGCTACTCCTATTTATAGGCAAAGGCCCTGGGCCTCTTCCTAAATATTGAGCGGGAAGGGCGCCAACAATTGGCCATTTTGAAGGGGAACATCGGGTACACTTATCCTGACTAAAGTTGGTCCTCGCCTGCCAAAGGCTCCCGTGATGACGCCCGCTGGGCTCCACGATGACTCCTTCCAGCCGCTGGGCTGGTCTTGGTCTTGTTGCAATCAAACGGATGCCTTTGCTTGATGCTCTCGCCGCGCTTGCTCCCTTTGCACCAAAGAGGAAAGGAGGACGCTGGCTGCTGGCTAGCGCTCGATCGGGCGCCTCGGTCCATGGCTTGCATCATGGGCACCTCACGAGGTACCCTGCCTGAACTCTCCGCCTCCTCATGAGCCAGCCTGACGAGGTCGTGCCTAAGGAAGCTCCTTGTCGTCCGCCCCGCGAGGCTTGGCCCCTCGCGAGGGTCTTGAGCTTGTGTTGATGAAGACGGGCCCTGCTGGGCCTCCTCCGAGCCACGCCGCAGCCGCAGTGTGCAAGTCCGGGGACCCTGCTCCTGCAACACCGACAGAGCCTCTGCCCACTTGCGCGCTCAACTTGGCCCGAGGGGCCTGGCTGGGTGGCGGCGTCTGGCGTGACTCCAGCAGCCCCTGCAGCCCAGCCCCTCGCTGGGCGCCCCGAGGGGAGGCGTGCACGAGGCCGACACCGAGCCTGGGCTCCTCGAGGTTGATGCGACCCGAGGCCACCTCGCTTGTTTATCACCAGCTGGAGCATAGCGCTCGCGCATGCGACGGGCATAGCCGCCTCGGCAAAGGTCATCGCCCATCGCGGAGCATGGTGCTTCCATCGAACGTGGAGGGGGCTCCCCTCCGGGAGGAGCCCCCTGGGCGATACATCCCCACCTCGGCTGTGGCCGCACGGTAGGGCCGGACGAGGTGTATTCTGGGCACCCGTGAGCCAGCGCGGGACTCACGGGCCCTACCTCAAGGCGGGTTGCGCTGGCTCGGGCCTTATCTTCGAAAGTGTGTTCTCGCAAATTTGGCTGATGTCGGAGTTTCACGCTTCGGTCCCGCCTCGGGATGGTCTCACCCTACCGCCGGTAAGCTGTGTCGCGATGCCATGGACAAGACCAGAGGGTGAGGGTCGAGAGCCGGTAGGAGACCTGAGTCGCGATGCTCGTGCACCCCCTTTAACGCCGTTAAGCTGGGTTAGATGATGAAACTCTCACGCCCCGGTCCCGGCTCGGCTGGTCTCAGCCGGGCCGGGTAAGCTGTGTCGCGATGCCATGGACAAGACCAGAGGGTGAGGGGCCGAGAGCCGGTAGGAGCCCTGAGTCGCGATGCTCGTGCACCCCTTTAACGCGCAAGCCGGGCCGATGCAAAGCAACTCTCGCCCTCGGTCCCGGCCTCGGCTGGTCTCACCGCCGGCAAGCCAGGTCGCGATGCCATGGACAAGACCAGAGGGTGAGGGTCGGAGAGCCGGTAGGAGCCCCGAGTCGATGCTCGTGCACCCCCTTTAACGCGAAAGCCGGGTCGATGACGTAAACTCCACGCCCTCGGTCCCGGCTCGGCTGGTCTCAAATTGGCCGGGCAAGCTGTGTCGATGCCATGGACAAGACCAGAGGGTGAGGGTCGAGAGCCGGTAGGAGCCCCGAGTCGCGATGCTCGTGCACCCCTTTAACGTGCAAGATTCCGCCACCCGTGAAAAGGCACCAAATAACAAGCATGGTGGAACGAGAGCATAATCCTAAGGAAAGCGTGAAGAAGGATACATGCCCTCGGATAGGCCCGAGCGTTTGGGGATGATGCAGCCAGGGGGCGCCCCAACAGGATAAGCTAATGACATGAAATAAAAGGGATACATGCCGCAGGGATGGACCCACGCGGCCTGGGAATAATGCGGCCCTGAAGGCGCTCCCAGCCGGAAATAAAACTTAAAGAAGTCACCTGGTGATGTCGAGGACGAAGGGGTGTTGGTGTAGCAGACTCGGTGGGCTGTGGGAGCCGACCTCACGAGCCCCCCAGGATGGCCCTCATGAGACGCTGGTGCGCAGCTGCCGCGTTTGGCAGGCCATAAGGCATGCGCACGTAGCTGTGGGGCGGACCCTTGCAACGTCCCAATCGCGAGGGCCAGAGGCGCTCTTGAGACGCGGCGGCTCGGTTGAGCCCTGGTATGTCGATGCAGACGCGCAGCCCACCATCCTCGCCTGGATGGGGGGCCACGGCCAAGGCAGCGGGCGGCCCCTCATGACCCTTGACTTCGTAGGCTCCCGAATGGCCTTGCCGAGGAACTCTGAGGGTTCGGCCCTCCTTGCCTTGCTCACCTATGGAAACGTGTTTCAAGCACGCCCACGTGGTGCCCAAGCGCCTCCCTCGAGACTCCTGGCGAGGTCGGGCGGCCCTCCAGTGGAGAGCCCCGAGCCCCGCCTGAGGAGGGCACCGGCGACTTTCCTATGCGACGGAAGGAGGCTCCCCGGCCCGTGGCGCTGCCTCGAGGGGCCTGCCTCTTGAGGAGCCGGGCCGGTTGATGTCTTCTTCTTCTTTGGTGCAGCCTCGGGAGGCCTCCTGCTGCTGTGGTTTGGGTCTTCTAGCGAGGCGGCCTGAAAGGCTCGCTCCAGGGAGCACACTGCGTCTCTCTCTTCACAGGGCACCGTGATGACCCCGCCGCTTCCTGGCATCTTGAGGACGTTGTAGCCATGGTGGGTTACGGCCATGAATTTGGCCAACGCTGGGTACCCGAGGATGGCGTTGTACGGCAGGCGAATGTGGGCAACGTCGAAGTCGATGAGCTCAGTGTGGTAGTTGTCGCGAGCCCCGAAAGTGACAGGAAGGCGGACCTGCCCGATCGGGACCGTGGAGCCGTCGGTGACTCCGGAGAAAGGCTTGCTGGTCGGGTTTAATCAGAAGGCACTTGAAGATTGTTGAATGTCTCCGCATGTGACGTTGAGCCCTGCTCCGCCTGGCCGATGAGGGTCTTGGTGACCAAAGCACGTTGTCGATGATTGGGGAACAAAGCATCGGGAGAACTCCTACCGTGGCTGCGCGACTTGAGCTGGTCTCATTGAGCTGAACGTGATGGCGCACGCCGACCAACCGAGAGGGCGCGTGGCCTCGAGCTTGGGGAGGACTGCATTCACTTCAAGGGCGAATCGCTTGAAGATGTGCCGAGAGGTTGGGGCTTGAGCTCCGCCCAGGATGCAAAGCGGCGATCGCGCTTCCCGGAAGCCCCAAACCCCTCGGGCCCCGATGACGGTCTTCAATTATCCTTGGCGGGCGGCGGCAGCGGTGGGAGGCCTGCGTTCCCCTCAAGGGCGATCCTCAGGCTGATCCTCCAGCCTCCCTCGCGAGGCGGGTCTTGCCAACGGCCTCGCGAGGTTGGTCGCCACCCTTTGGCGCTGGCCGCTGTCTTCCCAAAGGCCCCTGCATTCCTTCCTCCTCCTCGTCAGAAGCCCGGTCGCTGCGCCGGGGTGTCACGACCCTTCCTTCGCACGACCCGGAGCTCTTGACATTCATTGGTGTTGTGGGTGTGGAGGTCGTGGTACAAGCAGACTGCTGCCCTTGGAGGACTCGGGCTGATCTTCGCCTTGCTTGGTGTCCGGTTCGGTGCGAGTACGACAGCCCTTGCGCTTCACGCCCTTGGCCTTGGACTTTTTTCTTCGGGATCTCGCGGCAGCAGCTCGAGGAGGGAGAGGCGCCTCCTCAGCTCGGGCGCACTTGGTCGCCAAGTTGAACAGCTCCAAGGAGGTGCACAGATCTTCATGCATCGCCAGCTCCTCCTTCATCTTGACGTCAAGACGCCGCCGGAGAAGGCAGAGATGATGGCCTCCTCCGCTACTCACGGGGATCTTGAGGCGCGCATTGTTGAAGCGTTGATGTACCTTTGTGGTTTCCGCTGCTGCCTTATTACGCATGTCGCCACGGCGGGTGGCCGGTCCGCGAGTACCGGAAGTTGGCGATGAAGCGGGTGCGCATCTCGCCAGTGAAGAGATCGTGTCTGGGGCCGATTCAGGAGCCAGGTGCGGGCTCTGGCCTTGAGCGCCATGACCTTTTCATCCCTGCTATAGCCTCGATGCCCAGCTCAGAGAGCTGGAGGAACTCCAGAGGGTCACCGTGGCCGTCAGAAGCGAGGAGGCAGGTCTGGCTTGAACTTGGCGGTCCACAACGCAGCGCAGCTCGGAGGTGAAGGCGCTGCAGCCCGCCGTGGCCGCTGGGGCCTCGGACGACCGAGAGCTTGGTCTTGCGGGCCTCCTCGTGCATGCTGGGGGCAGCAGTAGGTCCCGACGTGCCGAGCGGGAGCGCCGGCAGCTTCTTGTGGGCGAGGAACTTCTTGACAGTTTCGCTTGTTGCCGGCCGCGCCTGGCGGAGCGGGTTCCGCCACGCCGCCGCTTGGGGCCAGGGCGCCTTCTTGAGGAGGAGGCGGGGGCGCCCGGAGTTTCATCGCCAAGGGCGGGTGCGGCAGCGAGACGGACGGTGCGGGGCGCCTCGCGGCGCGGACGAAGCTCGGGCGACTCGGTCGAGCCATTCATCGAGACGCTGCCGACGGGCGATAGCGCAGAGCTCGCTTGCCGCGATGAGTGCAGCTCGGGTCAGCGGCATGGGCGCAAGCGCGTGACGAAGAACCAGCGAGGGTGAGCGAAGGCGTGGCGGTGCGGCCGCCCCGCCTCATGGACAGTCTGGGATGATGCTTGTTGCTCGTTTCGCCGGGCCGGTGGCGGCGCTGACGGCAGGTGACGGGAACGACGAGGGCGCCACGACGGGAGCTGTCTGGGCGACATGGGAGGCGAGGGCGGCCTGAGGCCGGGCGCCGGCCCGGCGAACGCCGACATGGTTGCGGTGGTCGGGGAAGAACGAGGCGACGAAAGTAGATTCCGCGCACCCCTACCCGGGCGCGCCAAATGTCGGATTTCGCGTCCGGCAGACCCTTGAGGTTCGAACACTGGGTGCGCGGAGATCCAACCTTCCACCGCCTCTGCACTCGGCCAATCAGCTGGGACCTAAACTACTAAACAGAACAAAGACAAGAGACACAAGATTTATATTGGTTCAGTGCCACCATTGTGGTGTAATACCCTACTCCAAAGGTGTGGTGTGGTGGATTGCCTCTTGGGCTGATGAGGAACCATACAAGGAAGAACAGCCTCGCGAGGGTCTGTTCTTGGCGGGTGCGATGAACTGCTAGGTGGTGTTCAGTCCTCTAGCTACTGGTTTCTTGACGAGGATGCCGGATCTCCAGTCGTCTCTTCAAGATGTGTCTCTAAGATGCCCTAGCTCTGAGTGTGGCTACTCCTATTTATAGGCGAAGGCCCTGGGCCTCTTCCCAAATATTGAGAGGGAAGGGCGCCAACAATTGGCCATTTTGAAGGGGAACAACGGGTACACTTATCCTCGACTAAAGTTGGTCCTCGCCGCCAAAGGCTCTGGTGATGACTCGCTTGGGCTCCACGATGACTCCCCTTCCACTGCTGGGCTGGTCTTGGTCTTGTTGCAATCAAACGGATGCCTTTGTTTGATGCTCTCGCGCGCTTGCTCCCTTTGCACCAAAGAGGAAAGGAGGACGCTGCGGGCTGGCGCTCGATCGGGCGCCTCGGTTGTCATGGCTTATGTCATTAGCACCTCGCGAGGTACCCTGCCTTGAACTCTCCGCCTCCTCATGAGCCAGCCCGACGAGGCCGCGGCTCGAGGAAGCTCCTTGTCGTCCCGCCTCATGAGGCTTGGCCTCGCGAGGGTCTTGAGCTTGTGTTGATGAAGACGGGCCTGCTGGGCCTCCTCCAACCACGCCGCAGCCGCAGTGCAAGTCTGGGGACCCCTGTTCCTGAACGCCGACACCGAATCCGACATTTGGCGCGCCAGTAGGTGCGCCGAGCTTTCTTCCGCCGACCCGCCTCTCCATCGACACCGCGATTTCGCCTGCGATGGGCAGCGCGCCGCCCACTCCGTCGCCCGGCGCCAGCTGGGGCTGGGGCTCCGAGCCTTTGGCCCCGGCCTTGCGACAGGTGCGGTGGCCGGACAAGTTCAAGCCGGAGACGCCGCCGTGCTACAACGGCACAACTGATCCGCTGGCCTTCCTGCTGGCGTACGAGGAGGCCATCCGCGAAGCAGGAGGCGACGATAGGGTCATGGCTAACTGGCTTCCCATGGCCCTCACCGACGCTCTGCGCATGTGGCTGATCCACCTGCCAGCGGCTTCCGTGGCCTCTTGGGAAGAGCTGCGCAACCTCTTCTCGCCTCAAAGACGCCGCTGGGCGGCTTCCAGTCATCGCGTTTCTCGGGCGGCTCGCAGCGCCACCTTCTGTGCTGCCACGTCAAGCCATTCATCCGCCAGTCGGCGCTGCCTTCCACGCGTGGGGGCTCCCCTGTGTCGGTCGGCGCCCAAGGCCGATCGGCCTTCAGCTTGGAGGACCACCCTCCAACTCAACCTGCCGGGCACGCTCCCAATCGTGCACTCCCACCATTTGCCGTGGCCGTCACCAGACCCTCATCGACGGCGGCGCGGGCCTCAGTGGGCTCTCAGTCGAAGCCTTCAGCCTCCTCCACATACCGACGGAGCGGCTTCGGCCTAGCGGGCCCTTCTTGGGTGTCGGAGGCGGTTCAGCCGGCTCCCTCGGGCAGATCCGTCTTCCGGTGACCTTCGGCACCTACGACAACTTCCACACGGAGCTAATCGACTTCGACATCGCCCCCATCGGCCTCCCATACAACGCCATCCTCGGCTACCCGGCACTAGCTCGGTTCATGGCCGCAACTCACCTAGCGTACAACCTCATGAAGATGCCCCGGAGCAACGGCGTCCTCACCGTGTCCAGAGACACCGGGGATGCGTTGCAGCTACTCAAGCACGTCTTCAAGGCTGCAGTGGCGGCACAGCCCGCCGACTCAGACACCCCTGAGCCCAAGGGGGCTGCGCCGGCCAAGAAGAAGCAGCTGTTCACCCAAGACAAGGCGGAAACCAAGCAGATATTGGTCGACGAGGACGGATCCACTAACGCCACCTTCACCAAAGGCGCCAACCTCGAGCCCGAGCAGGAGGAGGCCCTGGTCAAGTTCCTGTGAGCGAACAAGAAGGTGTTCGCATGGGAACCGGATCAGTTGGCAGGGATCCTGAGAGGTGTAATCGAGCACCACCTCAACGTGTGCCCCAATGTGCGCCCGTGAAGCGTATAAGGCGGCAGTCCACCGAAAAGCAGGCTTTCATCGCCCAAGAGACCCGCAAGTTAGAAGCTGCAGGGTCATTCGCGAGGTCCGACACCGGATTGGTTGGCCAACCCGATGCCGTGCCAAAAAAGGGGGAAGGAACGATGTGTGTCGACTTTCACCAACCTCAACAAAGCCTGCCCATAAGATCCATTCCCGCCTCCTCGATCGATCAGATCGCCGATTCCACCGCCGAAAAGCGACCTGTTATGTTTCTTGGATGCCTTCTCCGAGTATCACCAGATCAAGATGGCGGTAGAAGACGTGGAAAAACGGCTTTCCGACCCCGCAGGGGTGTATCGCTACACATGCATGCCGCCTGGGCTGCAACGCAGAGCTACCTTTCAGCGGCTAATGCACATCACCTTGGGCCCGCAGCTCGGGAAGAATGTTGAGGATTACGTCGATGACATTGTGGTGAAGTCTCGTGAGGCCAAAACCCTGATACAAGACCTGGAGGAGACCTTCGCGAGCCTCAACGCAGTGAACTTGTGGCTCAACCCGGAGAAGTGTGTGTTTGGGGTCCCCTCGGGCAAGCTCTTGGGCTTCCTCGTGTCCCACCGAGGCATCGAGGCTAACCCAGAGAAGGTCAAGGCGGTCGAGGACATGAGCACGCCAAAGACCCTAAGAGAAATGCAGAAGCTCACCTGGGCACGTGATCGCACTGGACGCTTCATCTCCAAGTTGGGGAGCGAGCGCTGCCTTTCTTCCACTGATGAAGAAAAAGGGCCCTTTGAATGGATGAAGAGGCCGATGTATGCTCCAAGATCTCAAGAGGTACTGACCAGCCCTCCGTAATGGTGGCCCTGTGCCCTCAGGGAACCCCGGTGCTCTACCTTTGCAGCCACTCCCTACTCCGGCCAACAAGAGCCTGGTGGCGGTTAGGGAGGAGCATCGGACCAAAGCCGCGGCAGCCGCCCGGGTCACGGCGGAGCAAGATCAAGGAAGACTCACAAAGACCCCTACCACAACCGAGAAGGATCAGCTGCCGCAGGGAAACACACTCGGGACAGAAGAAACCCCTCCCCCTGGCGACCAGTCGCTGGAGGCTCCACTGTCTCAGGAGGCGCCACGGTCTCCGAAGGGCGCCATCGACACCAGCACTCCCAACCTCGTTGAACACCCTGTGTACTTCGTCAGCACAGTGTTACGGGACGCGAGGGCGCGGTACCCCATGCCTCAGAAACTCCTCCTCGTGCTATTGGTGGCCTCGCACAAGCTGTGGCATTATTTTTAGGGCCACCCCATCAAGGTTGTCTCAGCAGCACTTTGGAAAGGGTGCTCAGGAGCCCTAACTCAGCTGGAAGAGTCGCTGAGTGGAACATTTAACTACAAGCGTTTCAGCTCGAATTCAGCACAACCAGAGTCATCAAGGGGGCCGCGTTAGCGGATTTCATGGCAGAATGGACGGAGTCGCCGGGCCTCAAGGCTTATGAGGATCGATCCCTCTCCCGGGAAGCGAAGCACCGAAAGGTTGGGTCATGTACTTCGACGGGGCATTCTCCAGGCACGGCGCGGGGGCTGGAGCAGTGCTCATATCTCCTACTCAGGACAAGCTCTACTACGCCGTGCAGCTCTGTTTCCAGCACGGAGAAAAGGTCTCCAACAACATAGCAGAATATGAAGGCCTAATAGTAGGCCTGAAGGCCGCCGCTGCCCTAGGAGTGAAGCGCCTTACCATCAAGGGTGATTCACAACTCCTCATCAACTTCTCCAACAAGGTATATGAGCCGAGGGATGAGCACATGGAAGCCTACCTCGCGGAGGTCCGCAGGATGGAGAAGCAGTTCTGGGGGCTGGAGTTGCAGCATGTGCCCCGTGGTACCAACCAGGAGGCCGATGACATCGCCAAACGAGCATCCAGGTGGCTACCTCAGGAGCCTGGCGTCTTCGAGGAGCGGCTCTTCAAGCCCTCGGCCACGCCATCACTGTCAAGCGTGGCGCAGCCTCGGGAGGAGCTCCCCACCACCAAAGATCGGAGCCCCCGATGCGTGGCCCGGCCTCGGGGAGGCGCGCCGCTCTTGACGCCGGAGCCTCGTGGAGGGGTGCTGGATCACAGAGCTCGAGCTATCTGACGCAAGGGACCTTGCCAGAGAAGGAGGAGGAAGCGGAGTACGTGGCGCGGCAAGCCACAAAGATATCGCATCGTGGGATGGAGAGCTCTACCGGAAGCGACCAAATGATGTGTCCCTACGCTGCATCTCCAGGGAGCAAGGGAAGGAACTGCTAGCAGATATACATGGTGGAGACTGTGGGCATCATTCATCATCACGGACCCTTGTTGGCAAGGCGTTCCGCAGCGGTTTCTATTGGCCCACTGCGCTCAATGATGTCGTCGAACTGGTGAAGGCTTGCGAGGCCTGCCAATTCCATGCCAAGCAGATCCATCACCGGCGGAGGTCTGCAAACTATACCCCTCTTGTGGCCATTCGCGATGCAGGGGCTGGATATCCTGCCCGTTCCTCGGGCGCCAGGGGCTATCGCTACCTCTACGCCGCCGTGGACAAGTTCACCAAGTGGGCTGAAGTGGAAGCCGTCCGCACCATCCCCGCAGTTCTACGGTCAAGTTCATCAAGGGCATCATGAGTCGGTCCGGTGCCGAACCGCATCATCACCGGCTAACGGTTCGCAGCTTCACCAAGAATCCTCTTCAAAACATATTGTGCTAACCTTGGGACGCAGATATGCTCCGCTACCGGTAGCCCACCCATGGAGCAACGATCGGGCCGAAGCGGCCAATGCAGAGGTCTGAGGGGCCTCAAAACCAGGACATTCAAGAAGCCGGAGGCCCGTGGCGGTAGGCTGGTACGATGAGCTTCATTCTCAGACAGTGGTCCATCCAAGACAACCGCGACCAAGCCGACCGGGCGAGACCTCGTTCTTCCTGGTCTATGGAGCTGAAGCAGTCCTCCCTCATGAGGTCGACGCTGCTCCGCACGGGTCTCGGGCGTCGACGAGGCGCAGCAGGACGCCATGCGGGGACAGACCTCGGCCGGGAAGGAGCATCGCCGGGAAGCCGCCCACGAGTGGCAAGATACCAACAAGCGCCGCAGCGATACCATCGCCGCAACATCCGCCCAGGACTCTCGAGGTAGGAGACCTCGTGCTCAAAGCGGGTTCTCTCGTGGAGGGACTGCATAAGCTCTCTCCCATGTGGGAGGGCCCGTTCAAGGTTGTTCATGTTTCCAGGCCCGGCCCCGTGCGCTTGGAGACTCAGGAGGGGGTGCCCGTCCAGAACGCGTGGAACATCCAGCACTTAAGGAGGTTTTACCCCTAAAAAGGCCCAGAGCCTGTGAAGAAGGCAAACGCCTGTGAAGAAGTTGCGTTTTGGAAAAGGCCCAGAGCCTGTGAAGAAGGCGAACGCCTGTGAAGCTGTTGCGTTTTGGAAAAGGCCTAGAGCCTGTGAAGAAGGCGAATGCCTGTGAAGTCGCTATGCGTTTGGAAAAGGCCCGTGCTCGTGAAGAAGGCAAGCTACCGTGAAGTTCATCTTTCCGAGAAAGGCACGGAGCTCGTGAAGAAGGCCAATGCCCGTGAAGCTTCGCCGCCCGTGACACTCTCACGTAATAATGAGTTGGGGCTGTACACGCCCGAGTCTCAGGAGTGCCGGCCTCAGCCCGGGGCTCCCTCCCACGCCCAAAGGGCGGCACTTACCTCCGCTACTGGTGAGAAGACGTCGAAGACTAGATTAGGTGCCTGACGCGCTTTTCTCATTTGCTTTCTCGCAATTGGCTTGTTCATTCCCATTTGAAGTTTTATTGAAGTTTGCTGCCTTTGGCTTGGCGACTCCTTGCCTTTTCGCCTCTCCCCGCCGATTTCTCTCACGCAAGTCTCATGAGGGAGCAGCGGGCACCGTCATGAAAGTGTTTTCTGCTCTTACTGCTTGAGGCTTCCCTACCCGGGTCCACTACAGAGCACCCTCCAAATTGCGGCCCCATGTGCACCGCTGACACGAACATAGGACCTGGCTCGGTCGCCTCCATACCGAGGCCGGAGCTACCTCTCTAGACTAACCTTCGCAGGACATGGAGCGCTCGACGAGGCCTCGGCCTCGGGAAGCAAAGGCCACGACAGGCACCCCGAGCTAAGCAATTTCTACGCAGGCAGTGGCACAAAGGCATAATACCGAAATAGCGGAAACAAAGACGATAATTAACAACAATAGTCCAAGTAAGCTACTGGGCCCTACACTACTGTCTCTTTGCGCAGGAAAAAGGAAAAGAACAAACAGCGCGACTCACCGACACCAACTCGGGGGAGACTTGAACTGCCTCCCGAGCTCAGCGGACTCCATCTCGTGCTTCACCGAGGCGCTGGCGATGGCGGGCAGACCGCTACCTCCCTCCAGTGCGCGGCGGCGCTGGGCTGGTCGCGTCATCACCGGAGGAGCCGCTGCTCAAGAAGAGTCATCAAAGCTTGATGAACCTCGAGCGCCGCCGACCACGCCGCTGCTACCGTCGTCTTCATCATGTCAGCTGGGCCCACGGCCGCGGTCGCCGTTCTCGTGGCAGCACCCAGCGGCGACCGTTTTCCCTGAACACCCTCACATAGAGGGTGGCATCGCCACGAACTTGAAGTGCAGGGGTGCACCGGCTCAGACCACGCTGCTGGCAAACGCGTTTACCCGGCCAGCGGGTCGTACACGCTCCCGGCTGCAGAGACCTCCTGCGAAGCCCAGGAGGCCCAGCTGCAACAACCATCCGCCTGAAGCCAGAGGTCGCCCGGGGCACCAGCCGGAAGCTCACCTAGGAGGAAGCGAGGGAGCTGGAGCCGGGTGCTGGTCGGCTCCGCCGACCACACAACAAACTCCGGCAGCACCTCTGCCGAGTGGAAGCGCAACCTAGGGGTCGCGGCGTCAGAAGCGTGCCCTCAAGAACGGGCTGCCGCCGTCACATCAAGGCTGGGAGATCGCCTCCCCGGCCACGAGGAGCCACCATGGGAGCCACATGGTGTTTGCGAGGACGACCTCGACCGCGCTTGGGCGGGGGAGAGTCAGGCTCCACCTGGCGGGCCTTTCCTTTCTCCGCGGCCGGGAACCTCTTTGGCAGAGCCATGGAGAAGAAGGAGAAGCAAGAGGGGATGGACTGGAAGGGCAGGCGTCGTCCCGAACTTATATCCGAGGAAGCCCAACCGCTGGCTCCACGATCGCAGGTAATCATGACCCGCTTTGCATGCAGGGACTTGTCAATTCGTGCAGTTGCCGAGGTGTCGTGGGGGAGCAGGGCCGCCCACGTCCAATCAACCGCCACGCGGCGCCTAAGGTCAGGGTTTTAGGGGCTCAAGGCGCCAGACTTGCCCTTCGCTTCTCTGCTCAGCCAAGTCCAGCGCCGCTTTGGGCCCGGGGCTACTGCCGGCGTTCGGGAACGGGGTACCAGACTTGCTCGCTCGCGGCCTGCAGCGTGGCTCAAGGGGTGGCCCAAAGACGCCCATCTTCATCAAGACAAGCTCAAGACCCTCGCGAGGGCCAAGCCTCGTGGGGGCGGACGACGGAAGCTTCCTCGTGCATGGCCTCGCCAGTTGGTTCGCGAGGAGGCGGAGAGATCAAGGCGGGTACCTCACGAGGTGCCCATGACGCAAGCCATGACGCATTTAAGGGCGCCAAGGGCGCCAGCCCGCGCAGTGTCCTCATTTCCTCTTTCGTGCAAAGGGGGCAAGCGCAGGCGAGAGCATCAAGCAAAGGCATCCGTTTCGGTGCAACAAGACCAAGACCGTCGCAACGGCAGGAAGGAAGTCATCGTGGTGTTGGAAATATGCCCAAGAGGCAATAATAAATGGATTATTATTATATTTCCTTGTTCATGATAATTGTCTTGTATTCATGCTATAATTGTATTATCCGGAAATCGTAATACACGTGTGAATACATAGACCACAACATGTTCCTAGTGAGCCTCTAGTTGACTAGCTCGTTGATCAACAGATAGTCATTGTTTCCTGACTATGGACATTGGATGTCATTGATAACGGGATCACATCATTAGGAGAATGATGTGATGGACAAGACCCAACCGTAAGCATAGCACAAGATCGTGTAGTTCGTTTGCTAGAGCTTTTCCAATGTCAAGTATCTTTTCCTTAGACCATGAGATCATGTAACTCCCGGAGACCGTAGGAGTGCTTTAGGTGTACCAAACGTCACAACGTAACTGGGTGACTATAAAGGTATACTACGGGTATCTCCGAAAGTATCTGTTGGGTTGACACGCATCGAGACTGGAATTTGTCACTCCGTATGACGGAGAGGTATCTCTGGGCCCACTCGGTAATGCATCATCATAATGAGCTCAAAGTGACCAAGTGTCTGGTCACGGGATCATGCATTACAGTACGAGTAAAGTGACTTGCCGGTAATGAGATTGAACGAGGTATTGGGATACCGATGATCGAATCTCGGGCAAGTAATGTACTGACTGACAAAGGGAATTGTATACGGGGTTGCTTGAATCCTCGACATCGTGGTTCATCCGATGAGATCATCGAGGAGCATGTGGGAGCCAACATGGGTATCCAGATCCTGTTGTTGGTTATTCACCGGAGAGTCGTCTCGGTCATGTCTACGTGTCTCCCGAACCCGTAGGGTCTACACACTTAAAGATAGGTGACGCTAGGGTTATTAGGAAGACTTGTATGTGATTACCGAATGTTGTTCGGAGTCCCGGATAAGAACCCGGACGTCACGAGGAGTTCCGGAATGGTCCGGAGGTGAAGATTTATATATGGGAAGTTGTCATACGGTCACCGGAAAGGTTCGGGGGCATATCGATATTGTACCGGGGCCACCGGAGGGGTTCCGGGGGTCCACCGGGAGGGGCCACCTCTCTCGGAGGGCCTCATGGGCCGTAGTGGGCAGGGAACCAGCCCATGGAGGGATGGGCGCATCCCCCCCTTAGGCCCATGCGCCTAGGGATTGGGGGGGGAACCCTAGTGGGGGCGCCCCCCTTGTTTGGGGGGCAAGCCCCCTCCCCTTGGCCCCCGCCCCCCCCTCTAGATCTCATCTAGAGGGGGCTGGCCCCCTTCCCCCTTCCCCTATAGATAGAGGGGCGAGGGGAGGGCTGCATACAACATCCAAGGCGCAGCCCCTCCCCTCCCCAACACCTCTCGTCCTCCGTTAAGAGCTTGGCGAAGCCCTGCCAGAGTACTGCCTCTCCACCACCACCACGCTGGCTGCCGCTGCTGGAGTTCTCTTCCTCAACCTCTCCCTCCACCTTGCTGGATCAAGGCGCGGAGACGCCTCCGCCTGCACGCGTGTGTTGAACGCGGAGGTGTCAGTCTGCTCGCGCTAGGATCTTCGGTGATTTGGATCACGACTAGTACGACTCCCTCAACCCCGTTCCCTTGAACGCTTCCACTCGATCTACAAGGGTATGTAGATGCACTCCTCTCTCTCGTTGCTAGATGAACTCATAGATTGATCTTGGTGAAACCGTAGGAAAATTTTATTTTCTGCAACGTTCCCCAACAGTGGCATCATGAGCTAGGTCTATGCATAGTGCTCTTTGCACGAGTAGAACACAAATCTGTTGTGGGCGTAGATGTTGTCAACTTTCTTGCCACTACTAGTCTTATTTTGCTTCAGCGGTATTGTGGGATGAAGCGGTCCGGACCGACCTTACACGTACGCTTACGTGAGACAGATTCCACCGACTGACATGCACTAGTTGCATAAGGTGGCTAGCGGGTGTCTGTCTCTCCCAGTTTAGTTGGAGCGGATTCGACGAAAAGGGTCCTTATGAAGGGTAAATAGAAGTTGACAAATCACGCCAGGCTTTTTCATAGGTAAGAGAACGTTCTTGCTAGAACCCTATTGCAGCCACGTAAAAGATGCAACAACAATTAGAGGACGTCTAACTTGTCTTTGCAGCAATTGCCTTGTGATGTGATATGGCCAAAAGTTGTGATGTATGATGAATGATATATTGTGATGTATGAGATCATGTTCTTGTAATAGGAATCACGACTTGCATGTCGATGAGTATGACAACCGGCAGGAGCCATAGGAGTTGTCTTAATTATTGTATGACTCATGTGTCAATGATTTAACGCCATGTAATTACTTTACTTTATTGCTAAACCGTTAGCTATAGTAGCAGAAGTAATAGTTGGCGAGCAACTTCATGGAGACACGATGATGGAGATCATGGTGTCATGCGGTGACGAAGATGATCATGGAGCCTCAAGATGGAGATCAATGGAGCTATATGATATTGTCCATATCATGTCACTACTATTTGTTTGCATGTGATGTTTATCATGTTTTTGCATCTTGTTTACTTAGACGACGGTAGTAAATAAGATGATCCCTCATTATAATTTCAAGAAAGTGTTCCCCTAATCGTAAGGCTGCTATGGCAGCTTTGTTGTTTCAAGCACCACGTGATGATCGGGTGTGATAGATTCTAACGCTCACATACAACGGGTGTAAGACAGATTTACACATGCGAAACACTTAGGTTAACTTGACGAGCCTAGCATGTACGGACATGGCCTCGGAACACGTAGAGATCGAAGGTCGAACATGAGTCGTATGGAAGATACGATCAACATGGAGATTTTCACCGATGATGACTAGTCCGTCTCACGTGATGATCGGACACGGCCTAGTCGACTCGGATCATATAACACTTAGATGACTAGAGGGATGTCTAATCTGAGTGGGAGTTCATTAAATAATTTGATTAGATGAATTTAATTATCATGAACTTAGTCTAAAATCTTTGCAAAAATGTCTTGTAGATCAAATGGCCAACGCTCATGTCAACATGAACTTCAACGTGTTCCTAGAGAAAACCAAGCTGAAAGATGATGGCAACAACTATACGGACTGGGTGCGGAACCTGAGGATCATCCTCATAGCTGCCAAGAAAGCATATATCCTAGAAGGACCGCTAGGTGAAGCACCCATCCCAGAGAACCAAGACGTTATGAACGCTTGGCGTCAAGGTTGATGATTACTCCCTCGCTCAAGGCGGCATGCTTTACAGCTTAGAACCGGGCTCCAAAAGCGCTTTTGAGCAACACGGAGCATATGAGATGTTCGAGGAGCTGAAAATGGTTTTCCAAGCTCACGCCCGGTCGAGAGATATGAAGTCTCCGACAAGTTCTATAGTTGTAAGATGGAGGAAAATAGTTGTCGCTGAGCACATACTCAAAATGTGCAGGTTGCACAACCGCCGCCCACTGGATATTAACCTCCTGATGAGGCGGTCATCGACAGAATCCTTCGGCCGCTCCCACCGAGCTACAAGAGCTTTGTGATCAACTACAATATGCAGGGGATTGTGAAAACTATTCCTGAAGTATTTTCAATGTCAAGTCACAGAGGTAGAAATCAAAAGGAACATCAAGTGTTGATGGTCAATAAAACCACCAAGTTCAAGAAAGGCAAGGGTAAGAAGAACTTCAAGAAGGACGGCAAGGATGTTGCCGCTACCGTAAGCCGCTTGCCGGGAAGAAGTCAAGAATGGACCCAACTCGAGACTGAGTGCTTTTATTGCAAAGGGAAGGGTCCTTCGGAAGCGGAACTGCCCCAAATACTTAGCGGACAAGAAGGCCGGCAACACTAAAGGTATATGTGATATACATGTAATTGATGTGTACCTTACCAGTGCTCGTAGTAGCTCCTGGGTATTTGATACCGGTGCCGTTGCTCATATTTGTAACTCAAAGCAGGAGCTGCAGAATAAGCGGAGACTGGCGAAGGACGAGGTGACGATGCGCGTCGGGAATGGTTCCAAGGTAGATATGATCACCGTCGGCACGCTACCTCTACATTTACCTACGGGATTAGTTTTAAACCTCAATAATTGTTATTTAGTGCCAAGTTTGAGCATGAACATTGTATCTGGATCTCGTTTAATACAAGATGGCTACTCATTTAAATCCGAGAATAATGGTTGTTCTATTTATATGAGAGATATGTTTTATGGTCATGCCCCGATGGTCAATGGTTTATTCTTAATGAATCTTAACGTGATGTTACACATATTCATAGTGTGAATACCAAAAGATGTAAAGTTGATAACGATAGTCCCACATACTTGTGGCACCGCCGCCTTTGGTCACATTGGTGTCAAGCGCATGAAGAAGCTCCATCCCGATGGACTTTTAGAGTCTCTCGATTATGAATCATTTGACACATGCGAACCATGCCTCATGGGCAAAATGACCAAGACTCCGCTTCTCACGAACAATGGAGCGATCAACCAACTTATTGGAAATCATACATACCGATGTAAAGCGGGTCCAATGAGCATTGAGGCTCATGGAGGATATCGTTATGTTCTCACTCTCACTGACGACTTGAGTAGATATGGGTATGTCTACTTGATGAAACACAAGTCTGAGACCTTTGAAAAGTTCAAGGAATTTCAGAATGAGGTAGAGAATCAACGCGGCCGAAAGATAAAGTTCCTACGATCAGATCGTGGAGGAGAATATTTAAGTCACGAATTTGGTACGCACTTAAGGAAATGTGCAATCGTTTCACAACTCACGCCGCTTGGAACACCTCAGCGTAATGGTGTGTCCGAACGTTGTAATCGCACTCTATTGGATATGGTGCGATCTATGATGTCTCTTACCGATTTACCGCTATCATTTTGGGGATACGCACTAGAGACAACTACATTCACTTTAAATAGGGCTCCGTCTAAATCCGTTGAGACGACACCGTATGAATTATGGTTTGGGAAGAAACCTAAGCTGTCGTTTCTAAAAGTTTGGGGATGCGATGCTTATGTCAAGAAACTTCAACCTGAAAAGCTCGAACCCAAGTCGGAAAAATGCATCTTCATAGGATACCCTAAGGAAACCATTGGGTATAACTTCTACCTTAGATCCGAAGGCAAGATATTTGTTGCCACGAACGGATCCTTTCTGGAAAAAGAGTTTCTCTCGAAAGGAGTAAGTGGGAGGAAAGTAGAACTCGATGAAGTACTACCTCTTGAACCGGAAAGTAGTGCAGCTCAGGAAATGTTCCTATGGTGCCTACACCAATCGGAGAGGAAATTAATGATGATGATCAAGGTACTTCGGATCAAGTTGCTACCGAACTTCAGAGGGTCTACAAGGACACGTTCCACGCCAGAGTGGTCTCGCAACCCTGTCCCGAAATCCTGTTGTTAGACAACGGTGAACCTTGAACTATGAAGAAGCGATGGCGGCCCAGATTCCAACAAATGGCTTGAAGCCATGCAATCTGAGATAGAATCCATGTATGAAAACAAAGTATGGACTTTGTGACAGACTTGCCCGATGATCGGCGAGCGATAGAAAACAAATGGATCTTTAAGAAGAAGACGGACGCGGATGGTAATGTTACCATCTATAAAGCTCGACTTGTTGCTAAGGGTTATCGGCAAGTTCAAGGGGTTGACTACGATGAGACTTTCTCTCCCGTAGCGAAGCTGAAGTCCGTCTGAATCATGTTAGCAATTGCCGCATACTATGATTATGAGATATGGCAGATGGACGTCAAAACGGCATTCCTTAACGGCTATCTTAAGGAAGAACTGTATATGATGCAGCCGGAAGGTTTTGTCGACCCTAAGAATGCTAACAAGTTATGCAAGCTCCAGCGATCCATTTATGGACTATTGCAAGCATCTCGGAGTTGGAACATTCGCTTTGATGAGATGATCAAAGCGTTTGGGTTTATGCAGACTTATGGAGAAGCATGCGTTTACAACAAAGTGAGTGGGAGCGCTGTAGCATTTCTCATATTATATGTAGATGACATCCTCTTGATGGGAAATGATATAGAACTCTTGGACAGCATTAAGGCTTACTTGAATAAGTGTTTTTCAATGAAGGACCTTGGAGAAGCTGCTTACATATTAGGCATCAAGATCTATAGGGATAGATCGAGACGCCTCATAGGTCTTTCACAAAGCACATACCTTGATAAGATATTGAAGAAGTTCAATATGGATCAGTCCAAGAAAGGGTTCTTGCCGGTATTACAAGGTGTGAGATTGAGCTTGGCTCAATGCCCGACCACGGCAGTAAATAAAGAAGAGATGAGTGTCATCCCCTATGCCTCAGCCATAGGATCTGTTATGTATGCCATGTTGTGTACCAGACCTGATGTAATTCTTGCCGTAAGTTTGGTAGGAAGGTACCAAAGTAATCCCGGCAAGGAACACTGGACAGCGGTCAAGAATATCCTGAAGTACCTGAAAAGGACTAAGGATATGTTTCTCGTTTATGGACGTGACGAAGAGCTCGTCGTAAAGGGTTATGTCGATGCTAGCTTCGACACAGATCTGGATGACTCTAAGTCACAAACCGGATACGTGTATATGTTGAATCGTGGAGTAGTCAGCTGGTGCAGTTGCGAGCAGAGCGTCGTGGCGGGACCTACATGTGAAGCGGAGTACATGGCAGCCTCGGAGGCAGCGCATGAAGCAATATGGATGAAGTAGTTCATCACCGACCTAGGAGTCATACCCAATGCGTCGGGGCCAATCACTCTTCTCGTGACAACACCGGAGCTATTGCCCTTGCCAAGGAGCCTGTGTTTCACAAGAAGACCAGCACATCAAGCGTCGTTTCAACTCCATCCGTGAAAATGTTCAAGATGGAGACATAGATATTTGCAAAGTACATACGGATCCGAATGTCGCAGATCCGCTGACTAAACCTCTTTCATGAAAGCAAAACATGATCAACACCGTAACTCTATGGGTGTTCGATTCATCACAATGTAACTAGATTATTGACTCTAGTGCAAGTGGGAGATTGTTGGAAATATGCCCTAGAGGCAATAATAAAAGGATTATTATTATATTTCCTTGTTCATGATAATTGTCTTTTATTCATGCTATAATTGTATTATTCGAAAATCGTAATACACGTGTGAATACATAGACCACAACATGTCCCTAGTGAGCCTCTAGTTGACTAGCTCGTTGATCAACAGATAGTCATGTTTTCCTGACTATGGACATTGGATGTCATTGATAACGGGATCACATCATTAGGAGAATGATGTGATGGACAAGACCCAATCCTAAGCACAACACAAGATCGTGTAGTTCGTTTGCTAGAGCTATTCCAATGTCAAGTATCTTTTCCTTAGACCATGAGATCGGTAACTCCGGATACCGTAGGGAGTGCTTTGGGTGTACCAAACGTCACAACGAATCTGGGTGACTATAAAGGTATACTACGGGTATCTCCGAAAGTATCACATTGGGTTGACACGCATCGAGACTGGAATTTGTCACTCCGTATGACGGAGAGGTATCTCTGGGCCCACTCGGTAATGCATCATCATAATGAGCTCAAAGTGACCAAGTGTCTGGTCATGGGATCATGCATAACGGTACGAGTAAAGTGACTTGCCGGTAACAAGATTGAACGAGGTATTGGGCTACCGACGATCGAATCTCGGGCAAGTAACGTACCGACTGACAAAGGGAATTGTATACGGGGTTGCTTGAATCCTCGACATCGTTGTTCATCCGATGAGATCATCGAGGAGCATGTGGGATCCAACATGGGCATCCAGATCCCGCTGTTGGTTATTGACCGTAGAGTCGTCTCGGTCATGTCTACGTGTCTCCCGAACCCGTAGGGTCTACACACTTAAGGTTCGGTGACGCTAGGGTTATTAGAAAGACTTGTATGTGATTACCGAATGTTGTTCGGAGTCCCGGATAAGATCCCTAACGCCACGAGGAGTTCCGTAATGGTCCGGAGGTGAAGATTTATATATGGGAAGTTGTCATACGGTCACCGGAAAGGTTCGGGGCATATCGGTATTGTACCGGGCCACCGGAGGGGTTCCGGGTCCACCGGAGGGGCCACCTCTCTCGAGAGGGCCTCATGGGCCGAGTGGGCAGGGAACCAGCCTCGGAGGGATGGGCGCATCCCCTGGGCCCATGCGCCTAGGGATTGGGAAACCCCAGTGGGGCGCCGCTTGGGGGCAAGCCCTCCCTTGTCACGCCGCCTCTAGATCTCATCTAGAGGGGGGCCGGGCTCCTTCCCCCTTCCCCTATAAATAGAGGGGCGAGGGGAGAGTTGTATACAACATCCAAGACGCAGCCCCTCCCCTCCCCAACACCTCTCGTCCTCCGTTAAGAGCTTGGCGAAGCCCTGCCGGAGTACTGCCTCTCCACCACCACCACGCCGTCGTGCTGCTGCTGGAGCTCTCTTCCTCAACCTCTCCCTCCACCTTGCTGGATCAAGGCGCGGAGACGCCTCCGGCCTCCGTGACGTGTGTTGATCGCGGAGGTGCCGTCTGCTCGGCGCTAGGATCTCCGGTGATTTGGATCACGACGAGCACGACTCCCTAAACCCTGCTTCCTTGAACGCCCGCTCGATCTACAAGGGTATGTAGATGCACTCCTCTCTCTCGTTGCTAGATGAACTTATAGATTGATCTTGGTGAAACCGTAGGAAAATTTTATTTTCTGCAACGTTCCCCAACACGTGGAGCCCAAGCCGGCGTCACCACCAGAGCCTTTGACAGGCGAGGACCAACTTTAGTCAGGATAAGTGTACTAGATGTTCCCCTTCAAGATGGCCAATTGTTGGCGCCCTTCCCGCTCAATATTTGGGAAGAGGCCTGTGGCCTTTGCCTATAAATAGGACTAGCCACCCACAGGGTAGAGGCATCTGAGAGACATCTTGGAGAGATCCAGACATCTCACCTCATCCTAGCTCGATCCACTCCGATCGAGAGCCTAGCCACAAGAACACCTCACCCTCGCGAGGCTGTTCTTACTTGTATTGTTCATCATCAGCCCAATAGGCAATCCACCACACCACACACTGGAGTAGGGTGTTACACCACAATGGTGGCTCGAACCAAAGATAAACCATGTGTCTCTTGTGTTGTTCCTTTCATAGTTTAGATCCTAACGAGGCGGCAAGGTGCAGGTAGGTAGAGGGCGATATCTCCGCGCGCACCCCAGTGTTCGAACCTAGAGGGTCTGCCAGAACCCGAAATCCGACAGTTTACGGCCCATGTGGGGCCATTTATCCGGCAGCCTGAGGCCCGCTGAATCTACGACCCGTCGGAGGCCCATTTATCCGACGGCCCGTAGGAGGCCCATGGATCCTACGGCACGTAGCAGGCTCAAGGTTACCACGGTCTGTATATGGCACATGGTTGTTGTGGCCATTAGCAAACCAAGGAAAAAGAAGACTAGGGAAATAAATAAGCCAAAAACTAACGCTAGGCTATTAAGTATTAAGGTGATTGCATTAATTACAACCACTGGGCATGAAAGTTCGCCACCAGTGCAAATATAGGGAACACTGTGACACCCCGGCTCAGAGAAACCGGAACGCCCCATATTCTAGCCCAGAGATCAAGGAGAAGTCTTCTGGAATACAACACTACTTAGCATAGAACAAATCAGCTCTTTATTGCAATCTATTGGGGTACAAGGGGATTACATCGGCACGGCGACACCACGCCTGCCACGGTTGCTCCATGCAAGCAGCAGAACAACACGACACAACAGAATGACTACTGGTAGAGGAAAAGCGACGACGGTGTTGAACTCCACTCCGCAGGGACTGGCTGGAACGCTTATCCTAGCTCGCAAACAATGAATCCACGGCAAACAAGCAATCATATCTGGCATGACATGCCAGGTCAGTACATTGAATGTACTTGCAAGCTCACAGCAACCAAAGCAATCAAGACAAACAACAACATGGCAAGTACAGGTTAACAAGGATTAACATGATTCTATCAGATCAATCATAGGATGAACAAGATGATACAGCTAGAACAATACGAGCATGGCATGAACATATGAACAAGATGAGCCTAGCATGCAACATGATGAAACTATCATGCACCAAATTACTCTGCTCTGGTTACCATGTAACCATCACCTGTATCACTTACCATCACGGACATCACACGATAATCTCAGGATCCAATCGAGCTTGGTATTAACAATACCGTAGCAATCATTTATGATCACAAGGAGCTTGACCTTTACCCTTGAATCTCGAATAACATTCCAAATATCCAACAAGTTGGTATTCACGATACTACAGTGATCCTCTCACGATCACATAAATATCAACCAACTTCTTTCATCATCAAACCAAGGTTGTTATTAAGCACATCATGATTATTACTGTTGACCCACAGTGTGACCGACATTTAATCGGGCCCATATTCATGGGCGCGGCTATCGATAGATTTAACACACACACACACTCTCTGCAGAGGTAGCGCACTGTACCCACACCACGAAACCCATGGCATCGCATTCCCATTCGGGTGGACCAACGATGTTCTTACAAATCCAATCTATTGCCATGGCACTCTCCCGGCCACTCCGACCAACACCCCTTTTGGGTTCATTCCTGGGTGGCCCATGCCTACCAAAGGTCTTACGGCCACCGTCGTGGCAGAAACGGTCCCAAACGGGGACAAAGCACGCAAACAACTCAGGCTCACAAGGCTTATGCCATCCTACCTGGCCAAGGTAGCACCCGCGCATAACCTTCCCTACGTTGGAGGCACCAGCGAGAGGCATGACAATAGACCCGTTAGGGCCTTTCCCATACACAAGGCAAATGTGGTTGCACTTGTCAGCTCGATCTGGTGGCACCATGACTCAGCCAACAGTTGTTCAAGTTCAATTTAATTTGGTTAAACTTGAATGCAATATGCTGAGCCATGATAAAAATAACATGATGCAACTACAGTGCATGAACATGATATCAACATGAGCATGAACATGAGCATGGGGGTGCAACATAATCAACGAGCATAACAACAACATTTAATCATTTAACCAGATGAGCATGGCATACTAACGAACATGAATATCACAACTAGAACACTACTCATAGCATGACATGAACACTAGCATCAATAATAAATATCATGCAAACGATAAAACTACCATGCAAATATTTAACCAACTCTTGCAAAATAACATGCATAACAATCTAAGATTTCTAATGTACCGATAGTCATGCACCGAAGACCATCACCAACATGTATTATTACCAAGCATGGCCAATATTAAAGTAGCACTAGTATGAAGAACATAATAACAGAGTGCAAGAAAAACAAAGCATGACGGTAAACACCGATCCATAAGCATAAACGAAATCACAATAAAGAAGAAAGAAAACAAACAGTTATTTAAGATTCAAGTTGAAAACCAATGCTTCTGCATGGCTATCATGTGAATGGTGGTTGTGGCTTGCCTGGGGATGAAGAAGGCTCCGGGGAGAAGTGTGGAAAGACCGCAGAAGGAATTGCCGGAAAGGTTCTCTCTCGGAGGGGGCTGATTGGGGCAAGGGCAAAATGGTCATTTCAGAATGTTGAAACCTAGTGAAAATCGTGGGAACAGAACGGGCTTGACGAGACGAAGACGTGGGCGTTGGATTCACCTAAATCGAAGTTACGGTTGCGGAGATATGAGGGTTGGGACATCAGGGACTTTTCTGCAAAAAGAATATTCACAGACGGGTCCCTGAGTGGATAAGGCAGAGGCGTAAATTAGGAATACGCTTTCAGAAGCTAAAAACGCACAGGCCCGAAATACGTTTCCACTTGCCACGTCATCAGAGGCGGGGTCGGGTGCGTGTTCGCTGACGGGCGGGTCCCACGGGCTGTGGGGCCCGTCACTTATCCAGCTGGACCGGACAGGGTCAACGCCGAGTGGCTGACCAGGGGTTCCCACCACCTGGTCAACTCCCTCCTCTCTCTCCTCCCGCTCCTCCTCTTCTTCCTCCCGATGCCGGCTCCAGAACAGAGGAGGCAGCGCGCGCCGGTGAGGACTCCGGCCGACTCCGGGCATCATTTGGGACGCCGCGGCCACCGAAGAGCTCGGGGGAGGATGCCTCCTCCGTCCCGGCTGGACACGGACGTCGAGGAGTAACTGGGAGGCGACGACTGGAGATGGGGTGGACGAAGGGCTCGGGTGGCATTGGGCTACGGGGCTACGGGGCACTCCGGCGAGGGGCAAGTAGGTGGGGAGGATCAGGGGGTCGAGGGGACTCCTCTGGTGGTGTCAGGTGGGAGGGGGAAGCTCGACTAGCCCCGAATTTGAAACGGCCGAGGCGGCGGCCATGGCGGCAAGGGAGGGCGAGGAGAGCTCATGGAGGCTAATGGAGGGGCTAGGAAGGTTCCTGGGAGCAAGGTGGGGCTTCTGGAGTGCTCGGGCTGCGCGGGGAGGGGCTACTTATAGCCGTGCGAGGTCATGGCCGAGCTGGCGTCGCCGCGGACGCGTGGACGGCGCCGCGGACGCGTGTGCTCGCGCATGAGCTCGGGGAAGATGACGGGGAGGGAAAGTACGAGCGCCAAAGGACACGGAGATGAGCGGAGCTCGGGGACAAGAGATGGAAGCTGCCGCGGCGCGAACAGAGCCGGTCGGCTACAGTTCGCCCATGAGCACACGGTGACGAGGGCCATCGAGGAGGCTTCGGGAGGGGGAGACGGCTCCATGGGAACTGCGACAATGCGGGCTAGATGTTGGACACGACGAGGCGCGCGAGCACGGCGAACCGAGGAGGGGCCCGAGAAAAACGCCGCTCAGCTCGCGTCCATGGCGTGCCAGGGCGCGTGCAAACGACGCGGTCACCACTATGACCGGCAAGGAGAGGACACAAGAGGCAGGGAAAAGTTGTCTAGTGTTTAGTCCTTTCATACTAGAGGCTTAGGGAAGTGATGGATCAAGAATAGGTGCACTGGATCGATGGGAGTTTTCCTCTGAAATTTGTTGTATCAGTTTTGGATGAGCACTGGTGATCAACAACAACTTAATTGGGTCAATTGGGGTTGTCTGGGGTGTTTTACTATGGAAGTACTACGGTCCTAGAAACTATGGAGGTATTTGGACCAATATTTGATATAGTTGCTTCACAACTGCCTAAATTGGTCCAAAATAGAAATCATGATGATGCACTCAAATGGTGAAGCCACTAGAGCTGAACTTGGGCAGGGAAGAGTTATTTGGTCATATGAAGACTCTGAATAAGGTTTCACACCATTTGGATAAACCAAAATGGTACTTCCTTCATAAACATCCCCACTGACCAGAAACTTGCAGAAATTCTAGAGGGAAAATGGCTAAATGGATTGATCTACAACTTGGTGGAGGTATTTTATATTGATAGGAGAAGTCCTAGAAACATTTACAGTCATAATGAAGCATGATAAAATATACATGCTTCACAAACTAAAATTTTGGACAGAATCAAAGATTGAAGCTGTGCTCACATGGAGGCATTAAATGAGCTCAACTTTGGTGAAGGGCTATGATTTGAAGATATGAAGGAACATGCAAAAGTGCAACTCATTTGGATATGCCTAGCTTGTACCTCCTTCACAAAGTTTCTTTCTGGACAGAAACTTTGAAAAATCATAATTAAATGACTACTATAAAAATGAGGTTGAATTTTGGCATGTGGCAATTATATGGACAGGAAAAGGTGTCCAAGGATTTTGAGGTCAATTGGGAAAACTAAAATAGCACTTGCTTCACAATGTGCCATTTAGGGCAGAATAGGAAATGAATTATTGGAGCATGATGATAAACATGGCAAATGAAATGTTTTGCCATATTTGAGGAAGATATGACCCAAAAAATTTATTAGAATTATTTGGGAATTTTAGGAGTGATGGAAATATAGGTTGCTTCACAACCTAGGGAAAAAAGGATGATTCCTTTAATAGAAAAGAAATATTCCCAATAAAAAGAATATTGGGATTGGGCTATGATGGAAATGATATGATCTAGGGAAGGATTTGAGGATGACAAGCCACTCTGGAAATAAAGAAGAGGTCATCTTCTTCAGTTTCCAGACCACAAAGCCACAGAAAAAGAAAATTCAAGGAAAAACCTCAGAAAATCAAATGAAAAAGAAAGGGCCAAAAATCAGGCTGTGACAAACACCCTACACTATACAAAAATGCTTTGCTATTTTCTTCAGCCGGTCGCTGCACGTTAAGAACAAATTTTGTATCACGGCAAAACAAATTACAACCATAAAACAAAAGGAAGGTTGGCATAAAATGCACCACCAGAAGTTTAGAAGCTCAATTCATTTGAACTGACTGTTTCGTTTTCATGTTGTACTGTCCGATGGAGCACCATAACCTTCGCCTTCATTCCTCCTAGGCCCTTGAACAACATAGCAAAGTTTTGATAGTCTGGTTTGAAAGCCATCCATATCTTGACGACATCAAACAATGGATGTCCTTGTTTCACAAAGGGTCTCTGTTAGGGAATGGACTTGTGTCTGGAGAGCAGATATAACATTGTTTTGAGCTTGCATATCTTGATCATGAGGCAGTTTGGACGAGATTGCCTTAACAACCAACCCAGTATTACGCAGGAACGTGCTTTTGGCACTATTAGTGGACAGGTACTGACCCACTACAGCAAGAGGTGACATTGCGATTATAGTTGTCCCGTCACCTTCAGAAGGTGGCGGTTCCACCATCTATTCTATAGCTTGCTGAGAAGTTGAGTTTTAGTAGTACCAGAACAAAAGATATTAAGGAGGCAACAAAACCAAACAAAATAGCTTTGGTCTATATACATAACTTATTCTAGTGAACCAGTGTAAAATATTAGTTGTATTTTACTGCAAAGTACATAATAAAACCAGGTTCCAAACATATGACCATGTACCATGGCTAATGTATTGTCTATTTCTTCACATTGTATTGACAACTAAGGATAAAGACACAAAGTTTATAATATGGTAGCATAGCATGACATCATTCATATCACAAAACATGTAAGAACAGACAAACATGCAATTGTAAAATGTCTAGAAAAATCCAACATGGAACTAGATTACAAATCAAGATGAAAGGAACATCACTCCTCTCTTTTAAACCTTGTAAGGTGCAATAATAAGCTAAGACAATTGTGTATAAAATTGAAAAGAGTAATAGACATTGGCTGCAAACCGTGCAGTTCAATGCACAAGTCATAGTAAGTAGTGGTTAAAAGGCATGAGGATTAAGGACTTACAGTAGCGGCTTTGACTGGTGTATTCATGCCCTTCATCTTGCTGGTGTGACAGTCCTTGAATATTTCCAAAGCATTTGGTTCAGGTACTTTTTGGTCCTTGCGGGCTTTCCTCTACATTTGGAACAAGTCAATATAGATATGATAATATGGCACAACGAAAAGAGTGAAACAATAGCTAATTACAAGAGCCTCGCAGTGTGCAATATAGCTACGAGATCCTATCATTTGTTGGAATTACACTTTCGTACGGTTGGCCTTGTTCTTTGAACAACTCACCTACAAGAAGATAGATTTGTGAGGAACATGCGTAAATAGGAGTTCAACATGTGATCTAATCACACATATATAACATACTTGATACTTTGGATCAGACCAGTGTTTAACGAGGCCTCTCCAGTCTTCATCCGATATATTTTCCACTGGAGATGCTTGGGCAAGTTCATTGTTAGCCTTGCCTTCAATGTGAGTTTTCCTCAAGTTATACCGATACTGTGGCAGAGCAGACTTGAAAACATGGGTGCATGCTTGTCTGGTTGCATCATCTTGGCTATTCAAATTGAACCTCATCTGTTGAAAATTATGGGAGTCTCATTACGAGCAACCTAGAAAGTATGGGACAGAGCAAGACGATATTAATAATTTCCATACATAACCATACTTACAGATAAATGGTCGAGCAAGGTGATGAACTGGGTTTCATCTTTGTCATTCTTGTATTGAATCCATGTTGGGAGGATACATGCATGACACCTAACGGCAACCGCTGCCTCTGATACTAACTTGGCTGACTCTATAGCATCACGTGGCATTTTTAAACCTGCCTCAAAACGGATCTCCATTTTTCCTCCTCTAGATTTAGTTAACCTATCGAGCATTATCCCTAATGTATGTTTCCTCTTGTGCCTAGGTGCTAGTCCAACAACGAACATAGGAAGTGTTAGTGTACATCAAACTGTGAGACAACATATAAAGAAGCATGCAACTGTAACTTGACCCCAGCAACTACCTTCTTGCTCTTGAAGTTCACAAGGTTCATCTGATCTTGCCAACTCGTCTTGTGTCAAGAGTGCTTCGGAAGTACCGTCAGGTGGCAAGGGAGCTTGGGAACATGATGCTAACTGAGTTGACAAATGAGTAACTCGTGCAGCTGGTGGTACTGTGGAAGGTGTTGCAACAACTAGGGTTGTCGCTGCTTGTTTGGTGGCAGCTATTAGTTTCGGTTTGGATTGTTTTGTAGCTGGTGTAGCACAGGATACCGTGTTTGTATAATTTTTTGGTGGACTTTGACCTTCTATTATACCACCAGTACCAGTATAATCTGCATAATTCTTTCGCTTCCGTTTCCGTGCGGTTTGAGTACTAACACCATCCCCTGCCATTCTCTGTTCCTCCCTCTTTCCCTGTTCCATGTCAAGTCAAGCCGACAAGAAAAAGGAATAAACATTTAGTTGTTCAGAACAAATTGACGCGTGATACAGATGAACTGAACTTTGATGTTAGACAACCGCATGATAGGATGATGTAATATGTACCAAAAACAGGACGACATGAGATAATCAGAACTATGATGTGTAAACTAAGCAGAAGGCATTTCAATAAATTAGAAGCAATACAATGGAAGGTAGACACCATATGAAAGATGCTACAAATATCGCTCTGCCAAGTTAACAATGTCTCGTCATAACTGGCATTTAAACAAATGTGAAGCAGTAAAAGAAATAAATCATATGCAAGATGAAACAACATCACACTACCAAGTTAAAGGTCTCTCGTCATTAGTGCCATTGCATATTCACAACATTTCATATTCACAACTATGATGTGTAAACTAAGCGGAAGGCATTTCAACAAATTAGAAGCAATGAAAGCTAGACACCATATGTAAGACGCAACGAATATCACTCTACCAAGTTAAAACTGTCTCGTCATTAGTGCCAGTTTCAACAAATTAGTAGTACAAGCTAGAAAATAATGTGAGATGTAAACTATATCAGACTCCCAAGTTAAACCTGTCTTGTGAAAAGTGATTGTTGTAGGTTACACAACAGTAGTACTTCGATGTAAGAACATGGTGCGATAAACAGATATTGTATGTTCTAGAAACAGGAACACGTGTCTTATTCACAAGTATAATGTGTAAAGTAAGCAGATGGAATTCAACAAAATTAGAAGCAATACAAGCTAGACATCGTATATAACATGCCACCATATATAATAGTGCCATGTTAGAAGGAGAACCTGTGATGGTGGACAAGGGGAGACGTGCTCATCATCAACACAGCTACGTTGAGTGTCTATGCATGTGTTGTCTTCCAAATCTTGTTGGGGGGATGGCGGAGTTGAATGTGTAGAGGCCCTCCGTTTCAGTTGTTTGGAAGGAGCACCTTTATCCACTGCCTTGCTAATTTCCTTCTGCTTTATTGATTTTGCATTGGCAAGTAAAACCAACAATAAAAAGCAATAAGATTCACTCTTTAGAACTCATTCATGAATGATACTGACAATCGCTACCTTGATGTAAGGCAAACACATGATACGAGGATGGAATATGTATGAAAAACAGGACGACATGGCATATTCACAACTATTTCTCAGAACTAATGAAGTAATTTAATCAAATTACAAGCAATACAAGCTAGACACCGTATGCAACATGCAAGACAATATCACACTGCCAAGCTAGAGAAAGCACCTGGGATGCCGATTTCGGCGGAAGAACGCCATCACTCCCTGGCTTAATTTTTTCTGTCCTTTTTCTTAATTTTAGTGCCTTGTCAAGTCAAACCCACAAGAAAAATGAACAAAAAATCGCTTTTCAGAACTCATTGATGCAGGATGCTGACGAACACTACTTTAATGTAAGGCGACCACATGATAGGACGATTGAATGTGTAAGAAAAAGGACATCATTGCATATTCACATCTATGATGTGTAAACTAAGCAGAAGGCATTTCAACACATTAGAAGCAATGAAAGCTGGACACCATATGAAATATGCAACGAATATCACTCTACCAAGTTAAAACTGCCTCTTCATAAGTGCCATTTCAACAAATTAGAAGTAGTACAAGCTAGAAAAGAATGCGAGATGTAACCTATATCACACTCCCAAGTTAAACGTGTCTTATGATAAGTGATTGTTGCAGGTTACACAACAATAGTACTTTGATGTAAGAACATGGTGTGATAGACAGATATTGTATGTTCTAGAAACATGAACACATGTCTTATTCACAAGTATAATGTGTAAAGTAAGCAGATGGAATTGAAAAAAATTAGAAGCAATACATGCTAGACATCATACATAACATGCAACCACATATAACAGTGCCAAGTTAGAGGGAGCACCTGTGATGGTGGACTAGGGGAGACGTGCTCATCATCAACGCAACTACATTGAGTGTCGATGCATGTGTTGTCTTGCAAATCTTCTTGGGGGTTGGCAGAGTAGAATCTGTAGAGGCCCCCCGTTTCATTTGTTTGGAAGGAGCACCTTTATCCACCGCCTTGATAATTTCCTTCCTCTTTATTGATTTTGCATTGTCAAGTAAAGCCGATAAGAAAAAGCAATAAAATTCACTCTTCAGAACTCATTCATGCATGATACTAACAATCACTACTTTGATATAAGGCAAACACATGATACGAGGATGGAATATGTACGAAAAACAGGATGGCATGGCATATTCACAACTATTTTTGTAAACTAAGCAGAAGCTATTTCAACAAATTAGAAGCAATGCAAGCTAGACACCATATGAAAGATGTAACCAATATGAGTGCCAAGTTAAAAGCCTCCAATCATAAATGGTGTTTCAACAAATTAGAAGCAGTGCATGCTATAAATCATATGAAAGATGCAACTAATATCACTCTTCATATACTAAAGGTGTCTCGTCATAATTGATTGATGCAGAATACAAAAAAATAGTAGTTTTATGTAAGGACATGCTTAATAGACAGATGTACTATGTACCAAAAACAGGAAGGTGTGTCACATTAACAGGTACAATGTATAAACTAAGCAGAATAGCACATGCATTTTAACCAGATTGGAAGAATTACAATCTAGACACTACATGCAACATGCGACCACATATCATACTGCCAAGTTAGAGCAAGCACCTGCGATGGTGTTGTAGGGGAAATGCGGTCATCAACTACAGAGCTACGTTGACTATCTTCATCTAGCATTGTTGTTTCTTGAGAATCATGTGGGGAGGCTGACACTGCATTCTTAGAGGATCTTTTCTTACAGCAGTCCACGATCCTGACCATCTCGTCATAAGTGATTGATGAGGGATACACAAGAACATTAGTTTGATGTAAGAACATGGTTAATAGACAGATGTAGTAGTATGTACCAAAAACAGGAAGGCATGTCATATTCAAAGGTATAATGTGTAAGCTAAGCAGATGCAATTTAACCAAATTGGAAGCAATACAAGCTAGAGACCCGGATGGAGTGGTGAGCATGATCATCGAGGACCTGAGAGCCTAGTGGGAGGCATGCCGTTTCGCCACCACCGTGGCTTTTTAGTTAGCTTGCAGGTGATGCCTGTCTGTGCTAGGCTTGTCACTTGCTCGGCTAGTGCCCTAACTAGCTATTTGGCTTCTGGTGCTTCCGAGATGGTGGTTCATGTAAAAAATATATTTCCTTATCTTAATAAAGACCGACTTCGACCTTTCGAATACAAGCTAGACACCATATGCAACATGCAACCACATATGACACCGCGAAGTTAAAGCAAGCATCTGGGATGGTGGTTCATGGGGAGCGAGATCATCAACTCCAGAGCTACATTTACCGTCTCCATCTGTTGAACATGCAACCTTTAAAGTGCTGAGACGTGTCTTGCCTGCCAACAAAGAAAGCAGGAGTGACTTCTCTCTTTTATTTCGTGCTTCTGTCAACAGTTTGGCAGAAGCTGAGATACTCATGCATAAAAAAACAATAGTGAGAGTATGGGCGAAGTGTGTGCAGAACTAGTGCACTGTAAAAGTAGCAGATAGCAGGTGGCTGAAAAATAAATGACATGAGACATATGATAGCTCTATAGCATTGCATGGCAAACAAAATTAGATTTTACTCCGTATGATTTTGTAATATGTGAGCACAGGGATTGCTGGGAAATGCAGGTACTCCTCCAGCACACCACCACATGTGGTCCAATGAAAATAATAATCGACTGAAAATAAATAGGCCAATCGATTTTTTTATGAGCCGTCCAATCTACAAGGAACGGGCAGATGACATTCGTCTACCTCCCGCCAGTCACTGTTGACGATCTTTCTCGAACCGACAACGACCACCGGCCCAGACCCCTGCCTCTGCCGCCTTGCCCTTCCCCCGACCTCACACCACCGCCGTGCTTGGTAGCGCCCCCGGCCATCCCTTTAAGCCCGGCCGACCTCCAGATCGGGCGCCTGCAGCTCCTAGGCCCCACACACCCCTAAGATAAACACTGAGGGGCTTCTTCCCCGGCTTAATAGGCAGACTAGCACCTGTTACGCCGGGGAATGCTTCTTTAATTGGGAATCAACTGACTAGGAATTGAAATCCAGGGGGGCGACGGGCCTCTAGTTAAGGTGAAATAGTATATGAGGAGAAACCTTGTGCATCACGTGTTACTAGGAACATCTAGTATCAGGAAGAAGGTGTAGGAAGAAGCGGTAAACTAGTGTCTTCTGTGGGATGAATAGCATGCAAGCAGACACGTAAGATTTGCACAAATAAGAGAAGAGGAGTACCAGTTCCGGTTGCAAGTGCTGTGTCTTCCTGATATCGCAACAATGTTCGTCTTTTTACCGGGGGAACCAATGTTTTGGAGGAGGGTGGAGCCTTGGATGAACCCATGGCCAAATTGTTGACTATGTTGCGGAGGGGAAGCAGATCCGAGGCGGCGAAGGACGGCGTAGCGTGAACAGCTCCGGTGCGGTGGACGGTGGTGATGTTGGAGCGGCAGCGGTGAGGCGCGGGACGACGTGGTTGAACCAGCTCGGGTACGGCGCACGTCGGTGTCCTGGAGGCAGCTCGGCCTCGGCTTCAACTACTAGCCGTGGAGGGCGTTGCGGTTGCGGTGGACGACGATGTTGTTGGGGAACGTTGCAGAAAATAAAAATTTTCCTACGGTTTCACCAAGATCCATCTATGAGTTCATCTAGCAATGAGTGATAGGAGTGCATCTACATACCTTTGTAGATCGCGAGCGGATGCGTTCAAGTGAACGGGGTTGAGGGAGTCATACTCGTCGTGATCCAAATCACCGATGACCAAGTGCCGAACGGACAGCACCTCCGCTGCTCAACACACGACAGAAGCGGATGACATCTCCACGCCTTGATCCAGCAAGGAGGAGGGAGAGGTTGATGAAGATCCAAAGACGACGGCGTGGTGGTGGATGCAGCAGGTTCCGTGCAGAGCCGCCGAGCTTCATGCGAGAGGAGAGGTGTAGCAGGGGAGGAGGCGCCAAGGCTTCAGTGCGGCTGCCCTCCCTCCCCTTTATATAAGCCCTGGGGGGCGCCGCCTGAGATTAGATCTCCCAAGGAGGCGGCGGCGAAGGGGAGGCTTGCCCCCCACGGCAAGTGGGGCGCCCCCCACCCCTAGGGTTTCCAATCCTAGGCGCAGGGGGGCCCAGGGGGGTGCACCAGCCCACCAGGGGCTGGTTCCCTCCCCACTTCAGCCCACGAGGCCCTCCGGGATAGGTGGCCCCACCCGGTGGACCCCCGGGACCCTTCCGGTGGTCCCGGTACAATACCGGTGACCCCCGAAGCTCTTCCGATGGCCGAAACAGCACTTCATATATATAATTCTTTACCTCCGGACCATTCTGGAACTCCTCGTGATGTCCGGGATCTCATCCGGGACTCCGAACAACTTTCGGTTTGCTGCATACTCATATTCATACAACCCTAACGTCACCGAACCTTAATCGTAGACCCTACGGGTTCGGAGACATGTAGACATGACCGAGACGGCTCTCGGTCAATAACCAACAACGGGATCTGGATACCCATGTTGGCTTCTACATGATCCTCGATGATCTCATCGGATGAACCACGATGTCGAGGATTCAAGCAACCTCAGATACAATTCCCTTTGTCAACCGGTATGTTACTTGCCCGAGATTCGATCGTCGGTATCCCAATACCTCGCTCAATCTCGTATCGGCAAGTCACTTTACTCGCATCGTAATGCATGATCCCATGACCAAACACTTGGTCACCGTGGAGCTCATTATGATGATGCATTACCGAAAGGGCCCAGTGATACCTCTCTCAGAATACGGAGTGACAAATCCCAGCCTCGATCTGTGACAACCCAACAGACACTTTCGGAGATACCGTAGTGCATGTTTATAGTCACCCGATTACGTTGCCAGACGCTTTGGTACACCCAAAGCACTCCTAAGGTATCCGGAGTTACACGATCTCATGGTCTAAGGAAAAGATACTTGACACTCGAAAAGCTCTAGCAAAACGAACTACACGATCTTGTGCTATGCTTAGGATTGGTTCTTGTCCATCACATCATTCTCCTAATGATGTGATCCCGTTGTCAATGACATCCAGTGTCCATAGTCAGAAACCATGACTATCTGCTGATCAACGAGCTAGTCAACTAGAGGCTCACTAGGGACATATAGTAGTCTATGTATTCACACGTGTATTACGATTTCCGGATAATACAATTATAGCATGAATAAAAGACAATTATCACGAACAAGGAAATATAATAATAATAATCCTTTTATCATTGCCTCTAGGGCATATTTCCAATAGTCTCCCACTTGCACTAGAGTCAATAATCTGGTTACATTGTGATGAATCGAACACCCATAGAGTTCTGGTGTTGATCATGTTTTGCTCGCGGAAGAGGTTTAGTCAATGGATCTGCGACATTCAGATCCGTATGCACTTTGCAAATTTCTATGTCTCCATCTTGAACATTTTCACGAATGGAGTTGAAGCGACGCTTGATGTGCCCGGTCTTCTTGTGAAACCTGGGCTCCTTGGCAAGTGCAATAGCTCCAGTGTTGTCACAGAAGAGTTTGATCGGCCCCGACGCATTGGGTATGACTCCTAGGTCGGTGATGAACTCCTTCACCCAAATTGCTTCATGCGCTGCCTCCGAGGCTACCATGTACTCCGCTTCACATGTAGATCCCGCCACGACACTCTGCATGCAGCTGCACTAGCTTACTGCTCCACCATTCAACATATACACGTATCCGATTTGTGACTTAGAGTCATCCAGATCTGTGTCGAAGCCTCCATAAATGAGAAACATGTCCTTAGTCCTTTTCAGGTACTTCAGGATATTCTTGACCGTTGTCCAGTGTTCCTTGCCGGGATTACTTTGGTACCTTCCTACCAAAATTACGGCAAGGTTTACATCAAGTCTGGTACACAGCATGGCATACATAATAGATCCTATGGCTGAGGCATAGGGGATGACACTCATCTCTTCTTTATCTTCCGTGGTCGGGCATTGAGCCGAGCTCAATTTCACACCTTGTAATACAGGCAAGAACCCTTTCTTGGACTGATCCATTTTTAACTTCTTCAATATCTTTTCAAGGTATGTGCTTTGTGAAAGACCTATGAGGAGTCTTGATCTATCTCTATAGATCTTGATGCCTTATATATAAGCAGCTTCTCCAAGGTCCTTCATTGAAAAACTCTTATTCAAGTAGGCCTTAATGCTATCCAAAAGTTCTATATCATTTCCCATCAATAGTATGTCATCTACATATAATATGAGAAATGCTCTGAGCTCCCACTCACTTTCTTGTAAACGCAGGCTTCTCCATAAGTCTCAAGATAAACCCAAACGCTTTGATCATCTCATCAAAGCTTAATGTTCCAACTCCGAGATGCTTGCACCAACACATAAATGGATCGTTGGAGCTTGCATACCTTGTTAGCATTCTTAGGGTCGATAAAACCTTCCGCTGCATCATATACAGTTCTTCCTTAAGATAGCCGTTAAGGAATGCCGCTTTGACGTCCATTTGCCATATCTCATAATCATAGTATGCGGCAATTGCTAACATGATTCGGACGGACTTCAGCTTCGCCACGGGAGAGAAAGTCTCATCGTAGTCAACCCCTTGAACTTGCCGATAACCTTTAGCGACAAGTCGAGCTTTATAGATGGTAACATTACCATCCGCGTCCGTCTTCTTCTTAAAGATCCATTTGTTTTCTATCGCTCGCCGATCATCGGGCAAGTCTGTCAAAGTCCATACTTTGTTTTAATACATGGATCCTATCTCCGATTGCATGGCTTCAAGCCATTTGTTGGAATCTGGGCCCGCCATCTCTTCTTCATAGTTTGAAGGTTCACCGTTGTCTAACAACATGATTTCCAGGACAGGGTTGCCATACCACTCTGGTGTGGAACGTGTCCCGTGGACCCACTGAAGTTCAAGAGCAACTTGATCCAAGTACCTTGATCATCATCATAAATTTCCTCTCCGGTCGGTGTAGGCACCACAGGAACATTTTCCCGAGCTGCACTACTTTCCGGTTCAAGAGGTAGTACTTCATCGAAGTTCTACTTTCCTCCCACTTACTCCTTTCGAGAGAAACTTTTTTCCGTAAAGGATCCGTTCTTGGCAACAAAGATCTTGCCTTCGGATCTAAGGTAGAAGGTAGACCCAATGGTTTCCTTAGGGTATCCTATGAAGACGCATTTTTCCGACTTGGGTTCGAGCTTTTCAGGTTGAAGTTTCTTGACATAAGCATCGCATCCCCAAACTTTTAGAAACGACAACAGAGGTTACTTCCCAAACCATAATTCATACGGTGTTGTCTCAACGGATTTAGACGGTGCCCTATTTAAAGTGAATGTAGCTGTCTCTAGAGCGTATCCCCAAAATGATAGCGGTAAATCTGTAAGAGACATCATAGATCGCACCATATCCAATAGAGTGCGACACGACGTTCGGACACACCGTTACGCTGCGGTGTTCCAGCGGCGTGAGTTGTGAAACGATTCCACATTTCCTTAAGTGTGTACCAAATTCGTGACTTAAATATTCTCCTCCATGATCTGATCAGAAGAACTTTATTTTTCGGTCACGTTGATTCTCTACCTCATTCTGAAATTCCTTGAACTTTTCAAAGGTCTCAGACTTGTGTTTCATCAAGTAGACATATCCATATCTACTCAAGTCATCAGTGAGAGTGAGAACATAACGATATCCTCCGCGAGCCTCAACGCTCATTGGACCGCACACATCAATATGTATGATTTCCAATAAGTTGGTTGCTCGCTCCATTGTTCCGGAGAACGGAGTCTTGGTCATTTTGCCCATAAGGCATGTTTCGCATGTGTCAAATGATTCATAATCGAGAGACTCTAAAAGTCCATCAGCATGGAGCTTCTTCATGCGCTTGACACCAATGTGACCAAGGCGGCGATTACCACAAGTATGTGGGACTATCGTTATCAACTTTACGTCTTTTGGTATTCACACTATGAATATGTGTGACATTACGTTCGAGATTCATTAAGAATAAACCATTCACCATCGGAGCGTGACCATAAAACATATCTCTCATATAAATAGAACAACCATTATTCTCGGATTTAAATGAGTAGTCATCTCGTATTAAACGAGATCCTGATACAATGTTCATGCTCAAACTTGGCACTAAATAACAATTATTGAGGTTTAAAACTAACCCCATAGGTAAATGTAGAGGTAGCGTGCCGACGGCGATCACATCGACCTTGGAACCATTCCCGACGCGCAAGATCGTCACCTCGTGCTTCGCCAGCCTCCGCTTATTCCGCAGCTCCTGCCGTGAGTTACAAATATGAGCAACGGCACGGTATCAAATACCCAGGAGTTACTACGAGTAATCGGTAAGGTACACATCAATTACATGTATATCAAATATACCTTTAGTGTTGCGGCCTTCTTGTGCGCTAAGTATTTGGGGCAGTTTCCGCTTCAAAGGATCTTCCCTTTGCAATAAAAGCACTCAAGATCGTGCTTGGGTCCATTTTTGACTTCTTCCCGGCAATCGGTTTATCGGGCGGCAACATCCTTGCCGTCCTTCTTGAAGTTCTTCTTACCCTTGCCTTTCTTGAACTTGGTGGTTTTATTGACCATCAACACTTGATGTTCCTTTTTGATTTCTACCTCACGACTTCAAAGATTGAAAATACTTCAGGAATAGTTTTCACCATCCTGCATATTGTAGTTCATCACAAAGCTCTTGTAGCTCGGTGGGAGCGACTAAAGGATTCTGTCAATGACCGCCTCGTCCGGGAGGTTAATGTCCAAATTGGACAAAGCGATTGTGCAACCTTGACATTTTGAGTATGTGCTCACCGATGTAACTATTTTCCTCCATCTTACAACTATAGAACTTGTCGGAGACTTCATATCTCTCGACCGGCATGAGCTTGGAAAACCATTTTCAGCTCCTCGAAGATCTCATATGCTCCGTGTTGCTCAAAACGCTTTTGGAGCCCGGTTCTAAGTTGTAAAGCATGCCGCACCGAACGAGGGAGTAATCATCAAGACGTGATCGCCAAGCCGCTCATAACGCCTTGGTTCTCTCGGGATGGGTGCTTCACCTAGCGGTGCTTCTAGGACATATTGTTTCTTGGCAGCTATGAGGATGATCCTCGTGTTCCGCACCTGTCCTAATAGTTGCTGCCATCATCTTTCAGCTTGGTTTTCTAGGAACGCGTTGAAGTTCATGGTGACATGAGCGTTGGCCATTTGATCTACAAGACATTTTGCAAAGATTTTAGACTAATGTTCATGATAATTAAGTTCATCTAATCAAATTATATAATGAACTCCCACTCAGATTTGACATCCATCTAGTCATCTAAGTGTTACATGATCCGAGTCGACTAGGCCGTGGTCCGATCATCACGTGAGACGGACTAGTCATCGTCGATGAACATCTCCATGTTGATCGTATCTTCCATACGACTCATGTTCGACCTTTCGGTCTCTTGTGTTCCGAGGCCATGTCCGTACATGCTAGGCTCGCCAAGTTAACCTAAGTGTTTTGCATGTGTAAAACTATCTTACACCCGTTGTATGTGAACGAGGAATCTATCACACCCGATCATCACGTGGTGCTTCAAACGCATTTAACTTTAGCAACGGCGCACGCTTAGGAGAGAACACTTTCTTGAAATTATTATAAGGGATCATCTTATTTACTACCGTTGTTCTAAGTAAACAAGATGCATAATCATAATAAACATCACATGCAATTATATATAGTAGTGACATGATATGGCCAATATCATATAGCTCCTTTGATCTCTATCTTCGGGGCTCCATTATCATCTTGTCACCGGCATGACACCATGATCTCCATCATCGTGTCTCCATGAAGTTGCTTGCCAACTATTACTTATACTACTATAGCTAACGGTTTAGCAATAAAGCAAAATAAATACATGGCGTTGAATCAATGACACGCAGGTCATACAATAGTTAAGACAGCACCTATGGCTCCTGCCGGTTGTCATACTCATCGACATGCAAGTCGTGATTCTTATTACAAGAACATGATCTCATACATCACAATATATCATTCATCATTCATCACAACTTTTGGCCATATCACATCACAAGGCAATTGCTGCAAAAACAAGTTAGACGTCCTCTAATTGTTGTTGCATCTTTTACATGGCTGCAATAGGGTTCTAGCAAGAAGTTTTCTTACCTACGAAAAACCACAACGTGATTTGTCAACTTCTATTTACCCTTCATAAGGACCCTTTTCATTTAATCCGCTCCAACTAAAGTGGGAGAGACAGACACCCGCTAGCCACCTTATGCAACTAGTGCATGTCAGTCGGTGGAACCTGTCTCACGTAAGCGTACGTGTAAGGTCAGTCCAGGCCGCTTCATCCCACAATACCTCTGAAGCAAAATAAGACTAGTAACAACAAGAAAGTTGACAACATCTACGCCCACAACAGATTTGTGTTCTACTCGTGCAATAGAGAACTACGCATAGACCTAGCTCATGATGCCACTATTGGGGAACGTTGCAGCAAATAAAAAATTTCCTACGGTTTCACCAAGATCCATCTATGAGTTCATCTAGCAACGAGTGATAGGAGTGCATCTACATACCTTTGTAGATCGCGAGCGGAAGTTGCTCAAGTGAACGGGGTTGAGGAGTCGTACTGCCGTGATCCAAATCACCGATGACCAAGTGCCGAACGGACAACACCTCCGCTGCTCAACACACGACGGAGCGGATGACGTCTCCCATGCCTTGATCCAACAAGGAGGAGGGAGAGGTTGATGAAGATCCAAAGAAGACGACGACGTGGCGGTGGATGCGGCAGGTTCCCAGAGCTTCACGAGCCTCATGAGAGGAGAGGTGTAGTAGGGGAGAGGAGGCGCCAAGGCTTCAGTGGTGCGGCTGCCCTCCCTCCCCTTTATATAGGCCTCTGGGGGCGCCTGCCCCGAGATTAGATCTCCCAAGGGGGCGGCGGCCAAGGGGGAGGCTTGCCCCAAGGCAGTGGGCGCTTCACCCCTAGGGTTTCCAACCCTAGGCGCAGGGGCCCAAGGGGGCGCACCAGCACACCAGGGGCTGGTTCTCCCCACTTCAGCCCACGAGGCCCTCCGGGATAGGTGACCCCACCGGTGGACCCACAGGACCCTTCCGGTGGTCCCAGACAATACCGTGACCCCAAACTCTCCCGATGGGTCAAACAGCACTTCCTATATATAATTCTTTACCTCCGGACCATTCCGGAACTCCTCGTGACGTCCGGGATCTCATCCGGGACTCCAAACAACTTTAGGTTTGCTGCATACTTATATTCATACAACCCTAGTGAGGGAGTCCTGGAATAGGGGGTGTCCGGATAGCCGAACTATCACCGTTGGCCGGACTCCTGGACTATGAAGATACAAGATTGAAGACTTTGTCCCGTGTCCGGATGGGACTTTCCTTGGCGTGGAAGGCAAGCTTGGCGATACGGATATGTAGATCTCCTACC